>OZ007598.1:14822076-16072076 GCA_963931845.1 Maratus michaelseni
TAATAATATATTGTTCATAATTTGTTTCCTAAACAATCATGCATCAGAAAAACAACTCAGTTTGTTTATATTATGAAATAGTATGACACAATTCCAAAATATTATGATACAATTCTGATAGGAAATATATATTTTAATTACATTCTTGGTTCATAATAAATGTCATGTTGATGAAAGCTGATTAAAATTTATCACTAAAGGTGTTTATGACTGGTAAATTAGTTTTAACTTTTAAGTATTGGTTTTTCCATGTGAGAGAAACTGTTTTGAGTATTTTAACTTATAAACTTTTACTTTTATTTTTGAATATTACAAAGATTTACTTTTTATCCTTTCATGTACGTATTTGTCGGCGTGTATACACATGTCAATTTTCATCTTTAAAGAAAAGAACATTTATCAGGCAATAATATTTTAAAAGATACTTTAAAAGAATATTTTCAAAAATATTTAATAATACATTTATTTTTTAATTTTTCAAGAAATAATTTTAAAAACCTGAGCAGCAATTGATGATGAAAATTTTGCATAAAATGTTTATATAGTTATATAATACAATCTAGTACATTTTAGTATTTATTCTAACACTCTAATAAATATACTATTCATTTACAAAATGCATTAAATCACAAAAAAGAAAAAAACAAGAATAGCCATAAGAAAACAAACCTGCATCATCCAGAGAATCCCCCTTTTTTCTCATCTCTTGGTTATGTAAATTCCTCAAGGTTGTCATCTACTCTGGCTGCTAAGAACCAAGATGGTAGTACCCATTGTTTACAATCAATAACAGTGATTAGTATATAAGTATCTGTATGTCCTAATTGATTGAAAAACACTATCATAAATCCAAATTATCTTTATAATAAGCGTTAAAACATATTGCAAAATAAACAAAAAATTACATATGAAAACATTTTTTTTTTTTTTTTAATGATAATCATGGGGAAAAAATGTGGCTGGTTATATATTTTATAAAGCCCCACCACATTTTTTTTTTTGGTGTGTGTGTGTGTGTGGTCACAGCTGGACATTTATTTTTAAGTCTTATCAGGCAGAACAACTGATTGGGAATCGGCTCTCCTTTCTCTATTGCAGCTTGACTTCAATGAACTTATTTCTTATAAAGGTTTTATTGTATATTTCAAAAGTTATGTAGCTCCAATTTTTTATTCATATTAAATATATTTCTTTTCCTTCAAATTTTATTACAGCTAATCCCGTTCTTGAAGCTTTTGGCAATGCCAAAACCATGAGAAATAATAACAGTAGTCGCTTTGGAAAGTTCATAGAAATCCATTTTAGTAATAAAGTAAGTGTTTATATTAATTTTGAATTTCACATTACAATTATTAATATCTTGTTATTGTCTATTCATATTTATGTATTTCAGTTTTCAGTTGTTGGTGGCTTCATAAGCCATTATTTATTAGAAAAAAGTCGAATCTGTACTCAGACAAGAGGAGAAAGGAATTATCACATATTTTACCAACTTTGTGCGGGAGCTCCTCCAGAATTGAAAAAAAGATTATATTTATCTAGTCCTGATAAATTTAAAGTAAGTTACTTATTTTGATAATGTGTAATCTGAAATTATGTCTTGTATAATTCAGTTGTTAATTGAGGGGTTCCCAACAAAGCAGCACTTGTCAACAATTCAAAACTTTCAAAAATAAAGAAAAAAAATTCTGGATAAGTATTGTTTTTATAGGACAATCGAGGTCTGTTAATAGGAAACTAGCTGACCCGCATGTCGTTGTCTGGACCCATGATAATATATATATTTTTTTAAATCAAGTCTTTATAACCTGATTTTGTATGAAATTATATTTTAAAATGAAAAATTCGCTAAAAAAATATTGATATTTAGTGATAAAAGTGCTCATTTTTTGTGTTTTCACATAGGCTCGTTTAATAGTTTTAAATAAAAAGTTCTTTTTGTCCGAACTCTTTGAAATCTTTATTGGTTATAAATAAAACTGTTTTACAGGCTGTGTAAAAATTTTGTGAAAAAATATTGTTATCTACTTGTAAAAGAAATGTTTTCTTCTCGCTTTTTTGTTTGTTTGTTTGTTTTTGCGTCAGCTCCTTTAACATAGCAAAAAAAATTTTAATATAGTTATCATCTCCCGAACTCGCTGAAATTTCAATCAGTTATAAATATAACTGTATCCAAGCTCTCTTTAAAATTTTGCAAAAAAATATGCATTTTTAGTAGTGAAAACTTGAGTTCTTTAAAAAAAGTTTTAGCTTTTAATGCAATGGCCATATTACGCCTCCATGCATTTTCAATCAACCCTTTTCAAACTCCCTAGGCTAAACAGGTTTCCAGTTTCTGAGAAGAGAAGCCTTCAAAGTAAAGTTAAACTATGTGCAATGAGACCATTTTTATGTGGAATCTGAAAAAATGCTCTTTTAGCTTTAAATATATAGATTACTTATTAACAGACAATTACCTATTCCATTAATATTCCACCTGTTCCATGAGTTGTGTCAGTCAACCAACTGCCACCAAGAGCAATGAATAAGCTCGAAGCCATTGTGGTCATCTGACATATTAAACGGTCCAGCATGTTCGAACCTGCTGGTCGATGTCTTAAACTTATTAAATTTAGCTTTTTAATTTTTCTGGTGGCGATCTTCTGTGATCGGGCCTAGTACCATTCCAGTTAGTGTTGAAAGGAAAAAACCTCCGAGGGCACACACCACCTTTTCTATGAATAGCAGCAGTCAAATAGAAAGAATATGTGAATAGGGCAGAATAAGTTTTCTGTTAATAGGGTTTCTTTGTTATGAGTTTTCTTACCTCATTACAAGGATATCAGTTTTTTTTTTCTAGTTAAATGATTTCACAGTGTCATGAGTTCTGTTAAGAACAACAATTATTGTCCTGTCAATTCCTTTTCAAATTTTTCATATGTACTGTTTTTATTGACTTCCAACAAAAGAAAGCTATACAGTTTGTTTGTACATAAATGTATGTCTATGAGGAACTTTTGAATAAATCTTCTTATCTGCATAGTTGTTGGAAAATGTCCATTCTGGTGGTGTTCCCATTTCAATTTCATTAGGATTTGAAAATGATGTGTTTCTCTTTCTGTCTGTTTTTTAACTTTATAGGCCCGAACTTTTGTAAAAATTTTGGTCAATTCTCACAAATTTTGAATTTGGTGTTAAAGTACTCAGTACTATTTTGTTTTTAAAATAGTCATCATATCATGTATAGTTTTTTTACAGGGACAGAACACATGGAAAATTATAATGTATGAATGTCTACTATGTGTCGAAATGAGTGATATTGGCAACAACGTTATTAAAAGCAAATGTTGATAACTGTAATGGGTTATCTTAAAAACACTCTGTTGTGCCAAACTACTCTCATTAAAATAACATGTGAACTGGCAGACAGTAAGGTAAGAAAGAATCATTTGAAGCCAGTTTTATCTTTTTTCTTAAAAATTACTTGTGTTAGGAATCCTTTAATTAAATTTGTAAAATATATTTTTATTACACAAAACCTATTAATGAAATATTGTTTGAATATGGTGAAAGGAAAATTTAAGCTTTTATGCTAATAAATAAAATAAGTATTATTTTATCTGATATAACACCAGAAAATAATGGTAGTACTTAAATGTTTTACAATTGCATCAATTTTACATTTAATATTGCTTCAGTAAACATAATAATAAAAAAAATTCCCATGTTTTTATGAACATTGCCTTAACATATCTCATCCTAGATATATATATAGATTTTTTTTTTTCTGAATGCTTGTATATAAAATATTTTAATTAAAAGTGTGTACATTTTTAAGTATGTGCTTTTTGTGGAAAATTTTTAAGTTTTCCAGTTTCTTCATTCTATCAAAATGCTATCTAAGTTGAAAACACTGCATGTCTAATTTAGTTATCTTTTAGGTAATTGATCACATGATTTTTATTTCTCTCTTTGCCTCCCACCCAAAATAATGTAATTCTAATAATTGTTCATGTAACTAGAAAAGTTTTTGAAAAATTTCCATAATTTATGACAATTTTAAAGTATGTGAAATGACTACATTATGAATTGAACAACATACAAATCTAAAATTGAAGTATGACAAATGACTATGCATTGTAGGTTAACTACACTATGCCACATACATTTTTATGTACTGTTTTTTCCTTAGGAGTTCTGTGAAGATTTTTTAAAATGAGTAGATATTCATGCGTGAATGTTCAAGCATTTAAAGTGAAAGTTAAATAAACAGAACAGTTAATAAGAAAAGGAAAATATAGTTGTAATACAGTGATACCTCAGCATTTGTAAAATGCTTCTGCTAACAAATGTTTCGAGTTTTTTTGTTGATGTTGTTGTTTTTCAGACTTAGTTAACGAATATCTTATTGGATGTGTGTGCTAACATTTTAACTAGACAAGAAAATGCATTTTGATCAACAAACAAATGCAATTCCAGAACAAATTATCTTCATTAGTTGAGGTATCATTGCAATTGTAAATCCTGCTTAAAAATAATCAAGGCTTGAAAAAGAATTAAATTTCAGAAAAATTTCATTTTTTTTTCCCATTGAGTAAAATTTGTGTTTATTTTTATAAGAATTTAAAAGTAATAAAAGCTCTTGACATTCATTGCTTTTCATGTGCTGAAATAATGAAGATTTCAAGTAAAGGATATGGAAACTTTTCATCGATTTGTATTTGATCAGTTTCTTCATTTTTTTAAAAATTAAATTTATTTAATATAAACTTGTTAACTTTTTATTCCATTCAAATAATCAGTGTAAAAGATCTGGTATGAATATAAAAAGAAGCAAAATACTATGTTTTTTTTTTATTTATCTCAGAATTTAAACTTACATTTTATATAATAATTTGCTTGAAAATGTTACGATTAATACAACTTTTTGTTTTAGTATACATTAAAATATTTTCTTTTGTAATAAAATAAAATGGGTGCTTTCGTATTAGTTGCATGGCGTTGGCAAACTTTGTAGCTATTTTCTATCCTACAAATACTTTGTTGTTTTGGACAGAAAATTTTTAGCAATTATTTTTAGGATAAAATCCAACATATCTTTTCCACTTACAGCTTTCCTTTTCTTCCAGATACTCTGTGGGTAGGACACAAAGTAGTGGTGAGCTGTTCCATGATGCTTTTTGTTTCACCATTTTGTCCTTTTGCAGATGTGCTCTATATTATGTGTGTGCATGTCAGTTTCAGTATCAGTTAAACTGCGTTTGTGGTTTACTTTACAGTGAATATAATCAGATTGTTTCAGTTCTTCCATTTTATACTCTTTCCAACAGTCGGAATAAAAGGCCGATCCTCCTTTAATGTGCTTTTTTATTTCTCCACTAGCAGATCCATCCGACGTTGCCCGGTCCCGTCAAAAAATAATACGAAACACGAAATCACTCTAAAAATCGCTGCACTTCAAAATCTTTTAGTTCCATTTTCTACCATCAGATGGCACTAAATATGTATCTTAATTAGTTATCTATACATTAATTAGTTCGTGTTAAGTTGAATGAACTAATTCTCATTGAAATTGGGCCCATAGAACTCGAGAAAATACCGGTCCCCCCTGGTCATTAATTTTCAGAAATAGTGGTAACCAAGGGCTGAAAAAATGATACCAAAGATTATCTAGTATCTGGGGACCTGAGAAAAAGTTTCGTTTGAATTGAACTAATAATTAAATAGTTCTGATTTTGGAGGCAGGGGGGGGGGGGCGAGAAAGGAGTTTCGATCAGAGCATTAACGCGATATTTAAACTACAACCGAACACCCCCGCCACAGAATTTTACCAACGATGTTAAAAAATAAGGAATTATCATTAACTTTCTAAACAGAAACAAAATGACTTTTTTTTACATACAAAAACAGTAAGTTACCATTGTTAATTTCTGAAATCAAATACATAAATGACGTATACATGAGAAAACTCTAAAAATCACATAAAAGAAATCGCAAAAATTCATAACTCGCTGTTCGAGTTGCAATCAGCTGACGACCTTTTCATCTGCCAATCACAACTGCCCAGTTAACTTCCAGCTGTGCCCACAATTCTATCAGCTACCAATCACAACTGCCCTCCAATGGTGTTTGATTTGTAGTGGGCGATTTCTGACGTCATTTGAAACAAAAAATGCTGAAAACATTAAAAAATGAAATTAAAAGAAAAATTTAATAAAAAAATCGGGATAATGAATATTCCCTTCCCTTTTAAAATTATAATTTTTTATCTGTAAAGAATTATCAACTTTCTCCAAGCTAAAAAAAAGTTTAAAAAAAATGACGATTCTCAGTGTATCTGAGGCTGAAATGGAAGCAACCACCGAACCAATCAAGCATTCTGGCAAAATTACTTAATGTCGAAGAAAAAATTCGCCAAAAAAAATCAAAAATCGCTATACGAATTTAGCATAAACTTTATTGAAAATAGGATAAAATTTACTATATTGGGCTAAAAGATTGGAACCGGATTCCGGTTACTAATGTGGGTAAATTGCAGCAAAACGTCAAAAAACACTAAAAATCGCATTTTTAAAATCAAGATTTTTTAATCTGTGAAGAATTATCAACTTTCTCCAAGCTAAAAAGAGAAAAAAAAATGAAGATTCTGAGCTTATCTGAGGCTGAAAATGAAGCGCAACCACCGAACCAATCAAGCATTCTGGCAAAATCGCATTAAAATTTTAATTTAAAAAAATGTATTCAAAAATTCCAAAATCTGGCTTCGAGGTGCAAAGCTACATGCATAGAGGTACCTTCCCACCAAATTTTGTAGCTCTGCGTGCAGCGGTCTCTTCAGAACACAACAGAGAAACAGACAGACACACACACAAACTTCCTTCTTTATTATAGTTGGAGATTAATGTGGTGGAAGTATGATCTGGGACAAAAAAAAAAAAAAAAAAAAAAAAAGAGTTTAACAGATATGTTATTTAACTATGTGCTGAAACACTGAAATAACATCAATTGAAAAGATTGTCATAATTCATGAAATTTTTGGTGAATAACTACTGGCATGTGGCTAATATAAAAGTATCAGAAAATGTTATGTATTATGTTTTTTAAATATTATATATGTATAATTTTATAGTATTTAAATAAAGGCTGCACCCAGTACTTCACATCGAAAGAAACTGTCAAACTTTTGAGTGAGGCATCAAAATCTGCTGAGCAGCATGAAAAAGGCTCTCTACAAGATCCAATGCTAGATGATATTCAGAATTTTAGAGCTTTGGATAAGGCTTTAAACAATATGGGTGAGTTTATTTTGATACCTTTTGTTATTTTGCATTTGTAATGCATAAATTATAAATAAATTAAAAAAAGAAACTAATTCTTTTATAACCAAAATTTTAAAATCTTAATATAAGCTGGCATCTGTAAAAGTTGCTCAAAGTAACATTCTGATTTTATCCTATAACTAGCTTGAAATATTTGCTTTGAAACATTTCTTAATATGAATGTCTGATTTCACTGTATGAGCAATTAATTGACAGTTACAACCTGCTCTGTTTTAATTAAAAAAATAAATAAAATCATCAGATAATTCTTTTAGTAAAAAGAAGAAAAAAACCTGTGGTTAAAAACTTTATTGAATTTTTCTATAAGGTCATAATCAGGATCATCTTCTATAAGGTCATTCTGAAGGATCATGCATTAATTATGTCGTGCAAATTTCGTTTTTTTTTACTCTCTTTTTTCCTATATCACAGGCTGTCATCTTTGTGGTATCACATTTTTTGCATCTTTTTGATAATGTAGAGCTAATTCTGATTAAAGCAACATTGCAGTTTAATTTAAATTTTTTAATACTATTACACACTGAAATAAATTCCATAAAATCGTCAAGATATTTCTTGCTTTTACTTCAAGCTAAATGTTTTTTTTTTTTTTAAATACTATTACCTACTGTAATAAATTCCATAAAATTGTCACGATATTTCTTGTTTTTACTTCAAGCTAAATGTTTTTTTAAAATACTATTACCTACTGAAATAAATTCCATAAAATCGTCAAGATATCATTAAGCTGTTGCCATTTAAAGGAAAAATGAAAATATACCTAATACTAGCTGAGGAAAAATACATATTTTATCATGAACTTTGCTTAACATGTTTTCAAACAATGCCTACCTAATTGTTTATATGTAATGTCACAACATGTTGACTTGCTTCCCTCCTCCTGTTACATTACATCACACTTTGTGCACATTGCTTTAAAATTTTATGCAATGTAGCTAATTCCTTCTGTAAAGATTTTATTTGTGTGTTGTACAAAATGTAATTATCTACAATGTGCATATTTAATGCAACTTTTTTTCTTTAGGTTTATCCGATATAGATCGGTGTAATATATACACTGTAGTAGCTGCTGTGTTACATTTAGGTAATGTAACATTTGAAG
The DNA here is from genome assembly GCA_963931845.1 of Maratus michaelseni. Taxonomy (NCBI): domain Eukaryota; kingdom Metazoa; phylum Arthropoda; class Arachnida; order Araneae; family Salticidae; genus Maratus; species Maratus michaelseni. Next base: position 14,830,498 of record OZ007598.1, read on the forward strand.
ATAATCCAGATGACAGTAAAGGAGGATGTCGCTTAGCTCCTGGTGCTAATGAAGTTTTAAACATTGTTGCATTGCTACTTGGAGTCGATGCCCAATATTTAAAACAGAGTTTACTGAGTAGAGTTATGCAGACTAGCAAAGGAGGCGCTAAAGGCACAATATACATGTAAGTTAATATATTCCATTATTCAGAGCTGTCAACTTTTACACTTTTTTTATACCACTAATTTTTAATAGGGATTTTTGCCTTAATTGCAAAATTTTGATGTTTGAGTAAGGCAAAAATGCTGTTAAAAATTTGTGATAAAAAAAATGTAAAAGTTGGCAGCTGGGTAGCTATTTTGGTATTACTCTAAATTATGTAAATTATATTGCTCCTAATTTTCTTCTTTAATTATTATTATTATTTATTTGTAGTTTTTATAAATTAAATATCTGTCATGATGGTCACTCTTGAAAGAAAAAAGGGTCATTAAAATGGTACTAGCTAGTGTTGCTGTGTTGCCAGGTGTCCCTGTTTTCAGGGGCTCTAAAACCTGTCCTATGTAACCGCTGCACAGGGCATCAAAAGTCCAGATTTTCCATGATGCAGAAATTCTTTTAAATTTCTTTTAGTACCATGCTGTTTGTTAGTCGCATCGAGTGAAACTTAATACTGTAAAAACTTGTGAAGACAGAACATGTCTATAACAGAAAATTTGTATTAGTGCTCGTGAATATACGTATAAAACATATTGTAACCGGTAACGATTTTGGATAGGTATAATATGGAAAAAAGCTTAACTACATACATGTTTAAATGTATATTCGTGAGCACTAATTTGTATAGTTTCTTTCAAAGGAACATTTTACAACTCTAACTGCCTTGACAGAAACCTGTCTAAAACAGAATTTTTGTGGTTCCTAGCGATTCTGTTTTTACAAGTTTTACTGTGAATTGTTCAGTAGACCCTGTGTAAATAGCATCTGTTTATAACCGAATTTTGTTTTTAAAACTAGTAATGATTTCATTGTCGCTACGATAAGAATATTATACAATTATACCTGTTAAATAGTAATTTTGTATGTGTACCAAGCAATTCAACTTTCACAGGTTATGCTGTATAATAATGTTGTGGGTTATTTTAGTGCAGTAAAATCTCCTTATAACAAATTTCTGGAGACCACCGATTAAATATGTTATACTGAAATATTCGTTAATGTGAAATTCCAATATGGTGCTTTTTAAAAAAGGAAATTTGTAATCTATACTAATATTATAAAGTAGTAAAGATTGTTTGTTTGTTTGTTTGTTTGTAGGGGGTAATCTCTGGAACTACCGAAGCAATTTCAAATTGATGGTGACAGTCCCTGCTCCAACATAGGCTATATTTTATGTCGGTGCTACTACCCCCAGGGGGTGCAGAAGCGAAAAAGTTCTAAAATTTCGATTTTTTATATACTGAAGGAGCTAGAAACATGAAATTTTGCATGGTAGTTACTTATAAGATGTAAATGCTCTCTAAGAACAAATTCTAATAAAATTCTAAATTTAAAAAGGTGAGATGAACAAAAAACATTCTAAATTATAATTTCTATGGAATATCTGGAACTACAGCAGTGGCGTACCCAGGATTTTATTTCGGGGGGGGGGCTGACTTAAATTTTCATAATGTCTGAATATTTCGAAACATGTTGAATTGTGTTGTAAACAACAATAATTTTTGACAATAAGGACGTAGCCAAAGAGGTAAAAGGTGTGTGTGGGGGGGAGGGGGGAGCAGAGGTGATTCTGTTCCAAATTTTCCGAAAATGTAAGACATGAGGTTCCGAAATTTAAAAAAAAATAGTTCATCAGTCTGAAAATTAGAACTTAAAAATATATCGCTATTTTTGACAAATGGCTGCCGAAAAAAATTAATTTTGTCAATCGTTCGCAGAAAAAAATCTCCAATTTCGTTAAAGGATCATGGAAAACACCGAATTTTGTCAAAGGCCCGCAGATAAAAGTCGAATTTTGTCAAAGAGCCGCGAAAAAACGCGAAGTTTGTCAAAGGATCGCGGAAAAAAAGGTCAAATTTCCTCAAATGATCGCGAAGAAAACGTAAATTTCGTCAAATAATCGCGGAGAAAACCCGAATTTCGTCAAATGATCGCGAAGGAAACGGGAAATTCGTCATGTGATCGCGAAGAAAATGCGAATTTCGTCTAATGACCAATGAAAAACGCTAATTTCTCGAAGGGCTGCAGATAAAGCGCAACAACAATGTGCCGTGGAAAAAATGCGAGAAAGGATTTTGAAAAAACACTTATTTCGTCAAAAAGCCGTGGGAAAAAATCGAATTTCTTCAAAAAACAGCGGAAAAAAACAAATTTCGGCAAAGGATCACGGAAAAAAAAAAATGCATTATCCATCATACGGTCACAGAAAAACGTTAATTTCGTCAAAGGATCACAAGAAATGCGAATTTCGTCAAAGGGCCATGGAAAAACGTGAATTTTGTCAAAGTGCGTGGAAAAACGCGAATCTTTTCAAACGCTCGCGGAAAAAATACGAATTTTGTCAAAGGGCAGCGGAAAAAAAGCGAATTTCGTCAAAGAATCGCAGAAAAATGCAAATTTTGTCAAAGGGCCGTGATAAAAACCCGAATTTCATCAAAGGGTCGTGGAAAAAACACAGCAGTCTCTTTTAAAAACAGCACACATACAAACATCTATGTTTATAGGTATAGTTTTTAAACTGAAATAATATACTGAACTAATTTTTTAAAAATCTGGTTAACAAAATCTGGTTAAAAGGCCCTTCCAAAACCGAAAATCAATAATGAATGGCAAATCTTACGCCGTTCACAAAAAAATTCAGTGCGTGCATTTGCTAATTTGGTAAAATTGTTTTAAAATGATCAATTTAACAATAAGTGTTGCCCATTTATAGAGCTAAAATTTAAAGAATGTGGGGTAGATTCTTAAAATAGAACCTGTTTGCTAGGAAACTATCATTTAGCCATTATCTACAAAATGTTGGCCTATCCTACATGTAAAGTGGACATACGGGACATATGGATACATCACACCCATTATTATATGCATACTAGTATTATATGTCCTGCATTACACTATAGTGTAATTTTACATATTATAATATGTAAAATTTTCCTAGAACGCTAAAAATACATTTATCCCAAACATATGACATGTTGGTGCTTTTTGAAGATTTCCTGACCTTAGACCTCACTTTTAAGTTCCGCAATTTTTTTTCTTTATTTTCTTTCAACAAAAACACCCATACAATATATTTTTGTAGAATTCATTGAACTGTTTATGAGTTGTGTATCTCTTCTTTTGTTTCCTTTAAATCCAAAAATTGTTATTAAATGAATTTGAACTAAAATATATCAGATACTCAGTGGATTAGGGAGGATTTGAGGGGAGTAATTGAATGTTAAAGTTTCTTGCTAGAACACTAAAAATTTAATAAAATAAGTACATTTTTTTTCTTTTTGCTAATAAGAATATGTGATGTGTATAAAGAAAAGCACAAATAACCAGAATAAAAGATATATCCAACATCATAAAAGGTGTTCCGTTTTTTCAGCGTAAAATGAAAAGAGATAGACAGCAAGAAGCTCTTTTTATAAACATATACACGAAAAATATTTTTATACACATATATAAAATAACGACTTTGCTTATTATTTGTGTATAGCACAAGTAATAATAATCACTTTAAACCGGTTCCATATGAAAAATACTTGCTGCAAAGTTATGACGGAATAGGAAGATAAATGGGGGGGGGGGGGGGGGGGGGATGGGGGCGTTACCGAACTCTAAAGATGTCTTTGAAGTCAGACAAAAAGTTACTGTGTATCTTACAAGTACGAGGAAGTAATCGAGTGCTAAAAACGAAAGTTAATGAATATGATCCACAGTTAGTACATGCGCGCATATATATAGTGCCTGAACTCCGATTTAGCCAAAATTCTGAAGAGATTAGCTAAGGTGTCAATGTGCACTAATATGGGACTAACAAGAAAGACAAGTGCTATACATGATATATATATATCATATTGTTCATATTTTGTTCATATATATATATATATATATATATATATATATATATATATATATATATATGAACAAAATCAGCCCTTCTTTCATTTCACTGCGATCTCTTCAGAAGGGGAATGGAGCTGTAACCTCATGACTCCCGTCCCCATCGCCTTTTTTGTGTATTTTATGATGGGGCATCACTGTGCACTAATATATGGGACTAACTAAAATGGCTGTATGACAAAAAAAAATTACAAATTTATCTTTAAAAAAAAGATAAAAATCAGGAGGTTTTTTTTTTTCATTTCATTTTTGATTATTTCGAGAGGGGAAGCTGTAACCCAATCAGCCCCTTCTCCTTCTTTGGAATCAATTTGGACTAATATGGGACTAACGAGAATGGCTAATCCGCTGTATGACAATAAACTAAATTACAAATTTATCTCAGACAAACAAAAAAACACCCCAGCACTCTTTCATTTCATTTTCGATTATTTCGGGAGGAAGCTGTAACCCCTTTAGACCCATTCCAGCTATTTGATTATAACTGTAGTAACACTGTGCATTAATATGGGACTAAAGAGAAGAGTGCGGCTAGACCGTTGAATGATGAGGGGGGGGGGGCGGGGGAATTACAAATTTCTCTCAAACAGAAAGGTTAACAAATCAGCACTTTTTTTCATGTCATTTTCAACAATTTTGGAAGGGAGGGGGCTGTAACCTCATCACTCTCCTTCCCCTTCTTTGAGTATGCTGTAGTATCAATGTGGACTAATATGGGACTAAGGAGAATGGCTGATCCTCTGTATAACAGAAAACTAAATTACAAATTTATCTAAAAAACAGCACTTTTTCATTTTATTTTCAACTATTTCGGGAGGAGAGCTGTAACCCCATTGCCCCCTTCAACATCGTTCAGCAACTGTGCACTGATATAGGACTAAAGAGAAAAGCGTGGCTAGTCCATTGAATGAGAGGAGAAAAAAATTTTTTAAAAATTCTCAAACAGAAAGGAAAAAAAATCAGTGTTTTTTTTTTTTTCCATGTCATTTTCAACTATTTCAGAAAGGAGTGACAGGTTGTAACCCCATCAATCTCCTTCCCCTTCTTTGGGTATGCTGTGGTGTCTATGTGGACTAATATGGGACTAACGAGAATGGCTAATTCGTGGTAAAACAGAAAACTAAATTACAAATTTATCTCAAACCGAAAGAAAAAAAACAGCACCTTTTTCGTCTCATTTTCGACTATTTTTCAAGGGGGCCTGTAACCCCATTACCACCCCCCCCTTTCTACTTCTTTGGGTATAATGTGGTATGACTGTACACTAACATGGAACTAAAGAAAAGAGAGCGGCTAGTCTGTTGAATGATATGGGAGAAAATACAAATTTATCCAAACAGAAAAAAAACGCTATTTTTTCATTTCCTTTTTGATTATTTCGAGAGGAGGGGGCTGTAATCACATCAGCCCCCTCCCCTTCTTTCAATATACTGTGATGTCAATGTTGGCTAACATGGAGCTAACGAGAATGGTTATTTTGCTGTATGACAGAAGGAAAAAAATTAGTTTTATATAAAAAAGTAAGGATTGCAGAAAACAAAATTTCAAATTTATCTCAAACAAACAAAAAGAAAAAAATCAGCATATTTTTCATTCATTTTCGACTATTTTGGGAGAAGGCTGTAACCCCATTTGCCCCTTTCACCTCTTTGGGTATAATCTGGCGTCACTGTGCACTAACATGGAACTAAAGAGAAGGGAGCGGCTAGTCTGTTAAGGGTGATCATCACTTATATTTTCCGTATACTGCTAATGTTATATTTTTAAAATCAATACTGCGCATTTACTATTGAACTGATTTATTTAAAACAAATTTTGGTGATAGATATGACTTATTTCTTTGAAATGACACAAATTTTACAAGTGAGATGTAATTACCCTTTTTTAAATTTAAATTAAAAAAAATTTTAATTTGTTTCCAATAGATTTCACCAGATGGCTCTACCAGTGCTGTAGATTTTCCGCATAGCTAACAAAACTACTTTTTCTGCTAGTTTTTATATATTTTCTTGTTAATTGTCATCATTATCTTGTTATAAATTTAATAAGGGGTATTTTTTACACGATACTACATAAAATACGTCGTTCAACAAGCCTTTTTTGTCTTTGTAGTAGTAATTTTATTCTCATCTGCCATATTTGAAAGAAAAAAAGAAAATTCTTTCAAATTTGCAGTAACCCTAAGAGTTCCGGTGAGTCAAATCAGGGGTGCGTTGGGAAGAGATCTCCGATATCACTTTTGACTTTTTTTTTTCTCTACCGTTGCCTTTTAAAGGGAAGGAGACGGGGAAGGGGGGAATAGGGTAAACAGTTGTGGTCATTTGGTTTTCTTTCTGTAAAGAGAAATTTTTCTTTGCTTTGTAGAGAATGTTTATTTAATCTGTGAAAGGGAAACTTCTGATCATTTTTTCTAATGCGCAGAGCCGTCTTTAGCGAAAGCGAGGCCGGTGCAAGAACTTTTGCGAGGCCCTTCCATTCCGATCAATGTTGCCAATTGAGCTGTTTTTTATTAATCTACCGGAAATTTTTAATTGTAATTTTTGCTTTATGTAATGACAGATATTATGTGTGAAAAAAAAAAAAAGTTAAGGCGGAAGTAATTTCGGAAATTCTGGTAGATTCTTTGAATTTAAAAAAATCTCTAAATTGGCAATACTACTTCTCACAACGTCTTTCGTCTTTAGAAAAAGCTCGCGCTCACATGACATACACAGTTCTCAGCAAAGATTCTTTTTTTTTAGGGGGTGTGGGGGAGGGTAGTATGTTTTAGTAGAGGTTTATAGAGACTAGACCAATTTCCTTTTATAGTACTCGGACCGGGCTCAGTCTATTCCTTTTTTTCAGCAGTTTTGGAACGGGAGGTGAATTCATTCTGACCGTCTCATGTTGGGAGGTTTTTTTTTCTTTCTTTTCTTTTTTTTCTTGGACGGGGGGGGGAGGGGAAATTAGTAATAATGTACAATCATTAAAAGAGAGAGAGAGAGAGAGAACGTCCTAATACTTTTTAATCTTGATATTTACACAGAGTGATGCGAAAGGTACTGATTTACTGCGAATTGTGTATATTTTTCGAATTTAAATACAATTTTGGGAGAGGAGTCATCTACATATTAAAAATTGTATCGACTTTGAAATAAAAATCTTTCCGCTAGCCAACAAACCAACCGTGAAATCCCTGGCTCTGTCAATTTTGTATCAAAGTTCTGATATCGATATTTTAGGGTATTATAAATGGCAATTTGGGTCCGAGTTATAAGTGTTTATGGTTATTGAGCCCTTATATTTGCACCATACTAAAATTCAGGGGCTTCTGTAAAAAAAAAAAAAACGACAATGTCCCCTGTAAAACTATGTCACTTTGTTCACGCACACAAAATTTGAGCACGCTGTGACAGTTTGATCACGAGTTATAAGAGTTTAAATTTGTCGGGTGCTCAGCATTTGTTTTAAATTTTCTTCATTTCGCCCATTTTCCATTACTTTCATTGCTTCATTTTTTTCCATGTTATTTTAATTGTTTCATTTTTTTAATATCTATTATTTTGAATTATCTGACCCAGACAGCATTGCCCGTACTCATGATAATAACTTTAAATATACTTAAAATCAATGTTGAATATTTTTAATTTTTTTAAACAAAAATCTTTTTAAACATTCTTAATGCTGGGGACCTTATTGCCTTCGACAGTGCGCACCTTCGAATTGTATGATTTTATATTTTCAAATGAAAATATATCAAACAAACTTAGAGCTGGGGTCCCACTGCCTTCGGCAGCGTACACCGGGCGTATTCGGCTGTGTTTTGATTATATACTTTATAAAAATAAAAAAACGCCGTAGACTCGGCCCACAGCTTGAGTCGGGTCGGGTTGATGCTATTATTTATTTATTTATTTTCTTTGTGGTAGGATTCGGGTTGATGAAATTATTTTTGTTTATCATCACTAAAGAAGAAAAAAAGAAAACAATTCATAACATCAAAATCTAAAAATTTTCATATTCCAACTGAAATAAACAAATGATTATCAAATGCATTATCACCATTTTTTAGTACCAAATGATTAGAATACCCAAATTCAGTAAAAAAAAAATATATAGATATATATATATATTTATTTACTTCTATACGACCCTGAATGAAGATTTATAAGCTTCGTTCCTAAAATCTTTTTTGTTTTGACTTCTGTAAAATATACGTGGTTTCTTTCTTCCATTCATGTATTCTTGAAATACTCATATCGGGAGCATTAGTTTCCAAACAATTTCATTCTTTTCATCAAATATCTACCTCTAAATACCGGAAAGCGGCTACTGTTGTATCATTTTGCAAAATAGTGGAAGTAAAAAAAATTGTTCAGAAGGATTTCTTCCGGTATATGTGTATATACAATATGTCCAATCTCTCTCTCTTTCTTTCTCGTGTCATTCTTCGTAGTATGATCAATGGTCGAATTACATTTACTGACCCAGGCCAGGACTATAGATACAGAAAAGGCTAGTTCGCCGCAGGGGTAATTGAGATATAACATCATGTCCCCACTTCTACTAGGAACTGGGCCGGCGGTGGAAATTGCAGATAATCATTCTCCAGAATTCATGCACAGAACAGAAAAGTGTTAGAATTGTCTAAAACGTTCCTTCCTTTATTTCCACACAGATGATTGTTTTACTATTATTGAGGAGGTATTATAAAGATAAACCGACGCGACGTCTTGCACCGTTGCAACTTACTACAATACGTATTAAAAAAAATCCCTGACGGCTCGGCCTACAAGCACAGGTACATTTCGAAGACGCAGACCGTGGAGCGTCTGTTTATTGGGAATCTCAGAAGAAATGACCTTTTTGCCATGATGAGACAGTTGAAACCGCCACTTCGAAATCTACCTGTGTCAAGTAGGCAAAACCGGTAGAATTTTTTTTTTCCCTGTAAGGGTTGGTTCAATAAAAAGCTTGTCAATATAAAAGTTGTAGCTAATATTAAGAGGCTTTACAATAAATTTAAGCGGATTTGATATGTTGTGAATTGACAAAGTTATGAATATTTTTCTTCGGAAACACCTATCCCCCCCCCCCTCTCCCTTGAGGCCATTTTTAATGATATCAAAAATCTGTCATAGATACATTTTCGGCCCTTTTCCTAGAAGTAATAATAACTTTAAACGGATTCGATACGTATCATAATCAAGAAGTTATGGGGTTCTTTTTCACAAAAAGCCCCCCACCCCTCTGGTTCGCTTTTGCCCATTCACGAACTTGACCGAGATTTTATGCCCCTTGATTTTATGTATCCGTTTGGAAGAGATTTGTGCAGAATTATTGGAGTTATCGTGTCCATAAAAAAGTTACATAGATAGATAGATAAAGTTTTGAACTGGGGGTGGTTTTGGGTTCTGGGATTCACGATAGGTGTAGATCTGGAAAAATTTTGAAGAAATTCCAACATAGGGGAGAATGTAATAGGTAGATCTATTACGAAATCAACCTAATAGCAAAGATAAAAATATTAACATGAAGTGAGCGTGACCAATAAAACTATTTAACTGAGTCAAAAAAGAACACTTACATCGTCTTCTTTTTCACAAAATAAATAAAAAATGATCAAACACTAAACACGTTGTCCGATAAAAATGAGTATAGTTCTTACGACAGTTGATATCATATGCGCCAAATGCGAGCTCAATCCAAAGCAAAGTTTAAACGCCTATTGTGTTCACTCACATTCACATATACAAATACATACAGGCATCATCATAAAAATACCGTAAAAGGACACCGATGGTCTGAAAACGAAAAAAATACCAATATTCACGCATACTGAATAATTGTAAAAATATCAAACCTTCAAATATAAATTTACCAGTACACTTGTGCGATGATTTCGCACTGCAGTCTAATATTTTAGGTAGATTTCGTAAAAAATACCACCTATTACATTCTCCCCTATGTTGGAATTTCTGAAAAATTTTTGCAGATCTACGCCGATCATGACTCACAGAACCCAAAAACACCCCCAGTTCAAAACTTTATATCTCTATCTATCTATATCACTTTTTTATTGACACGATAACTTTAATAATTGTATACAAATCTCTTCCAAACTGCTACATAAAATCAAGGGGCATAAAATCTCGGTCCAGTTCGTGAATGGGCAAAAGCGAACAAGGGGGGGGGGGGGGTGGAGGCTTTTTGTGAAAAAAAAAACCATAACTTCTTAATTAGGATACGTATCGAATCCGTTTGAAGTTATTATTACTTCTAGTAAAAAGGCCGAAAATTTATGTAGATTTTTTATATCATTAAAAATAGCCTCTGGGAGGGGGGGGGGAGCTAGGGGTTTAAGAAGAAAAAAATTCATAACTTCGTCAATTCACAAGATATCAAATCCGCTGAAATTTATGATAAATCCTCTTAATATTATCTAAAACTTTTATATTGGCAAGTTTTTTAGAAAACCAACCCTTACAGCAAAATAAATAAATAAATAAAATAAAAAATAAATAAAAAATAAAAACAAAAAAATCTCTGCCGGCTCCGGCTACAAACAAATTTAGAATTCGAAGTGGGCGGTCCCAACTGTAGCATCATGACAAAAAGGTCATTTCTTCTGGAATTCTCTATAAACAAGCGCCCCACGGTCTGCAGCTTAGAAATCTACCTGTGCCTGTAGGCCGAGCCGTCAGGGATTTTTTTTTAGATGCAGGTTTAAACTTCTAAAGAAAAATTAAGGACGAAAATATCTGCAAACAACATTAGTCAAGCCAGAATATCATGTCATTCATTCCATCAAAGTTAAAATAAACTGATCAAAGATAGCAAGAGCCACGCACGAAAAAAAAAATAACAATCGTATTTTAACTTCATTAGAAGATGACGTCACCCGCCTCGTGAAAAACACGGACAAAAAAAAAATGAGCACATATAAAATAGAATTTAATATAATATAACATAGCGTACATTTTAGACTACATGTAAAATACCACTGCTGCGATCGATCGATTCGATGGTGTCTTTTTCTCCAAACATTTGAATTTGAATTTTGCTTTTTAATCATAAATATAAAATAAACCCATGCGTCCCACTTTGTTTTTTATTGTGCTATTTATTTATTTTTTTATAATTATTGTTGAGCACGATATAATGTAGTATTTTATTTTTGTGGCAACAATGATTAGAGAAAAAAAATTCATTTCACTGAAAAAGACAATGCTGATTTTAATTTTTAATCAAAAAACATGTTTTAAAGAAATGTGAGTATACTATTTCAGAAGCCGGTTCAAAAACCTTTCGAATGATAGTTCATTCATTTTTGTGCATTTTGTAAATGCATAGAAAAAGGGATGTTCGCAACAGAAACAACACATATGATTAACTAATGTAAAATTTTAAAGCATATGTAAGTACAAGGAAGTCAGAAATTATAACTTGTTGTATAATAAATCTAAAACTACAAATATGAAAAAATACATAAATAAATTTTTATTCTTAAAATGAAAGCCTATTTAAAACATTTAAATTACATGCAATTTGGTATAATTGCAACTCAAGTAATATATTTAAAAAAAAATGGTCTCTTATTACAGTTATTTTGTAATTTATTTTTAGTTTATATAATTCGTGTAATAAATCAAACTGTGCTTTAATTTTTTTATCACTTTAAGGTGATTTTGATGTTCAAAAAAAGTAGAAGGAAAACAGCGTAAATGTTGGCAGCTATGCAAACATCGTAGATGTAGCTTTAAATTGTACAAATGGTACTGTTAGTAAATGTATTGTTGCTAGCGATTTTCTGATTCATTTTTAAGCATAAAAGAACAATACTTGCAAGCATGTTTATTGAAATAATTTGGAATCGAAAAGTTCTTTATTTTCAAATAAAGGAATTACATCTTGAGCTATAGGCTATTATTGTCTCAGGACGGCAATTTGTTCCTTTCCTGCGCTGTCACGTCGTAAATTTCAGTTAAAAATGACAACTTTGACAGCATTATTTGAAAATCTTTTGCCTTTACAGAAAAACGAAAAAAAAAATTACATAGTTTCTTAATAAGTTTGTGAATAAAAATTAATTAAAAAATGTGTCAGAAAGTGCACAGTTTAGATTTCAGAACAGCCTTAAATAAATAAAATATATATGCAAAAAATTTAAGTCCGTAAATAAAACAAATGCATTATGTAATAAAATTTTATTAAATATATTTACTGTTAATTATCATATATTTAAAATTCTAAATATTCTTTCGGTTTAATTAAATTTATCTTACGAAGCTTCGCTTAATCTTAATTATTATTATTTTTTTTTCAATTTCGGTTCAGATTACTGGGTTTCTACTGATATGGATAAGCAGAAATATTGATGTACAATGCTTCCCCCCCCCCCCCCCTCAAAATCGATCCATTAATTTGGATAGCTAAATACATTAGCAATGTAACTCCAAATTTGAGGAAATATAATTAAAACATATCAATATTGCGGAAATTCTTAATCTAGATCATTTAATTTAAAAGCGTTATTTAGCGCAGCTATTTACCTCCTGTAACACTACAAAATCCCTTTCTAATTACTATAGCTAAACCATGTGTTTCTCTCAATAACATGAGATTACAATTGACTAATCAATAACTATTAAAAAAAGAAGAAAAAAACTGGCTTAAACCGCGCTGGAGGTCTGCATGAGCTGAAAATTTCACGCCCGGGGCCGTCCCGAATGATGCCATCTTGTTCTGAGTCCCCCAGAAAGTAAAATCCAAAACCAAAACCCATCCTCTAACACATCTTTTTATAGTCTATACAGATGGTTCCCAAGCAAAAGCTAATCTCTAATCTTCTAACTTACATTTACTTGGCACAGCGTGTCTGTGTTTATCCGTTATCGGCTTCAAACAGGAAGTGACGTTTACAAGAAAATGGGGCTGCTAGAAAAAGAGGTTTTTCGCCCATGCGAAAGTCAGCACCATCTATTGAGTAAAGGCGATTTTCATATTATCTGACGCTCCTTTTTAAATTATTGGGGGGAGGGGAATGCAAATTTATCTCAAACAAAGAAAAAATCAGCACTATTGTTTCATTTCATTTTCGACTATTTTGAGAGGAGGGGGCTGTAATTCTATCAGCCCACTCCCCATCTTTGGGTATTCTGTGATGTCAATGTGAACTAATATGGGGTTAACAAGAATGGTTATTTCGCTGTATGACAGAAGAAAAAATTACAGATTTGTCTAAAAAAGTAAGAAAAAAACCCTTTTTTTCATTTAATTTCCGACTATTTCTGAAAGAGGGGGCTGTAAACCCATCAGCCCCTTTCACCTTTTTGGGTATAATCTGGTGTCACTGTGCACTGACATGGAACTAAAGCGAAGGGAGTGGCTAGTCTGTTAAATGATAGAGGGAAAATGCAAATTTATCTCAAACAAAGAAAAAAAATAGCACTATTGTTTCAATTATTTTCGACTATTTCGAGAGGAGGGGGCTGTAAACCCATCAGCCCCCTTTCTCTTCTTTGGTGTTAATGCGGGCTAATGTGGGACTAATGAGAATGGCTAGTCCGCTGTATGATAGAAAAAAATTATTTTTTTTCCAAAAAAATCAGCACTTTTTTCACATCACTTTCGAAAATTTCGAGGGGGGGGGCTGTAGCCCCATCAGCCCCCCCCCTTGGGTACGCCCATGAACTACAGAACCGTTTCAAAAGTGATGGTGGCAAATTGATGGTGACAGTCCTTGCTTCAACACAGGCTATATTTTATGTCGGTGCCACTACCCCCAGGGGGGTGCAAGAGCTAAAACCGTTCTAAAATTTCGATTTTTTTTATACAGAACAGCTAGAAACATGAAATTTGGCAAGGTAGTGACTTACAAGACGTAAATGCTCTCTAAGAACAAACTCTAAAAAAATTCGAAATTTAAAAGGTGTGAGATGAGCGAAAAGCATTCTAAAAACATTCTAAATTACAATTACTATGGAATCTCTCGAACTACAGAACCATTTTCAAAAGTGATGGTGGCAAATTGATGGTGACAGTCCCTGCTCCAACATCAGTGACACTACCCCCGGGGGGGGGGGGGGGGGGTGCAAGACCGAAAAACGTTCTAAAATTTCGATTTTTTTATACTGAAGGTGTTACAAACATGAAATTTTACATGGTAGTTACTTATAAGATGTAAATGCTCTCTAAGAACAAATTCTAAAAAATTCAAAATTTAAAAGGGTAAAATCAGCGAAAAGCTTTCGAAAAACATTCTAAAATACAATTCCAACGGAATCTCTGGAACTACAGAACAGATTTCAAACGTGATGATGGCAAATTGATGATGACACTCCCTGCTCCAACATAGACTATATTTATGTCGGTGCCACTACACCCAGGGGGGTGCAGGAGCAAAAAACGTTCTAAAATTTCGATTTTTTTTGTACTGAAAGTGTTACAAACATGAATTTTGGCATGGTAGTTACTTATAAGATGTAAATGCTCTCTAAGAACAAAGTCTAAAAAAATTCGAAATTTAAAACTGAGATGAGCGAAAAGCGTTCTAAAAACATTCTAAATTACAATTTCTATGGAATCTCTGGAACTACCGAACCCTTCTCAAAAGTGATGGTGGCAAATTTTTTTATGACAATCCCTGCTCCAACATAGGGTATATTTTACATCGGTGCCACTAATCCCAGGGTGATGCAGGAGCGAAAAACGTTCTAAACTTGCATTTTTTTTAATACTGAAGTAGCTAGAAATTTGAAATTTGGCATTGTAGTTACTTATAAGATGTAAATGCTTTCTAAGAACAAAATTTTAAAAAATCGAAATTTAAAAGGGTGAAATGAGAGAAAAGTGTTCTAAAAACATTCTAAATTACAATTTCTATGGAATCTCTTGAACCACGGAACCGATTTCAAAAGTAATGGTGGCAAATTGATGGTGACAATCCCCACTCCAACTTAGGCTATATTTTATGTCGGTGCCACTAACCCCAATGGGGTGCAAGAGTGAAAAATGTTCGAAAATTGCGACTTTTTTTATACTGATGGAGCTAGAAACTTGAAATTTGGCATGGTAGTTACTTATAAGATGTAAATGCTCTCTAAGAATAAATTAAAAAAAAATTCAAAATTAAAAAGGGTGAAAGGAGCGAAAAGCTTTCTAAAATCATTCCAAATTACAATGTCTATGGAATCTCTGGAACTACAGAGCCGATTTCAAAAGTGATGGTGACAATCTCTGCTCCAACATCCTCTTTCATATAAAGCTATGTGTTGCTGACAACTGGGTTTTTCGCAAATCTTTGCCACAGATTAATCTCGGAAAATGAAACATTTGAAGTTACTGAAAAAAATAATAGCTCGAAAAGTATTTGTCATGAAATTGTTAGACAAATTGCGTTTGAAAGGTAAAAAAAATGTATATTTCTTGATATAAATTTCAAATCTAATAATTATGCCCTTTTTCAAATGTTGAATTTAAAAAATTACCAAATTTCACAATGGAGTACCATAGCAAAATCTTCACATGAAAAAAAGATAATGATAAAGGCGACATGTCCTGACGTGTATATTGGCTAGCACGAGTCACAAATTATAGTAGCCTTATTATTCTGTTAAAAAATATAAGTGAATTATGAAATGTCAATATTTTGTTTGATTAAAAGTTCGTTAAGAGAAATTGACCAGCATAGCGGGCGTAGCTTGCTAGTAAAAATATATATTATTACTACACTTATATTGAATTTCAGTTAATATGCCAACATGTCAGTAAATAAGAAATATACAGTACATTACTGTTGTGAACTTAGTAGTTAGAAATAAGATAACTATTAAGTTCCTTAAGTTTCAATATTTTACTTGTAAATGTTATAAAGGAATTTATCTTACATATCTGGCAGATTAAAAACCTCATTGACATATGCCGTTGATATAACTTTTTTCTTTCCCAAAAAAAAAAAAAAAAAAAAAAAAACAGATATTTTTTTCTGCATTAAAGTTGACAATGCATTTTTTCAAAACAAATTGTATAAAATGTTTGATAATTACTTCTTAAGAGTTTCAATGTTCTATAGACCCTCTTTTGATCGTACAACACAATCTTTGGTGCTATAGATGGACAATCACTATCAGCTTCATTTTCACTGTCGCCTGCCTCCCTTTAAATTCTAGTTTTTCAATAGAGATGTTTTTTTCTTGCCAATTCAACATTCATAAAACTGAAATGACTATTCTTTTTAAGCCTTTGATAAATTTGTTAATATGAAATTTGTTAAAGTGAATAGTTTTATAATATGAAAGCCTAGGATGTTTTGTAACAATCCAAAAAATAGTCATTAAACTGAAAAATTTGTTAAAGTGACATTTTTTGTAACGAGATTCTACTGTATAATAAAACCTGCTAAGATGGGACCACAAGGGACAAAGAAAAATTTTGTTTTTCTCTTTCATCTTAGCAGGCTCTTTCTGGGCTTTCATCTTAAGAGGCTATTTCCCTCAGGCAAAAACACCCGCTTGCTAATGTTAATCCTATGGGGGAAATATTTTACGATATTTTGTTCCAATTTAATATTTTTAAATGATTTTTTTTTTTTTTTCCATTGGCTGATTTCAATCTTTATTGCAGTTCAATGTTTGTTGCAGTTTTTTTTTTTTTTTTTTTTATTGAGGATACTTTCACTTTCAAAACCGGTTCTGAAAGTGAAAGTTTCTTAATAAAAAAAAACGTAATCAAAATCAAAAAAGTACAAAAGAGTGTGCATAGAGAATGACCTTAGCTATCCAATGCGAAAAACATCATTTAAAAATATTGAAATGCGAACGAGATATCGTAAATTATTTCCTCCATAGGATTAACTTTAGCAAGCGGATGTTTTTGCCCGAGTGAAGTAGCCTCTTAACAGGTATGATACATACAATGAATCTTCCATACATACAGTGAAATTTTTATGTTTAAAACAGGATTCCATTATAGACAGGTTGCATTTTTAGAGGGCTTACTTGTATTTTTATATTCTGATTGAGAAGCTGCTGTCCTCCTTTTTTTTGTCTCTCTGTCCTGCTTTTTGTGACACTGGACCTTGGATTGCTAGCACTAGCTCAGTAGAAAAGGACATTATTTCAAGTGAAAATGTATTATTGTGTTTTGTGACAATTTAAAATAATAATAATAATAATGATTCTTAGGTACAATAAATAAAATAACATTAATTTTAAATGATTTTAGTTATAAATTTAAAAAAATCTTCAGTGTTTTAATTGATATCAGTGTTTTAATCTTCAGTGTTCTTAAAGAAATGAAGGAGTTCTGTATTCTTTGCAAGCTCTCAGGCACACAGATTTAGAAATACTGTGGGGCAGAGAAGTGTTTTACAAAAGATCTCTGGATATAACTAGGGATGAATTTCACTATTTTGATGAAAGACAGGATGCATTTTGATAATTTAAAAGAGGATAGAGCTATGTGCCCTTAAAAAAATAGCCTAGAGGGAGCACTAATTTCTTGCTTGCTATAGTGACTAAAATAAAAAATTTCAAAAAAAATTTTAAACACCATTTTAAAGATAAAATATGGGGTATTTACAAAGTAAAGTGCATAGTTAAAGTAACATATTAGAAAATTATCTGTGCTTGTGACTGATTGATGAACTTCTGTTATTTATATACTGTTAAAAAGTTCTAAAATGCATAAGTTAGCTTTAAAAAATAATTATCATGCTTTTTACTTTTTCATATTTTTGTCAATTTTTTTTTAAATTACTATTCTTATTTAATAGCCAGTTTCAGCATGTTTTTTAATAAAATAATGTTAATAGCAATGTAGTTGTACTGTTTGAAAAATTAAATGTATGAATTAGTTTATTTGTTTGATTAGCATGATGAAACTATTAATGGTTTTTAAAATAAAGGAGTATAAACTTTGCCCAATATGATTGATGTTAGACATCATCATTATTATTGCATCAGTTTTATTACTTAGATAGATTTTTAGAACTTATATTGTAAGAATGTCAAATGTTTTTGTACTTTTAAAACCAATTTAAATGATTGAATTTTTAGTTTTTTTCTTTATTATTATTATTAATAATTTTTATTTTTAATTGTGTATTATTTTATGCATGATAAATTACCTACTAATTGCATGTTTTTACTATAACTGTTTTTTTACAATATAGTAAAACCTCCTTTTTCTTCTGTGATGAAAAAAAAAAAATGCTTCTCTTGAGATTGAAACAGTATTGCTAACTTATCAAGATAGAAAACGACTAAAAATCTCTCGTCAACAAAGAGACTAAATTTTATGACAAGAAAAATGCTAAAAATAAAGAATTAAATCTTTGTCAAAATATTATATCCTGTTTCTCTCTCTCTTTCTTCTCATTATATCATGTTTCTCTTTGGTGAAATAGATAATAATTAAATAGAATAATTAACCAGATAGCAAAAGTAAAAATTGTGCTAACAAAACATTGATAATACCAATAACAGCATTTGATAATACCAATAATAAGTTTAATAATTCAAGAAACACTGCCATTCAGTGTTCAGCTAAAAATTAAAGAAACAAAATCCTATTTGTTTGGTGTAAATTAAAACTTTAAAAAAAATTTAAAGTTAAGGTTAAATTTAGTTTCTTTCAGGCTAAATTGGCAAGAAGAGGAGGAGAAAAAATAAATTTAATACTGAGAGAACATAATTGCAGGAAAATCAATGTGTGTGCATATTTTGTGAAAAGTTAGAGGAAAACATAACATTTTTCAAGGTTTAAAAATGAGGTTCTACTGTATTATTAGAGTGTGCTCATTTTATTGTTTAACTAGCATGTTGTATTTG
This sequence comes from Maratus michaelseni, assembly GCA_963931845.1. Lineage (NCBI taxonomy): Eukaryota > Metazoa > Arthropoda > Arachnida > Araneae > Salticidae > Maratus > Maratus michaelseni. The sequence continues at coordinate 14,849,400 of OZ007598.1, forward strand.
CATGTGAATTTTGTAAGATTTTCACTATAGGGTTCCTCTGAAAGTGCATGAAGCTCAGAATGCACGTGATGCTTTGGCTAAAGCATTATATTCCAGTCTTTTTGATTTCATTGTTCAGTGCATCAATAAAAGCATCCCTTTTTCATCTTCATCTTATTACATCGGAGTGTTGGATATTGCAGGTTTCGGTAAGTGGGAAGGCAAATTTATATTTTGAAAATTAAATTGTATCTTCTGGATTAATTAAACTATTCTTTTGAGATAGATTTACTTAAAATAGCAGTTGAAATCTATAAATTGATAGTTTTAAGTATTAGAAATCTATTAAACTGTAATTTTTTTTTGTCCATGTATCAAGGGGGGGGGGGGGATTTTAATTGTTTGAGAATTAGTATAGCATTTATAGTATGAGAGACAGCATCATATTTTTACAACCACTTTTAGTGTTGATTATTTTGATAGATATGATAGATTAGATGGTGCTGATAGTGTAACTGCCACTCAACTGGCTCACCAGCATAGGATGTTGTCATAGCAATATCGCACAGCCCATTGCAATGTTAAATGAATGGCAACTCGAGTACTGATTATGCTCCCAAGTGGTAATTTGAGTGTCTATTACTCATATAAAAATATGTGTGTTTTAGTTTTCTAGACCTAGAACAGAACCACGAAAGGTTTTCTTAAAGCACATACTTAGAATTTTTTGGAAAAAATGCTGATGAAACTATTCATGTACATAATAAAGGATCAGTGAAATTTAGCTGCAGAATCCCAGTAGAAATTCCGTAAAAAAAAAAATACTTTTAAGTATTTGGCGCAAAAAGATGCGATTTGGCAAGCAACACATTTTCCTCATCAAATTCAAGTGATTTTAATGGATTTGGAAATTTTTAGTTAAATGACTGTTTAAATGTGTAGTACTTTACGAATTTAAACTTAAACGATTAAATAGTTTATTATTTTCTCTATAAGCTTATATATATATATATATAATATATATATAAGTTAGCGTGTTGCTGAATGTATTTAATTTTACACAGTTTCACCGGCTGGATAAGTTTTAAGTGTATTTTAACAGTAACTGAACGATTAAGAATGCCTTTTAATATACTTTTCTATGTTGAATAAGTTGTTGTTTCCATGGCAACAATAGTTTTCTCATGTCTCCGACATTAACAATATTGAAATGAAAGTGACAATGCTCAGAATCGAACTTAGTTAGAATTGTTAGTTTGAAGCATTTTTAATCAATTTAAATTTTGTTCTAAACCATAGGATACGATTGTTAATTTTCTTTATATATGCATATAAATGTATATGGCAAAACCGTAGTTATAAAAGTGTATTTATTTAAGTTAAACTTTCTTAAACTAGTTCAGTAGAGTAGAAAAAGTTTTCTAGAAAAGAGTATTTATCATAAAAGCATTTTTTTATTTTTTTTATTTCATCATGTCGTCAACCAATGATAAATCACCAAAAAATGAAATTTTCATTTTTTTTTACGGACCTGATATCAAGGTTCCACAGAAAATGTTTTTATAGACATATATATCTTCATGAGAAGAATATTCTGTAATTTTTTCAAATATTTCTGAGTATGCGCTTATGGAGACCTTCCGTGTTAGATTCAGAAATAAACATATCTTAGATTGAGACTGTGGTGCTAAATACGATATCACCAACTCTTCTTTGTGTATGTATGTGTGTATATTATATATATATATATATATTTTTTTAAGTGGGGAAAGATAATTATATTTTTAATAGTTCCTAATAAAGTTATGTTAAATGTTAAAATTGTTTATTTAATATTTAGCATTAAAACTTGATTTATTATAACATTCATTTTAAAATAAAATTACGTTTAAGAAATTTATATAGTAGGGGAGAGGGATGGATGGGAGGTTCTCAATATTTCAGGCAATAAATTTTTTTTTAGTTACTTCCTATCCTCATAGATTTCACTACCATAGTGTGCTTCAGAACCAAAAGCAAGAGCACATAGCTGTTTTCAGTTTTCTTCAAATTTGCATTTCCTGAAAACTCTGCTTAAAAGTAATTTTTTTTACATTTGAAGTTACTTAAATATCTTATACAATATAAACAATTAAGATATGTTGTAGTTTTTTATTTCAAAGCTCAATATTGGTAGTTAAAATGAATGCATATTAACCATTGTGACAAAATAATTTTTGAGACAAAATGGCTGACAATTGAATATATTCATCATGGGGATGATTGGGACATTTCAAATGGGATGAATGGAACTGTCTCATTCATCCCTAGAGGATGCTGAAAAATATATTTATTAACTAAATAATATTATATAGGTTGATAAATGAATACTTTATGGTAATTATTTTTTTAACATTTCATCCTCATTGCAGCCATCGTCTTCAGCCATTGAATGCTTCAGTTTATGGGCCTTTTAAGGCAAAGCTGAGATGAGTCCAAGATGATTGGCTAACAAATAATCTTGGAAATCATATTACAATTTATAATCTCTCGGCTTTTGCCAAGGCGGCATTTTTGCCAGCTTTTAGTCCTTAACATTGAATACGGGAAGGAAAATGTTTGTGTCCCATTCATCCTTGATGTGGGGGGATGATTGGGACATAGAACTTTTTTTCAAATTTCATTTATATTTCTGTTTAATAATAATCTTGAACAAATATTGTGCATAAGATGTAGTCAAATACTTATTGTATTACATATGATATATAATATTAATAATAACTTAAATAAAATATTTAAAATAAATATTTTTGTGAAAATGTCCCATTCATCCCCCATCTCCCCTAATCAGATTTGTTAATATTACATATTGGTGATACATTGATTAAACATTAAAATCTATCATTTTATTGCTAATAGTAATTATTGTCATTGTTATTTTTTTTTCTGTAGATATTAAGTTATTAATTTTAGTATAACTGGATTTTTAGATACTATCTAAGGGAGTGTTCAAGAAGTATGTGAATAATTGATTTTAGACCTCTACCCTCCTTAAAAGATGAAAAAGGCAATTTATATTATCATATTTGACAATCTGCAGCAGATATTGTTTTTTGGCATAATACTTGGCATTTAATATTTTGTGACATTTTTAACGGTACAAATATATCTATTCTAAAAGAATCCAGAAGTATGCTCAGAATACTACTGCAGTTTAATACATTTTGTAAAGTGTTTAATTGAATGAGCTTTATTATCAAGTATTTTTAATTATTTTTAACTATTTGTACTATTTTATTTACCCTGCATAAAGTTTTTGTCTCTTCCCTCCTTATTTGAAAGATATTTTTTAATTTTTCCAACAGTCAAATACTTAACTGCTCTCTAATCCAGGACTGCATTTAATAGGTTGATTGCTAATAGCTATCTTTTTTTTCTTTCTTTTTTTTTTGGGGGGGGGGGGGACAGGTGAAATAATTTACATGGTGCTGCTGAAAGTAATAGTATCAGTCTTAAAAAATGATGTTCACATATAAATCAAGAAATTTTAGGAGAGGAAAAAAGAGCTTCAAGGTAGAAAATAAACTTATATGTGAGGTAAATAGTCAAAACAATTTTAACTACATTTTTCTGTGTGCCACTTTTTCCACTCCTTCTCTAATCACAACATTTAGGTAAATAATATAATTTTGAGATATTGTACAGTGGTTTCGCCATAGAACACTGATTGTCTAGTCAATAGGACACTGATTAGTAAGCATGAGGTGCCAGGTTTGAATCATGATTCAGTTTTGAATGTCTGTAGTGAATTAGATTTCTCTTTAAAAATAAGGCCTATTTAGCCTTCATATACAAAAAATGAATGTAGTTAATCAATCAACCAACCAACTTCCTTAATACAGGAGCTAGTTGTACCCAAGTTTCTTATCTTTATAATATATTAAAATAATACTAATTGATTTTTTTGAATTAGTTTGTCTATTCCTGTTTTAAACTGCTTATTTTTTTTATATAATTATTACAATACATTACATTAGAATTACTCTTATTCATATTTACTTGTATCTTGTCTTTTCTTTATCAATATTTGTTTCTTGAAATAATTTTGATTGTTATTTTTGTGACCAGTTTTTCAGTTTCAAATGAACTTTTTCATTATTATTGTTACAGAATATTTTCAAGTGAATAGTTTTGAACAGTTCTGCATAAATTACTGCAATGAAAAGCTACAGCAGTTTTTTAATGAACGGATATTAAAAGAAGTATGTAAAATATTTATTTTTATTGTTAAAGTTATAAAATAACTTTACATAATTACATATTTTGAAACTAAGGCAAGTTCTTCCCTAAACCAAGCTAGATCTTGCATTGGGTCAGGTTACCTGATTTCACTAACCCATAGTGCTGATTCGTTGGTACATTAAAAAAAAAAAAAAAAAAAAATCTTTTATGGATCAGGTTGACTTGTACAGGGTAAGATGAGCTTAGGATTGAGTTTTAGCTCTTGTGGGTCAGGTTTGGGTTAACCCAAAGAAAGTCTGGAATATTGCTTCAGATGAAAAAAACTATATTTCAATATGAATGAGTGTATATTCATTTTTCTACATTCCTTCATAAATGATAAAATTAACATTAGAGATATAATTGTAGACTATTCTCTCCTAATTGCATTGAAATACGGAATAATTTTCTTTAGTTTCGATTTGGATTTGCATCAGGTTTCAGATTGACAAAAAAAAAAATTTCGGTTTCAATTTGATGAATTTTTTTGTTGATGTTAGATTTGAGTCAGATTTCAGGTTTATGAATTTTTATTTTATTTTTTTGTTGTTGTTGTACTTGTTATGTTCAGGTCAAATATTATTTTCAAGTTTGGATCTGATTGTACCCAAACTGTGCAGAACTCCAGACAAAATTGAATTTTGAGAATGAAATATACAATTTAGAGGGAATTTTTCTTTTATATAGGTATCCTTTGCTTTATGCTTGTGAAAAAATGTCACATAGTTTTATTTACCAGCTATCTACGGTAAAGGTATATTAAGTGAGATTGCCCAATGAAAGAGGCCAGAGGATATTTATAAGAATTCCTATATTGAAATATCACCTTGTAGTGATCATTTAAAAGTGGCTTAGTAAAGTAAAATTTGTAATTATTGAATATACAAGCACTTAAATATTTTGGCACTCTCCTCCCTCTCAAAAAAAAAAAAATTGTTATTATTAAAATAGCTTTTCGTGTATTTCTAATATATATAGGATTCTTTTCATATGAAAAACTTTTTAAGAATTTTTAAGAATTTTTAAGAACTAGAATAGTTTTAAAGGAATTTTTCAACATCGTATTCAGAACTTACTAATTTGATAAGATTTTTTGTTTTACATTTTTGAATTAGTATTTACAGCATTTATTAAGATTACTTGAACTATATAGAGAAAATACTATATTTTGCAAACATAAGAAAACATAAATCTATACAGAAAATATATTGATATATAAATCTAAGGGCTTGCACAGTTCCTGCTTTTCAGCATCACTTTTTCTGAATAGTAATCTTTGCCTTATTTAATAACAGAAATTCTAAAAAAGTGAAGATTATAAAAATAGTGGTATATAAAAGTAGGAGACATTCAAGCCCTGTCAATTTCATCAAGGTCTTATTCAAGCTCGTGTGTACGTAGCACGCATGTATAATAGAGATATAAAAATAAATACCATTGCATTAAATAACACAATATTTTATGTTAATAAAAATATATTACAATTTTCATGACAAGTTAAAATTAATTACAATGAATAATTATTAAAATAGTAACACAATGTTATAACAATTAAATAATTACAATTTTTTACATGCAAGGAACACTGCTCTCATATAACTATTACAATCAACTGTTGCATTTTTTCCTGTATATAGTTTCTTACGCAATTTGGGGATCTTAATTCCTATGCTCAGCGGTACATAAACCTTAAAGTAGTTACGAACAGTATTCTCAAACCAATTTCCAACACGGAAGTTTTTTTTTTTACAACTTTTTACATTGCATCTGCATATAGCTTCATCATTCGTAACATATAGTTTCACATCATGGGCATTTTCACATAGTTGTTTGTTAGGTAAAAAAACCTTACTTTTGAAAAAAGGAGATTGCATTCATCTCAGTACTAAGTAAATCAAAGATTGTTTCCATATTTATAAAAAATAAATACAGGTGATTAAAGAACATATAATACAAGATGCAATTAAAAAAAATAAATAAATAAAAAATGTTCTGGAACATCAATGACAAAGCAATATGATGATAGCATAAACATGTGTTGTTTCATTAGGATTGCAAACCATTTGACAAGATTTTACAATCTAGTTTGGCATTATATCTCTGTCACCTGGCAGTTCATCCTTGGGGGCCACTTTAAAAAAGAAGTACCAAATAAAGTGAAGATTATAGAAATAGTGGTACTTAAAAGTAGGAATCATTCAAGTCCTGAAATTTGTTCCTAAGAGAACCATTTGATCTGAAAAAAGAATTTATCTTTCCTTTTTAAAGCATGTTATTCATATTTTATCAATTTAACTATAATATATTGTCATCTAAATTGAGATTGTGTAAATAAAAATTTTAAAATGTTTTTTCTCCCCATTCTAGGAACAGACACTGTATGAGAAAGAAGGTTTAAATGTTCGGAAAATTGATTATGTTGACAATCAAGATTGTATTGGTAAGTGACTCTTTTTGAATCTATGATAAACTGTTGTGAAGTTTAAATGGTAATGTACGGTGTTCGTTTTTCTTTTCATAATAGCTGAATCATGAACAGTTGAAAAATCAAAAGCTAATGAACTCTTTTAGAACTGTCTTAATGAACACTTTAATAAACATAAATATTTTTATTACTTCTCATGAGTGTTGCCTATGTATTTTATTACTTTTTTATTCAGTTATAAATATTTTTTGCTCAGGAGTTATGTACTTTTTATTTAAGAATCATTATGTCTAACTTTATCTTCCTAAGAATTGTGGCATTTTCCTGCGTAAAAATTCTTTGGTACTTATGAATAAAGTAGAAGTTGAGAGTAAAGTACTTTTGTAAAGTAACATCAATCAATCAAAATATCAGTGTCAAACATGTTTCAATTTTTTTTTCTTTTAAATATAAAGAAACTTTTAAATGGTAATTTTCTTACTGTGTGTTAAACTACAAGAAGTCAATAATAACACCCTCCTTTTTTTTCTTCATTTAAACCAAATTAATTTTTTGTATGAGTAATGTAAATCTTAAAATGGCAGATAATTTGAAAATCCAGTTATGTTTAAAAGGCAATTCATATTTTTTTCTAAGTGCAAGTTTTTATGCAGTGATATTCTTGAAGTATTTCTAGGATGTTATTATTTTCTCTTAAATATTATTTATAGAACTGATGGAAAGTAAAGGAAATGGAATTTTTGACTTGCTTGACGAAGAAAGCAGGCTGCCAAAATCTAGTCATACTCACTTTACATCTACTGTTCATGCCAAAAACCGTAATTTTCGACTGGATGTTCCTAGGAAATCTAAGCTCAAGAACCATAGAGAAATACGAGATGATGAAGGTTTTCTTATTCGACATTTTGCTGGTGCTGTATGTTACCAAACAGTAAGTTGAATGTGTTTGATTTATATGCAATATTAAGTAATATTAAATTTCATATTAAAAAAAATGCACAAAAAACTTTTGGTTATAATTTTTCTTTCCATCCTATATTCATCTGTTGTTATGATAATATTTAGTATAGAAATTGAATTTATTATAGGTTTGTATGATTACATATAATAAATTCAACAAATATTGTCCTTTTTCTTTTCTTTTACTTTATAAAACTAGCTGACACATGCAGCATTGCTTAAAAGACACTTAAAACAAGACATTTCTCACGTAATTCTGGAGTCTGTGTCAAGTGAAGGGGGACAAATATGCCTTTAAAAATTGTGTACAAAAAATCTTAAGTTCTTAAAATTACTTCCAAATATGACACTTATCCAATTTATGCCTTTTCAATAGCTATTGAAAAGGCAAAAGCTCCAATTCGTAAAAGCTCCAATTGCATATTCTGTTTTTGCACTTTTCCTTTCAGAGCAATAATTTTTCTCTTAAAAGATTAACTTTATCTGAATATGTGGGAATATCCCCATGTTTTTATCGTATACTCATTAAAAGTATTCAAACACCGAAGAAGACTTATAAAAAATGCAATTTCATTACAAAATCTCATCACAAAATAAATAACATAATTTAAAATGATTTAACCAAAAAAAAAAATTAATACTTTCATTAATTCTTAAAATATTTGTATAACTTTGCTGAAAACCTCTAATTTAGGTGTTCAACAATCTTAAAAATTTCTTTTGTTTTCAGTTGTCCACCAATAGAAAACCATACATTAAAAATATTGGTTTTTACCTTTTTATAATTATCCTAATTCACTGACAGAAATGTTTATTTTATTAACGGTTATTATTTAATTTTTTTTTACTATTGACAACCCCATTCTCTTGTTTTTTTCCTAGATTAATTTCATTGAAAAGAATAATGATGCCTTACACGCCTCTTTAGAAAGTGTGCTACTCGAAACTGAAAATCCTTTCATTCAGAAACTCTTTAAAAATGATTCTACTGCCCCACAGAAAAAAGGCAAGCTTAACTTCATCAGCGTCGGGAGCAAATTTAGGACTCAACTTCATGATCTAATGGAGAAATTACAAAACACTGGAACACATTTTGTTCGCTGCATCAAGCCTAATTTTAGAATGGTAGACCATTGTTTTGAAGGAAACCAGATTCTAATTCAGTTGAGATGCTCAGGTGAGTTTTTCAAATGTGTATATTGCAAAATTCTCAAAAAAAGATTTTTTCTTAGATTAATAAGTATTAATGAAATGAATAATATTTTGATCACTGAATAAAAATTATCAAAGAATAATTTGAATGCGTATTGAATCTTCTACAAGATAATTTTTGATTTATTTAGTTTTCCTTGGCTAAAAAACTGAAATTTTAGTAAGTCTTACTTTTCTGTATGTGTTTCAACAATGGATAAAAAAGATTGTTTCAATATTGTACTTGTATAGTGATAAATTTTGTCTATTTTAAAGAAATTTTATATTTTAAAAATATTAAATTGAAATACTACTGATGATTTGCTTTACTTATGTATGTTAGTAAATCTGATGTTACATGTTGTTGACCATAATTTAATTTTTCTAGTTTCAGACTTAAATATGGAATATTTGTTTATTCTCAGACTGTATGCATAATAAGGAATGTACTAGCAACAAGATTTTTTTTTTTTTCATTTGAATTGTTTGTGGAACACTCCAGTAAAATTTCAAGAGATTTTACTGATCTTGCAGAATGATAAAAAATAAATAAATAAAAATTAAAAAAATACAAAGCAATGATGTTTTAATTAAAACTAACTTTTAGAAATTTGTTTAACTAAGAACCATTTTTTAAATACATAATGAATCTGCAGAGCAATTTAGTCTTTTCTGTAATTAATAAAATATTTGAAATAAAAACATATAAAGCCAAAAAAAATATGCATAGCAGTTATCGTTCATTTGCATACACACACAAAAGAGTTCGGACACAGTAGTGTATCCGAAGTACTGTCTGTTAGTGATAATTGCTGAAAGTGCGCTTTCAATTATAATATGCATTTTTAACTAAATTTTTGCATACTACGAGGTGTGTATAAATGCTATGGATCATATATACAGGGCTACACAAAAGAATTCGTAAGCAATACTAAGCATTAGCGTGAATTACTTAAAAGTAATTTTTAATTGAGCTATGCATTTTCAAGCTGAAATATTTAGTATACTAAGAGATGTGTGTAGAATATAAATAAAATCATATACAGGGCCATGCAAGAGCTGGATACATGGATAATAATTTCTGGAAATATGATTACCGTAGTTTTAAACGTGTTTTAGCCTGAATTAAATTTTTAGCTTAATATGTCGGATGTATAAAAATCTGAAAATAATATACACGGTTGTACAACAAAATTCAAATATATTTCCGTCTATTAGAAATTGCTGAAGGTGAATTTTCAACTTATGTGTTTTCTTGCTGAGTTAAATTTTGCATTCTATGTAAAACATATACAAATTTGTAGATCAAAATACAGGGCTGCACAAAAGAATTGGAGTACTTTTCCAGCTATGGGTAACAATTGCTAAAATTTGTTTTTCAAATGTGCTATATGTTTTCTAAAATGTTTACTTTGGTGTCTTATTTACATTATTAAACAGTGAAGTTTTGATAAAGTATTCTGGAAGTGTTGGGAAGTGTTTCATAATCTATGTTTAACACATGATTTTTTTCTTGTTAAGATACATTTTTGAGGAAGATGTTTTGAAAAAAATATTTTTTTGAGAACTGCCTTAATTTTTCAAAATTTTAGCTGTTATCTAACATTTCTTATTTTTAATTTATTCATTTAAGCCATCAAAAACAATCTAGTCTTTAAATCCAAGTATTTAAAAGAGTTCAACAGTTAAATTCATTATTCACAGTTAGGAAACAACAAACACAAGAGGGCAACAAACCTAGTAGGGGCAGGGGGGGGGTGGAGACAAAGAGAACTGGAAAACAGCTTGTGACTCGGTGGTCAAAAAGAGGTTGGAAATATTTACATATTATTTCATTATTTCAATTACATATTTATATCCCTACACAATTTTTCAGAATATATGATTGACAGGCTTATTGCAGAGCAGGCAAGAACTCCTTCATGCCAACCTCAAGAAGTGAGGTGTGAGGTGTCAAGGGGTGAGGTGAAAAGTAGTCAGAATTAGGATTTTCAGCAGAAGCTAGGCCAAGCATTATTTGCTGCTTGGGTGGCTGCTTATTTCTACTGCACTTTGTCAATTTTCTAAGCAGTGGCATTAAATGTAATTGAAAACCCTGCATCCTATAAACATACAGTTACAGATCATTTCAAGCATTTTATTTCACAGGGTGATCTCAAATATTATTTTTCTTATTAAATTAACTGTTTGTCTCCTAACTGACCGCTTGGTGAAACCTTTGCTGAAAAAATATGAGGTCAAACATGGTCTTTATGTACCTGAAGTTCCAGGAGAATTCACCAAGTATATCTCTAGATATTCGTCAAAACATCTAATATGGAAAGTGGTTAATGGCTTTTGGTCATATAGTGCCATATATATTTTTAATTTTCTAGCTAGTTGTATATTTTTTTCCATTATAGTTTGTTATTCTTTATAATTTAATTACATTTATTACATTTATTTTACCAGTTATTACCTTTTTTTTTTCTCTTTCATTTGTATAGGAATGACATCTGTTCTTGAGTTGATGCAACAAGGTTATCCTTCTCGTGCCCAGTTTTCTGAGCTGTATGCAATGTATAAAAAGTATCTACCTCCAGATTTAGCTCGTCTTGACCCACGTTTGTTTTGTAAAGTATGTTGTTATTTATTTACTTTTGCATATTCCATTATCTTTAAATTTTAATTTAAAAAAAAAAAAAAAAACTTTTGTATAAGCATAACTTCCAAATCATCCAAGTGTTATGTACCTCTACTTCTGAATAGAAATATTTGCTGTTATATAAGACAAAGATTACTATTTGAAATAATGCTATTCAAAATTAGAAAGTTTTGCCACTGTGTATAACAGATCTGCTAATGACTTTACCATTAATAAATAAATAGATAATTGATATAGGATTTTTTTTTTTCATCTATAAACTAACAATTGTACTATGGAATTAACTGATAGACCTGTGTTATTGTCTAAACCAATTTAAATAGTTAGAAGAAGCATTTCAGCTTTTAGTTTGATAGCTATAGTGAGATTTCTCATATAAAATTAGCTTATAATGCAGGTTTCAGCAAGATCTAAAGCAGAAAATGTTTATTTTTTTGGCTGCAATTCTATCTCTTTCAATTCAAAGTTTTTGAATTTAAGAAAAACAAATAAAATTTGTTTTTCTGGAATTAGACAATTAGGGCTGCTTAAAACTAATGTTCAGTTGGATTTGCGTATTAATGTATTTCTAACTAATATTTTGTTTTCAACTATAGACAGACATATAGATTGCCTGTCATTATTAGCAGTAATTTTTAAAGTGAGGGTTCATGACTCCCTAGGGAGTCTGCAAAATTTTTTAGAGTGTCTCAAAAAACTTGACAAGTGACCTATTTAAGGGGTTGCAAGACAAAAAAAAAAAAAAAATAGACAAACATTTTTGTTCTGAAAATCTTACTCTAGTTAATTATTGGAAAATAGATCTATGGTTTCCCAATTTTCTTTATTGTATGATATTATTGGATTCTCAATTTTGTACATTTTCAAGAATTTTCTTATTATATAAGAAAATATGCTAAAAGTAATTATAGATACAAGTTTCATACACACAATCAGCGACATTCTCAGGATCAATAAAGATAAAATGAACTATTTTCTCAAAAATTTGAAAAATAACTTCCAAGTCCAAGTTCAGCTGCCTATATTGTAAATAAAGCTAATTTAGTACAAATACTAGTTGACCCGCCCAGCATTGCTTGGACCCATGATAAAACCTTAAATGAACCCAAAATAAAAAATACTGATAATTAGTGATAAAAGTGCTCATAAGAAAACATTTAAACAAAAGCTTTTGTTGTCCAAACCCTTTGAAATTTTTAATGGTTATAAAGGTTTTACAGCCCATGTAAAAATGACGTCAGAAATATTGTTATATGGTTGTAAAATAAATATGTTTTCTTTCCCAGAAAATGACCCCTTTTTCACGTACTATAGAAGGGGATAAATCCCCTCCCCCCCTTTCCAGCCTTCAAAAATGTGAAAGCGCATCCCTCCCTTTCCCTTTTCTTCTCCCCTTTCTCAAGCAAAGTAGGTGGAAGAATGGATGCTCCCTCCAGGAAAGGAGAATAAAAATAGAATGAAGAAAAATTTAGAAGTTGTATTTCCTAGGGTTAGGGCTGTGAGCAGTGAAGGCCAATAGGCGAGCTATTCTTTCCCCAACTCTCTTGATTCTTCTTAATTCTATTTCCTGCATTATTCACCCTTCAAAAAAAGTTTGGAGACTTGCACAGTAAGGTCGAATTGCACTGAAAAATTAAGGCTTTTGCTTCTCACTTTAATATATTAGATGGTAATCTCTTACATCTTTTTCAGTGAATTTGTCATCTGCTTTAACTTCAGGAACTAGTTCAGTCTCAACAACAATATTTCATGTGGTTTTCTCCATGAACAAACATTTCATATCTGATTGTGAATTAGTTTAATTGGCAGTATTCATCTTCTGCATTGGACTGCATCATTGCCATTCTGATAATTCACTTTTGCAAAAAAAAAAAAAAAAAAAAAAAAAAAATTCAACCAACACAAAGTTTCATAAAAAAATTCTGTCAAAAATTCATTAACTTAAAGATTTTAAAAACAGTTTCGCGTATAATTAAAATATATATAATTTTCACAAGCTGGGAATTCTATTTCAATGTCAACTTTCATTCTTCATCATTCTATATAAAAATCATCATTAAACTAACTGCCTCTTCTAATAAAATTCTCTCCTTAACCTTTGTGGGCCATAATTACACACTTCACTGCATTTTTTACAAAAACCTGTTAAGGTCAAAAACTTTAATTACATGGGTAATGTAGATGTACAGATATAAGACCATAACCTAAAATTATTATATGTGGCAATACTCATATGACTAGTACAATGGAAATTCTCTAATACCTTTTAATCATATTTACAATGCACTTCTCATATTTCCTTCATTATGCAAAGAAACTAAAACTTTACATATGAAAGCACTTGCTGTATGATAATCCTATAGTTTGCAGATAAATGAAAAATAGAAATGTGCATTGAATTTGCAGTGAGTGTTAAAAGGCAGAATGATGACTAAAATATGTTTAGATAAAATATTAGCTTTATTAAAATACAGATTTAAATGCTTAAGTGATAAAAGTAGAACACAAAAAGGCTTATAAAAATATTTTAATATAATGATCGAAATGTTTTGAACACACAAATGGCATCATTATCAAGATCTACATGATAAACAAAATATTCTCACAAAAATGTTTTTAAATAAACTTAAAAAACATAAATCATGATATCATATGTGTAATAAAAGTGTGAAAATCTCTGGTAACTTTTGGCCATATAGTGTACACAAAAAAAATGCAGTTGTTTTATTTAAGAATATGAAGGGGTTAGAATGACAGTGTCGAGTAAGTCAAAAATTTGAAAAATCTAGATAACCATATTTTTATTGAATGTATATTAATTTCTATTCAGTGTGACAGCCAATTAAGTCATAGTTCACTTAGGGAGTCGCTAGAGGACAATACAAGTTGGACCACTTAATGCAATGGCAATGTGACAAGTTTCACAAAACCCTTCATTTCTCAAATCACTAAATATTGACTTACTCTACTGTCATTCTAACCCCCTCATATATTAATTTTTTAAAAACTTTTCATAATTAATAAGCTTATTTCTTCTGCTTGAAAAAAATATATCATTTAAGTAACAAATAAATGTTACTTTAGGCCCTGTTCAAAGCTCTTGGATTACATGACAAAGATTTCTGCTTTGGTTTGACTAAGGTTTTCTTCAGACCTGGCAAATTCGCTGAATTTGACCAGATTATCAAATCTGATCCTCAAAATTTAGCATCTTTAATTAAAAAAGTTCAAAAATGGCTGTTAGCTTCCAGGTGGAAAAAAGCCATGTGGTGTGCCCTTGCTGTTATAAAACGTAAGTATGCATTTACTTTTTTTATTTCATTTTTCTTTTGTTTAATGCATTGTCTAGTAAAACCTGTAAAAAATGAAACTTTTCTATAATGTAGTGTTGCATTAAATGTATTTTCTTTTTTATGGTTCTGGCCAAAGGAATACCACACAATCTCACCTGCTAAAACAGAAACTTGTCTAAAATGGAATTAATTTTTAGGCTCCCTACAGATTCAGTTGTAACAGGTTTACAGTGTAGCTGTATTACAATTCTTATTCATCTAAGTTTGGTATCTTACAGAATACAACCTTAGTATATGATCACTCTGCTGAAAGTGCTATGTTTGATAATTTCCCATTAAATCCCAAATAAAATGTATACAGAGGGGTGAGCCTAAGAGGGTTGATGTCTGATGGAGTTATCTGAGGTTGTAATCTGATGTGGGCTACATCCCCCATCTTCTATATACACACACATATGAAATGAAATCCTGACTAGAAATCTGCATGAGCCAATTTTCATTCATGATGGTTGGGTCTGGCCAGGCGTGATCTTCACTTTTTCCGGGCCGGGCATAACTTTTTTCTGGATGATCGGGCCGAGGATAGTCATCACTATGTTTCCGGGTCGGACAAGGGCTGGACTAAATTTTTTTACAGACTCAGGCCAGGCAAGGCCAGACTTCTTTTTTCCGGACCAAGCTAAGCCTGGACTTTATTCTACCTAAAGGTCTGCATGGAGCAAATTTTTCAGGCCTGGTCCTGACCCAGCCCGTATGAAAATCATTGGCATTCAAAAATCAGTAAAATGAGGCCCAGCTCACAACAATTTTTGTAAAAATGTATGGATTTTTAAAAAGTCATTGTTCTACAGTTAAAACTCAGAGTAGTACATACATTTCTAGGCAAAAAAATTAAAGTACAGTAAAACTTGTAAAATAGAACCTGATAGGACGTAAACCTGTCTTAAACGGAAAAATGTTGTGATCTGTGCAAAATGAATGTAATAATCCATGCAAAAATAGTATAATACATAGAAAACAGACGATGTACCTGCTAAGGATGGAACTTGTCTATAACGAATTTTTCTGCTTTCACTCAATCTTCATTTAAATGAAATTGTCTAAGTTAGGGGTGCACAACCTGTGGCCTGCGGATCAATTTCGCCGATCGGACGCGAAAAAATCACGAATTTCGCCGATCAGGTGCGTAGAAATTGCGAATTTTGCCAAATTTCGCCCAATGGTGCGTAAAAATCGCAAATTTTGCCAATCGAGTGCATATAAATCGCGAATTTTGTCGATCGGGTGCGCAAAAATCGTGAATTTTGCCGATCGCCTGCGTGAAAATCATGAATTTTGCCGATCGCCTGCGTAAAAATCGCGAATTTTGCCGATCGCCTGCGTAAAAATCACGAATTCTGCCGATAGGGTGTGTATAAATCGCAAATTTTGCCGATAGGGGGCGTATAAATCGCGAATTTTGCAGATCAGGTGCGTATAAATCGTTAATTTTGTCGACCGTATGCGTAAAAATCGCGAATTTTGCCAATCGGGCCCGTAAAAATTGCGAATTTTGCCAATTGGGTGCATATAAATCTTGAATTTTGCCGATTAGGCACGTAAAAATCGAGAATTCCGCCGATCGGGTGCGTATAAATCGCAAATTTTGCCAATCGGGTACGTGTAAATTGTAAATTTCGCCGATCGTCTGCATAAAAATCGCAAATTTTGCCGAGCAGAGGCGTGAATTTTGCCGATCGGGTACGTGTAAATTGTAAATTTCGCCGATCGTCTGCGTAAAAATCGCAAATTTTCCCGATCGGATGCGTAAAAATTGCAAATTTTGCCGATTAGGTGCGTAAACGTCGCGAATTCCGCCGATTAGGTGCGTAAAAATCATGAATTTCGCCAATCAGGCACATAAAAATAGCGAATTTTGCCGATTAGGCACGTAAAAATTGTAAATTTTGCCGATCGCCTGCGTAAAAATCTTGAATTTTGCCGATCGGGCCCGTAAAAATCGCGAATTTTGCCAATCGCCTGCATAAAAATCGTGAATTTTGTCCGATCGAGCCCATAAAAATCACGAATTCTGCCGATCGTATGCGTAAAAATCGTGAATTTTGCCGATCGGGTGCGTAAAAATCATGAATTTCGCCGATCGGGTGCATAAAAATCATGAATTTCGCCGATAGGGTGTGTATAAATCGCGAATTTTGCCGATCACGTGCGTATAAATCGTAAATTTCGTCGATCATATGCGTAAAAATCGCAAATTTTGCCGATTGAACGCGTAAAAATCGAAAATTTTGCCGATTAGGCGCGTAAAAATCGCGAATTCCGCCGATTAGGCGGGTAAAAATCGCGAATTCCGCCGATCGGGTGCGTAAAAATCATGAATTTCGCCGATCGGTCTCGTAAAAGTCGCAATTTTGCCTATTAGGCACGTAAAAATCGAGAATTTTGCCAATCGGGCGCGTAAAAAAATCGCAAATTTTGCCAATCGGGCGAAAAATTGCAAATTTCGCCGATCGAATGCGAAAAAAATTGCAAATTTCGCTGATTGGGCGCGTAAAAATCGCAAATTTTGTCGATCGGGTGCGTATAAATCACAAATTTCGCCGAACGTGTGCATAATAATCGGGAATTTCTTCAATCACTAGGAAAAAAACTATGAATATTGTCAATCGCACATGGAAAAAAAAAGCTTTTTCCATCCTTTCCAAGTGAATTGGGTTATGCTGGCTAAGGAGGTGGTTGAGTATAGGGAGCTAACCCTCCTTTTAAAATTAGCATTTTTATGAACTTTTAGGCCGACCCCACCTCCTTGCCCGAAACAAAATTTTGTCCATCCTATGGATGTTGGCTCTCGACAATCCAGTCATTTTTGTGACTGCCCCTCCTCTTATAAAGGTTGTGCACCCCTTTGATATCCACATTTTATGACTGAATATGTTAAGAAGTACAATTTAGAATAATATATGTTTCTTCTCCTCTCCACCTTTATTCATGAAAGCAGAATTTTTTTTTCGGCAGTCTTTAAAGCTAAATAACTCCTTCAAATAAAGTCAAGGAGTATTTTCACTCTTTGAAAATAATCTTAGCTATATCTCTTGTATAAATACAAACGTAAACTGTTGATATATCATTGCCAACAGAAATGAATACGTTGACTGGAAGGAAGGAATCTAGGGGGCTAAATCTACCCTTCCGAAATTTATGTTTTGTTAAATCTGATCCCCCCCACACCTCCTCGAAACAAAAATTTTCTGATGGTGGCCCTCGACAACCCAGTCATTTTTGTAAGTGGCCCTTCGCTTAAAAAGGTTGTGCACCCCTAGCCTAAGTCAATTTTTTTTAATCAGTGTTTATGTACGTAATTGTCTAAGTGGTCATTGATATTTTGATATTTTGCATTCCGTGCATTTTGAAATAATCTGAAAATAAAATCTATGCATAAGTAAGTGGGTGTCAAAAAAAAGTTGTACAGGCCAGGCTAAACTTTTTGCTTCGATACTGGGACGGGGCGGGTCAATAAAACTTTTGCACAGGTTAGGCCCGTACTACTTTTTATTACTTTTGCTACATTAAATGAATAGAAAACAATGTATAATCATGCTATCATGCCTTATAAAGTTTCATTTGTAATATTAAATTTTCTGTTTTGATATTTTCATTCCAGTGAGAAACAAGATTTTATATCGAAAAGAGCATCTAATAGTTTTACAAAAGAATTTCCGTATGTGTCTTGCTAAACAGAAATATAGACCCAGGTATAGAATTTGAATGAATTCCTATATGTTTGTAACCTATATCTTCTGTCTTTTGCATAAATTATTTAATGAAACTATATCAATTATTATTTGATAATGTATTAGTACAATTATCAACTTTGTTTGAGATGTGTTCAGTTTAATTTCTTGTGCAATTGTTTATCATTTATAATTATTATTTGACAGATTAATTTTAAGATTTGTATTTGACATTTTCTATAATTCAGTTATTTTCATTGAAAACTTTCCATTTGTCTAGCCAAATTAACCATCTTATTTTTTAAGCAGGCCACTATTAGGCTAGCAATGATCTGAGAATAGATAATAGTAGCATAATTTATAGATTGGTGCTTGGTGTAAATATTGCAAACACTGTACCTAGTGTAAGCACTGCACTTAGAAGAATGTGCTTAATAAACATTAAAAATTGTAAGCATCACACTCGAACACTAAAATGGTATGATAAATTATGTTTATTCAATTTTAATCAAGTTTTAATTTATATGTAAAATTGTATATCTAATTTATTTATTTAAGTTGGTATTTATGACTATCCAAAAACACTATATTTAAGAATTTTTTACTTTTAAACTCATAAATGTTATGTCATTTCCTCCATAAATTACAATAACTTTTTGTTTCAAGACTTTTTTTTTCCTTAATGATTTTTTAATATTGTATTTACAAATGACTAAAGCAGATACAAAAATCAGTCTTTAGAAGCAGCACAGTAAAATTAAATATTATCATTGAATAAAAAATTTTGTATTGTATAGCAATGCATTTTTTACTATATACCACATCAGGTACAACAAGACAAGCCATTGGCAATCATGAAGGAACTTTTTAAAGCATATTTGAAGAAGAAGAAGACGGGTAAAATCAATTAAACCCGTGCGATGCCGTTATCGTGTTTAAAAGCTTCTCTTTTTGGAGAAGAAAAAGAAAATATTTGAATAGGCTAGCGTTAAGTTTTAAAATATGAAAAACAGAGTTTTTAACTGAGAAGGAAATGTGAAAATTAATATTTAGGATTTAAATAACATTTAAGAAAAGTAATATTACATTGAGATGGGGAATTTGCAAATTAATAATTAAGATTACAATAATATTTAAGAAAAGAATTTTTGAAATGAGAAAATTTTGTTTTACCATTGAAATTAAGAATATTAAATGATTTAAATTTAGAATAATTAAAATATGGATTTTAAAATATTTAAATTAAAAGAAAATTTCTGTCATAGCATAACATTTTCATAGTAGTAACTTAATGTTTTTATTTACTACTTTTTTAGGTACTTATGTGTAATGAAGGTGAAGACTCTACGTGAAAGGTTAAATGCCATGTCTGATATAATTGCCCAGCTGAAAAAAGACAAAGAAAAATCGCTTTCAGATATAAAAGCCATGGATTCAAAGCTCAAGGCTTTCATGTCTGAAATCAAAGTAATAACCTAATTACTTTCAGTGGAACTATTAATTTATAAACCTTATGAATGTTTAACTTTTAGGAATAATGTTGTTATTTTTTCTTATTACACTTTTTTCTTTAGTTTTACTGTAATTACTAAAATTACTACTTTTTTAATAAATTGTATAAATAAAGATTAAATAAATCTTATCAAGCAAATTGTTGCATAAATATAATTTTCATCTTTAGACTTTATGCTGTATTTGTGCTGTTTTCATTTCAGAATGGAAAATACAAAGAAAAAGACTTAGAACTCAAATATTCTTCTCATGCTAAGGAAGTAGATGGCTTATTTGTAAGTTTGCAAGAAAAAATCAGAAAGCAGAAAATAGCTGAAGAAGCAGAAAGAGTTCGAAAGATTCAAGAAGAAATGGAAATGGAGAAATTTAAAAAGGAAGAAGAAATACGTAAGAAAAAAGAAGAAGAGGAAATTAGAAAGAGGTTCTTATTTTCATTTTAAGTTTTAGTGTAGTAAAGTGTTAAGTATTATATATATTTCAGTGTACATATACAGTTATACATATATATTTATTTCAGTTTCAATTTATACTTGTACTTCTGGTTTATGAATGTAAATCTTCTGCATCTACAGAAACTTCTGCTTAAAAAAAAAATCATCTGTTACCCCTCCCCCCCTCCCTGCTCTAAAATTTCCAATTCTCTCCTTTGTTCCCCCCTCTCTGTGTGCATAAAATTAAAAAAAAATAAAACTCTACTTTTTGTCTTTTTTACTTTTTTGTAACAATAAATAAATAATCTGTCATCTAATTTTAAAACCTTTAAAACACTAATTTTCTGTCTTATTTGTTACTTTGTATAGTAACAACAACAACAAAAAATTAATCTACATTTAATGCCTTGAAATTTCTGCCTAGTATTAGGAAGCAAGGAAAATATTTCCTCTTTTTTACAGTTTGATTGTTCTCACCACCTGGGTTCATAAAAATGAATTCAGATTGCATTTAATGTCAGTAATTTAAATACTAATAATTCAACATTCTATGTTTTGTCCAGTGCTTTAAATATGTAATACACCACATTTATTCACAGTATTTACAAAATTAATTAAAATTATTTGCAATTGAATTTTCATGATTTTATTTAAATACAGCTGAAGTGTAATTCAAAACGTTCAAACACAAATGATTTAAAATAAAGTATCCTTGAAGGTAATCTTAATAAAAATCCACCTGTTCTTATTGATTGATTTACTAAAGTACTTCTTTCTGTAAAATATTGCTGGTGGATGTGTCCTGCAAAATTACTGTAGTTAAACTTTGTTATAATAAGAATGAATTAGCTACAATATTTTCTTGTTATAAATGAGTTTTCACAGTAATCATATTTCAAATTATATGTTACGAAAAAGGAACAGTAAGTGAAAATTTGTGATAAATGATTGCTTTTATGCACACAATTTTACACTCCCAAAATAGCAAGCATGAAATTAAATTAATAATTATAATTTATTTATTTTGATTCTGAAATTAAAAAATAAGAAAAATAAATTTATAATTACTAATTTCTTTTTTAATTATAAAATTTTTTTTAGAAAGTCTATTAACCACTTAAGCACCATAGTCAATTTAGTGGTAGTTTGCTGCATACCAGATATATTAAATTTTGTCAAAAGTAGTTTATATCATCATTTTTATCTATCGGAGGTACAAAAAACACAAAACCAAAATCGAAACACTACAATTTACGAAACACAACGGAACAGCATGACCAACACATAAACAAATGAACAACGAAGAAAGAAACAAAGCAGCAGGAAAATTAATGAGGGTTTTTGTTTTTTTTCTATACGTAACATCATCTATTGGTTGCAAAAACAATCATTGCTATAAAGCCTGTACAAAACAAATCACAATAGCAATTAGTGACGTAATAAAACAGATGTTTAGAACATTGCAGCCTGGACTTAAAATGAGGACGTACGCACATACGTCCCAGTATTTCAAATAGACAAGTTCATGACGTACGTAGGTATGTCGTGGTGCTTAAGAGGTTAAGGTTTAAAACAAATAACTGTTAAAAAAAAAAAAAGTGCTAAATTCGTCAATCAATCAACAGAAAAACTTCTTCAATCGTTCATTGAAAAAGATTGTGAAATTCATTAATTGGTCGTGGGAAAAGCTCACGCAATTTGTTAGTCGATCATTGTGTGATAAAGATATATCACAGTTTTATCTTTTTAATTACTTTATATTTTAGCTCATCGTATTTCTGTATTCTATAGCCTTTCCAGTTTAATTGCCACTCATTTAGAGGCTATTTTATCGGCAGCCATCGCCGCTGTGCATGTTGTTTCTATGGCAAAGCATCCCTCCTGCGTTCGCTTCAATCGGCGCTGATTTTGAGCTGTGACGTCATCGCATTCGGCGGCTATCCTGCTCCTGCGTTTTACGCATGCGTCGCTCTTGTTCGATGTGTTCTCCGGACTTGGGAAGTATTTCATATTTTGGCCGCGTAGTGCTGCAGGTGATTGGGCGTGTCTTTCAAACACAAATTAGAAGGGTTCTTTTAATTATTAAATGTTAATGAGTGTTTGATTTGCTCTTTTGATTTTTGCGTAATTCCTAATCAACAAATTAGTTTAAATTAATCTTCCTGTCACATTTGTGCACCCCTTTTATGGGTATATATACTAATGTTGCACATTTTTCCAACAGAATTTTAATAAAAAATGATGCGGTAAATTTATATAAAACGTCGTCTGATCTGAGGCCAGGCCTGTGCCGGCTCTCATGTCCGAGAAACTTCGCTGCGCGGATTCTTTGGAGATCAGTTTCCCATTTTCAAAGTTTTTAATTATTTTATAAAAATGCTGTTTTAAATTTAATATTTTAAAAGTAAAAATCAACTGGTAATTTAATTATTTCTGCATTAATTTCTACAACCTTTAATGAATTTCGCCAGAAGAATATTTAAGGAATTTCGTTAATATTACGATGTTGGAGCCAGTACTTTTTAAAGACTTGATGTGCAGCTTTCATCTCATCCTTCCTCCTTCTTCAAGAAAATATAATAAACATTATTGGATCCTAACCTAATGGAGTTTTTTATTTCAAGTAGTATGAGTCTCTTATTTTTCAACAAAGAACAAGTAAGAATGTTTTATTTATTTTATTATTTTACTGTGATTCTCTTCAAAGAATTTTGACCAAAAGAACAGATGCACAAATTGTGCAGGGTTAATTGCTATTTCAATCACAACTGCAATATTTAAAAGTTCACTATACGATCTTATTCTTCCATCCCATCAATAGAACATTCATCGTCACACATGGGGAGAAAGTTACAAGGGAAAAAAATCTCCAAAAAATTGGAAAAATCGTCAATCAATTATGAGAAAAAACTGCTACATTCGTCATTTCTTTTGTTTGTGCATGTGTTAGCGTTGTACGAAATGTCTTTAGCATTTCTATAGAAGATGAAATTGCACTCCTACATATACAAGAAAATCTCCCTGTGTTTTACATTTTTATTCCTGTAGAACAGGCATGTCAAAGTCGTTAACTGCTGCGGGCCAAATTAAGCATTATATACAAAGCCGCGGGCCACATTAAATAAAGTAGATAATGTTATTACCATTGCACAGAATAAAATGTGTACATACAAAACACAGTCATTTGAAAGAACTATTCACACAAAGTTCGAAAGCTATTATTATGCATATTTTATTTTATCTTAGTTTTCGAAAGAATATTCAAAATTACTTTTCATCAACGAAATCTATAAAATTTAATTGAATTTTCTCAATTGTATTTATTTCAAAAATTTATTGTACATGCTGGTCTGTTAATCATGATATAGCAAAGCATAGCTGTCAATATTCCGTATATTTTCAAGTGAAAAATTAAAATAAATATATTTTGAATCGGGAAATTTATTCAATAATATATGTGCTATTTACGTTCTTCAATTTCTTAGTGAATGATTTCGACTCGCGGGACATTTAATGTAATAAAGACAATAATTAAATTTTTAAAGCAAATGTATTTTCTTCAATAGGTTTAGTGAAAGCACTTTGATTCTGTATTAAGAAGTATCAGTTTCATTTCTGACAGTTTATCTTTCCGATGTGTAGCCAGATTTTTGCGAGTTTTCTTTATACTTTGTGCTGTAGCATATCTTAATGTTACATTCTTTTAAATCTCCAACAGTGCCTACATATCAAACATAAAATTTCAGCTTTCCTTTGAATATAATTGTATTGTAAATAACCTTTAAAAAACTGCGATGTTCATCTTCAGTTTATCCTATTAGTCATAGTGGTAAAAACCATATACATATATATAGATAGATAGATAGATAGATATAGATTTTTTTTTTTTTTCGGGGGTTTTGTGTCAAGCACAAAAGTGATAATTTGTGTCCCTAACTCATTAAAAGCTATTTAATTTTATACTTTGATATATTTTTTAAATTTTAACTGTTCTTAATTAGCTTTGAATTTTATAAGATTTACAATACATTTCTTATAGTATTTAATAAATGCATCATATTATTTTGTAAAATGTTGTAAAATAAAAGAGAGAAAGTATGTATTGGTTTCGACATAACAAATAAAATTATAAGTAAATTAAAAAATATTACGAATCTTTAAATTTTCAGACTCAAGATTCCGTATGCTTTGCTATGTTCCGAGTGATAATCTGTATATCCTTTTTTTTTTTAAATTTATACTAAAATGTAAAATTGAGTTATATCTGTCTATACACATCAGTGTTGCCAGAGAAGCGAGATTTTTTTAAATGCCGAATTCTACGACATTCTGAAGAGAAATATCTTCCTTATTTAATGAAAGAATAAATAAGACAAATATTACTATTCAAAAATATTGGTAGCATTCTGAATAAAATAAAAAGCCTGCAAAACTGGTAATACATACATTTCTTATGTTTGTCTTTGTCATCTCTAAGTTCACGGTTGGTGCAAGCGTGTTCATGCAAAGTGAATTTTCATGAGTTTTCTAAAAAACTAAATTAAATACAGGATACAGGTAAAATGCCAAAGGCTTCACGGGCCACAGATAAGTTGTCGGCAGGCCACGTGTTTGACATGCCTGCTGTAGAACATTTTTGATCAACTGAAGGTTCGTTGCAGAACATTGCAAAATATTCTGCTTTGGGGTATATATATATATATTTATATATATCTGCTATATGGTATTGTGATTTCATTGTGTATGGTCAATTTCTTATGTTTCAATGACTAAATTTTACATTAAGTTTATATGTACCCTATATATATAAAATCCTAATGAAACGAATTTGTGAAACGATTTTATGAAACGAATTTATGAAACGATTTTATGAAACGACTGATTAAACGACTGATTATGTTTCAGGGCTATTTTTAATAAAATATTAAACGCTTGATGGTGAAATTAATACCAATTGTCCATAAAAATCTGTGGATGTCAAAACTGGTAATAGAATTTTGAAATTGGAATTAGTTTTCGAGATATTAATTTTTTTCTAATTTTAATGACATTTCTGTAATGATGGCAACTAATTACTCAGTTTTTTTGTGACAAAAAAGGGAAAAAAATAAAAAAGGATCCCGATAGGGATTCTTGATTTATTTTTATTCGTCATTTTCAAATTGAAATTGAATTTATCTTTTATTTCAATCGATAATGAAGACAAGATTGTGATTAAATTATGTTTTTCACGAAAATTTGAATTAAAAAAAATCATATTTCTATCGTCAGGATTCAATTGTCTGTCAGCATTTAATTTAATTTATAAACTGAAAATATTTTGAATAAATTCGTCCAAATGACGTCATTTATGTTTATACAATTTATTTAATATAAAGAAGCCTTTTATCTATTTTTATGTACAAAAAGAGGTAAGTTGAAAGACAATTATAAATAAATTGTATATATACATATAAATACATGTATAAACAAGCATAAAAGTTCGGTGCTTTTCCAGTATATGGGGCCTTGACGAAACAGAGAAAATAGCCTTGGCGGAAAAGGAAATTTGGCAACATACTTTCTGTCAACCTATTTATTTTGTCATTTCGTATACAGAAGCATTTTTTCAATATTTATACAATTTGTTTAGCGTAAAATGTCATTTATCCTATTTTATATATAATCAGAAGTAATTTGTATAGAAAAAACAATAATAATATACGTATAATTAAAATACGCATATCAACAAAAAAAATCGTTGAATTTGTTTCCATGGCTGTTGATGTAATTTGGCACCAAATCTCACTTTCTGATGCCCGAATTGCGCCAAGCTTTTTTAAAAAGCGTCAAGACCCCTATTATAGAAAATCACCAAAATTTCATTGGGTTTGTTTTCATAACTTTTGGCAACAAATATATGTATAATAACGAATCTATTCGTTTTTGAAACTCGAATTACGACAAACCTAAAAGCAAAGGATCCTATAATGGAAAAGTACCCGATTTTCTTATGGACAATATTCAAGTGACATAACATGGTGTAAAATTATCGCAGATAGAGAATTTGTTTAAATATCTCATCAATTGATGCCGAATAAATGCAGGCATGCATGCACAAAATATTTAATTAATTTTGTATGATAAATAATTATTAGAAAATTCGTATATACATATTAATTAAAATAAATAATTTACATATTTAAAATAACATGAAAATATGCATGATGGTGCACTAAAATACAGAGAAAATTAAAACCTGTTACTGAAAATGTCTATAACATAGTACTTTTCAATACCGTGGTTCTTAATGTTATTCACAAGCAGATGGAATTTTTCTCATCCTTAAACGCAAAGGAAGAATAGAATACAGATCGTTGTTATAAAAGTGCGAGAGGTAGCCACAATTTAAACCTAACCATTTTATACAAGCTGGTTTTCAAGGTGTAATTGATTTTACTTACCAATCCCTAAAACAGTCGTCAGTTGTCGCAACAGCTGTGTATGAGGCCATGATAAAAAAAAAATGCCCCATTAAAACGTTAAAAGCATGGCAACCCAATTACAGATTTACCAATATTTTTAAAACGAAGCACGCTGTCATGTTTTTAGAGGCCTCGAAGGCTGAGCGGGGGTTGGCGAGCGTAGCTCGCAGGGGGTAGGCCCCCTAGTATATATATATATATATAGAGAGAGAGAGAGAGAGAACACGTATGAAATAGAAAATAATACGAAAAATGTCATGTACTCTTGCTAAAATGGATGACTAAATGAAGTAAAAAAAAATACCAAGTAATAATTCTGATTTCAAGAAAATTACTGATAAATATATATACTGGTAAAATTTATTTATGAACATAGAAATGTATAAACTTATAATAAATTAAAAGAATGATAAAAGATTATGACATGAGATCATGTTTTCTATTTCTAAAATGTATACAGGTTCTTCTCTCATAATTACTAGTTACATTTTCTTTGTATTTTTTAAATTAATGTTAGCATTCAATTCAAATAGATAACGCAGAAATAAATTTTAAATTTAACAATGTTATTTTTAAAAATAGCATAACATAAAGGTTCTCCAATATTTATAACAACCGAAAATCATTACAAATGTAACACAATTGAAAATCTAATAGAGTAGAAAATCTTAAAGCTGGGACAGGGACAAAAAATTTACTAATTGTTACTTTCCAGAACTTAACAAAAATTTTTATGCACTACAACAGAGTTTTTTGCAACATTTTTACAGTAAGGCAATCATTTTCTAATTTTTTTTTTTTTCAAAGCAGTTGTTTTTTATTTTAAGAGCTCACGATAAATGAATTCACCTGCACCTTGAGATCACTTTTGCTTCAATTAAATATTTTCAGAATTACTATTTTGTAATTTTACTCATTTTTGAAATATTCGTGTTTCTTTTGGATATAATTTTGCTATAACATACCTGCCTACTTGTAAGACTTTCCCTTATGATGTAAGGATTTTGATCAAATTATAATATTATAAGAGAGATAATTAAGATTGTAAGATTTCGGACAAAATCTAAGAATGATTCTACAAATATTTTATTTACTGAATGAAAAAATATATATGCACATTATGTCTTTATTATGGAGCAGAGTGTGGCGAGGAATTTGAAATAACCAAGTAGTATTTGAAAATGCACAATTCTAATATAGAGAATATCTAGTGCCATGTTGTGTATTTCAATAATTCCTTATAGCAATGCTAAATGCAGTATGTAAAACATAAATAAAATATTTAACCTTATGTTTGATAAAAAAAATCATATCTGAGTTTCTATCTGATGAAAATATTTTAATAACTAAAAGCATATTGAAAAGAAATTGCTATTAAAATGTAGACAAATGCTTAAGTGATTAAAAGAAATAACAAAAAGCTTATAAAAACCTTTTTAATGATTCAACATACGTTTCAACGCTACATTTCGGCGTCATTTTCAAGAAAAATATAATGATAAAAAATATTCTTGCAAATTTTGAAAAATAACCTTGAAGACACGAATCACGAGATCCAAATATGTAAAAAAAAAAAAGAGAGAAAAGCAGGTGCTTGAAGTAGCCAACTGTAATCGTAAAAATTATATTTCGTTATTGCTTTTTCAAACGGAAAAGAATCTCGTGCCAAATTTTGGGCAATTCAAATGAAGCGGTTTCGTTGCAAATCTTTGCGTTACGCATGTAGATTTCTATGGATTCACGGATAATGGATGGGTAGTAGGCTCTTGATGGGTAAATTATTTTACTATTTTTAAAATCAATTTCTATTGCTTCAGTTCTATTAAGTCGTGCCAGTGCTGTAGTACTCCTGTCATATTTGATATCAGCTATATGCTCTTTTAATCTTGTTTGAAATTTTCTGGTGGTCATTCCTATATAATATTGTAACGTTCCATCTGCTCTGGTGAATGGGATTTCATAAACACCTGATAGTTGATATGGTTCTATTGGGTCTATTTTCTTACAAACTGCACTTTTTAATTTCATGGTTGGTTTTGCAATAAGGCAGATATTAAATTTTCCAAGTTTATATTTTAATCTTTCAAAGAATCCTGGAAAATATTGTAAAGTTGATGTTTTTGAGTTCTGTTCATTAAAAATTTTCTTCTTTTTATTATCCATGCTCGTAATTAATTTATTGATGGTGCTGTTTTTGTATCCGTTATTTATTGCGATGTCACGTATTTTATTTATTTCATTATTTAATTGATTAGGTGTACAGACAGTAAAGGCTCTTCTAATGAAATGTCGAAAGGCAGAAACTTTATAGGAAAAAGGTGCTTGAGCGTTACTGGGAATAGTGGATTGATTAGTTATTGGTTTTCTATATACCGTACGTTCAATTCCATGGTGCGTTTTGATTAACAGCACATACAAATAAGGGAGTGTATTATTTGGCTCAATTTCCAAAGTGAATTTAATCATGGAATCTAGGCTATTGATCTGATCAAGAAAACTATTAAGTGAGGTATCCATGTGTTGCCAAATTATGAAAACATCATCAACGTATCTGAGCCATGTATGAGGTGTATAATCAAATTTATTATAAATATCGGTTTCTAAAGGTCTTAATATGAATTCAGCTAGAAGTCCAGATATAGGGGAACCCATCGGGGCCCCATTATTTTGCTTATAGATTTTATTGTCAAATGTAAAATAGTTATTATTAACTATAAGATTAAAAGCAGTCTTTAAAGTTGTTTTCATATTGTCATTAATGTTCCTTAGGTTGTCAATACAGTTATTTATTCTTAAAGTGACTTGTTGGGTGTCAACAGATGGGTATAGAGAAGTCTATATCAGTCTTGATGTCATTTCTCTATACCAGCACCATTAATAAATTAATTACGAGCATGGATAATAAAAAAAAGAAAATTTTTAATGAACAGAACTCAAAAATATCAACTTTACAATATTTTCCAGGATTCTTTGAAAGATTAAAATATAAACTTAGAAAATTTAATATCTGCCTTATTGCAAAACCAACCATGAAATTAAAAAGTGCAGTTTGTAAGAAAATAGACCCAATAGAACCATATCAACTATCAGGTGTTTATGAAATCCCATTCACCAGAGCAGATGGAACGTTACAATATTATATAGGAATGACCACCAGAAAATTTCAAACAAGATTAAAAGAGCATATAGCTGATATCAAATATGACAGGAGTACTACAGCACTGGCACGACTTAATAGAACTGAAGCAATAGAAATTGATTTTAAAAATAGTAAAATAATTTACCCATCAAGAGCCTACTACCCATCCATTATCCGTGAATCCATAGAAATCTACATGCGTAACGCAAAGATTTGCAACGAAACCGCTTCATTTGAATTGCCCAAAATTTGGCACGAGATTCTTTTCCGTTTGAAAAAGCAATAACGAAATATAATTTTTACGATTACAGTTGGCTACTTCAAGCACCTGCTTTTCTCTTTTTTTTTTTTTTACATATTTGGATCTCGTGATTCGTGTCTTCAAGGTTATTTTTTCAAAATTTGCAAGAATATTTTTTATCATTATATTTTTCTTGAAAATGACGCCGAAATGTAGCGTTGAAACGTATGTTGAATCATTAAAAAGGTTTTTGTAAGCCTTTTGTTATTTCTTTTAATCACTTAAGCATTTGTCTACATTTTAATTATAATTAGTGATATTATTTTATGGTTATGTAGAAATTGCTATGACAAAATTATGATAAGAAATTTTGGCTAAAGCCAAACCCCATAAATAATACAAGTGTGGTTACCAGAGCTGCCAACTGCTACGAAAAAATCGTAGTTGCTACGATTTTGAGCCACAAACTACGATGCTACGAAAATCTGTCTAAAACTACGAAAAAAAAAACCCGCCAATTTTGTCACAGGATCACTCGAAAAATCACGAATTTCATCACAGGATCACTCGAAAAATCACGAATTTCATCACAGGATCGCGCGAAGAATCACGAATTTCATCACAGGATCGAGCTAAGAGATGCCAATTTTGTTACAGGATCGCTGAAAAAACGTGAATTTCGTCAAAAAATTGGCGGGGAAAAGCAAATTTCGCCAAAGTATCGCCGAAAAAACGTGAATTTCATTCAACTGATTGCTGAAAAAATGCGAATTTCGTCAAAAGATCGTTCAGGGGTGAATCTGGTCTGAATTTTCCGAAAAATTAAGGCAATGATTTCCGAAAAAAAATATATATATATCGATCATAAATCCGAAAATTCGGACATTAAATGTATCGGTATTTCGGCAAATGATCGCCAAAAAAAATCAATCTCGTCTTTCGTTCGAAGAAAAGTCGCCAATTTTGTTAAAGGATGGCAGGAAAAACGTGACTTTCGTCAGAGAATCACGAAAAAATGGTGAATTTCGTCAAAAACATTGCGAAAAGCGGCAAATTTCGTTAAAAGATCGCGAAAAAACAGCAAATTTTGTCAACAGATCGCGGGAAAAACGTGACTTTCATCAGAAAATCCCAAAAAAACAGCAAATTTCGTCAAAAACCTTGCGAAAAACGACAAATTTCGTCAAAAGATCGCGAAAAAACGGCAAATTTCGTCATAAACATTGTGAAAAACGAAAAATTTTGTCATAAACCTTGCGAAAAACGACAAATTTCGTCAAAAGATCGCAAAAAAATGACAATTTTTGTCAATAGATCGCGAGAAAAACGTGACTTTCATCAGAAAATCCCGAAAAAACGGCAAATTTCGTCAAAAGATCGCGAAAAAACGACAAATTTTTATCAACAGACCGCGGGAAAAACGTGACTTTCGTCAGAGAATCGCGTAAAAATGGCAAATTCTGTCAAAAACATTGCGAAAAACGGCAAATTCCGTAAAAAACATTGCGAAAAGCGGCAAATTTCGTTAAAAGATCGCGAAAAACGACAAATTTTTGTCAACAGATCGCGAGAAAAACGTGACTTTTGTCAGAGAATCACGAAAAAACAGCAAATTTCGTCATAAACATTGCGAAAAACGGCAAATTTCGTCAAAAGATCGCGAAAAAACGGCAAATTTCGTGAAAAACATTGCGAAAAATGGCAATTTTGTCACATGATCACTCGAAAAATCACGAATTTTGTCACAGGATTGCGCAAAAAATCACGAATTTCGTCACAGGATCGAGCTAAGAAATGCGCATTTCGTTACAGGATCGCTGAAAAAAAGAATTTCGTCAAAAAATTGGCGGGGAAAAGCAAATTTCGCCAAAGTATCGCCGAAAAAACGTGAATTTCATTCAAATGATTGCTGAAAAAATGCGAATTTCGTCAAAAGATCGTTCAGGGGTGATTCTGGTCTGAATTTTCCGAAAAATTAAGGCAATGATTTCCGGAAAAAAATATATATATATCGATCATAAATCCAAAAATTCGGACATTAAATGTATCGGTATTTCGGCAAATGATCGCCGAAAAAAATCAATCTCGTCTTTCGTTCGAAGAAAAGTCGCCAATTTTGTTAAAGGATGGCGGGAAAAACGTGACTTTCGTCAGAGAATCGCGAAAACATGGTGAATTTCATCAAAAACATTGCGAAAAGCGGCAAATTTTGTTAAAAGATCGCGAAAAAACAGCAAATTTTGTCAACAGATTGCGGAAAAAACGTGACTTTCGTCAGAAAATCCCGAAAAAACGGCAAATTTCGTCAAAAGATCGCGAAAAAACGGCAAATTTCGTCATAAACATTGTGAAAAATGGCAAATTTCGTCATAAACCTTGCGAAAAACAACAAATTTCGTCAAAAGATTGCAAAAAAAGACAAATTTTTGTCAACAGATCGCGAGAAAAACGTGACTTTCATCAGAAAATCCCGAAAAAACGGCAAATTTTGTCAAAAACATTGCGAAAAACGGCAAATTTCGTCAAAAGATCGCGAAAAAACGACAAATTTTTGTCAACAGACCGCGGGAAAAATGTGACTTTCGTCAGAAAATCGCGAAAAAATGGCAAAGTTCGTAAAAAACATTGCGAAAAGCGGCAAATTTCGTTAAAAGATTGCGAAAAACGACAAATTTTTGTCAACAGATCGCGAGAAAAACATGACTTTCGTCAGAGAATCACGAAAAAACGGCAAATTTCGTCATAAACATTGCGAAAAACGGCAAATTTCGTCAAAAGATCGCGAAAAAATGCAGATTTTGTCAAAGGGACGCAAAAAAAAGTGGCGGGAGTGGACACCCCCACTCCCAGTTGTATCAGCTTACTCGACCTGATGAAGGACTCTAACTCAGACATTTTTCTCTGGAAGATATACCCGTAGTTCCATCACCCCCTCTTTCCAACCGCCTTGGAATCTTTCAGAAAATTCACTGTGAAGTTCAGAAATTTGGCTTAGGAGTGGACAGAGCATTAATTGAATAGGAATAATTATGTTTAATCAATCCCACCCGCAACAAAAAAATTAGCAAAAACAAAAGAGTCTCCTACTTTGTGTGCTTATGGATATACACATGCGTTTAATTGATTAGTATTTGCTCGCTTAAAATTTACAGCGTAAAAAACAGCCACCAACCAACCAACCTTCAGATAAATTTGAATTTGGTGTGCTACTATTTCTCATTTTCAAAGGTTGGCAGGTCTGAGTTACAGACAGATGCTTTTGTTATTTGTATATATCTGGGATGTGTTTCGAGAGCTTCCAGTTTATAAGATATAATATTTTGCAGTTAACTTTTGTTAGATCACTTAATCTCATTTTATTTACCAGTAATGTATTTATTAAAACATGTATTTCTAGATGTCCTTGAAACACCTTTCATTGTACACTATATTATATTTTGATGAACATTGAAGTGCTCAGTGTTTGAGAAAATTGTAACATTTTCAAAATAGACATGTTGGCAGTTATTCTATAATTTTAGTATGCTGTTTTATGACACTTGTTATTGCATACAATTCTTGTTGATCTAGGAAAATATTGGAAAAGATGAAGAACTTTCCAGTCTTTTATTATTACAGTTATTTAACCCTTTCACCATTAGGCCCATGTTTTTCCGTTACTAGAAGTCGTGTTAAAATGGCTGTAAACAAAAATATTTTTAACAGAATTCATTTTTGAGCCGTATATAGAATGAGGAGGTATAAAAGATATTATAGCATCAAACTGTGATTAAAAAATGTATATATCTTGGGATTTACAAGCCTACTTGTGAAAATACATGAAAGCCTGCAAACGGTGAAAGGGTTATTAAGTTTTAATGACATAATGTTTTTTATTAGAATGTACTTATCAGATTATAGTACTTAAAAGTAGTGGATTATCACAAATTATAAAATATGTAGTTAATAAAATAATTTTTTTATTATTTTAGGAAACTTGATCTAGACCTTCAATTTAAAATGGAAGAACAGTGTAGAATCAAAGAAGAGAGAGAAGCCATGAAACAAATGGTAAACTTTAAACATTTTTTTTTCTTTCTTTCTTTAATTGGCTTATGCTTTCTGTATATTTTAATAAGATATGTGTCAGTTGTTTACTGAATATGATTGCCGAAACCAATCAAAAATAAAATTAACTAGTTCCCAAAGAAAAACTCCTTAGAACAGGGATGACACATGACGAAATATTTTCAGCATAGCATTGATTGAAGTACAAAAACAGTTCTTCAGTTTAAGAAAAAGATTCAAAAAATTAGAGAAGCTCAACTTGTATCATTACTTATGCTTTTTGTACTTGTTATGACATTTTATTTAAGTTTATACAAAATGTTTAGATTGTTAAAAAAACTATGGAATATTTTTTCTATCTTCTAAGGCAACGGCAGCAAACCTTCTTACAACCACGTGCCAAATGTTTTCAAAAAAAGATTTTACATGATGAATGACAAGGCAACAATAAAATAAAATAAATAATAAAACAAGTGGATCAGTGTGATTGAAGATGGCTCAAAGGGTTTCGTTTAATATTCCTTTCAAAACACTTTATCCTTTCTTTAATAAATCCAAATAAATTTCATTTAGCAAACAAAAAAAAAAGTCATGTTTTTTATAAAGTAAAAATTTACCGGTCTATTTTTCTCATTTTTTCGAATATCTAAACCAGCCCGATAGCGGGCGAAGTAATAATACCTGTCATGTGGAATAAATGCGATA
This sequence comes from Maratus michaelseni, assembly GCA_963931845.1. Lineage (NCBI taxonomy): Eukaryota > Metazoa > Arthropoda > Arachnida > Araneae > Salticidae > Maratus > Maratus michaelseni. The sequence continues at coordinate 14,884,422 of OZ007598.1, forward strand.
TTTAAAAAAAATTTATTTCAAAATTAAACATGTTCTACACCTTCAAAATGTTAAAATATGTGAATATTTCCATAATCGGGTTTTTATCATGATTCAATACCTTTCTCAAACTCATATATTTACTATTCATATTGATACTCACTTTGTATTATTCTGAAACATTTGAAAAATCCATTAAACTTCCGATATGACATCAGATTTTCTTTTTAATTCTCTAATGACGTGATATTAATCTGTTTTGTGTACATACACATACTCATACTCCTTGTATTATTGAGATATCTATCCGTTTTATTACCACTATGACGTCAATCAATTTTATTTCATATTAATCTTTTTTTCAATGGGTGAAACTTTTTATTTCATTTTTCACGTGGAAATCGTCTGATAGAAAATTAATTACTGTAGAAAGAATTTCATCGTGGATTTTTAATTTTTGGCATCTGCTATAACGAAAAATGTTTAAATTTAATAGGAAAAGGCTGTTAGAATTTTGGTTTTTTATCTCTATTTATTAAAATAATACGAATTTTTCAAATTTTAATATTTTGAGCTCTTTATAGCTAGTATTCAGGTATATACACAATGTTTCAACTCTGTAAGTTACATAGTTTTTGAGAATGGCTCTATGACAGACAGACAACGGAGCGGGAGTAATAAGGTTTCGTGAGATGAACGAAACCCTAAAAATTAGTGGATGTATTCTCGATATGCTCCAAAATTAATGAATCAAAATTACTTTGTTTATTAGGATTAAAAAATATGGGGGTAAAATACATGTAGGCATTACTCTATAATAATTATGTTTCAGAAAGTAATAAAAAGTAAGTATGATTTCTGTTATTGCATTTTGGATGCCAAATTAATATTGGGTTCATACCCCAGTTACTGTAAGTTAAACGGAATGCAGAGGTTATCTGGTAACCAATTTCCATTTGAGTTTTTCATATCATTTATTTCTGGAAGTAATGACTCGCAGGCATAGGTAGAGAGAAAAATTATCAAAATGGCAAATTTTATACCAAGTCACTATATTTCATTATTGGCATTTTTGTGTATAATGCTTCACAATCCTTCTTTTCCATATTCTCCAGATCCTCTCTTAATTTGATAAATTATTGAGCTAATATATAGAAATAGATTGTAAATCATTAATTTGCATTTCAGTTTCTTCAGTTTCAGAATTTTTTTTTAAAAAAAATTAGAGAAGCTTAACTTGTTAACAAAATTTGTGTATTTTGTTTAAATTCATTCTATTTTGTTTTAGTACTATTTTGTTTTCACTGTATTGAATTCATCTACTATATATGCTACTCATTCTATATATTTTATCATATAAATTTTGTAGGACAAATATCAGGAGGAATTGCGAGAGAAAGAAGAAGAAATGCTCAGGAGGTATATATTTTTTTAATTATTATTTAATAAATCTCTATAATATTGAGACAGAAATATACATATAATATTGTTCAATTGAAATCTTTCATTTTTCTTAGATACATTAGACTCCTGACTATCTGAGTTAATATTGACCAAACTCACCTCGGATAAGGAAAAAACTCTCGATTAAACCGAATTTACGTAAATCGTCACAAACTAAGGAGTTGAAATATAAATTTACACATATTTTATTAATTTTTAGGGTACTAATTAGTCCTTATGTCCTTCCAATATTTTTATAAATATGGGGGAAATTAAATTATTCATTTGTAGAAGTCTTGATATTTTTCTGTTATGATAAATGTTTCTTTGCTGCAGCGTTATGCAATTGTATTAGTGTCACCAGAATTGCAGGTGTAGCTTCTTATTACTGTTCAATGTATTCAATTCTTTTTTAATCAAACATTAGACTTTCAGAATGTGTTATTTTCTTCTGATGTACATTATTTTCATCATCATTGCTTTCTTGTTCGCTGTTTTCAACCATGTCTGCAATCATGTCATCTGTAATTCCTTGCTGTTCATCTGCGTTCATCCACTCAGCAAAAGTTTAAGAAACAGGAAGTCAGTGTGTCATGCTTAACAAAGATTTGTCATCAACAGCTTCATTTTCAATGTTTAACTGTTCTGGCACCATAATCTTCTGCCATGATTTCTGTAGAGTCATTGGTTTAACTGCTTCCCATGCTTCGGCGATCCAATACACAACATCCTTCGATGTAATCTGTTTCATTCTATAATTCCTTGTTCTTCAAGCCTTCAATGAGCTTTTGTAACTGCTTCTTTCTGTAGTTTCTTTTCAATTTCTCAAACACCTCAATCTAATGGCTGTATTGGTGAAGTCACATTTGGTGGCAAAAAATATGTTTTGATCTCAGCTTTGATTGCAGTATTACTGAAGAAGAGTTGAAATCCCCAAACCTAGGATTAAGAAATCGTCATTGTCAGTGAATTGCTAGGTGATGATGAAAGAAAAGTCGCAAAAATTTAGAACTCTTATTTTTTGGTCAGAATAGAAAAAATGGCTTTTTGTAGCTTGGATAATCAGAACTCAGAAATAAGGTTTCTAAAATTTTGAAAGACTTACTACCTAACTTTGAGTTAAATATCCCTGTTCTTGTGTTGATTTGCCAACATATCACATTCTGAAAAATGATTTAGGTATCATGTTTTTTATTGTGCTAAAGTCCTTTCTTTTTTTTTCTCTCTCTATCTCTCTCTTTTATAATTAAAGAATCATGATTTAGGAAAAATAAAATAAATCGATCAAAAAGTAATTTTGGATTATTTTAGCTTTATTATTAAGTGAGCTAACTGTTCTATCTAAAAAAAAATATATATTTCAAATATTTTCATATCCAATATTTATAGGGGGGAAAGGAAGTAATGAAGTGAAATTAAATTCATGTAATGAAATGATATTAGAAATTCACCAATTTTAGAGTTAAAGTATTACTATAGAGAATTATTTTAATTTCATGACAATAGAAATTAAAGTATTTGAAAATCTAACTCATTTTTAAAATATTTAGAAAATATTATCTTTTTAAATGCATCAACAATTTGGTAATTATTTTTTTTTCTGATTTTTTTTTATTTATGTACTGCTTATTCATAATCTTATCATAAATTCTATAAACATTAAGTACATTTCTGGCATGCCAGCTGACTGGCAGCAAACACTCTATCTCAAGAACTAATGCATGCAATTTCATGAAGCTTCCTATTCTGTTAGAACTTGACATAAATAGAACAAAGTTTATTTGGTGTAAATTGTCCAACAGCTGGCACTGCTATACTTCATTTTTCACAATATCTATATCTCAAGGACTAATGCAATGAATTTCACAACCATCATATTCTGTTAGACTTTGACATAAATAGATCCTTATTAGGTTTGGGTGTATACTGCCTAACAGGTGTCGCTGCTACACTCTGTTTTTCATAATTTTCGCGATATCTATATCTCGAGAATGAATAGATTGTCATTTAGTTTTGGTTGCAGACAATTTGATTTATATGAAAGAATGTTTTGTTATGGCCACAACATACTAGTTAATAATTATTTAGTTATTAATTACATCGATCAGTTAATTAGAATTGAGGCAGATTAATTTAGGAATTTAAGATGTCTGTTTCTTGTAAAAATACATTTAAATGCTTTTGTTTTGAGTTTGTTTCTTTACTAATTTTTCTAAGGAAAAAGCAGATTATATTTTTAAAAAAAGGTACTTACGTATTATCCGTGCCAGTTTTAAGCCAACTGCACCAGGCGTGGAGCCAATATTACTAATTATAGTAACCCTTTTTTTTTCCTTGCTACATGGTACATGCCTGGGAATAATCTACTTTTTTTAGTAGGGGTCATTTCCATATGTAGTAAGATTAACAAATAGTTAATTTATTTTAGATATTGCATTTATGAGTAAAATATAAATATTTTATTTGACAAATTTAATAAGATAGATATAAAAAAGATAATATGAGCAGTAAGAAACAACATTTTTATACAATTTTCATCAAAATTACGTAAAAAGGTAAAGATCAATGGAAAAAATGGATCAAATGGTTGGCACGGTAACTGTTGACTCGTTATTATGTTTTAATGTTTTTTTCTGTACTGTTTCATAATCATTTTGTTTACTTACTTGATGTGCTTTTGAACTTAATTAATTCATAGATTATTTTACATCTTGTATTTGGAATTATGCGTATAAAGGATTTACCACGAATGGAAACAGAAGCTTATTTACAAAAATGTGGGATTATATTGAAATCACGCCAGTGTTCCAATTTTCATGATATGAAACTTTACGTTAGCAATGACATTATTTGGCCATGCAATGTTGATACTTGTAGACAGCGGATTCGTGTTAGAAATGAAAATTGGTTTGAGGGAAGTAGAATCCCATTCGTAGATGCAATTATGTTCATATATTTCTGGAGTAAAGAGCTGGCATCAATTAAATTTTGTTATGAAGAGTTAGAAATAAGCGACAAAACAGTTATAGATTGAAACAGTTACCTTCGCAAAATTTGTGTTATGGATCTTTGTTCAAGAAAAAATCAGAAATTAGGTGGACCAGATCGTATCGTAGAAGTAGACGAAAGTATGTTCACTAAAAGAAAAAACAATTCAGGGCAAATCTTACCTGCACAATGGGTATTCAGTGGAATTTGTAGAGAAACGAAAGAAACTTTCCTTGTCTGTGTGCCGGATCGATCTGCAATTACATTATTTCAATGCATAGTAGAAAATGTCAAAGAAGGTTCAACAATCTATTCTGATTTTTGGAAAGGGTATAATATTGAAGAACTAAAAAAGGCTAAATTTGAACACTTTAAAGTGAATCACAGATATAATTTCGTGGATCCCGAAACAGGAGTCCACACGCAAAATATTGAATGCATATGGGGATCTGCGAAATGGTTAAACAAACGGCATCGTGGAACATCACGTCATCATTTAGATGCGTATTTGGCCGAGTTCATCTGGAGAGAGACAAGCAGCAGAAGGGAAAAATATTTTTGATGCCATGTTAAAGTAGAATTATTTCCACCGCAAAACAAAATGTCATTTTAAACCTTTTTATGCATTTACTAAATGTTAACAAAATTAACTTTCTCGAATATGCTATATTATTTACCATTTCTTATATTATTTATTATTCTTTTTTATTTACTATGTTATTTACCATTTATTAATTTTATTAAAATAATGTTATTTACTATTTTTAACAATGTTTTAAATTTAATAAACATATATTACATTTTATTTATTTTATATATTACCATTTTTAACAATGTTATTTGATAATGTTAAATTACTGTGTTTGAAAACATGATTGGCAATGATAAACAAGATTGGTACTTGGCAACCATTTTTGGCGATCAATCTCCTGGCACGGATAATATGTAAGTACCAAAAAAAATTTTTTTTTTTCTTTTGAAAGCATTTAAATCAACAATACAAATTTCTAAAGCAAAAGTAATATGGTAAGTAAATATGCATGTTTCATAGGCTCATTTAATTGCTGTAACTTGATTTTTTACTGTTGTAATTATTATTTATTCATTGGTATAAATGCAGACTTATTCCTTTTAATCTTTTATTATCATTATTGCCGTTGTTGAAACTTTGGTACCTTTTGACTAATTTTCTCATTTTTAGACATCAACAGTTTCAGCAAGAACATTCCGATCATGAACTTGCTTTACGATTGGCTCAAGATACTAATGGTGTACCTGATGAAGTTGTAACACCACCTCCTCTACCTAGGTAAGATTTCTTTTAATAATTCATTGTTATATATTTATTTATTTATTTATTTATTTATAACTAAGTATTATAGATATAAAATTTGTGACCTTTTTGTCTGACTTTGATCTTTTTAAAATTTTTATTGAGGCTATTTTGAAGGAAAATGAACATATATTCACTGGATGCTTCAAGTTTATTTTATGATTTGATGCAAATCTATAATTTAACTCATTTATGTAACAAATGAACAGAATTATTTTTTTGCAGACGACAATTCACCTGCTTTTCTATGCCTCTATAGCAATAAAATTATTAATAGATAAAATAGTAATTGTAATAGCCTAAATTTCAGTTCAGTTCTCAATTTTGTTGGATGGAATTTTAATGTGCTTGAAGATAGTCGGTAATTTGAAGATTTTTAAGATGAAACAAATGATTTATATTCATATGTTATATTAAGTTTTTTAAACAAACAGGCTTTGAAATTTTACTTTAAAAGTAGCTTAAATTTTACTTTTGCAGATTATTGCTACATGTTCATTAAAGATAATCACTGATTCTTTGATCAATGATCTTAACTATGCTTTATAGAATAATACTATTCTCATGAAATCTCTTTCTTTATACAGCAAAAACTCTCAATAGCAGACACCTCAAAATTGCAGAATTTCTCTGCTATTTGGAGGTGGCTGCTTTTCAGAGGTAAAAGTATACAAATATGCATATGCTGTAGGTTGAAAAAGCTGTCTGCTATTTAAGAGTGTCCATTATGAAGGTTTTACTTTATTTTTCAATATTTGTTCAGTATTGCTTTCCTTACTCTTACTTCAAGAATTTATAATATTGAAAAAGGACTTATCTATTTCGATTAAATCTCAAATCACTTACTTATTTGAGAGCCTAACTAATCTAATTGGCATCCCATCTTAGCCTGAATCATTTTCTTAATGGTGATTTAAAAATGAGAAAAAAATATTTATTAGGCATATATGTTGCACTTTCTTTCCTAATCAGCATTAATTCTTTCTTAATTTTATTATGTGTTATTTGAAAAGATCCTCAAGTTTTCTTAAAATTTTTAAAGGTATGGAATTTTTATTAAATAATGATATTTTAAATAGTATTATAGGTTATTGATCTATAGAACCTTTCAACAGTAATTGTCTTAATCTGATCACTAAATTTCTATTTATAGAATTACATCGCCTGATATAAGTCCAAAGAATGCCCCCTTTGAGCAGGCATATTTTAGTTTTCTGTTTATTTAAGAAATTTGATACTATGAAAATTCTCAGAAAAGTTAAATCCAATTTTTTATTTTTTTATTTTTTAAAGTATTAGAATGGTACAGTATTAGAAAGTATTAGAATGCCTGTTTAATGTTTTCCTGACTGCTAATCAACATAATAACAAGCACAGATAGTGCAAATTCAAAAGCAGTGTACAGAAAATCTTAATTGTGTTTGTTTTTAAATGGGATTTTAATAACATATTTTCAAATATATTATAGAAGTTTTATAGCAGTTTTGTACAAAGTGATATTTTTAAATATATATGTGTGTATATTAATATCTTTTATTTACATATATAAAGTTAATTAGATATATATTTCTGTGTATCTGCATGCATTCATTAAAGGCCTTTTGTACAGTATAGTCCTTTTAATCCTTTTACTAATTCATGTGGAATCGTCCTTAATGAAAGGTATGGTGTTATTGATTCTTGACTTCATATTTTATTTGCTGTATAACTATATCAAGATTTCGGCTATTAATTCTTGCATTTCAAATGTCTATATTAATTTATGTCAAGGGCTGTCAATCTTAAATTGTTGTACCGAAGGTATGATGTTGAATCATATATATTTTAAATTAAATTTATATTCTAAATTATATTTTATTTTTCATCCCTTCTTTCCAAATTTAAATCCCATTATTTTTAAAAGAACAAGGTCATTTTATTTAAACTCATTTTATTCTGCTAGGCAATCTCAGATCCGCTCTTCTATCAAAGTGACCACATATAATAATAAAAATAATAATAAAATGGAAAGAAAAGTGCAATAGTCATAAAGAATTAATATCAGCATTCACCAGATGTCTGCTCCGCGTTCAAAATGAAATAATTTATAAAAACAAAGGATGTTGTGGCACTTCACTTATATGTAATACCCTAAACATTATAGATCTCCAACGCCTGCTTTTGATAAACATACATGTAATAGCAGATGTTATTTCGGCCTTTCCCATAAGGGTTAATGTTACAAAATTCATGGTTTTCAGCGCTCCTGGTAGCACAACATCGCGCCAAGCAAATTCAAATCACCCCCATTGGTTTAACATTAACGAATCTTTTTCTGTTATGCTTTGGCATATTTTCGCAATCGCCATGACTCTATATTCAATTATTGGCTATTAAAGTGTAACCGCGATTCTGAATCACTTTATCGCCTCTCCTCATAGAGTGAAGTTCTAATTAAAAATCGACTGAGAGGCCATCCCATGTTTTTTGAGTTGTTCTATCCCATATTATTTTGAAGTGTTCTTGTCTTGGATAAATAAAGCCTACAGTATGCAAAGAATACAAATGACTGGACTTAATTCTGGATTAATCTTCTTCCATTACAGGAATACGTACCTGCTGGATTTTGCGGAACAACTACCGTGCAAATGTACTCCTGCCACAACTCTTTACGATCACTTTGAATCTTAATAGATCCAAACAATCCTTCAAATAAAAACTACATTTAATTATTTATACCCAAATCGGCTCTACACCATATATATGTGGTGCCGAAAGGTATTCAAGAGCTGATTCGTATGGGATATTTATACAACTCGGGATGGCCTCCGCTTTAATATAACAATCACTTTTTTGCTTCCTAGTGAATATTGTGCATCGAAAAAAAAAAAAGCCTGATAAAATTTAGCCTAGAACTGTATTTTTATGCAAAAAGACTATGATGTTGTAATTCTTCATAAACATTCACCGGCTGCTGATTTAATTTTCTCCAATGCGTATGAATCAACTAGACTTTATTTACCGATCTCCAACGTATTTTGATTTCTCCATCACCCGTGTGAAAGGATAGCGGACTCTTGCCGTCCACGTACAAGCTACCGTCCTGGATTATTCGCTTTCATCACCCGCTGTGAATTACTAGTTTATGACGCCTTTGGTATTTGAATATTTGGCCAGATCAGAACACTACATCTGTCGCCTTTCCATCGCGCGAAAGTGAAAGCAGATTTTGATCACTCGACCGCATGTAATATTTTACCGGCCAGGAGAATTTTTTCATTGCCAGCACCCGATGAGAATTATCCCAAGCGGTGATAAGTACTGAAATGCGCTTTAGTCAGTGAATATGAGAAACCTTTACTCCCATCTGCCAGACTCTCCTTCCGAAGCCGACCTAACTACGATGGACGATTTTTCTTTCAAGTGTGACATGCATATTAGATTTATTTTCTAGTAATAAAAATTAATTAAAGAACGACTCACCTAGAAGATTAAAACATCGACGTCGTTGTGTTTACTTTCTGGTATTTCTGCGATGAATATTAGTTTTCGGTACTATCTGTGCTTCTTCAGCGAATTTTATAATAAAAAAATGACGGTACCTCTTCTAGGATAAAAATTACATTAGTTACATTTAATTTTTTGGGTGGCTCCATATGACGTTGAATTCCACCTAAATTTTTTTAATTTCAATGCATTTCTTACTAAGACTGTTTGTGGTAGATAAAAAAACAGTTCCACAATATTTTTATCTTCTTCATTTACAACAGTGTTTCAGCAAACAAAGAAATAAAGGAAGAGATGCAATTTCTCACAGCAGTAAAGGTTTGTTTGTTATGAGTATGAAAAAAAAAATTAAATGTATGTCATATTTTTATAATTATTATTACGTTTTATTTCAACTCATACCTGTTTTAGTCTAAATTTATACGTAAAATATTCGTTAAACATTTTTCTTGCTTGAATTTTATTTTCTCATGCTCATATCTTTTCTTTGAATATTTACGGATATTTTTGACAATATTTAGAAATGTGTCTTATTACTTTTCAAGTGTTTTAGAACTGAAATGCAAGAATATTAGTTTTCAGATTACTGAAATTTTTATTTTCTGTTCACCCTTGTTTTTGAAAGAGGTTTTGATAATATGATACTCCAGAAATGATAAAAAAAAGCAAAAAACTGATCATATATACTTTTGCATTATTCTATGTTAGTATATTGCTATCATAATTTGAATTTATTTTAACTAATGATTCAGTGAATATAGGACTCATTGCATAGTTATTCACAGTAAATTTCAAAATTTTTTTGTTTTAACTGTATGTCTTCATAGTTTTAAAATTTGATGAGCATACTGTAGATTTTGAATATTACTGCTCACGGAATTATTGGTAAGTGTATATATTGTGTATGTATATAAGTGTATTGGTAAGTGTATGTGTTAAACCCTATTGTGAGTTTATTTTTTAATTCATACTTTGACAACTAGTTAATTATTTTATTTGTCTATAAAACAAGCTTCATATATTAGTGAAGTTTTGAGAAATTCCTTGCTGTCAGTTTTTGAGTTAATACGATAATTTTAAATAACATTAATTTTATTATCAGAACAGCTTAGATAAAAGGTAAATTTTATGATCTTTAATTATTAATACCTGAAAGGACAATTGCAAACAGCTCATTAGCTCATTTTGTCAGCAAAATCAATAAAGTGAAAGAAAATAAAAGAGATCATATGTTATATAGGATCACTGTCTATCCTCATTTTTTTCTTTTTCGCATTCCTAATGTGAATGCGCAATTAATATCTTATGTGTTAAAAATCTAATTTTATAATTGTTCTTTTGTGTATTTTGTTATTATTGATATGATCATTATAATATGTATGGGTAAGTACAAGAATTTTTCTTGTTTATTTAATTAATTCTAAAGAAGTAGAATCTAAAGAAGTTTCATTTTTATTTTATTTATTTGCTTATTGATAATTGATTGCTTAGTGCAGTTATTTTTTCCAAAATGCATGGTAGAAGGTCACGTAGGAAATTTCAGGGTTGCAAATCTTTTCAAAATTTATTTCAACACTCTGATGCACTGCAGATTGATTCTGTGAATTTTGACAGCACTCCTGAAAATTTTAAGGTGAAATCTAATGCTTTTAGTAGTTTAACTTTACAAAATTTAAAAAATATCTTAGATAAATTCGTTGGCACACTAACTTCTGAAATGCAAACATTAATGGAGCCTTTTCTTAAAAATGTTAATCCTGACTTCATTCAAAATTTTGATGCATTTCAAAAAGAAATAACATTTAAATGCAATATTTTGATAGATTTATGCCGGAATGCTCAGACTGAATGCACTAAATTAATTAAGGATAAACATAATTTATTTGAGGTGAATAAAAAGTTAATCGAAAGAGTAAAGGTACTGTCCGCGTCCAAACAATCCAATTCTTCTGATGCAGTCATTCAATGTGACCTTATGAAGTATACTTTGACAAAACCTTGCAACCTAGTTAATATTAAGGATAATACTGTTTACGATAGTAAAAATTTGGCATTTAAGGATAAAATGGAAGTTGAAACTCAGACACTAAACATGTCAAACATATGTGAACCCACTTCTAGGAAAAGTCAATGTAATAACATTATTTCATTACCAAAATATATTGAAGATCTCTGTAAACACGAAATCACAGATAATGATGACATATCTGATGACATAAGGATTATATTGCTAAATTTAAGGGATGATATAGACAGTACGGATATTATGTTTGCTATTCACGACAATATTGGTGAAACTATTCCTTCTATACATTTCGAAAGAAAATATAAGCTAAAACAAAGACAAAAATTTAATTGGGTCATTAAAATTACACCTCACATAGCTAATCTCTTAATTCAACGTGGAATATTAAACATTAATGCAAAGGATTATGTTATTAAACCTTTTGTTCAGGTAAAACGCTGTTTTCATTGTCAGAAGCTAAATCACGTTGCCCAATTTTGTGTTAATGATTTGGCTTGTGCAATTTGTGGTGATAGTCATTCTTCTCTTAGTTGTAAAAATGCTCCCCGATGCATTAATTGCACCACCCATAATCTCACTCACCGAAAGTCATTTAATATAAATCACCCTACATTTTCACCTGAATGTAAAACATTTCAATTTTATGTCAGGCAAAAAGAATCTCTGTTGCTAAATTTGACTTAAATTTTTCATTTGGCATGCTAGCGTTATTTTTTATATACACTCATAAATTTTCTCATTTTACAGGACATGTTTACTTTTTATACTCGCCAGTTTCTCTTTTAATAATTCACGGTTATTCAAAATACATCAAACATATTTTTCTGAATACACTTCACTTGTTCTTTTTTTTAACGTTTGGTATGCAAATTCATAGGATATATTTCTTCGATTAATGACAATTTATGATATCCTACTTTTTCTTCCAATAAGTACGTTTAGGTGTCTTCTTCATTCACCGCTTATCTGCAGAAAGCGCTGATTGATTCTAATTTTTGCATTTTTGATTCTATGTTGTTTTCTTTTAGCGGTTAAAGCCATAATTGCTACTTAGACTTCCGTATTGAAGCTTAAATGTTTCTTTCTATCTGTCACAATTTAATTTTTGCAATACTTTATAATTTTTCTAATATTTTCTTTGGCATTTCATACATGTCAGTTAACATTTCAATTTAACTCATTAGAAAGTTACATTTTGATTTTGTACATGAAAGTTATATATTTCTTCCTTTTTCACAGATGCAGTGTTAAAAATTTTCTGCTGTCAGATTATTCATACTTTTGAATGTTGTTCTTTCTAATTTTTTCAGATTCCATTTGGTTACCAGTTGCATTTTTATAATATGTTTTTACATATTTCTCACCATTTTTCAGCAGTGTCGTTGTCGTATATTTATTGGTGCCCATGGTACAAAGTTTACAATGATACATTTTTTTTTCTTTTTCTCTTTTTGGGTACTTGTGGATATTTGCGAATGACACTCCTCCCACGACATCTTCGCAAGATTTGCTGCAGTTACATAGGTGTACAAAGCATATTTTCTACAAAGGTTACAACGTTTCTTTTTGCAGTAGGCCTTGCATTGAAGTTGTTTACATACACATACATATTACATGTGCAATTGTGTAATTATTGGTTTTCTACAAATTAACGATATTCTTTTGCATTTTGTTTACTACACGTTTCTCGTTTTTCTAAAAAAAAAAAAACAAAAAAAAAATTTTTAGGGTTGTTCATTCAAAATTTTAAACAGTTCATGTTAGGTACATGTTAATATCTTATAAAAGTCCTTCTAATATTACTTTTCAGTGTCATGTTCCATTGTTACACGTTCTAGCATTGCCAATAAAATTTTCATGTTTACACAGACATTTTTGAGTTCATTATTTATCACCACACAAATAAATTATTACTATAAATTTCTCTGTATAACATATGCTTATGTTTATGCATTCGTATATTTGATTTTTTACTCTCATTTCTCCTCATCGTAAACATACAAAAGAAAAAAAAAATGTTTTGATTTTTTTTTCCACTAGGGATAATTCAATCTCAAGTTGAGATATTTTTTTGGTCCTCATATTGCAAAATTTACAGTTGTTAAATTTTTTATGTTTTGGTTAACTTATAGCATTTATTTATCTATTGGTTCAATTTATTTTAAATGCAACAAAAATGCTAAAAAAAATCCTTAAAAATTTGGATATTTTCAGGTTATGTACTCACATTCACTAAATATGTCTTTTCCACTGTAATTGGTGTTATCACGTTTGACCACATTTTTTTCTCTTCAATACTTAGAAGTTAAAAAAAAAAAAAAAAAAAAAAAAAAAAAAAAAAAAAAGAATTTAATTTATTTTCAATTTTTCTTTCGTTGTGTTTTAAAGGTGTGATAACTTCTTGTTATGCATGCTTAACATGCATTTTTCTTACTTGCCCTGCATAATAAAAAAACAAATGGTTTGCTTATTTTTATATGAATGTATATAAACTTTTACAGTTTTGAAATGCGTATATGATATTTTTATTTTATATAAGTGTATTTTATTTTTGCTTGCAAGCGTATATTATCATATGACATATTGAGAGTTGGTAATTGAGATAGACCCACCATGTGCACATAAAAAAAAAAAAAATAATAAAAAAATACTATAAAGTGAACTTTCAGAAAAAGAAAAAATTGTGAACTTTTTCACACAGATCTCACTAGTGAAGTAAATATATAGCATGCAGAACAATGTTTAAGAAAAAAATGATTGAATGTAGTCGACTACTTACTCATTACTTACTCACCTATTTACTATCTACTTATTGAATTATAGGAACATATGAAAGTTCCAAGGTGAGCTATATGAAAAGAAAATCACATTGTTGTGATTATTATATGAATATGGACGAATGAATGTCCAAATAGAACTGATCAGTCACATATTTTAAGAGCTCATTTTTTTTTTTTTTTTTTTACATTTATAACTTTATGTGTTGTTTATTGTACCTTTTCTTTGCATATTGTTTTTGTATCGTGTATGGTGTAATTGTTTACATATAGGATCATGCGACACTCAAAATTTTTTTTCATCTATTGTCGGGGTGTATATATATGATGTTGAATCATATATATTTTAAATTAAATTTATATTCTAAATTATATTTTATTTTTCATCCCTTCTTTCCAAATTTAAATCCCATTATTTTTAAAAGAACAAGGTCATTTTATTTAAACTCATTTTATTCTGCTAGGCAATCTCAGATCCGCTCTTCTATCAAAGTGACCACATATAATAATAAAAATAATAATAAAATGGAAAGAAAAGTGCAATAGTCATAAAGAATTAATATCAGCATTCACCAGATGTCTGCTCCGCGTTCAAAATGAAATAATTTATAAAAACAAAGGATGTTGTGGCACTTCACTTATATGTAATACCCTAAACATTATAGATCTCCAACGCCTGCTTTTGATAAACATACATGTAATAGCAGATGTTATTTCGGCCTTTCCCATAAGGGTTAATGTTACAAAATTCATGGTTTTCAGCGCTCCTGGTAGCACAACATCGCGCCAAGAAAATTCAAATCACCCCCATTGGTTTAACATTAACGAATCTTTTTCTGTTATGCTTTGGCATATTTTCGCAATCGCCATGACTCTATATTCAATTATTGGCTATTAAAGTGTAACCGCGATTCTGAATCACTTTATCGCCTCTCCTCATAGAGTGAAGTTCTAATTAAAAATCGACTGAGAGGCCATCCCATGTTTTTTGAGTTGTTCTATCCCATATTATTTTGAAGTGTTCTTGTCTTGGATAAATAAAGCCTACAGTATGCAAAGAATACAAATGACTGGACTTAATTCTGGATTAATCTTCTTCCATTACAGGAATACGTACCTGCTGGATTTTGCGGAACAACTACCGTGCAAATGTACTCCTGCCACAACTCTTTACGATCACTTTGCATCTTAATAGATCCAAACAATCCTTCAAATAAAAACTATATATCAATACCCAATATATATGATAGAGCTGGTTTGGGTATTGATATATAGTTTTTATTTGAAGGATTGTTTGGATCTATTAAGATTCAAAGTGATCGTAAAGAGTTGTGGCAGGAGTACATTTGCACGGTAGTTGTTCCGCAAAATCCAGCAGGTACGTATTCCTGTAATGGAAGAAGATTAATCCAGAATTAAGTCCAGTCATTTGTATTCTTTGCATACTGTAGGCTTTATTTATCCAAGACAAGAACACTTCAAAATAATATGGGATAGAACAACTCAAAAAACATGGGATGGCCTCTCAGTCGATTTTTAATTAGAACTTCACTCTATGAGGAGAGGCGATAAAGTGATTCAGAATCGCGGTTACACTTTAATAGCCAATAATTGAATATAGAGTCATGGCGATTGCGAAAATATGCCAAAGCATAACAGAAAAAGATTCGTTAATGTTAAACCAATGGGGGTGATTTGAATTTGCTTGGCGCGATGTTGTGCTACCAGGAGCGCTGAAAACCATGAATTTTGTAACATTAACCCTTATGGAAAGGCCGAAATAACATCTGTTATTACATGTATGTTTATCAAAAGCAGGCGTTGGAGATCTATAATGTTTAGGGTATTACATATAAGTGAAGTGCCACAACATCCTTTGTTTTTATAAATTATTTCATTTTGAACGCGGAGCAGACATCTGGTGAATGCTGATATTAATTCTTTATGACTATTGCACTTTTCTTTCCATTTTATTATTATTTTTATTATTATATGTGGTCACTTTGATAGAAGAGCGGATCTGAGATTGCCTAGCAGAATAAAATGAGTTTAAATAAAATGACCTTGTTCTTTTAAAAATAATGAGATTTAAATTTGGAAAGAAGGGATGAAAAATAAAATATAATTTAGAATATAAATTTAATTTAAAATATATATGATTCAACATCATAGAAGGGGTACATTTGAACTTTTCAACATCTTTGGGAGCACAACCCCACATATATATCTCAGGGATCTTCTAGGAAGAATTTGGATCGTTTTAAGCACCCTTCACAGAGTCCTTTGTCTTAAAAACACACTAAAAAATAAAAAATCAGACTTGTCACAAAACAACTAGTTTCTAAGAACTTATAATATATTTACAAATAAATATACATATAAAAGACTTTGTTAAAAAATGTCTAAACAGAAACTGAAATCTAGCCATAACTTTAGATTCACAAAATTATGGTTAGATTTTAGTATAAAAAAATTTCACAATTCCTCAAAAACAGCTAGTGGTGTAATGGATATTCAACGAATATACTGTATCCGGCTGATCCAGCCAGTATACCAGATAGTTGGAAATAGCCAGATGTTATGATTATCCGGCAGTACATCCAGCTTGAAATTATAAAGCCATACTATGCTTTTATTATTCATTGAACTCATTGTTAAAATTTCCAGATTATAAAGCTGTTAGTTTAATCTTGCAAAACACAATGCATTAATTTATAAAACTAAAAATAATTTACTTATATTTATGGCAAATTATGTTTCTAAATCTATGCAAGAACGAATGTGTAAACAATTATTACTTAATACAATATGTACCTGCATATATCAGTAACAAACACGTTTAAAAAGGCAAAAGTGGGAGAATTACTCATCAAAGAAGAAAAACCTCTTTTATCTTTTATTTATTTATTTATTTATTTATTTTTGTTAATGGCAAGCAAGAATAAGTTTTCTGTTCTCGCAACACAAAACTTTTTTTTAAGGTAAAGTGATGAACAGAAAGAAGTTTAAAAATAAAAGGAGAATGAATATAAAAATATTAAATAAAACATTTTGTCGTAAATGTAATCAGTTTTAAGTTTTTTCATGAAAATAATATACTATTATTAAACTAATATCTTAATTTACTATTATATTGCTAATTTTGTTATTTTACTAATTTGCTATGTTAGTAGAAACTAGTAAGAATGAGTATTTTGTTGTCACAACACAACTTGTTTTTAAGAGGTAGAGTTTATAGCTGGAGTATGCTCTGTTAAAGAAAAAAGGGAACGATCAAAGTACTAAATATTCTCTTTCGAATGTATTCAGCTGTAAGTTTTTTTCATAAAAATAATTTACTATTAAACTACTGTTGATGCTGATATAATTATTGGTTTAAAATGATGTAATAATCATTAATAGAAAATTTAAAAATAAGATTAAGAAGAAAATATCTAATATAGCTCGCTAATCTAAACCCATTCTTAATTTCTTTAAAAATAAAAAAGGAAAAGATTATTATATTAAATATACAATGATTGGATTTATGGCTGCAAATTATGCAGGATATCCAATATCCGGTCAAATTGACATATCTGTTATGTCTCTTAAAACAGGACCCTGTTAGAAAGGTCTTGACAAGTGCATAAGGTACACATTGTATAAATGTACACAACCCCATGAATGGATATAGATGTATATTAAAGAAATTTTTTCAAGTGCCAAGGGCTGGCAAAGCTTCTTTACAACTATCAAAGATACAAATAAAGAAAGAATATGCATATAATTATCTTTTTTAGTATAAGTGAGTCTTTCAATATTTTGTTTACAGATATCATAATAAAAACTACGAAAAAGTTTATTTCTTTCAATGAAAAGCAATACTGGCTGTTCATAAATACAAAAAATATTTCTATATCTAAAGATTTATGTAGAGTCTTTGTGGGTACAAGAAAAGGGGTCAACGGGCCCAGGTTGATTGATGTTTGCTGATCCATATAAGCTTATTTATCCTTTGAGTTTTAGGTAGCTTTCATTACAAAAAGTAAAAAGCTACCTATTACAGCCGTTCAAAGAGAAGCAATTCCAGAAAATTTTGGTATATAGGTATAATATGTTCTTTTTTAAAAGAACTTTTGCTTTATTTGCACAAAAAGCTCAGAAAATTTTGCATAAATTCATTAAAAAATAAAATTACAAACCTCTTTAAATGGGGGGGAGAAAAAAAAACGTTGATAACATTTTCTTTCATGCTTTTAGTTTATACTCTTTTATTTAACTTAACTTCGTTTTTGTATGTAAAGATGAAATTTTGTAACCGGTTTTTCATGCACTTCCTGATATGCTAGAATTATAAAAATTATGTACAGAGTTTTCAATGACAGTATAAGATTTTAATATTTTTAGAACTTAATTATAAATTAATAAATTATTTTTTATGACATTTTTCCATTAGCCAGCCACATGTGATAATTCATCAAATAATCTTTATTGTTACAACTGTTTACAAGTTACAAACATTGAAGTTAATTATATGCCAAACCACTCTTGCCAAAATATGTCAAATGGCTCTAAAACTGCAACAACAGAATATTTAAAAAAAATAAAAAGTAGAAAATATAAATTAAAAATTTAAAATAAAGAGCATAATAACTGTTTTTATAAATACTCTTTTATCCTTTAATGGTTTAATATTAATTAAATTATGATTATAAGTTGAGAAAACAATTTAGAAATCCAAAAAATATAGTTTAAATCAAGACCCCCCTTATCATAATAATAGACCTCACAATCCAGAGAAAGTATGTTGGTGAAAATATCTGTGATAAATACCAACTTATTAACTGATTTTCTCAGAAGAGTTATGCTATCTGGTGCACATTACAGGTAAAGTTTGTAAACAGATCCATAAGAAAAAGTAGAGCTATGGAAAAAATTGTATTACTGACAAAATTTTAAAAAATATTTTTTGAATTCCTCTATAATAAATACGTAAAAAATAGATTATTATGCACAATTATTATTTGCTACCCTTCAAAAACATTGTTCAGAATGAAGATTTAAATATAGGATTAATTAATATATATATAATGTAGTGTTAGCTAATTTTCTATAATGAGGTCCACAGCCAAGGTTGCCATCAAACATGAGCTATGTTAGTAACAATGTGTTTGGAATGTATGTGAGTTACAAGAAAGGTTACAACAATGAAATTAACTATGTGCCAAAGTCATATGATTGTGATATTAAGATACGTCAATTGGCTGTGAACCCAATTATGGAGCTTTTCATGTAATAATACATACATACAAACTTTCTATCATGAAAACAGAAATTTATGGTGAGGTTAATATAAGGGAGTCTTGGTTTAAAAAAAAAAAAAAAAAAAAAAAAAAAAAAAAAAAAAATTGTTCTTGGTACCATATCTTTAAAAAGAAACAGAGCAAAAATTATAATTCTTTGAATAGATTCAATAGTTTACATTATGTATCAAGCATAAATTAAAGTGGTGAATTTTCAATAATTGAGGCCCACACCAAATTAACTAATTGTAACAGAAAACAACATGAATTGCTGCAATTATGAAATAAGGTGATATTTTTAACCCAAACATTGAATGTTTATAAAAGAGTGTTTTTAAAAATATATTTTTTTACTTTTATTGTTATCTGGGTGTCACAGAACTTTTACTCAAATAATAATAAAAAAAATAAAAATGCAATAACAAATAATCAAAAAAGAAGAAAACATTACTTATTATTTGTATTGTTTAAAATGAGTTGAGTTTGTTTACATTTAACTTGCGTGAAGAAAAGATTCTGAAACAAGTTGAGTTGTATAATACTTCACCTAACAGAATTATGCCAAACCTCTATTGGCTTACAGGTGCGAATTATTTTCTGACATCAGACAGCACTGCAAAATTCATCGCTGGAGGACTTGTTTGCAAATATTTACCTCCATGGTTTAATATTTTTATCGCTCACTTAAGAACGAATCTCTTGTGTTTACTTTGATAGAATGAAATATTGTGCTATCAGCCAAATTGCAACTGAAGTTATCTCAGAATATATATATATTTGAATATAACTCGTCTTGAAAACATTTTTAAAAAATACAATCTTTCTAAAAATGTAACTTTTATGCAGTTTTATTCGAAAAAATAATTTTCAGTAAAAATAACTGCCTGGCATATGAAACGTGAAGTGGTCAGTCCAGTATCTGTTTAGGATAGTCGCATGATTTTGCTATTAAAATATAGATTTGCCCATCGTGCCAATGTGACTTTTTTATGCATGGGTATTAAATTTATCTTATAAAAATAGTTTTATTTTTATCTTGTTTAGAGTTACTGGTATAAATAAAACTGTATGTTATGTGGTACACTAATTTTCTTATATCATTGTAATGTCAATGATATTATTGAAAAACTTTTAAATGACTCAAATTGTGTCTATCAGTCTTGTCTTCACCAATTACAAGTGATTCCTCATAGCCCTTTTGAAAAGTTTAGTTTTGATTTGTGTAACAAGCTGAATATATTAAAAAAGAGTAGATAGAAATGAGCTACTGTCATTTATTATAAATTTAGTAAACAAATATTTGTTGCTAATAAATGTTATTCAGTTCCACTTTCTTTTTTCCTTTTATGAACATAACAGATCTGGGAGTTCTAGAAGACAGTAAGTAAGCCAGTCTTGATGCTTGCTTTTCATATATTTATTTAATATTTACTTTAATCAGTTGTAAAAGGATAATTTAATGATTTCCAAAGGAAAAGACCACCAAATTGTCTTATTAAAAAAGACTTTTCTCTTTCTGTAAGAGTAAAGGTAGCAAAGAAGTAGAACTTGATATGTAATGTATTCTGGTAATATAGTGGGTGTTTTAAAATAGAGGTTATGCCGATTATCTCTTAAATCACTGATGATAGAAACATGCTTTCAATTACAAAAGGTATATAAAATAAATCAAGTACATAATTTACATTATGGCATTTGTTTCAGAAACAGTTGTATACATTTTAAAATACGAAATTTAATTTTTATTTCAACCCCTTTTCCTATAATTTATATTTAGAAATGTGTTGCTTTGTACCTAAGAAGGACATTTTTTTTAAAAATCTCATTTTTTTACAACCAAACTTAGAGTTATGATACTTTGAATTTTATGGATTTTCAGTGTTTTCTGGTACTAAAAGTGAGTCTTTCTGTTTTTAGTGCCAGAAAACACTGAAAATTCATTGCAGGGTGACAATTTTAACATTTTCCAATATAGTTTAAAAGTGTTTATGAATTCGCTTTGTACGTCTGCCCTGGCCATGGTCTAACATAAATATACTTGGATTGCCATGTAATTTTTATATGTTGTTGCATTTTACTATAGAATGTTCAGTATTGAAATGAAGTGTGTAGCATTTATGGTTTGTTTACAGGGACAGACAAAAAAATTCCATTACATTATGGTCTGTGAGAAAAAATTATTTGTGATCCATTGTATTGATGTTGCAATATTTCAAACATGAGATTGATATGCATCCCTGAGGTGGGCTACAACATGCTTTCTCATGAGTATCAAATAGCATTTATAGTTCCTTTACAGGAACACACAAAAGAAATCTATTACATTATAATCTTTGGGGGAAAATGGTTTGTGTGTGCATTTTAATATAATGCTATGATATTTCAAACATTATGAAATTATAAGGAATCACTGAGATGCACTAAAACATGTTTAAAGAATTTGGTTATGGGACTGACTATAATCGATGATTGCTGGAAATGTGTTTTTTGCTGTGGTGTGCATTTTTAAACTTTAGTGTTTTTAGTGTAAATTTTTAATGTATTATGTGGTGTGCACATATACAGGGCTGCACAAAGGAATTCACATAATTACCAGATATGGCTAGCAATTGGTAAAAATGGATTTTTACTGAATTATGTGTTTTTTTAATTGCTAATTTAGATATCTTACTTCATTGTAAAAAAAAAATTAATTTCGCAAAAATATTCTGTTAGTGTTGGAAAGTTTTTCATAATCTATGTCTGATGCATAATTTTTCACTCTTGTTTTAAATATAAGTTCTAGAAAAATGGGACTATATAAAAAATTCAATTTTGTATTTCAATATGTATACACCTCCTTGCAAAACAAATTCCATATATAAAAGCTTCATTTGATTTGTATACTTTTTTCCACAGCATAACACATTTTAAGTTATTAAATGTTGAAAATGGTCCTTTTAACACTTTCCAACCTAGTTGAAAAGTGTTTATGACTTTGGTTTGTCTGCCGTCTGTCCGTGCTCTAACTCCCGTAAATATGCTTATATTGTCCTGAAATTTTTGTATGTTATTGTCGTTTACTATAGCATGTTCCCTATTTCAACAGAAGTGTGTAGCACTTATAGTTTTTTTACAGGGACAATCAAAAGTATTCCGTTACATTATGGTCAATGGGAAATAATTCTTTCAAGTGCATTTTGATGACGCTATGTCATTTAAAACATGATGGAATTGATATATAATTATGAAGTGCATTAAAACAGGCTTTTTGTAGAATATGGGTTGCATAGCATTTATTATTCATTTACAGGGTCAAACAAAGGAATTCTGTTACACATCGTTCTATAGGGAAAAATCGTTTGCAATGTAATTTAGTGATATTTCACTGTTTGAAACGCAATGAAAATTATATGCATTACTGAGGTACACTATAAATTGCTGTCTTGTGTGCATTGCATTTATTTACAGGGACACACAAAATATATTGATTACAATACATGTGCGATATTTACTGTCTATGTGCGATAAGTGTGTTTTCAACTTTGATTTGCGTTTTTTAAGTTTAACTGATTTTTTTCTTAGTACGTGTGTGTTTATAAACTCGGTTGATCATATGCAGGGCTACACAAGTATTACAGACTATGGGAGTGAATTACTTAAGGGTATTTTTTAATTGTGTTTATGCATTTTCCTGCTGAACTATATTTGGTAGATTAATAGAAGTTTGTGGAATATAAATAAATTCATATACAGGGCTAAGCAAAGATAAAGATACATTGTCGTTACGGTTGGTAATTGCTGCGAGTGAGTTTGAAGTTCCCTGTTAGCTTAATATGTTGTGTGTACAAAAGCCTTCAGATAATATACAAGGCTGTATAAAAGATTTCGAGTGCATTTCCATAGATTGGCGAAAATTGCTAAATGTGAATAACTATTATAACTATTCTAACTGAACTAAATTTTACCATGCTATATACTCACATCTATTGATCATATACAGGACTGCACAAAATATTTCGACTACTTTTTTGACACTGGAATCTAATTTCGAAAACTGTATTTTTCAATGTGTTATATGTTTCCAAACTGTTTACTCACATTTCTTTCACCTCATATAACGGTGAAGTTTTGTTACAGTTTTCTGGCTGTGTTGGAAAGTGTTTCATAATCTATGCTTGACGCATGATTTTTTGTTTTTTTCGTTTTTTTTTTTTTTGTTTTTTTTCAGATTTAAAAATCCTATGACCGTTTAAGAGATAATTGCAATAACGACTGTTTTGAATGACCCAGTTTTATGTAGAATCAATAGTGGAAGAGTTCTCTTGAATGGTTCACTGTTTCCATTTACTTAAAATTGAAAAAGCACTGTAGGTTTGGTCATTCTGGATGACTTTTTCTATGATTGAATTATTTATCTTTTAATGATATTCTCATGAAGCAATATTGTTAAAGAACAAAACTGTTCATTAATATTTACAGCTAAAGTCCATTATGCAAAATTTATATTTGTTCTAAATTGTGTCAAAAGTGTTTTTGAAAACAAGTATTGTGAAAGATATTGTGAAAATGTTGTTATTGTTTTATTAACAAAATTTGTCTCATAAAATATTGGTTTAGTTTATAAGTGATATATATATATTTTTTTTAATCTAGTATTTGAGAGTTAATATAACAATTATCTTATAACAACTTTCGTGGTTGAATTGGAATTAGCAAAATAGATAATTAATTTTTTTCTTATTCTTTTTGGTTTTATATGTTCATAGCCATCTACGTAAATGTTATATATTACATATTGTCTCTTTTACATTTAGATCTGCTTATGTAATTCAGCAACAGTCTCAACTTGCCTCTAAAAAGTATGACCTATCTAAATGGAAATATTCTGATCTGCGTGATGCAATCAATACATCTTGTGGTAATGTTATTTTTCATAAATCATTCTATTATGTAACTCTTTTTAGTATATTATATGTGACACTAAGTTTTACTTTTTTCCTATTTCTTGTTCCGATTTTTCTTATTAGATTCATTTTATTTCCTAAATTCTGTAATGCAGATAACTTTATTTATTGTCATTTATATATTGACTGAAAATAGAAAATATACAAAAGTAAATCTATTTTTACACTCTTTTATGTTTAACTGAACTTGGTTTTTGTATGTGAAGATAGTTTTATAATTGATTTTTCACCTACTTCTTGATAAGCTAGGATTATAAAATTTATGTACACATACACAGGTATGTTTTCGATGACAATACATCATTTTAATATTTTTTTAACTTAATTATAATTAATTTTAAGGAATTTTTTCATTAGCTGGCCACAAGTGATAAATCACCAAATAAACTTGCTTGATGTTTATAATTGTTTACGAATTATTGTTGTAATTCTCATACAGTTAAAATTGTATATTGTTGTCTTATTTGATGTCAATCTCGGCTGTTGTGTCCGATTATAGAAAATTAGCCATTTTATCCATGCAAAAACTGTGTAACATAACAAATTATTTCATTTTGCATACCACATACTATTTATAATATTTTTGTCGTTTCAATTTTTTAGCAGTTCTTCTACACTTTTTATGCTTTCTGATATGTTTTGCACCTGTGCAAAAAGCAGTTTTTGCATGAAAACGATTTTACCTGGAGATGCAATCATGACAGATTGATTTCTAGACTCAAAAAACCCCCTAACCTCTCATTTTCATGAAAATCATTAAAGCGAGAACCCAAAAATATATAAACAAATAAACAAGAATTGTTCGCTTATTAGTATAAGATAACATTGGGGTTAAATTTTTAGAGCTTAAACTTTATAGTAAGAAAACAGATAATAATAGAGGTAATATATGAGTTATAGATTATTAATTTCACACTTGAATTAATGCACTACTTCAACATTTTAAGCTAGATACCTAAAATTTATTGTAATTTAGCTTAACATTTTAAAACTTTTGACTTTATTTTATTTGTTTATTTTAAAGCTTTTAATCTTTATATGTATAAATTTTTTTTAATAATACTTATTTAACTTTAAAAATAGCAAAAGGATCATAAGTCGATTTTATGTTAAAAGAAGAAATTATTTTGCACAGTTTACTTTTAGCACTTTTTAGTTTAGCACTTTTTTTTTTCCCCACTCGACTTTTATCATGTTCATGTGTGACTAATGAATACAAAATATACAATTTTATTTACACCATATACTTTTTACACGATTACATTCTAAGCATAAAAATTGCAGACTTAGAATTATTGGATGCGTGCAGAGAAGAATTTCACCGAAGGTTAAAAGTTTATCATGGTTGGAAGATGAAAAATATGCAAAAAGGTGGTGGCAATCAAAGAGCTCCTGATTCCATAATGCAATCTGGTAAGAAAAATTTTTTAATGTTAACCTTTAATTAGAAATTGAATTATTATTAAATATTGTGAATGAAAAATTAAAATAGAGCAGATTTGCTTATATCTTTTTTTTTCTCTCCTAGAATGGACTTGCTTAAATTAGCTTTCTTTAATTTCTGTTTCACACAGAAAAAAAAAAAAATAATATTTTTCAGTATAATATAAGATTTCTTGTACAATATATTCAGTAGGCTCCAATTACCTGACACTCATGAGACTTGGAATACATTGGTAAATTAAGAAAACATCAGATATATTTTTTTAATATACAAATGTTAAACTATAATTAAAATTACCATAAATAGAGTAAATAGCTACTGCCATTAAGTAAATTAAACAACTATTATCACAAAAGAAATGATATAAATAAAAATAAGGCAAATTTAAGAAGAAAATTCTGCAATTAAGTATCTTTTATTGGTACGTTAGCCGGGCACCAATGATTGCCAAATATTTTTAATCTCGCAAGCCCTTTTTATCTCTCCAATCTTTTAACAATAGCTAATAACAAATAGCCAATATTTTAACATTACAATATAATATCATAAAAAACTTACTTAAAAATAACTAAAATTTAATCATGATAAAATACATAAAAATGAACATATCAGTACAAATAACAAAATCTCATGTAATCGGGTCAATTAACAATTAGGTTTTATCCATTACAAAAATGTCAAAATAAGATATAACATAAACTAGGAACATTTTATTTCATAATGAAAACATCATACCTAATTTTATATACACAAAAATAGAAACTTGTTATAAAAATACTAAATCGAAATACTATAGAAATACTAAATCGAAATACTATAGAAATATTAAATCGAAATACTAAATAGAAACTTTAGTATAAGATACCAAAATTTTTTAATACCATTTAGAATTTGTATAAATGTATCGTTAGTTGTTCAAATCATTGTTCAGTGGATCATTAGTTGTTTGAAATTAAAATGATGCCAATTGAAACAAGATTTTACAAGTTATCATTGGCGCCCAGCTAACATAAAAGTACCCTTTTATTTTATTTTGTTATAATTAAAAATTAAACAATTTCAAGAAAAACAAAGAATTCCTCCATTTTTGTTTTCTTTTTAACTGTGATTTTCAAAGTATTTTTTATAGGCAAAAAAATTTAGAATATGCAGAAGAGTTGGCGAGCATTCTTCAATTTTTCTTTAAAAATTTTCATATATTTTAAATAATTATTGTGATAAAAGTTCTGCATTATTTTATAAATTTTACAATGTATTAAACTAGTTTAACACTATTTTAATCGTTCATTAGTATTTTTACCTTGTTTAAAGATTTGTGTGAGTGGTTATAAATTTAAAAAATAATAAATTTTTGTCGAATTTTGGAACACAGCCACAAACATCCTTATGATGAAAAAATGTGGATACATTGCATAATCAAATGTTAGATAATTAAAGTCCTGCCGTAGTTTACTTTTATGCCTCTTCAGTCATTGTCAAATCGCAGTATTTGGCTACACTTATAAATTCACCATGCCTATAGTGCCATATGAAATTCCAAGCACATAATTTTGCCCCACATATATGGTTATCATACTATATATAAGTTGGGTTTTGTATAATCCTTTACCCTTAGTTTTTGATTTTATTATTAAAATTATTTATTTATTCACCTTTTTTTAATAGTTGATGATCATAGGGAGTGTTAATACAGTTATGTCTGTTTAACCCGTTTTTCATTCAAATGTGAAATAACACAAATGTAGGGGAGCGTTAACCTGTATCGGCCATATTGCTATAGGAGGGATGCCTTCATACACAAATGTAATAATCAGAGGCATTATATTTTCAAACATTAATAGAAAAAGAAAAGCATAAGATATATATCATTAAACAGTGTTTTTTATAAAGTTTCAAGATATTCAATTATTTTATTACTCACAATTTTTTTCTGTTCTTCTTTACTTCTGTTTAATTTCAGAATTTTGAAACTGTAGTTGCATGATGATCTATTTTGATGCATAGAACTTATTTTAGATCTTTTTACAGCAAAAGCTAATCCTCCTATGCCTCCTAAACGAGTTTCCTCACTCAATGCAAACAACAATACAGACAGATATTTCCGTATTCCATTTGTGAGACAAAATTCTATGCAAAAAGGTTGGTGGTATGCTCATTTTAAAGGACAGTGGATAGCTCGACAGATGGAACTTCATCCAGATAAACCTCCAATTCAATTAATAGCAGGTATGTAATATTAACATTTTAATTTTGATACTACTGGTGCATTTGCAGTCTGCCCCATCCCCCCCCCCCCTCATTTCCAAAAGCAGATATACTTTTAATAAAAGCAATTACCAAGGTGTGTGCTTGTGTTTTCCCTTAAAATTAAGTCATAACTTTATGATTTAGAGTAAATACCTGATATACAATTAATGATATATTATTTCAAGACTTCACCTTTAAAACATTACCAGGGTGATTGTGTCCTGGTTATACACCAGAATTCCGGCTTTTCCGATAGAGGCTGACTTAATTAGTTGCAGGAAATAAAAAATCACAAATTTCGCTCTTCAGTCACATGAAAAAAGTCTCAAAATTTGTCAGTCAGAACTTCGCGAAAGTTGTCAGTCGATTGCGCGAAAAAATCTCTGAATTTATCCACTACTTGCTGGAAAAAATTGTGAAATTCTTCCATCAGTTGTGTGAAAAGAAACCGTGAGTTTCCCCAGTAAGCTGGAGGGGAAATATCTGGAAATTCACCTATTGATCGCTAGAAAAAACAGCAAAATTTGCCAATCGATTGCAGGAAAATAACACAAAATTGTTCTGTCAGTCGTTGGGAAAAAAATGCAAAATTAATCGCTTAGTCATGTAAAAAAAAAAAAATCACAAAATGTAAGCATGGCTAAGAACAAAAACCGACTAATATCACAAACATTTAAAATGGAAGGTTTGTCTAAACACTATCATTTAAAGATGGTGTCGAACTAGCATGTTTCTGTGTACACATACTACTGATAAAAAGGGACTCGAAACAAACCAGTTCAAAATATGGTTTTTTGAACAGGATGCAAGAGTGCTTTTTTTTAAAAACTGTGTCTTTTATTAAATCCCCCCCCCCCTCTCCCTGGCGACCTGTTTGTTCTAGAGTCAGCATTATTCTTGTTAAAATATAAGGTATTTTTTAATGAACCCTCAATCACCCCTGCATTACTGCACTTCACAAGGTAAATCTCTGAATTGAAATAATTTCCCAATCATACTGAAAGTCATATCTTTTTGTTCTTTAGGGAGAGATGACATGCACATGTGTGAACTCAGCTTAGAAGAAACTGGACTTACTCGTAAAAGAGGTGCTGAAATTTTAGAAGAAGAATACAATTCTATATGGGAAAAACATGCTGCTGCTGCCTGTAAAGCTTAAAAATTTTAGAATCACTTGTGATACATTCCTTGTATTGCATTTTTGTCTAAATGTTTTGAATTAGTTCATTTGTTTTTGAATTGCAAATAGCTTGCACATGTTTTTTTTTTTCTAAGTACTTTAGTTATATTTAGAAGGGGTTAGTTCTGTTAACTATTTTTCATTAGTTTTAGGCAAAAATAATACCGTATATAATTTGTTGATTAAACACAGTTGCAATTAAATTTTAATAAACACTGTGATATTTTTTTAGCCTGGTGATTATGTATTTAGGTAAATATAAGAAATTAATGCTTTATCAGTGTTATCTTACAAAATTATATTAGCTTCAAATTAATTGAGGTCCCAAATTTTTCTTATTACTTTTTATAATCTTGTAGATACTGTTCTCAATAAAAGGGGGGGGGGGTTACAGTAGACTCTCTTTAATTTGAAATCCAAAAGGACTTGAAAAAAAAATAATTATTAAACCAAATATGCGATTTTTATAAATACTCTGAAATGAAGTGATATGAATAAATACAATTAACATGCAGTGATCTTTAACTTTAAAATTGTCATCTTATAGGCAGGATGCAAACAAAGAAACTTCCTTGAACATAATTTTAGCTACCAATATGTACGTTCAATAAAATTCCCAATTTCACTTCAGCTTAGTAAGGATTTCCATTCTTACAAATCTTTTATGAGTCAGGGATGAATTTCAAAGACATTGCAAGGACTTCTGCTGACAAAAGAATGGACAATCCCTTGTTATTGAGGAGGGGGGAAGGGATGTAATGAGTAAAACAAAATACTGTTCTCCCTGATGACTTCCTCTGGATAATTTGAGAAGAAAAAACAAAGATAAGCATTATTTTTTATGTTTATTTTTCACCACTAAAAATTTATTAATTACTTAAATTTGTATACATTGAACTAATTAGTTGCAAAAATTTAGAACATTTGAATTATCCAAGATAGTAGCTTGAAATTTCAGATTAGATAGTAATTTTAACATAGTTTTCAATTCTACTTTTAAAGTAGATGAGATCGTGTTTGAATTGCCGAGGTTCAAATTAAACAGAGTCTACTGAATATGATTGGTCATATCCATATGATATGAATATATATATTTATAGAAATGAATGAATAATTTACAGTGGTTTCATAAATTTAAAATTTTAAATCTAAATGCTGAATTTTTTCTTCAAAATTTTAAACTCAAGCATCTGAAATGTCTATAATATTCACATATTCATTTTTCAAAATTATAGAATGTAAATATGTGTGTAACTGTTTTCAGAAATAAAACTGTTGAATATTTGTAGTAATGAATAAGTACAAAATTAATTTTAACTATAATTTTACCAACAATTTCCTAGAAATCTGGGATTACAGTGCCTTATGCAGATAAATGCATAAATTATACCTGTACATTTGCTCAAAATATAAAATACTTTGTAAATTGGTAAATAATAAATATTTAAACTAGTATTTGTAAATCCATAGTTCCTATACCAACTGTAAATATACATAAAAATAAAATAGAAAATTTCTTTGGAATAAATTTAATCTTCCAAATTTTTTGAAAGAAATTATAAAAAATTAGTTTCCTGTACATTTTAATCAGAGTACATAAAAAAAAAAAAAAGTAAAATTATTGAATTAAAATAATATTTTTTCCATTTTTATTCAAAGAGCTTCTGCTTTTATTTATATATGTTTTATTTTTTTTTCTTTTAAGTAGATCTTGTTAAAGTTTAAACTAAAAATTTTCCAAAATAAAAATCTACAAATTGTCAAGTTATTTTATGTAATTTTAAGCCTTAACAGTTTTATAACTAGAATTTTTCTGCTGATAATTATAATTTAAATCACTTTTCTTGTTTAATACAAGTAGTTTTCATATTAAAATATTATATATTACGTCCTAAAGTAATTTTTCATAAGACCTTGTTTTTGTCATCATTAATATAACTATCTCATATGCATATCCTGTGTAAATAGAAAGAAAGAAAATGTGAGATAGCTTTATCTAGTTTTAATACAGAATCAACTACTTTACAGTACTTTTTATCAAATTTGGTAATTTTGTTGCTGTTGTTTTTAAAATAAACCTTTTGAAGTTCATGATATTTAGCATATAAACTAACATATTCTATTTAAAAATCTTATATTGAATTGTATATTTTTAGAAACAAATAGGGTATACCAATTGAGGTAAAATTTTAAATTACTTTGTTCTTGAAATGTAATTTCCTTAGTATTTAATGGAGTAAATTCTGAATTTTATAAAGAATCTTAAAACATGTGATGTAATTATCATTTGATGTGTGTCGTGTTGAAAGTTTTTATGAAAACTTTGGTTAATACAACTGATTTGTACTCCATTTCCATAAAATTTTGTTCTGTCATCAAGGATGATAACTATAGTAATGCAGAACTTGATGACCAGGTCAAACTCAATTTTTCTACCTCATTTGTGGGCAGGAATACTTTGTATGTTCATTGAGAAGGGAAATCTAAAAATATTAAATAGTACAGTAGAAAAAGATAGTTTGGGAACTATCTATGGTAGAATGGAAATGAGCTGATGAAATTCTGTATAACATATGTATGTATATGTTGATCAAAGATGTGTTTATTCCCAGTGAAGTTACATTAATTATTAGATATGTATATAATTTTTACATTGTTTTAAAATGCATTAGCATTGCTCATAGATAAATGGAAATCTATATTGTTGTGTTTGTTAATTTATTATATATACAAATGAATAATTATTTTTAAAATTTAAATATTTTTAATTCTGAATTTTTATTATAGATTTTTCAAAAAAACAGTCCTGATTAAAAAATTCAACCAATAATCACTCATGGTTTGTCACCCCACCCTTTCTCTATATTTTATCAAATTTAATTTAATGACTTGATTTTACCCGAACTCGACCTGCAGGTCAAGTTGGCACTAATGTTTTTCATTGGGTGTTGGATTCGGGTCGGTTTGACTCTAATTGTTTTGGATTCTTGCTCTTACGAGTTCAGACTTTAAGTCAATCTTTAAAAAAAAAAAAAAAAAAAAAAAAAAAAAAAAAGTCCAGAATATTTAACACATATATCTTAATATGAATGAGTGGATACAGGGGTCCCAAAAAGATTGAAACACACTTTAATTTTTTACCTGTTGGAGATATGTAACCAATGTAAATGCGTTCAAAATAAGTTAGCAATTGAAATTATGTTGATATAAGTTACATTTAGAAAAAGTTTCTCTGTACAATTTTTTAGTGCTAGAAAGCTTTGAAATTTCATAAAACTCACAGTATCATAACTCTATGAGTTTTGGTCACAGATGAATGGTATTTTACTTATCAGAGTATGGGAATTTTTTTCTTAATATTTATAGGGCCGCGGGAACCATCTAAAAATTGTAATTGTATTTTTTTTTTATATATATAATTTAATGGCAGGATTATTTTATCAACATATTAATTCCTATTGTATTTTTAACACTTTTGCAATTTACATTTTCTATGTATCAGCAGGTACAAAATTAAGGCATCTATTTGGGATACCCTGAATATATACACTTATTTTTTAATATAAAAGATAAAAATGATATTGGACATAAAATTGTAGACAATTTTTCCATAATTGCATTAAAATATAGATGAGCTTTTTTCTATTTTGGATTGGAGTGTGTCAAGTTTTGGGTGAACAAAAATTATTTTATTGAGTTGAGTTTGAGGTCAAGAAAATATCTTTTATCGGGTATTAATCTGACCCATGCAGGATTATGTAAAAGTTTCCAATAACTCTTATCTACAATGAGTATTTAAAGGGATTTAAGTTGCATTTTTATGTTTGACCCTAATGAAAATGAATTTAATATTCTGTATTGCATGTCACAGTTTCAATTCAACTTTAAATGTTATATGTTTTTTTTTTAATACTTATATTGTTTCAAAATTATTTTTTTTTTAAATGTTAATTTTGCATACTTTAAGCAATTTTTTAAAAAATAATTATGATTTTTGTTTTCCCAGATTTTGTTAAATGTATATTTTACAAATTTGAAGCTATTTTTAATAGTTAAATTATTTAATAGATTTTATATTATTTACAAATTTTAAAAAGTTTGAATTATATATATTTTTTCGTTTTTTATAACTATATTTTATTATTTAAAGTTTTATTCACGATGATTCTTTTACATGATATAACCAGGGTATGATTTATAAACATGTTACAATCATAGGTCACTGATAGCATCTATGTATTTTATATACTTCATGACAATTATCAGTGATAGGACTGAACTAGTCTAAACTATTCTGAAATTTTTTTATTTATATGTGATGATTATGTATTGTGAAGCTTGTTCATTTTTGTCTGGTATGGGTAACTATTTTATTTAAGAATGTTTTAATATATATTTTTTTTCTAGTGCTTTCTGTTCTGGTGTTATTTTTTGTGATGTTTTTTACAATTTTTCATATTTGTGTATATGCTTTACTCATATTTGTTTATTTCTTGCACTTTATCAAGCATACTGCTATTGGGTGTCAGCTGATGGATTGTTTGGTATAAATAATTAGTTATATAAGAAGAAGAAACATTTTTTCTGATACTTTGAATTAGAAATTGATAGCAATAAATCATATTAATTCATTTATTAAATAAGTATGAAAGTAAAAATATATATATATATATATATATTTATAAGCATTCAATGTTTATGAAAATCACACCTAATATTTTTACTACAATTTATATTTTTTTCCAAAAATTTCTGTTACAGCATGTTAATTTGGCATAGGTGCCAAATTCAACTATGAAAAATTCACTGCTCTTTTTACGCTTGGTAGAAAGTGCAAGCAAGTTGATTTATTGGAAAAATATATAAATTTTGCTCTTTTTTTTCTTTAAAGGCAGGGCAACAGAAAAGGAAAAATAAAACATTATTTAAACTGTCTTTTTAGGATTTGTAATTTGATTTATCCACATATAATCAAAAATTAATATTAAACTATTATTTGATAAAAACATTTTTTTTTAAATATTACTCAACTCTTATACAATTGTACCAATTACAGAGAATATTTGGCGATCTATCACCTAAGGTGGGCTAACAGAAAAATGCCTTAAAATTAATGTATTAATTTATAATTAAGTTCTAAAAATATTAAAATGTTGTATTATCAGAAACACACCTGTCGCCTTTTATCATTTATTCTAGCCTATCAGAAAGTGGGTTACAAATCCATCTATACATACAAAAAAGAGGTTGGGTGTAAAAAGTGATGATTGTTCCAAAAAAATTTCTGCTGAGGATTTCATTCTCTCCATTTACTATTTTCTGGCTGTTATTTACTTGACATGTCTCCCATACATTGTAGTGCTGTTTATTTTATTGTGAAGAGGAGAAACATGATTGGTCACTATATGTCTTTAACCCGGGAGGATATGTGGCAGAAAAATGTGTATTGTGTCTTTCAACCCTGAAACATACTGCTGTTATAAATTATCCTGGAAAATATGCATTTTTTGTGAAAATATTGCCTGTGGAAGTTCTCACAATTTTTATGCCTTTTTTCACTCTTGTTTAATTTTTTCATCACTGCTAAGAAAATTATCTGGAAATTCATAAATATCCAATTGATCACTTGAATCTTATTCCTTCTTAGTATTGGAGATAGCTAAATTGTTTTTCATCCATTGTTTTTTAAACTTTTTCACTGAGCACACTTCATCTAAGATATCTAATTACTTCATATCATCTTTATGATTCAAATAATATTATTGCATTTTCAAATTTGATATTCAATACTAAATATTTAAAAAGAGCTCATGCATTGGGTATAATAGACATGAAAAGGTAATTTTGTCTGAAAATAAAGGAATAAACATTGAAAAGGCTTGGGACTGCAAACAAATAACTTTGAGTAAGGTCATTGGGGAACTGGATAATTTTGACCAAAATGGTGGATTATTGCAGCATATTACTAATGTCAGGGCCTGAGACCAAATGCACATCCTTGTAGGTTAAGCATGTCTGTAACTTTTTTTTACCCTCTCAGTTTTTTTACTTGGATAATTTTCTTATTGCTTCCCTAACTTTTTCTTTCCACTATGAATTTTTCCTATCAGCCTTCATGCAGTTTCCTTTTTTTTTTTCTTATCTCTCAGATGTTCTTATATTTGGCATGGAACACCATTAATAATTGATAGTTTAGATCAGCAGTTCCCTAAAAAGATTTTCAAACAACCTAATAATTCCAGGGAAAGACACTAAGATTAAACAAACTGCCAACACAATATGATTTTTAACTATGGTGTACAAATACAGTAATAAGGTGAGTTGGGGTTTTGGACAGGGTAAACTGTACGTTTCATAAGGGTTCTATGGTCTTAAAAGTGTGGAAATTCCTCATTTAGATTATTCAACCAGAATAAGGACCATTAACCAAATCTTTACAATTTTCCATCTATATGCTAAAATACAAATGATATGCTTCAGGTTCATGCATTTCATATCCAAGTATACTGCTTTTAAACAGTGATGTTCAGTAGCTAAGGCTTGAGCTCACAGCTGCCATCAACCATTGGATATCTGGTATACACAAAAGACTTTTTAAAAAAAATAGCTTGATATGCTTTTGATGGTATGGAGTAGAAACCGAATTCTGTGAGAGAGAAGGAAGCTATTTTTAATTTATTTATTGCATATAAGTGAGTAATTAAGTTATGATCTTTTCAACTGTTTCTTTATTTATTTATTTATTTTTGAATGTGGACAATTTGTTTGCATTACTTACTCTGTTTTTAAATGTGGGGAAAAAATGTTCCCATAAATTTTGTACAGTAAATTTTCATATAATCCAAATATCTTTATGAGATCTGAGTATACCTGATATCTCTTTTAACTTTGTGAATTTGAAGCCCCTTATCTGTTTCCTCTCTGTTCTTATCTGTCATCTAATTTAAATACCTCACTTAGAAATCAGAGTAAAGTCCTTAAAGATCTTCCAATATTTTTGCATATTCTGATATTTCAATAGAAATAACTTATTTTTTGTTAAGAGTACTATATACTTCTTAAATATATGTAGAATTTGATGATATTTTATGGACAAAAAATGTAAAAATAATGGTGAATAATAAAATAATGTCAGAACATTTGAAACATTCCATACTTCTTTAAAGCCTTACATTACTGTTATGTCATTTTGAGCTTAAACTTTGATAATGTAATCAGTAATGATATAAAAATATTAATCTAATATGACATGCTGGTTATTAGTACATTTTATATCAAATTTAAAAAAAGAATTTATACTAGCTTATTTTCAAAAATGTTATGTATAGATGAGTAACTATATGATAAATATTTTATAGAGAGTTTACTTATTGATCTACGTTTGAACAATTAAAACTGTATAGAAACATGTTGTCTAACTTTTTTTTTCTTTAGCAGCTATGCATAAAATCTTTTATTACTCTAGATATATCTCTTCAAGAACACGTTGAAAGAGATGTTTGTAAAACCATTTTCAAAGTAGTAATAAAATTGTATTTCCAACAAATGTTGACTTAGAATTCTTATTTTATTTGGTCTTGTAAAATGTTCTTTCTAACTGTTACGGTGTAATCATAACATTTCAAAAATAATGTATCCAAAATAATCTGTTGAATAAATAATTTTAATTTAAAACAATTTAAATAAAGCTCAATTTTCCAATCATTTCCCATCAAAGTCAATATTTATGACCCTTTAAAATATACAGATGGTTCAATGAACATCCAAATTATTAAAATATATATATATTGAAAAACATTATTTTATTTAGTCATTTCTGGCATATGTTACGAAAATTAGGGAATAATTTCATTTAAGAGTATGTTACAAATTTCATATTTAGAAACCATTTTCAAAACAATTTTTTTTTAAGTATCTATAAGAAAAATAATTTAAATATGACTTACTCTTTCCCCAATTAAGGCTTTTTGCACATAATAATTTAATTATTTTAAAGTTTCCTTTCACTTTTAATATTCACATGTAAATGTTATTACTTGGGCTTTTATAACAATTTTCCTCATTAAATGATCTTTCACGTAATAATTTAATTATTTTAAAGGTTTTTTTTTTTTTTTTAACTCGCATGTAAATGTGTATTATAAATTGAAAGATATTTGGAAATATTATTATTTGCACTTTTTTAAATCAAGCAAGAACAGAAAAAAAAAAAAGAGAGACTTTTCGAAATACAAAATAAATTTCTATTGAGATATTAAATTTTGAAAAAAAAAAAGCCTAAAAAAACCTGAAGAACCCATGCAAAGCTTTCGCACTGCAATCTTTGAGATTATTTCCTGGTACGTTTTAGCACTAATTTTTAATTAACTGATTTTTTTTTTTTTTTTTTTTTTTTTTTTTTTTTTAATCAATCAAACAACGCATTTTAACGAAATGTGGGTGTACTATCTCAGAAACTTTTTCAAAAACTGTTTGAATGATTCCTCATTCATCATTGTATGTTTTGTATGTGCATAGAAAAAAGGATGTTGACAACAGAAATAATGTATATGATGATTGCTTGTGTATAAGAAAATGGGAATAGATTGCCAGAAAATATTTTGCCAGATTTTCTTCTCTTGCAAAGGTTATTTCTCTAGGTTGCCAAAACCCCTATACTGAAAAATAAAACAAATTATAAAAAAATTGAAAGACTGAATCAGACGTTTAGGGAATTCATATGAAAGCATTTCCTCAGATTTTGCAAAACTGTTCCAGAAATGTCTTAAATACATAAATCAATATTTGGTACACCACTTTTTGCAAGCCTATGGAAACTTAAATATGGGATGTTCAAACTTTGTGGTCCAGCAGCCATTTAAGTGACCTCGGACTTCGCTGGCATATTAACAGCTTAATGAAATATTAAAAAGTAAATACTTACGATTTTTGTGAATCCTAATGAACTGTATATCTAAATGGAAGATACTCCTTAATACGTAATCTACTGGTGCTCTGATACAGTACGCATTACACAGCCCTGATTAAACAATAGGTGACGCACACGTAAAAATTAAATAAAAAACAATTAAAAGCTCGATAATTTTTCATAAAGTACGCTGAAGAAATAAGTTAACAATCATATTATAATTGCATTATAGGATGACGTGATCTAATAATGCAGTATTTTATTTTTGTAGCCACACTGATTTGAGAACTTTTCATTTCATTTATGAAAAAAAATGTCAATTTAATTTTTAATCAAAAAACATGTTTTAACGAAATATAAGTGTACTATGTCAGCAGCCTGTTCAAAATCCTTTCTTATGGCATCTCATTCATCGTTCTGCAGATTCATAGAAAAAGGAATGTTGACAACAAATAATATGTACGTTGATTGGACACTGCAACCTAGTTCAGTATGTGCCTGCAAAAGATGGTTAAATTGCTATACAACTTTTTTAACTGAACTATTTTGAACGATTTCAATGTGTTAAATAATTCTATGATTTAAAATCTGTCTGTTTCAGGGTGTTTATAATAAATTTCTCTGTAAAACTAGCAGTTTTCTTAATATTAGCTAAGAGTTACAGTCACAATAAATTCAATTCTGGCAGTGACAGCATTAGTTATTTAGAATAGATTTAATTGAGTTAAAAAGCCTCTCTCGCATAATGTAGTAGAAAGAAGAAATGTCAGAGTGATAAGTTTCGTATATTCTGAAATCATGCAAGATTCTCAATGTATTTTAGATGCAAATGGCTATTATTGATATGTATATTTAATAAACAATTCCTTAATATTGTATTTATGAAAGTATTTTGTAGAATGCTCAGGTTTCAGCTTTAATGTGGTAAAATTTTCCAAAAAATATTAATAATTACTCTCTTTGACATTTTTTCAATGAGTGAAAATGATTTTAAATAGGTAAAATACTTGTCTACTAGAGTAATGCCAAATAGAGATGTGTTTAGGCTCTTTTTCCAGAGCTCAAACCCAACAATTTGAAATCAGACTTTTGTGTGTGTGTGTCATCAGAGCCCAAGCCTGATACCAAAAGTATGCAGTAAAAAGTTGCTGATAACATTTTAAAGTTGTTTCAAGATCAATTTTTTTTGTTTAAAAATCTGTGTTAATCAAAAGTACTGTCGTATGATAGTGTTTCGTGATTTTCATGTTCCTGAAAATTTGTTTCAAATAATTTATTTATATCTTATCACTGGCAAAATCTGCAAAAGTCACAATTCTTATTCTCAACAACTACGGCAGAAAGACATGAGATCTCTTTTCCAGTAATTCTGGAAAAGGACTTTAAGAAGAAAATGAGTATAGACCAGGTATATCCCACAACTCCTTTATGTTACTAACACTGAACTTGCAATGACTTCAGGATCAGATAGAATATTTCTCCTTAAAACAATTTAATTCCCTTTCAAACTGTTTTTTAAAGGATTGTAAAACACTTTAAGAAATTTCCATTACATTCTTGTTTCTGAAGTAACAAGATTTTTTTTTTCCCTTTGGAAATGAATAAAGTTTTTGTTTTGAGCCCAAGCCTGAAAATTGATATATAAACCAGACTCGGGCTGAGCCCTGAATGTTACTGATAGGATGCATCAAAGATGTTTTATTTTCTGACAAATTGTGAAGTTACTTAATGAACTGTAGAATCCTGGATTGAACATTAATGAATGAATATATATAATAAATTTGATACTAGAGATATAATTATAGACTTTTTCCCGCCAGGACGCCTGGCGGCGCATCTTGATTTTACCATACTTCTA
This sequence comes from Maratus michaelseni, assembly GCA_963931845.1. NCBI lineage: Eukaryota > Metazoa > Arthropoda > Arachnida > Araneae > Salticidae > Maratus > Maratus michaelseni. The sequence goes on from OZ007598.1 coordinate 14,924,319, forward strand.
CTAAAATATAGATTAATTTTCTTTCATTTCAGGTTTAAGTAAATATTTCAGGTTCAGGTTGGTTTTGGTTGGAAGTGTGTTGGGTTGTGGGTCAATGAAAATATTTTTTTTTTAGTTTTGATCAGGTTGACTTGAAAAAGAATTTTGAGTTAGGTCATGCAGGACTCCAAAGCTAGGCCAAAATGGCTAGCTATAGCTATTACTTTCACAGATCTCTCTTCTGCTAAAGAGTGGCGATATTCTCTCTGTTAAAAAAGAGAAAATTTCTAACCTTTGGACAGTCACCATATATGATGCAGATTGCATCATGTATCTTCACAAACCTCTAAAAGTAGTGCTTAATTGCTCAGAGGAGATTCTATTGTGTCCACCATGAAGTTCTAACAGATATATGATGGCAGCTTGAACTTCTTGGCACCTGCCGCTCACTGCTTTATGAAGAATTGCTAAACCCGTTTAAAACACTCTTTTAAACAAAATATGTTAGGCATAACAAACGTGCCATTGGTAAATTTAACTGCAATTTAAAAATTCTTCAATTTGTGTTTCAAATTATGCAAATCAAAAGTTACTAATTAGTATGCCATAAAAATCAAGTCATATAACTTAAATAAAGAGTTTTTATTTACAAAACAAAAATAATCCAAATAAATATCAAGAACCATTATCTTCTTCCAACAAAAATTCTTTAATTTCTTCTCTCATTTCATTTCTGAAAAAAAAAAAAAAAAAAAAAAAAAAATTCCATTTATTATTTTTATTTATTTATTTTCAGATACAAATTTGAACTAAATATCTTGAACTAAATATATTTTGCACTATTGCAAATAATTAACTACTACATCTAGCAAGTTTTTGTTTTGTATCTCAATACGCACATTTGGCCCTGTATCAATTATTATTATCATCTAAATAATTTTTATATCAGCACCTTGCAAAGATATTATTACATAAAGTATTTGTTTTATTAAAAGTAAATTAGCCCTCACAAAGCTTGCATAATCAAATGCGAAAAAGGGGATGGAGGGAGGAGAGGACCATTGCCTTTCCCTGGATTTTCAAATTTAATTAACTAAATTTACTGTATCTCTGAGAATTAATATATATATATATATATATATGTATTCGAAGTGACTTAAAATAATTAAACCCTTGGAGAAAAAACAGTTTTTTGTCAAGGTGGCTCTTCGTCTCTAAAATCCCTGTGTAATGTTAATTCTATTTTATTTTTTACATCCATACATTTAAAAATGACCTAAAATGGGAGGGAACAACATCCTTGATGAGCAAAAATCTATACTAATAAAAGACTATATTATAAAATTAATATTTCTCAATTGTTAGATTTTTTTTATGTTGATGCATTTAAAAACTGTACTGCATAGGGGTAGAACAAAAAAATCTTAGTTTATTTTATTTCATGTATATTCACCATCTTAAGAAAATTTAGAAAGTGGTCATTGTTCGACAACTTAGGTTTCCCTGGACTTTCAACTTTTCGATGGATTCCAGAAAAGGTGTTTTGGCATGAAAAAATCACTAAGGCTATTCTATGGGTCATAGACAAATCTTTCAAAATCTTACCATATCTGGATTTCATTTTATTGCCACCTATGTGACAATTATGGTATTGCTATGACTTTCACCTTAGTTTTGCATATATAAGTTACTACAAAAATTATATTTAACACTATTTCAACAAACAAATGTTTATTTGTACATCATGTGGTATTGATAAAAAAGAAAAAAATACATGCTGAGAATTATTTTTAAAATAATCAAAAATTGGTAAGTTAAGTTACAGTTTTCAAAACTTTATTTGAGAGTTTTTTTTGTTTTTTGCTGTATTATGATTTATGAGTAGTGTAACAATTCAAGATTTAGAAGCAAAGATATATAACATCAAAACAAAAGTTATAGCGCATGTCATAACGTGTTACTTTTGAGATTTGATGCAGGTAAGTTTATTCTATTTTAAAATATGAATTGAAGCAATTTTCAGAGTTTTAAAGGTTTCAAGGGATATTTTCTATTCTCTTCAGATAATTGTCTTTACTTGAGAGTTGGCAGCCTTTTAATACAGGTGAAACAATCTAACATCAAAAAAGAGGAAAATTTTTACTTGACCCTCTCATCCCCCACATCTACAAATCCCTGCATTTTACATGGGAGGGGCAAGGGAGAATGGACATTTCAGGAGAGAATTTAAGCAATTCATTCTTTAATTTATAAAACAATATTTTTAAAAAAAGTCTAATTTAATTTTAAAGATTTTAAACTTTGTATGGTTGGAGGCAGGGTTCTCGCTGCCGCTTGCCATTGCGCCAAATTGCTACAAAATGCTTCGTTTGGCGAGTAAACAAACGATTAAACTCGCCAAATTGCGAGTGTTAAATTTTTGTATGCGTGTTAGTACAGGTGATACTCATATTCGCGTTTACTAAACGGGTAAGGACATTTTTCAAAACTATGATATAAAAGAAATTGAATCAATTTTTAACCTGCATTTGCTTTATGCATTTGAATGATAAAGGCAGTTCCTTATCTGATGCATAGTCAGAATGGAAATTATTTAAAAGTTCCTTGAGATGTTGCAGGACCACGAATTTAAGAGATTCCATAGATTTCATTCGAAAAAACGATCTGCAGCAGCTTTATCGGATAACATGTAACATGCTACATTTTGCTGCAATTTTGCCTCTTACATTCTGTGGACTATGAGAGAGGCTTCAGTGTGATGAACGCAACAAAAACTAAACTGAGAGATCGAATTAATATAAAAAATGTGAATAATGCAGTATGCGTTAATGGGCCTAATAGACAGTAGTACGATTTTGAAACTGCCTTTGAAGTGTGATGGGCTTCAATGAAAAGCCGAAGAATTCTAGAAAAATAAAGTTTTTTTCAATGTGACATATATTTTGTTGTTTATATTTTGAATTTTCAGAATTCATTCAATATATCTTAAAATCCTTAATTAACATGGGTTGGAAGTTTTATTTCGTAACATTTTAATGAGTTAAATTAGGTTTGGAATTTTTACTTGATTGCACAAGGCATTTGGAATGTACATATGTTTAATAGTTTTTGTAGTAGCAGATAGTTGAATTTAGATGAATAACTGATCTATAAGCAGTTACAAAAACTTGGGTTATTTTAGAACATACTGAATAAAAAAAAAAAAAAAAAAAAAAAAAAGAATGGTTCATTAAGGATGAGGGATTGATTAAACATCGATTTTTCAGTGTTTCATGACAAATCTATATTGCTAACCTTTTTTCTTTTTTTTTTTTTTTTTTTGATTTGGCTAACGATTTTTTTTTCGATTAGCCAAATTGCTAATGTTGGTCAAAAGTCAGCGAGAACCCTGGTTGGAGGGAAAGATCATTTAAATTAATAATTATTTACTATTACTACAGAGTTTAAAATAAAGCAGTAAGATTTTGAAAAAGTTAAGAGTTTTAAAGATTTTCAACTTTGTGTATCGGAAAAGAGGGGAGCAAGAAAATGCAGAATCAAAAATTCTGTGGAAATGGGAGGGAGGGGGAGACTACATGGCTGTGTATTTGTTTTTGCAGCAAAATAACAAATAGTCCAGAAAAAAAATATTTAAAGACCCAAAACTTTAAGCAGTGACAAGGGGGAAGGATTTAGATAAAATTCTAAGAAAATTAAAAATCTGACAAAATGCAGAAGATTCTTGCCCACTGTTTGTAGCAATTTTTGCTTCACCTATGAAGAGGGAACCAGGACCACATTGCCAAACTTCAGACATGTCCAAGAAAATACAGAAGTACCCTAAAATATTTATTTTGGTTATACAGAGAAATCCTAATATTTCGAATATCACAAGAAGAAAACGAATTTAATATAATACAATTTTGAGTTATAAAGTTGAAGACATTGAGCATTCAACAATAAAAATATGAAGTAATATAGTTAATTATTAACATTTAATTTTCTAAAACTTTAAACAAACAAACACAAGCTTTATGAAGATTTCATTTTTATTATTTAGACACTTAAAAGAAATGCACAAACTACAAGCTATATAAAAAAAATAATCTTACAAATAATATAATAAAATCACTTGTTAACTTTAAATTAAAGTGTAATTATTGTTTAAAATGATAAAAAAACATAACACAATAGGTTTAAAAATATCTTTTAATATAGATGACATAGTTTCCTTCGGTCAAACGGCAACATCTTCAGATCAAAATGATAAATAAAATATTATTGCAAAGTTTTTGAAAATGATAAACATAAATCACGAGATCATATATCCAATGTAAGCAGGTGCTTAAATTGGTCAAACTGAAAAACGTAAAAGTTATTATTTTATTTAAATTTTTATAGCATTGCATGCCAAATTTTAGGTAATTCAAAGATTTAGATAATTCGATTTATTATTTTTTGAAGACACAGTGTAAGGAAAGTAATTGTAAACATGATGTGTGTGAATACAATAACTTTCAAACAGTACTTCCAATTCAGTCTATGATTTAGAAAATATGTTATAGACCACTGTCGCAAGAACTGTACAGATTTTTGAACAGATTGTATATTTAAACTACTTTGTGACCTGTTTAATAGGGTAAATCACTAAGAAAATGTGACAGTATAAGCGATCAAAACAGGAGAGAGGAGATCCAGTGTTCAATCCAGCTGATTCCTTTATGTCAGAAACTTATTTACCGTAATTTCACACATATGCACCGCACCCTAGTTAAGTCTTTTTCAAACCGGAAATTTTATTGAAAATAAGAAGTCAAATAAGTGCTAAGCAGAAGTAAGTCACATTTTATTTAAGATAAATTCTGGTAGGAAATCGAATTGTTTGAGGTGCGGCATATAAGCGCGAAATTAAGGTATATTTCCATCTTCCCAAATATGAAAAAAGACTGAATTCTGTCACAAGATGGAAAACTTTCACCCATGCCTAGTGTTCATATTTCTTTTTAAAATTGGCAGGGTGGATTTACCAAAAGGACATATTCCATAGTTCCCACTGGATTATTTGTTCTTACAACATTCAGTATGCATTGAACTGTAGAACAACAAACAGTTTAATCTGAAAGAAATTATATAATATGTTGCCTAATCGTTGGTATTTTATCTTTTTTAAAAAACATTTAAACTTCTACATTAATTTAAAAAAATTTTTAAAAAAGCAAAATACTATGAAAAAAATTCCAGGGTAAAAGTTGATGCGGAAAAAAAAGTAGGGTGCAGCACCCTTTAAAAAGACATCTAACAGGAACACTAATCAAACTTTTTTCTTTTTAGAAACCCCCAGCAATTCTGATTCATTATCATCATACGGGATAAAGACTCAATTGCTAAATGTTTGAACCTTCTTAAGGATACCTTATAAAAGTAATTCTTTGAAACTTTCAAAATAAAATGGGATGAGTCATAATCATTCATTAGTTGGTCTGGGTCAGACGGAGAGATAAAAAAAATTCGTCAACAAAGGTTTTTATATGAGAGAAGGTGCCGATTTGATCTTTTGGGGTAGGGACAACATTCTACAAAACAATTGACACTAACATTTCAGGAGTAATACTTTTAGTAAATAATAAAAAGGTACATATTGAATTGACATTTTTCCTCTTTTAGAATTTGCCATCAATTCTTCAATATTTGATGGGATAAAGACTCAATTGCTATATCTCCTTACAAATTCCTTACAAAAGGAATTCTTTCATTCCTTTCAAGTTCAAAGAGGATAGGACATACCACTTATACATAACTCTAATAATAGAAAAAAAAAAAAAAAGATATAGCAAAGATTTCAAGATAGTTCAAAGTTTGCTTCTAAATATAATTCCAAATTCATTTATTTTTATATGAAAATAAAGACTTTACTTTTGAAGTAAGTCAATAGTTTACATAAGTTACAATACAGTTAAATTCATTTATAAACAAAACTGAGGAGACATACTTAGCATTATTTTAAATTTGTTAAAAAAAGAAATTATAACTAGGGATTACCTCCTTTTAATCCCTAATATTAAGCGCGGTAAACGTCTATGTGTGTGTATGTGTGTGTGTGTGTGTATGTATGTGTGTGTTTCTGTCTGTGCACTCCACCTTTGTACCCGCAAAGGCTCCGGGACCAGGCGACACACAGACGGCGGACGCGGACCGAAAAATTCGCAAAAAAGGCACGACGCTCAAGTTTCGATCGGTCGGGATTCCGACCCGGACCCGGGGAGTTATTAATGAGCGAAAGTGTTTTAATTACCGACCGAAACCGAACTGGAAAAAGAATCGAAAAAAATTTCCGTTTTGATAATCGCAGACATCCAAATCGTCGCTTTTTAACGCATCATCGAATTTAAAAAAATGTACCGGAGGTATCGATCCGAAAATCGGGGTACACACGCGGCCGATTTTTGTCGTTCCAAAATTTCAATTTTTTTGAAATTCGGACCGTAACTTTTCTTTATTTTGGCCAAAAACTGACCAGACATCCAACATCGACCCCAGACGTAAAAAAAGGTTGCCGTAAAGAATGCAGGCTCGACAGATCCGAGATCAAATTGCCCCACTCCTTTTTGAAACAAGTGGAAATAATGACTCTACATTCGCGAAAATTTGCTAACACATGTATAAAAAAATCGCGAATTCAACAAAAAAAAAATTCGTAAAAATCGACCAGTAATTTTTGAAGATATCAATTAAAACTCATTAATGACACGGCAAATGAATTTATTTCTATTCCGAAGAGACAGCTTCTTTTTTATTTCAACATTCAACGCAGACGAATCGTCTGTGGATAAGTCATTTCTGAAAGAGATAAAATAGTCACGTGACTTTCAACTGCGTTCTTTCAGAGGGGGGGGGGGGCATTATCGAATCTAAGGGGCGCATTAATTCCAAACTTTGGCAGGGCGACTCAAAATGGATTCTGCTTTCAGAATATCTAAAAATTATTCTCATATCTTCATTAGGAGCCGATATATTATTTTATTGTGTAATTAATCATCGTTATTTGTATAATTAAAGCAAAAGAAAGATTTCTATTACAGTGCCGGCTAGATATTACGATTTTAAGAAGTAGGCCGTGTCTAAAAACTGCCATAATGAGTATCTTAAGTTTTTGTTTTAGAGTGGCAACCAGATATTATGATAGGGTAAAGCGGGCTTCGTCCGTTATCGATTTTTTTTCTTTTTTCTTTCAGTTTTAAGTTTTCCTACAGGTCCCTGTCTTTGAACAAGAAGTCCGGTAGTCTAAATAAATTGTTTGACATCAGATTTTTTTTTTTTTTTCCGGCAGTCTAATTCAGTTGTTTAAGGAAAAGCAGTGTCCTCCCCCCCCCCCTTCAAGTTTTTTTATCTTAACTGTGGGGTTCTAGAGGTTCGTTCAGTTCGAGGTTTATCTTATTCGAGGTTTATTTTTTCTATTTGCGCCACCTGGTGGCGGAAGGTGGAACTAACGTATATTGCAGCGCGTGCGCAGCACGACTGCTATACGGTGCCGCAGGCAGCGGGGACCCGAGCCGGAGGTTCGTTCAGTTAGAGGTTTATACTATTCTATGTGCAATTTAAGGGATTATCCGGTGCGTGCGTAGCACGGCCGGTATACGGTGCCGAAGGCAGCGGGGACCAGGGTCGGAACGACTGCTATACGGTGCCACAGGCAGCGGGGACCCGAGCCAGAGGTTCGTTCAGTGACAGGTTTATACTATTCTATGTGCAATTTAAGGGATTATCCGGTGCGTGCGTAGCACGACCGGTATACGGTGCCGAAGGCAGCGGGGACCAGGGTCGGAGATTAGTTCAGTTAGAGGTTTATACTATTCGATGTGCAAATTAAGGGATTATGCAAATTATGGGATTATCCGGTGCATGCGTAGCACGACCGGTGTACGGTGCCGAAGGCAGCGGGGACCTGGGTCGGAGGTTCGTTCGGTTCGAGGGGGATGCGAGCCGGAGAATACAAAAGTTTCAACCGGTATACGGTGCCGAAGGCAGTGGGGACCAGGGTCGGAGATTAGTTCAGTTAGAGGTTTATACTATTTGATGTACAAATTAAGGGATTATGCAAATTATGGGATTATCCGGTGCGTGCGTAGCACGACCGGTGTACGGTGCCGAAGGCAGCGGGGACCCGGGTCGGAGGTTCGTTCGGTTCGAGGGGGATGCGAGCCGGAGAATACAAAAGTTTCGAGGCACCGATGTAAATTAGGGGCCCGCTGGCGGGCGAAGCCAGCTAGTATTGACAATAGTTTTGGATACCATGATTTACTGACTATATAATCCACTTACAATAACTTGGCCGATGATCTTAGAAATATTTCATGATGGAAAAGAAAATTGCTAACAGACACAAATGGTGCAGGAAACACATTAATTATTTAATTAACAAGAATGGAAAATCATTTGCCAAGCAAAGATTATGAAACACTTTCAGAATATTTTAACAAAACTTCACAGGTTACTAACTAAGTAACAATTTAGAAAATGCATAACACGTTTGAAAACCCAGTTTCAGCAATTAACAAGTAGTTGAACAAAATATCTTAATTCTTTCGTGTATTTGTAAGTATACTACACTGCATGTTAAAATTTACTTCAGTTAGGAAATACACATCACAATTAAAAATTCCCCTTCAGCAATTTCCGCCAATAAACAGAAATGTATGTGAGATCTTTTGAACAGCCCTGTATATGATCTATAGAATTTATTTACATCAATTAATATGCAAAAAATAAGTTACATTTAAAAACACATACCACAACTGAAAACAAGTTACCAGCAATTATCATTCACAGACAGTACTGACTGTAACCAAATTCTTTTGAGTATCTCTGTAAATGAACGATACATTCTATGCACACCATATTCTACAGTAAGCGCCTTGTAGTGCATCTCAGTGATAGGTATCAATTTGAATATGTTTAAAATAGTGAAACATCATTAAAATATGCCGCAAACAATTTTCCTCATAGACCGTAATGTAACGGAATTCTTTTGAGTGTCTCTGTAAACAAATCATAAATAAAATGTTACACACTTCATTTTTAATACCAAACATGCCATAATAAACCCTAATAACAAATCAGTTTCATGGCAATCAGAATATATTTACAAGAGTTAGAGCACAGACAGATGACAGACAAAAATGAATGCATAAACATTTTTCAACTATATTGGAAAGTGTTAAAAGGTAGATTCTGCTACTTGCTAGTACTGAGTCACCTTAATTAACAAATAAATTCATCTAAATTTGCATTTCATCAGCCAAGTTATTGTGTGCGGACTATATATACACAGTATTTCCGCAAATAACTAAAATTAAATTAAATTAATATAAATTAGTTTTAAATGTTTTTTTAAAAAACAGCAACCATACCTTTCCATTTTTTTAGGTGTCGACTCTAGAATCAAGGAATGAAAATCTTCTGTTTTAGACTGGAAAAAAAAAATAGTAATAATAATAAGTATAAAAGTAAAAATAGTTTTTATATAAAAAAAAAAAATTAAAATTCATGATTTTTCAATAAAATTTTTGTTATAATACATTAATTTGGTGTGGGAACTGAACCCGAATATGGAAAATTCACAGCTTTTTTTTTAAGCTTGGTAGAAAATGTGAGCTAGTAAATTTATTTTAAAAAGTTATAATTTTGTTTCTGTTTCTTTTTAAGAGGGGAGAAAAAATAAAAGTACCATTTAAACTACCTATTCAGTATTTGTAAATTGTTTTCTGAATGTATAATCATAATTTAATTAATAAACTGATGATTGATAAAAATGTTTTTTTAAATGATTACACTCTTTATTTTTTTATTTAATTTTCTACTTTTAAGTGTTTAAACTATTGCATTGATGCAGTTTCACAGCCAGTTGGCATATTTTGTCAAGTGGATTGGAGCATAATTAACTCCATTTTTGTTGTAATTACTCGTAAACAGTTGTTACGATCTATCTAGCGAAGTATCACTTGTGGTGGGCTAACAGAAAAATGCGTGAAATTTAAGCTATTAATTTATAATTAAATTCTACAAATATTAAAATTTTGTATATAATTTTTATAATTCTAGCATATCAGAAAATGAGCTAAAAATCGATTATTAAATTACATCTTTACATACAAAAACCAAGTTGAGTTAAATAAGAGAATGTAGTGAATAAAATGTGTTTCACTAGAAGATAGCTCCAGAAAATATTGGTTATTGAAAGAAGTGTGGTTTTTATTTGTATCTCAGCTGTGTTTAGGAGCTCAAGCATGGCATTTCCAGCACTTTCTGTAATTACCTCATTTCTTAAACATAAAGTAGGACAGGTAATTATTTTGTTTTAATTATTCCTGTAACTTTCTTAAAAACAACTTTTCCCAGGGCTACCTACTTTTTATTGGGATACTATGTACATAAATATAACAAACTATGGAACTTGAATTAAAACATCACATACAGAATTCAAGAAACAAATTTTTCAACTCTACATTTTGTTTTAACAAATCTAAGTTTAAAGCTATATTGCTCAAATGCCTATAACATTAAATTTATACAATTTATTTTTACCAATATAGTTAGTTCACAATTACAACTTACTATCAAATACATTATACTTATTTTGATTTGCTTGAATTCTCTTGTAAATCTTTGTTAAGTTTGAAAAAAACATAACAATCTAAGATATTTCAACAGTAATATTTTTCTTTAAAATATGATAGTGTACTTTTTTTTTTTTTTAATGGTTTTTTATTTAAACAAACTTTAACAATTAAACTGGATTCGATAGAGATTAAGATTTAGATAGTGATAGATTAAGTAGATGATTATAATTAAATAGGGGACTGGTAGTCATTGAAAAACAAAATTTATTATTATTTTGATATACATACCATATGTTTAAAAGTTGTTGAACAACCATGACACAGGAACTCCATTATTTTTCTGAAAAAAAATACAATTATTTCAAAAATTGATGTTGAGATAGCTAAATATACAAATGACAACAATCAAAACTATATTTTAAAATTAAAACTCGGGAGCAGAGTCCTCTTTGAGCTATGCTCACCAACCTCTATCCTGACACCACAGGCTCTAAAAACATGCTAATTTGCTCTGTTTAAAAGAAATTACCCAATTACAGTAGATGGAGTGATATTATCATGACTAGTGCTGAATCAGGGTTGCTACTCAAATAGGAGAATGAAATTTCCTGACTTTCCCATGTGTATTTTAAGAAATTTTCAGTCTAACGGTGTAATATGCACTGGACACGCTGAGGGTAAATCAAATATTGCATAGCTCGAAAATATTCAAATTTTCCAACTACAAATAACATTGATTGAACTTTTTACTTATGCACCCCCCTCCACTCCCCCAACCCACAATATGCACTGGACATGGTGAGGGTAAATCAAATATTGCATAGCTTAAAAATATTCAAATTTTCCAACTACAAATAACATTGATTGAACTTTTTACTTATGCACCCCCCTCCACTCCCCCAACCCGTAATATGCACTGGACATGCTGAGGGTAAATCAAATATTGCATAACTCGAAAATATTCAAATTTTCCAACTACAAATAACATTGATTGAACTTTTTACTTATGCATCCCCCTCTCCTCCCCCAACCCAAAAAATCTTGCTTTTAAGACTTATAATAGGAATTGCATTCCTTAATAATTTATGATAGTTACAAACTTGCAAATAAAATTTTCTCCAAATTGTTAAATTAAAAAGAAAAAAAAACTATACTATGTAGATATATATACAGTAAAACCTCTAAATAACAGACACCTCGGGAGCGCAGAAATTGTCTGCTATTCGGAGGTGTCCGCTATTGGGAAAACTTCAGAGAATCACAAAATCGCTAAGAAAGGCTTAAAGTTTCATTAATGGGCTTTTATATGTCCAAGAACTTCTATTTTATGATTAATCAGAAATTAAAATTACTTTTTTAAGCAATAAAACTGAAATGAAATTGTACATACATTTTTCCACTGTTTATTACATTCTTACGGAAAGAATTCTCTTACAAAAGTTTGCTTTTGCTTGTGATTACATGCAGTTAGTTTTTCTGTGTGACGTTTTAATGCTATCAGTAGTTTTAATCCTTCTGAATCATCTTTTTTTTGCAAAAAGAAAAAAAAATTGTAACTGCTCACTGTATTTTGCCGCTTCTTGAAAATTCTCGATATTGCAGGAAACATCCCCTGGTTTCAGTATCTGATTCATATCACTAATAGAGTCAGTTTTTGTCAAAGATTCTGAAGGAATATAATCGCCTACGTCTGCAGTAGGTCATCATCAATGTTGATGGACATTTCAGCATTTCTTCCTGATACATTTCATTAATTCACTTATTGCGATAGTTCTGCATTTCTATCCGAAAAAAGTGTTTCATTTTCTTGTAATATAAAGCCTGCTTTTCTGAAACAATGTCGTACGCATTCCGGTTATATGTTTTTTACAGCTGAAGAAATCCAAATTCGAGAGCATAGATAACAGTAACTAATTTAGGCTCTTCTCAACTGTTTTCATAGAATCTAACTTCGAAAGAATGTAGCTTAATAAAAGCTTTCTCTACCAGGCTTTACAATTGTGTATAACCCCTTGATCAAGGGACTTGCATATGAAAGTTGTGTTTTAGGGGGGTGGGGACACAGTTTTAACATTGTCCAAATTCAAATGTTTTGGATGAGAAGCTGCACTGTAAAAAAAAAAGAACTTTTCTTTGTTCTTTCATCCTATTATCAAAGGAAGTTAACCATTTAATCACTTAAAAACTGGTTAGCCACGCTTTTTTTATTCGCTCTCCACATCACACCAAATTTATTAAATTGGATGTTCTTTGAGAAACACATGGGTTTCAGAGATTTTTTAATTATAAGAGGGGTTTAAAGTTCCGCTAATATATTGCAACATAATAAAATAGTGATTCACTCTTTTGTCATTTTTTCATCGACGCAGCCATTCTTTTTAAAGTACAAAGTCTTATTCGAAAAAATTCTGAAAAAGAGTCCACTTTCCTCAGCATTAAAAATGTTTTCACCTCATAACCTTCACAAATTGATTGCAGTCATTCATGCCAATCCTCCACTTTTTTCAGAGCTACAGATTTTGCTGTTCCACATAGTGTGGAAAAAGATGGTGTGCCGAGACCGGAATTTTTCCAGACATCTAAAAAAAGCCTTAAAATCATGTAATCTGAGTTCTCTGGCGACTTCTACAGCCTTTTCCTGAATCAAAGGCCCACTTATAGGAATTTTTTTTTAACGAAGTGAAGTAAACCAATGCAGAATTATAGAATCAATTTCAATGGAATCAGTATACCTCAATTTCACATTTTTGGCATTCTTGTTAGAGTTAGTAATCCACAAATTCCTTATTTCTTCTTTATTTCGTAAAATCTCTCCCACTTGTGTTTTACCTATTTAAAACATTCGACAGGTATCCGTAAACTCAATTTCTGTTTTTTCAGATTCACTTACACTTACAATTTTAAATTTTTCTTTTAAAGTTTATTGCTTTCGTTTTGAGGTCATTCTCGAAACATTAATCACAAACAAGACACTAAATTCAGAATATGCAGAACTCAATCTATTCAGAAAACGATAAAAATGGTTTTAACATATTTTGAAGCTTTGAATAATGTATGTCAATTAAATCTGAAGAATTAAACAGTAATCGATACAAAATACATACGATATTGGGGAATTCCCCAGGCTTTTGTGGATTTTCCTGAGACCACCTTCTAAATTTATCTGTGGTCACAAAATTTGTGGCACATTGCCCTGATAACTTTCGAGGCTTTTTACTTTTTTTCCCCCATTTTTTTCTCATTAAAAAATTATTTTTCATCCTTGATCGCCAAAACTACTGTCCGCTATTCAGAGGTTAAACATACAAAAATTTAGATTTTGGGAGTGGGAATTTGAAAAGTGTCTGTTAAATAGAGGTGTCCGCTATTCGGGAGTGTCCGTTATGGAGGTTTTACTGTATATATTTTTTTTACCAAACCATAGTTTACTTCAGCAACTATCACAAACACACTTAAGTCCAACTTTAGGCAAAGGGTGAGGGGACACATACATTTCATTCGAAATTTCCCCTTCCTGAAGAAAAACTACAATTTACGATAACAAAAACTGAGAGATTTTTTTTCACCCGTCATGGGACAAAGCTTGCATTTGGCGAGCACCATTAAATTTTTATTAAATTCTGTGACTTTTCAAAATTTTGGATAAAATATTGAAATTCCCTGACTTATTTGCCCAGTTTTCAAATTTCCTGACTTTTCCAGATTCTCCAGAGTGTTCTAACAGCCCTGGCTGATCTTCTGTAATCAAATGCCATTCATTTATCTTTGACTGGGAGGATTTTTCAGCTCCCAAAGCCACATCCACCACTGAGAACTGTTTCCACGATTGATTAATAAAGATCGATTACACATTTGAAAATCAGCTTGTATAAAATGGTTAAGTAAAAAATGTTGCTGCCTCTGGGCCTTTTATAATGTTTAGAAGAAAAGTTTTTTATTAGATGCTAATAAGTAAATCGTTTTAAATGCAATGTTTTAAATATGGCATAATTTTCCCCATTAAATGCTTTTCACACCTAATGATTTAATTATTTTAAAGTTTTCTTTCTTTTTTAATATTCACATGTAAAAAAAAAAAAAAAAAAAAAAAAAAAAAAAAAAATTATCAATTGAAAAGAGTTTGGATAAATCATTATTTGGGCTTTTTAAAATCTGGCAACAGTGTATAAAAATGGCTGTTTCAAACTATGAATTACATCTCTTTTCAGATAATGAAATTTTTAATAGCAAAATTAAAAAAAATAAATAAATAAAAAATCAGACAAATTTAAAAAATGACTGAATGTTACACAGCACAATCTAATCAAGTAGTATATGCCTGCAAAAGACGGTTAAATTGCTAAACATAATTTTTGATCCTATAAAACTTATTTAACTAAACTGTCTTGACCAATTTCAACATTAAATAGTGCTTAAAATAATTCCTTCATTTAAAACCTGTCTGCTTCAATGTGTTTCTCTTTAAAACTACTAGTTATCATTTTTCTATATGCAATAATTTTTGCAGGATTAGCCAAGAAAGTGAAAATTTCACAATAAATTCAATTACAGCAGCAGACTAGAGAGATGCTAGACTAGTGGCAAAACACAGAATATGTAAGTGATGTTGAAAAGTACAAATGACACAATTTTAGAAAACATAACTTGGCATATAAAAATGTAAATTAAATAGTTGTGCTACAGTGTACTGAAAGAATAATGACAAGTTTCATCATAAATTTAATATTATAAACACATATTTTTATGCCCCAGTAATATTTTTATTTTTTACAAATGCAATTAGGTTAAATAATAACAATGAACAATAAAATTAATATTTTCTACAATATTAAAAATCATGAAAAACAATTTTGGAACCGTTTAAATATAAAAAAAACTTACTCAGATCTATCACTTTCAGAAGAAGGATTTGAAGAATTGATCGACAATTTTGCTGATATCTTTAATGCTTGCAAAGCTGAACAAGGATCAGGGTTTTTGTTGTCTAAAGGGGACTGAAAAGCAAAACAAAATAGTAATAATAATAATTATTTTTTTTTTAAAATGATAATCATATTCAATGTAACTTAATATATTGACCACTGACCAGAAAGTTTCCCTGATTTTATAATTAATGCATCAATGTATACCACCTGCATAATTTTTTCTTATTTTGAAATATAAAAAGAAATAAAATACTTTATGTATGGATTTCAATATATTTCTGCTGTATTTTAAACACAGCTCATAATGCTAATAAACATTTAATATAAATCTGAAAGAATATTTTATATCATTAATGCAATGCAGAACTATAAAACATAAAAAACTCCTTTTTTGTTTTTAGTAGCTGGCAGAATTTTTTTGCTGAGTAGCAAAACCTTGGAGCTCAAAGTCTAATTGGAAAACCTTTATATAAAATTAAAATAATAATTGTGTAAAAAAGTAGAGATTTTCTTATTGATTGTTCTGCACCATAGAAATGATATGCTCATATTTAGAAATTATAACCATGTTGAAGATATCTATCAAGGAAAAGAACTAATTCCCACAAAGAAACTTAACTGAATATGACCTGTACAAAGCAAACAATGACTCTTTAAAAAAACGGCTGACACATGATATGATAGAGATTTATAGCTTATCAATTTTCCTACTGAAATTTCTAGCCTGAAAATATAAAGTTGATTGAACACTTTTATCTGCAAAAATGCAAATGAAACATTGATTTGTATTAATTTGACCATGTCAGAGTAATTTAATTAAATTCTATACTACATGTTAAAGAAAAGAGAAAAATAAATAATTCAGATTAATTTATTGTTACTCTTTCATTAACCAAGGGCAAATATCACCAATGGCAGCTTTTATTTTTGAGTATGTAAATTAGGAAAAAAAATTAAGATTTTATTTGCCTAATGTTCTATATTTTAATGGGTAATTAAAAATAATAACAGAAAATTAATTTTTTTTTCTTTTAAACAGATTTTAGTTTAGCACCAAAGTGCCACATTTTATAATTAATCTGATTTAACAATTAATCTTCTGTAATAGGATCCATAAACCAAATGGCATATCTGAGCAAATGTGACTTGACACAAAGTGGTATTCACATTCATTTTAAAGGACATTGTAGCCATGATGGCAATGCTTAGAAGTGAATCCAATTATGGAAGATTAATGCTAAATTAAAAAGAAAGAAAATGCTTTATAATTTGCTCTGGGGAATCAATTGCGTATTGTAGTAACACATGGATATTAACTGTTTTTTTTCGTAGAAGCAAACAAATGTTCATTGTTCATATAATTTTTTTTTTTTTTAATCATGCTTGAAAATTATTTAAAAAGTCATTTAATTAAGCTATTATTTCAAATAAATGTCATTTGAAAGTAATTCTTTTTTCCCTATTTAACCCTTTTGCAACGAGCGTCCTTTACAGATTTTATAATCTTTTACCACCATTTTTTCAAAACAGAAATTTTTGTCTAATTGAATTTCAGGAATGCTAAGATTTAATGAGGCAAAGCTTACAATAAAAAATAACTGGTGGGAATAATCGAAGATTCTGAGCATCTTATGCGGCATGTACAGTGAAACCTCCTTGAACGGTCACCTCTGAACAACGACAACCTCCGAATACCGGCCATATATGGATGGCACCAAACGCGTTCCATAGCATTAACATTAGTGCAAACCTCTAAATAAGGAATTCCGAACAACGGCCGCTCAAAAGTCACAAGAGCACAAATTTAACAGCTTCCGGACCCATTTCATATTTATTTGCAAACAAAATGTGAAGCATATCAAACGAAATTTACTTGATCTGTCAAAAAAAAAGACACTTAATCACTTAATCCTTTTCCAAACACTAATATCTTAATCCTTTTGATAACCATTCAAAATGTCTTAAATTTCCAAAACTCAAGAGGGACAGGGAGAACAGAAAGACTTTCGTACCACTGTGGGTATCTGGACAACCGTCAACAAATAATCTCTCAACTCTTTGAATACTGGACTCTGACAACATAGCATTGAAAATACGGGCGGATACCGGAACGTGAAATATGCTGCGAGATAATTTCTTGCCCCCCTTTTTTTATCTGCTACTTGACAGAACTGAATAAAGAAATGAAGAAACAAAAACGCAAAATCCTTCTTTTTATGAACAATTCGAAATCTCATCCTACTGAAAATGGTTTCAGTAATCTGAAAGTAGAAGACCTTAATAATAATGACGAAAATTTAGATAATATTCTTAGAACGGCAGGCATAATAAACATGAAGGCCAGCGAGTTTGTATGTCTGGACAAAGATTTGGCTGTTACTGCCACATTTGATTTCATACAGCAAATGGTGGAAGACAGGAGAAAGGAAGAGAAAAATGATGACGATGAGGAAGAGGAAATGGAAGAGATTATAGAATCACCTAACATTTCCAGTATTAACACATATACCGAAGTTTTGACGAACCCTCGTGAAATTAAAAATTTTGCTTTAAGTCATAATGATGAGGAGTTATACACCAAAACAACTCATATTGTTATTTCTTTGGAGAAAATATTTGCAGCAAAAAAAAAAAAAAAAAAAGCAATTCCAAAACACTGATTTTTTTAATGTAGTATAACAATGTGGATAAATTAAAATGGCAGTTTCCATTTAAATTTGTATATTTTGATTTTTAAAAAATGAAACCTCTGAATAACAACCACCTCTGAAGAGCGGTCACTTATCACTGGTCCCACGGGTGACCGTTATTCAGAGGTTACACTGTATATGTGTCGCTCGTCCCCAAGGGGTTAATGATGTAAAAATTGAAATTTTGGATGATGTTTAGAAGTGATGTAAGAACAATAATAGCAATAGCCATGGTGTCAGTCATTGCCAATATTGTACCTTTCTAAAAATAGCTGCTGGTTTTTGTCAGTCATCCAAAAGTGAATTATGATTTTTGATGACATTTGACATGATGATTATGATTTATGATGACAGAAAAGCCTGTAGTGAAAGAGATAGGACTTTATGGCTAAAACAATAGAAAGTGGAAAATGCTATTTATTTTTATATTAACTGTTACGCGACAGCTGTGTATTAATTCTATTTTAAAATTTAAATATCTTTAATTTAAATCTTTTGCAATTTAAATATTTTAAACTCAATATTTTATTAAGTCCTAATTTAAATCATTTTAAATTATTTATTTCTAATATTATTATTCAATTTTCACTTTAAAAGATAGTCCTTTATAAAATACTATTACATTCATAATATTTCTGCATCTTCCTTTTTCAATATCTTATCTAACGTTTCTGTTTAGTCTACAAAGGAAGAATCCCCCTTTTTGGCCTCTCAGTTAAAATTCCTTTCATCCTAGCGTGTCTGGGCGGCTGCTGAGGTCATTGACTTACGGTTCACTGCTTCAGCGACATGCACCCGTTCGGGGATTTTGAACACAGCATCGGTTAATTGCGATTAACCCGATCGCGAATACTTTTTTTTGATTGGTGGAAGTCTTCAGTTCCAGCGGTTGAGATATTTTAACTGGCCTTTTAACGGCTCGAGTTTCCCGCCGATACTTTGAATTCGGGATGATCTGAGCGTTATCTCTCTCTTGCAATTTAAATATTTTAAACTCAATATTTTATTAAGTCCTAATTTAAATCATTTTAAATTATTTATTTCTAATATTATTATTCAATTTTCACTTTAAAAGATAGTCCTTTATAAAATACTATTACATTCATAATATTTCTGCATCTTCCTTTTTCAATATCTTATCTAACGTTTCTGTTTAGTCTACAAAGGAAGAATCCCCCTTTTTGGCCTCTCAGTTAAAATTCCTTTCATCCTAGCGTGTCTGGGCGGCTGCTGAGGTCATTGACTTACGGTTCACTGCTTCAGCAACATGCACCCGTTCGGGGATTTTGAACACAGCATCGGTTAATTGTGATTAACCCGATCGCGAATACTTTTTTTTGATTGGTGGAAGTCTTCAGTTCCAGCGGTTGAGATATTTTAACTGGCCTTTTAACGGCTCGAGTTTCCTGCCGATACTTTGAATTCGGGATGATCTGAGCGTTATCTCTCTCTCTTCCTAAAAAATCTTCAAGACGATCGGACGTAGTTTTGTCCGCGTCTACGAAATTTTAGGCATATCGGGCAGGGACTAAACGGGTTCTCGTTCGATATAGCCATGTAAATAATAACTTATTAATTAAAATTATAAAACAATATAAATATAAAAATCTCAAAGAATTCTGTATTATACGTGGTTTATTTGAGCCTTCACAAGTCTGCTTATCAACAATGTGATCCGGATGCCACAGTTCGTGATGATGCAGAGTGCCGTAGATCGTGAAGATGCGGAATGCCGTGCCGTTATGTTACGATGACGCTAAGCTCCCGTGAATGAGTGTGGTTTGCTAATCTAAGTACGATGTTTGCGTAATAGGTTCTCATTGGAGTGTACTCTGGTATGTTACTATTTTATTTTATATTCCAATATGAACACAGCACGGAGTGATATGTGCAAATATGAACCAGAGATAAGCGATTAATTAGCATATGTATTTATGCAACTCTGTGGACTTCCTTCAGCACAATTGAGATTTGAGTAGGACGTTCATTTTGGAACAATTCTATTCATTGGAGGATATGGTTTAGGACGTTCATTTGAACAATTCTGAATTATTGGAGAATATTGTTTGAAGAAAATCCTTTTTTAATTGTAGCGATGCAACGATTTAGTTGGATGTTAGCCTGACTTGTGAAAGTATTTTCAGAAAATATGATTGTCATACTATTTAAATATTGTATTAATTAAGTTCTTGATAGGGGTCTGCGCAGATTTCTTTATTATGATGATTAATAATATCATACAATAAATATAATTCTGTTGAAATATTTATTTGTTTTATTTATTTTAGTTGTGTGATTTATATACACTAATTTCAAGATATATTGTTATGTGCCTTAAATTTAAAGTAAAGATATGATTAAGAATTCAATGATTAAATGATAATTAAAAATAATTAAATTGATAATTAAATTAATTAAATGATAATTCAATAAATGGAATCCTTTCAGGACTCGTTGGTTAGATATTTATAACAAATAATATGAATACATTATAATACCAACTCTAATTAAGATTTATCTACAGTAACATAAATAAAATACATATTAAATATTATCAGGCACATCTTTGTTATAATTTAAGTGTGTATTTCAGCATAGGAGGTACGTACATTTGATGTATGTACTATTTTGAATCAGGTAAGACATATTTTGTGTTATTTCGCCATGAACTTTCTTTTAATCTATATTTTCCATGTATTACCACTATACTTATAACAATTATTTAGATCACTGGCTCTTCTTCAAAAATCTCAAATTCTTCTCCTTTTTGATATTCCAAATTTTAAACATTCCCCCCTCTCTTTTACTTTCCCCCACTTTCAAGTAATTCTCTAAATTTTAATGTAAATTTTATTCAACCCCATTGCCACCATTTCTTGTCGTTACATTAACCAATTCAAGAAAAAGAAAAAAAAAAACAGAAGCCTCATATTAGAAAGGTTTGTTTGAGATTTTGGGGGTGCAATATCATCATTTCTACACAAGGATTAAACAAACCAAGAACCAACAGTGCAGCAATTAAAAAAATATGGTAGGGGTCAATCTTTTAAATGAGTAAGGCACAATCTTTTAAATGAATAAAGCACAACTTTTATTTTTAAGCTTTTCTATCCATCATATGGGAGAAAAGAACTTTGGATCATTTCAACTGACAAAGAAAACTGAATATATATTTCAGACTTGCTCTTGTTAGTTATAATAAAAAGAATTCAATTAAATACTTCAACAATATGTTTCAACAATATGATTTTTTTTTTGTTTTTTTACATGTTGCTATATTTAATTAAAACGGCAGATTTAAATAGAAACAAAGATAAAGATAAAAACAATAAAGTTCATTATATCAGACGATAATTTAATCGAAATAGTTATAACAAAATGCTATTAGGCTGGTGTTTATAATGCAATATTTTAATACATATCGTACATTAAAGTACAATTATTGTATATAATTGTATTATACATAATATTTATAAACATTACTTGTTATTGTATTTAACTTTAAAAAATACATTACTATATAATGAATTTTCAGCTTCAGTAACTGTTTATTTACCAATGCAGTCACAAAACTTAATCTGACATTTAAATTAGTGAAAAATGATTTTGAATGAAAAATTAAACAGAAAATATTTATATATAGAAACTTTTTTAAAAAGGGGGGGGGGGGGTAAATAAAACAATATTAACACATTCTTAAAAACTTACCATGCAAATTATGCAAGTTTGTTGATCTAATGTGACAGTACTCTTCGAGAGCTTATTGCCAGTCCTAAAATTAGAATAAAATACATAACTTCAAAAGTCACTGCAACAGAAAATTATATATCTGAACTTTATTCATGAATGCAAAAATGTAACAAAAACTATGATTAAGACATCTTTTAGGCAAAAATTGATTTTGAAAGAGTGTGGAAGATCAGCAGTCGATTTACACTACAGCAAAACCTACATAACAAATACTCCCAAATAGTGGATACCTCTATTGAGTGGACACTTTTTCATTCCCTAACACCTGCTGATACCTTTGAATAGCAGACAAAATCCACACTTCAAGTTGTCTGCTATTCAGAGGTTTCAACATACAATTAAAATTGATTAAAAGGTATTCAAGAAAAACAGCACCTGTCCAAAATCCATAATTTTCAGAGAGAGTAAAAAATGTTTTCGAACAGGTGTTGTCTTTATGAATCATCCAAAATTTTCTTGTGTCTTAATTGTGAGTACTACTGAGAATAACAATGATGCATTGTTAGTTTCTTTTCATGATTTATGGGCAACTTAATTTGGTTAATTTATCCCCTGAACTGATTTTATTTTTCAGTAGTTAATGATTTAAAGATCTTGATGATGAAATTCACTGTTGATTAATGGTGAAATATATGGGGTGGACAATATATTATATTATAATTAGTGACTTTAAAAACTACACAAGTCCAAGATTTAAGATTTTTTTCACGCATAAATAAAAGTATGCTACACACAAATACTAGATATTTTAATATAGTTTATGTCATCACTATATTTCTTAAATCTCTAAATAATATTTATCAGCTATCAGTTCTTTATTTTTTAATAATTAAAATTTAAAAAAACTTGAAAAACTCTTTGGATTTATGTTGTTTTTGCAATTAATGGGATTTAGTATTTTTTTTATTAAATATTTGATGAAATAGACATAAGTAATTTATATCGACATCTTAAGGGTCCTCTCCCCTCATGCAAAAACACATGCTCACTAATGTTAATCCTACAGGGCATTATTTTTCTAATAACTTGTTTGCATTTTTTTTTTTTTTTTTTTTTAAATAGGAAAGCAGATCTTTATTTCCGCTGTTGATTACTTTTTTTATTTTCTCTGTGGAGTTTTTTTCGAAGATACTTTCACTTTTGAAACCTGCTATCTAATGCAAAAAAATATTAAAAAATAAATTTAAAAAATAATAATAATCAACGAAGTACAAAATTTCATTTTATATTTAGTTTTAAATATAACCTCATTTAAATAAAAAATAACTATATGATTCATCCTTGAATCAAAAAACTCAATATCTTATAATAATTTAAAACAAAAAAAATGTTCACAAATATGAATACAAATGAACGTATTTACCTAAAAACAGTAAAAATTGTAGCAGGAAAGTTCTCTTGCAAATTTGAAAGAAATGTTTCAGTCAAACGTTGAATACAAGAATTCGGAGGCATCTAACAAAAATAAATTAATAAATAAAAATAAAACAATAATACCTTAAAAATTGTAACTCAAAAAATTTAAATTATGCAATGAAAAAGTGCATACACTGATATACTAAAATTAGACACAAAAGTAAATAAATACTTTAACATTTTCTAATACTATTTTAGAACCTGTATATTTGTGCAAACATATTGGCAAAGTTTGATGATTTTTCTTTACTAGAGATGAATGACAATTTACAAAGCAAAAAGTTATTTATTATATGTATTACATGTTTGTACACTCTTAAGTTTTAACTATATGTTAATACTAAAAAGAATGAAAAATACTGCATTCAGCATGGATTATGATGTTCATAATATAGGAATTCGAACTTTCATGTTTTTGTGGTAAAATATTGTACTCTTGAAGTAATTTTATTGCATGTAGTAAATTTCACAATTGTATTTTTTGAAATTCAGACAAATATAAAACAAGAACGAAAAATCATGCAGCAAGCATAGATTATGTAACACTTTCCAACACTTCCAAAATAATTTTACAAATCATTACCGTTTAATAAGCTGAAAGATAACATCTAAGTAAACAATTTGGAAAACGCATAAAATATTTAAAAACATAATTTCAGGAATTTCCAACATATACAATATTCGGGAAAATATCTGAATACTTTTATTCAGCCCTGTATAGGATCTATAGATTTGTATATAGACTACATAGGATGCTAAATTTTTGTTCAGTTGGGAAACGCGTAGCACAGTTTAGAATTCGCCGTCTGGAGTTCGTCAATAAACGGAAATGTGTTCGCAAACTTTTCTGCTTCCCTGTATAGGATCTACAGAATTTATACACACCACGTAATAGACAAAAAGCGAGTTAAAATTAAAATCGCGTTCAGCAACTTAAACCGCACTTCCAGGAATTATTGTTAACAGACAGTAGAGAATTCCTTTGTGTGTCCCTGTCAATGAACGATGACTGCTATACACACACTATTCTGTAGTAAGCCTCTTGTAATGCACCTTAGTGATATATATAAATTTCAATGCGTTTAAAATAGTGAAACATTATTTAAATAAACCGCAGACGATTTTTCTCCATAGATGTCATGTAACGGAATTCTTTTGACTGTCCCTGTACAGTAACTATAAGTGCTATGCACACCCTATTCCATATTAAGCTTCTTCTAATGCACCTTAGTGATATATATAAATTTCAATGCATTTAAAATAGTGAAACATTATTAAATAAACTGCAAATGATTTTTCTCCATAGACCGCAATGTAACGGAATTCTTTTGAGTGTCCCTGTAAAAAAACTATAAGTGCTACACACTTCTGTTGAAATAGGGAACATGCTATAGATAACGACAATAACATATAAAAATTGCAGAGCAATCCGAGCCTATTTACGGGAGTTAGAGCACGGACAGACAGCAGACGGCCAGACAAACCGAAGTCATAAACACTTTTTAACTAGGTTGGAAAGTGTTAAAAAGGAAGAAAAAAAGAAAGGGAAAAAAAACTAAACTGTAGAAACCAAATGCTGACAAAAATTTAAATACTAATGTCATTTGCCGCCAAAAAAAACTGAAAATGTTACATTGGGCTGAAATACCAGGATTGGTCACACTCTCTTTAAATTTGGACTCTTATTTACACGGTTCTGCTAATATCATTAGGTAACTGCCAGATGGCAAAATCAATATCAGCATCAGCAAAAAATATAAGTTATAACTTAACAAAAAATATTTTTGATTAGCAAAAGAACAAATTAAAATGTTTTGCAAGAACATTCTGAAAAGTATATTAATTACTATACTTAAAAAAATAATAAACAAGCCAGTATTTTTTCCCTTTAAAAAACTTTAGGTAGATATTTTTAGTATTAAACTTTTATTGAATCTACCAGTTTACAAAATTCTTTATTAAAAATATTTCTTGAACTCAAAAAAAATTATAAAAAGCACAGACTAAATAAAATAAAAATATTGAAATATAACCAAGCTGAACAAATAAAACAACTAATGTCAAATGAATAGAATATACCAATGTAAAATGTACCAAATTGACACAATTGAAAATAATTTTTGACATCCATGTAAGTTTAATTAAGCAAATTAACAAAATACCAATAAAACTCTATATGACTAAGGTTAATAATATGGATCTACAGCTTATGTTATTCATCAAATAATAATATAAAAATATCACACACCTTTGTGAGAAAATCTGGAAATATTTCATAAGGTACAGAATGTAAATGGTTGTATAAAGAGATTTCTTTGTTTAAAAACTCTCTGAAAAATAAAAATAAAAAAGATAAGATTTTAAAATTCAGCAAATAATAGATAAGCTTTGATATAGATAAAATTATATTTACCTCAAAGGCCTACATATAGGGACTCTATATCTTGTATCATAAAAACTCTGAAGATAATAAAAAAAGCATTAAAACAACATGTATTCAAATATTTGACAAATCAGTTTAACATCTTAACTTTTAATGAGGTAAAATTTAATAATTTTTGTAATTATAATAAAAATTAGAAGTTAAAGAGTATTCCAGAATGAAATAAATAAACAATTATAAAAATATTGCAAATGTAACTTTAAAAAAAATTCAAAATGTCAACAATATGAATTAAATAAATTTCCACAAGGTAATTTAAAAAAAAAAAATAATAATAAATTTCTGAATATTACATGTGTCTCATTTTCTAAAATATCTGGCAAATTTTTTAAAAAAAAGTATAAATCAGTTGTGCAGAAGCAAATGAAAGTTATATGGAAACATAAAGTCAAAATTCACTTATATAATAAAAAATACAGGTAATCGCATTCAAACCAAATAAGAATTTTCATTTAAAACTTTAACAATATTGAAGATATTATAACAATATTGTATTTTTCTTTTTTCTTTGTGTGAAATGTGATGAAATTGTGAGAACTTCTGGAAATACACAGTAATTTTGTCAGGAGCACATTATATATTGCCAGCTACATTCTGAAAAAGGGAGGATCTACCTCAGAGTTTCTTGGACATGAATGGTAACTGGTTCCAGCACATACTATCTGTGATGCTGCAGGTACACTATAGTGCATCGTTTAAGCAAAAAATTAATGAAAGATGCACAGAAAAAAAATTGTGATTGGTCCTTCAGGATGAACAATTTTTCTTTTTTAAGGAACTAGGGGTGCTCGGCCCCCCTGCTCGCTACGCTCACGAACCCCCTGCGTAATCACGCCCTAGCCAAGCACTCTTAGTGCTGAGTTTGTTTTAATAGATCAAAATGACCTTTCCTGAATTCGAAACCTAGCTAGATAGATTTCTCGTGCTTGAATTAGTATAGGTAACACGTTTCGTGTAAATCGTTTGAGTATTTTTTCTATTTATAACAAAAAACATTTTCAGCGCTGAGTTTGTTTTAACCTATAAAAATGAATTTTCTTGTATTCAGAACCTAGCTAGATCTTTTTCTTGTGCTAGATTTAGTATAGGGGGCAAGTCTCATTAAAATCTTCCCACTCGTTTACTATATCATTCATAATCGGGAAAATCCCTTGCTCGTTTCATATATATGAATAATCGGGATTATATATATAATCGGGATTGTATATATAGTGCTACGAATATTGTAAATAGTTAATGTTTGTGCTTAAAAATAATGTAAATAGTTCAATTAAACTCTATTCATAAGCTAATATTAATTTTTGTTGCATTGCAATATCTCAATTTGTTGATTTTTTGCAAGCGAGTAAACGCTATTGGATTTCAATGGAAGTCTATGGAAATTTGGCGAAATACTGGAAATAGCGGCAAGTTGGCAACAAACTTGGCGACAGACCCGGGTCCCTTCCCCTTGGTAAACCCCCTAATAGCGCACATCCTATCTAAATTCTCTACTTTCACGTTAATTCCCCCTAAGGAAAGTCAAAAAGCTCTGACCAATCAGATACGTTTCGCGGTATCTATGCAGATTTTCATTGGTCCATTTCCAAACCATTACTTTTTTTTATATATAGAAGGATAATATATTTTGTAGATAATCTCAAAAAAGGCATATTTTATATTAAATATATTGAATCTCATTTCTAAAAAAAAAAATCCATTTTTGTAAAAAAAAAAAAGTTTTTTAAAGTGTTTGAGTCTCAGGGACCTAGAATTCCAAAAGTCTAAGA
Source organism: Maratus michaelseni (assembly GCA_963931845.1). Lineage (NCBI taxonomy): Eukaryota > Metazoa > Arthropoda > Arachnida > Araneae > Salticidae > Maratus > Maratus michaelseni. The sequence continues at coordinate 14,951,886 of OZ007598.1, forward strand.
GTCATCACTGTACCGTGATGTTATCACATTTCACACAAAGCAAAGAGTCTGTTTAAAGAAAAAGATATTTTCATTAATTATGTTTAAACTTTGAATGAACATTTAGATTCAACTAGGAGTGAGACACACCAAACTTTTGACTACCTAAGCGAATTGCTACTGTACAGAGCTTTTATTTGCTTTCATATGCCGGATTCGCACTGTAGCCAGATTTTAAAAATCCATCTGTATATATGTTAGATTTTTTTTTTTTTTTAGGTAATTGGATTATTTTGCAATATGATATGTATTGTCAAAAGAAATAGAAGTACTGATACTATCAGAAACTAAAGCATTTAGCAGAAAATGATTAAAATATGCTTTTGCCGTACTTTAAACGTTAAAAATGATGCAGTCAGATTGCCAGTATCTTGCCAAAAATATCATCTCTTTTAATTAAACTGTGGAATGATGTGACTTTTTTCTCAACAGCTTTAACATTATATATTATTTTATCAGATTTGATAGTAAAGTTATGTTTCAGCAATAAAAATAAGAATATTAATTAGAGAATAATACTATCAACTTAATATATTCAGACTTGTCAAGTTCTATAAGCCAAAAATCAGGAGAATTTTTTCAATGAATAATTATATTTTAAACATAAAAATGTTTAGTACAAGTTTAATTTTAAATATCAGTTTATTACCATGGAAGATAACCAAATAATAATTTTTAAAAAGTACATCACTCTAATTTCAAAAAAGGAAAAAGTAAATATATCACACTTATTCAAATAAAAATATATATATATACTTATTTCATGTATAAAAAAGTTAAGTAAATGGTATTCAGGATGTTATAACATGATTTTAAATTAAATATAAATAACAGAGAGAAATTAGATTCCCCATAAATACATATTAAACAGCAGTGAAGATCTTTAGTAACAGTCACAAAGTTTTAAATATTCATTCTTTATAATCAATCTAAGTGTAGCTTATAACATAAAATACTACTGATCAATCACACTGTAGAACTAGTACATTATTTGCAATTTTTATCCCTTAATTACATTACATTTGAGGATGAAATAATAAAATATCGAAAAATGTGCAAGAAAATCAGGAGGAATATGTCAAAAATCAGGAGTGTATGAAAACATGTGGAAATAAAGAGTTTCCTGACAAAATCAGGAGACTTGGCAAGTCTGTATACTGAAAAATTGCTAAAAATTGGATCAAGAAATCAAAATAAGTATCTTTCACAACAGATTTTTCTTCAACAGAAATCAAACAATTTCACATCCTCTTTACTTTTAAATTAAATTAAATAATGAAAAAACATGAGTGTGAAAAAACTTTTCCGTGTTCATAATTTATGATAAGCTGCAGAAAAACAAAAACTTTTTTAAGAACATAAAAATAAATTTTAAGAACATTATGTAATAAATGAAAAGATCAACTATGCAAGTATATTTAAACTGCATAATGTAATAAATAAAATTCAGAGAAAAATTTAATAACTGATGTGAAGCATTAATTAAACTTACAGTATCTGAAAATATTTGTGACCCTCTTCCAAGAGCTATATCTGAAAGTAATTCAACAGCTAGTAAGGATGCAGTGTCACCAACAAATACAAATTCATAGCCAGCTTGTTTGGAAATTTTGGTTACAAGAAGCAATCTGAAAATAAAAAATAAATAAATAAAATAAGGGAGAAAATATAATTATGAAAGAGTAGAGTCAATAAGGGATAAATATTTTTGAAAAAATATACAAAATGAAACTGTGTAAGAGTGGCCCAAGTAACTGTAGCAACATAATTCGAAAATACTGGTTTGAGTTTGTGCAGTATGAAGCACAACCCTACAGACGTATTTTCATGGCTGAAATCTGTGTTCAGAGAACATGTAATTAGATTAAATTTACTGATAATGGAACAGAATGCCCCATAATGTTCTAAATACATGCAAATATCTTATTTGAGACTTTAAAAATATAAAAATACCCCAAGTTCAGTTACAAACCTCAGATCAGCCATTGAAAGTGAAATTAACATTCCTAATTCTGACATTCCTTCATTGAGTAATACACTTTCGAAATTTACCCAATATGTCTGTAGCTGCAAATAACAAATATTGCAGCTACATATTACAAAACATTGCATATTGAATGTCAAATGTATTTTAAATAAATACTATTAGTTTAAATTATTTATCTATTGTCATTTTTTTCATAATAATCGTGTACTTTCTATCATGTTAATTGAGTCATCCTGTAGAATAAAATGCACTTATTCCAATAAAGTATATAAATTAAGTCTTTTATTTGAGAAATTTACAAGGATAGAAACAGAAAGTATTCAAAAAGAGAAGAAAATATGTCAGGGTTTCAACGAAAAATGGGAAAGGCATGTATAAACAAAAACAAGAAAGTATGTTTATATATTTTTACTTATTAACATTTTATTGAGATGTCAGAAAAACATCTGACAATGCACATCCATACATCCATTGTATGGGTCACTTTCAGGAATCTTTTGTGTTTGGCTAATCCAATCAATAGTAACAAATTCAAAGGTTCAGAAATGAACGTTAACATCCATTTTAGAATGAGAGATCAAATTTAGATATTAAAAAACAGAAAGAGAGAGAATATTTTTTTATTGTTGTTTTTTATTGAAGCTTTCATCTAGTAATCAAAATTTAAAAAGAAATTCATTTTCCAATCACTCCATTATTATTTTTTTTAAATCCATGCATTAAACTAAAAATCATCTTTGATTACATCACATCACATGATATTAAAAGTTTTTTTTATCAGAAGTGTCATGTAGGGAGGACAAGGTACAGCATCTTTTCCCTTATAAGATCTGTTTATTATTATTATCTGTTTCTTTATTTTCTTATTATTAGTTGAACATTTTCATTTGTTTTTATCAGCATACTAATAATTAAATGTAAATAAATTATAATATTAAACAATTGCTTTGAAATTATGTATGAATGCCAGAAAAATAGCCCATTTCAAGTGGACAGAAAATTCAGATTTATTATGTCCATGAATTTTGCCCCCTCCAAGCAACATCTGAAATGTCGCTAATGGTTGTAATATATACAGTTATCTGTTCTTGGTCAATATCTGCTCAAAAAATTTTCCTTTCTATGAGTTATTTTCATGAAATAATCTAAGCAAGAAATAGTTTTTTAAAAATTTAATTATTATATAGACATTTAGAAGTTTTATCGTTGGCCAATATCTGCTCAAGGATGAATTTTGATGAATTATTTTCATGAAAGAATCTAAGCGTAAAGTAGTTTAAAAAGTTAGCAAATTAAAACAACAAAATGAATAAAGAATTTTTTTTTTTTTTTTTTTTGCAGCTGGGGGGTGAGAAAACTCTCACATTGCTTTTATTTTGGTGTATGTAATTCGCCACTTCTGTGCTGCTTTTTTTAGTGAGAGCGATCTATCAGCACTTCACCCCCCTTCACGAAGGCAGAGTCTCCATAGCGATCTCCATTCCCCCTGTAGGCATAGCATTAAGAGTGGTGGTTACATGCCCTATCCTTATGAGAGCGATTCTCCTTCTGATTTGTGCATGCACCTGTGCCATGTTTTGTCGACTCGGAATGGTTGATTTTGCTTACAATTTCTGCTGTATTTGGAGTGTGTCTTTTTTTTCGATCACTGATTGTATGAAATTTGTTTTATTATTCTAAAATTCCTTGATTTGTTTATAGATAATTTCATCATTAATTAATTAACTAATCACTTCAAAAGTTCAGTTCATTAACTTTAATAGTCCCTGTTCCATTGGTATTTATACGGATGTAACTCATTTTTTAGTCATCAAATTTGTTTAAATATATAAGTAAAAAGTACACATGTGGAATAATATTTCATATTCAAATTTGATAATAATCATTATAATCAGGCATTGGTATCATTACTAAAGAAAATCATGTATTTTAATAAAACTGAAATTTAAATTACATTTTTGAACTTAATTATAAATTCATTTCATATTACGAAGAATACAAACCTCAGATGTCTCACCAAATCAATTTTAGCAGATAGAGGCATGTCTTTAAAATTTTCCTTCATCTTTGATTTTAATTCTATGTCTGAAAATGAATTATCAAATATCAAGTCATCTGATACTGTAGAGTACAATGTTTCTCCTGTATTTATTTGGTAGACCTGTAAAATTAAAGAAAAAATTGAAATAGTTATATACAGAATGAATCTCTTACTTTTTTCCTTATATAAATCCTAATGTTGCCAACAGAATTTTTTTTTTTTTTTACTTTGGCAATGCAGCATCATGCCATTTTTATATGTTTGTACACTGTTAATTCAGTTTTGAAAAAAGATAATTTCAAATTATTATATTTAATAAATTCTTGTTAAACTAAACTGTAACAAAATAAGTTATAGTAAAGAAAGAAATCAGCATCAAAATTGTATAAATCATACAAAAACAGAGTTAAGCAGCATTTGTCACAATATATAGAACCAATTTATAAGCATCAATATTTAATAGCCTGTTTTATATTTACTTAATTTATTATGTTTGAGGCTATACAGCTAAAAATAAATTTATGGATACATGAAAATATTTTATGTTGTCGAATGAATAAACAGATACTATGTGGCAACAATTAAGTATTATATCACAGTGATTGTGTTGAAATATATATTTAATTTCTCTTTAAAAATGCATCTATTATTATATGTTATGTGAAAAAATAGGATGGTCCCAAATTTTCTTCATAATTAAAGATAGAGTGAGAAAATTTTTTCAAAATTGAAATTATTTCATTAAAGTATAAAGTATAAATGACAGATTTCCAATGAATAAGTTCTGATTTTTGAATAATGTATTTATGGAATGAAATTTTGTGAAAGGGTAGTTTTTATGAAATAGATCATGAAGTGGTCAGAACTCTTTATAATCTTCATGATAAATCATAAGAACATACCACAAAGATCTTGAATAAGATTAATTCACACAACAATAAAAGATTACAAGTTAATCAAATCTTACAAACACAATTAAAAAGATTCTTCTTATCAAATGAAAATAATTACGAGCCTCCTAAATGAATGCTATTTGTGTGTGTGTGTGTGTGTTTGATATTAATTTTGAATGCAAATGTAAAAACATTACTAACACTCTTTAACATACTTTATATATCTTTGGATAATTTTGGGCTGAAATATAAACTGGCCTGCTTAGATGAAGTTGGAGATGGTAAAACCTTTCATGCAATGCAGAAAATTCTCATAGATTTGAGATAGATAACAACCCTAATTAACACTAGCAAAAAAAAGTAAGAGACAAGACAGTAACTACATAGAAAAGTAGAAGAATAACACAAAAGTTTGAAAATCATAGAACTGCATAAAGTGAGAATAGATTTAAAAACAAAATCTTTAGAAAATCTGTAAGAAGATAACTTGTTGACAGAATATTACTAGGTGGGGTATGCAGATGACTTGGGTTATAACAGACATCTGTGTATTTTAAGAATAATACTAAATACATAAGTAAATTATACATATTATTTATGATAGAATAACATGATTTAATACTACATGCTTTTATTTAACTTTATTTGCTGTCTGGATCAAATCTATCTTACAATCAATTTTTGACCTCACTTTTGTCAAACAGATTCTTTTCAAATGTTATTGCACAATGACAATGCAAAATTCATGTATTGTAAGAGCCATACCTCAAGAGGGGGAGGGTCCAGAAGCAAAAACAACTTTGGCATTTTTTACTGAAATCACATTGGTTTTACTCAGATATTGCAGACAAGCTCATTGTTGATGAAATGCAATATTCATGTATTAGCATGGCCATATTTCAAGAGAGGATGTCCAGAGGCAAATTATTTCATGTTTTTGATTGAAATTATATATCTAAGAAACTGATTTCACTCAAATAGTACACAAAACTCGCTGTTGATAACAATGCAATACTCATGTAGTATCAAGGCTGTACCTCATCAAGGGCAGGTTCCAGAGATAAAAGCATTCTTTGACTTTTTAATTGAAATCATATATCTAACAAACTGATTTCACTCAAATGGCGCACAAAAGCTTACTGTTGATAACAATACAATATTCATGTATTATCTAGACCAGCCATACTCAACCTGCGGCCCGCGGGCCGCATGTAGCCCGGCGACCTTTAATGTGCGGCCCGAGAAATATAATCATTAACCAGAGGGCCCGTGCGAAGATTTCGCACTGAAATCATATTTTTTAGGTACTTCTCTATTAACCCATCGACCGCTTTTCATAATAAAAAACTACCGCCAAACTGTAAGATTAAACGCTAAAAATGCAGTCCCATTTACTTGATGTCAGAATCATTATGCGTGTTTGTTACGTCATCTAGTGGTATGACATTCGACATTTGCGTGTATTTTTCATTATGTTTTACTGATTTAGTAGTTATTTTATTAATTAAAATAACAATTGTGTCCTTAAATTCTTATATTTTATTTATTTTTTGATATTCCAATGGCAACGTTCTCCCGTTTATTTGGCGATAGTTTTTTGTTATGAAAAGTGGTAGACGGGATAATAGAGAAGTATCATTTTTTATCAATATGTAATATTTATTAGAAGCAGGTTTAAACTTCTAAAGAAAAAGCAAGGATAAAAATATCTGGAAACAACATTTAGTTGTTAGTCAAGCCAGAATATCATCTAATTTATTCCATCAAAGTTAGACTAAAAACTGATCCAAGATTGCTAAAGGCACGCGCGAGAAAAAAAAATTAACAATCGTATTTTGACTGCATTAGAGGATGATGTACGTCATCCGCTTCGGGAAAACCATGGGACTTAAAAATATAAATCTAAACATTTCAATTTCGCTTTTTAATCATAGGTATAAAATAAACCCGTGCGGTGTTTTTTATAATAATTGCTATGAGCATCATATAATGTGGTATTTTATTTTTTTGGCAACAATAATTTCAGGAAAATCTTTCATTTCTTTCATGAAAACAATGCCGATTTATTTTTTTAATTTCAGCAAATTTTAATCAAAAACATGTTTTAACGAATTGTTAAGTGGGCTATGTCAGAAGCCTGTTCTAAAACCTTTCATATGGTATCTCATTCGTTGTTCTGCGTTTCATATTTTATGAGTAAAAGGGATGTTGACAGGAGAAATAATATATAAGGATCGATAATTATAAAATTAATTGTGATGTGCGAAAAAAGTATTTAAGACTTTCTGTGTTGTTTTATTTATTTTCTTGGGAAAAAAAATCTGCCCTGCTATTTATAATTAATTAAAAATTATTTTAAAACAAAAAAGGGGGAGTTTCTTAGGCAAAAGTTCTTTTTACATGTAATCCTATTTGTGCTACAGTCCATTATACATTATAATCTTCTTCTAAATATATAAAAAAAATTGGATTGAGCAGAACACCGATTTATTATTCTGAAAATGATTTTTCCTTTTAAAACTTGGAAATTCTACGTTGCTATATTATATATCGTCATAATAATTTATAAATCGTTGCTATATCACATACTATATTGCTCTGTTATTAAAGCTCTTTTACAGAAATTGTGAAAATTATACTGTGCGTTTGAAAGAATGTCATGGACACCACGGATTGAGGACTGATGTGTGTGAATGATAGTAAAAATTTGACTACAGTTTTATACTTATTAAATAGCTAATAGGGCTTTTTAGAGTTAAACGTTTGTCCTGTAAAAATTAGCACCAAAATACTTTTATACGACTAATTCTAAACAACTTCGCGGCATATTTCTACAACATTTGCAAGAGTTCAAAAATTTCAAAAACCATACGTAGGTACCAAAACAACGAAGTTTATTGTTTTGAAATAGTGCTGTTAATTTTTTTATAAAATTCATTCCACGATAAACGTTCAACCCTACTGATAATATTAACTTTGTTAGATTGATTTGTTATAGTATTTATGTTAACTTTCTACTTTAATTAATATTTTTTTACTCTTTTTTAAGTGTGTTGCAGCCCGCCTAACGTTGCAAACACACGTTTGCGGCCCGCGAGAAAAAAAGGTTGAGTATGGCTGATCTAGACTGTACCTCATCAGAAGTAGGGTCCAGGGACAAAAACATTCCTTGACATTTTTAATTGAAATCACATAACTAACCAATTGATTTTGCACAAATTTTGCAGATAAGTTCACTATTTATGAAAATGCAACATTCAAGTATTTTCAGGATGTTATTTCATCAAGCGCAGGCTAGAAGAGTGAAAATTATTGTCAAAAAGCTAATTTTGCTCAAATTTTATATACAAGTCGTCATCAACACGTTGATGACAATGTATTAATCCCTTGAAGACGAACAACATATATACGTGCCACATAAGATGCTCAGAATCCTCAATTATTCCCACCAGTTACTTTTTATTGTAAGCTTTGCCTTATTTAATCATAGCATTTCTGTGATTCAATTAGGCAAAAATTTCTGTTTTGAAAAAAAAGATTGTCAGAGATAAAAAATTCTGAAAAGGACGCTCGTCGCAAAGGGGTTAAAATTTGGATTAAAAGGAAAAGTTTACATAATTTACTTAAATTTGTAGTTTATATTTCTTGTATTCTTACCTTATCAAGAGAGGAATACAATACAGGATAGTTAGATCTTTTAAGCTCTTCTAAAACAGAAATTATGTCTGGCTGAGTACCTTCATTTGCATCTGATGTAATAAAACTATCTAAAACAAAAAGGTAGGGATTATATTACAATAGCAATTTTTGGCAATGCTCTTTAGCAAATTTTTGAAAATTGTCATTAAAAGGGAAAAAAGAGTTGTTAAATTGAAGAGTATTAGATACATAAATAGTCCTAGATCAGAGATGGCAAACCTTTTCACAGGTACATGTTAAAAAATCAAACAATATCTATAAACATTTAAAGTGTCAAACTTCTAAAATAGGGATATAAACATTTAAAATGTCAAACTTCTGAAATAGGGATATATTACAAAAATGGTTGCTTATACAAATCCCTGTGACTGGTTAATAGAATTAACTGCTTTTATCATTAAATAACAGAGAATAAAGATCAGTATGTGTTTTTTCTGTACATTGGATTCGGCCATTAATGATGAAATTTGTATTTGTCAACATGATTAATTAAAATGATATATACAGGGTGTCTATTCCAGATCAGAAATGAATTTCCCTGATTTTTCCAGGTTTTACATACAAAAAAAAAAAAAAAAAAATTCCAAGTATCGAGATTTTGTGATGTTACACACAAAAAATCTAAAAGTTGTGAATTTGAGAATGGAACTTTCACAACTGATTCTGAAGCACAAACTACTGAAGTGCTAAACAAATTTTTGCAAAATTTAGAAATTGTTGAACATTTTACATGTTTAACATTTTAGAGATACACACTTCTAGCATCAGGTTCTATCCATTTTATCTAATCAGGATGAAATTCTTTATCACATCAGTCACAGTTAAATACAGATTGTGTAGACATATTTTAATACAAATAATAAATATTCAATAAATTAAGGTAAGAAGTGTTCAGTTCCCAAACAAAGATAAGTAAGCAGAGTGAAACACCTAATCAATCCTACAACATTCAGTAGAAAGTTTCAGTGAAGCTGGAACTGAAAAATCTGAGTTACAAAAAAGGACTGAAAGAGGGTAGACAAAATGATTTGCACGAGGGGCTGAAATACTCTTTACAGTACTTATGAAGAACAAAGTTGATTTTAATGGCACCGCAATTTCAAATCCTTAGTTTTATAAGAAACATTTTCCTATTTTTTTTCATGAAAGTTTCAAATTTTTCTAACTTTTTCTCGGAATTTTCAAATTTTCCTGACTTTTCGTTAGAAATGGAAAATTTCCCTGACTTTTCCAGGTTAAGGTTATCCAAGTTTTCCAGGTGGGTAGACACTCTGTATATACTGTAATAAGAACATAATTTTCCAAAATTATTAATTTATATAGTTTTTAACTTATTACAATTGTAAATCCCAACTTGTAATGATCCCAAGTTGCATAAAAAACCACATTAATAATTTATTAATAAGATTTTTCTACTGCACATTCAATGCATAATATTTTACATGTGTTTCTTATTTTGTCATTTTTTAGAAATGTATGTACATAATTTGTCATTTTAAAGCAGTTAATGCCCTCTGAATGCAGTTGAAAAAATGATTTTTTTTTTTTTAATTTATGCATAATAGCAAGATAGTTACATTTTGAATGCTTTGAAGATAAGCTTTTAGTACCACATATCACCACAAGAAAAAAATAATTTTGAATTTGTTAACTCCTGCAAAAATAACTGCTTTTATTTGTAATACTTTGTATGTAGTAAACAAAATTTTATTTACTATGACAAAAAGAAAATTAAATTTTATCTGTAAAATTATTATCAAATTAAACTTTTCACATGCCAGTGAAACTGCCACATGCGCCACCTCGGGCACACATGCCATAGGTTCACAACCATTGTCCTAGATAAAGGAATACAACACTAAAGATTCTTATTTTAAAATCACCATGAATATTAAATACAAACAAAATATTTTTTATGGGAATTTCTTCATTATATTTTTATTTATACAAACAGATATGCAAAAATTTTAAAGTGATTCTTGATTTAAACTATAATTGAAGTACGAATAAAACATGAAAGAATAACAAAGGAGCTTTAGTAGAGTATCACAATCTTAAAATACCATAAAACCAAAAGACCCAATAGACTTGACTTAAATATTATAATAAAATTTTACTAAGCAACCTATAAACAGTGAAAAATTGATACATAGTAACATATACATAGACGCCAAAATTGTAAAGACTATATCAGGAATAAAATTTTAGTTTCAGGAATCATATATTAGCATTTCAGAAGTCACACAGTTTTTTGTACGCTATAGTGATTAATCTGAATACTCACTTTTTGCAGCATTTATACTTATTCATACAAATATAATTACAATAAAGGTTACATAATTTTTACTTTTTAAATATAAATGATATTTTGTAATAAATAAAAAAGGAATTAAAATTCTGTTATCCCTATACAGCTAAAAATTTGCGACTGGTACATTTGTGTGAAATTTCATGATAGACAAAATAAGTTTTGTGATTTTTCTTTTTTTTCTTCCTGTGACCAACTGATAAAATTCGAAATTTTTTACCACGACTGATTAGTGAAATTTGTGATTTTTTTCAATGAAAAACTGACAAATTTCATGATTTTTTTACACAATACATTGACAAAATTTGCAGTTTTTTTTTCTCAATGACCAACTCATAAAATTAGCAATTTTTTTTTTCAACAACTGATTGACAAAATTCATATTTTTTTCCCCCTCGACACAAATTTATGAAATTCATGATTTTAAATATAGTTAATATAGTTTATAAATAGTATACAATTTTAGTATAATAATAGTATTTATAGTTTATAGTTGATTAATTTTGTTTAATTAAAATCAATTTAAAACTTGAAACTTATCTTATTTAAAAGAAAATCAAGAATATATGATATAAAATGAAAAGAAAAGCAAAATAAAGAAATTTGAACATACCATCAATAAAAAGTATTCCAGGTGTAAAACTAATTTGCTTAAGTGATGCTGATTTCAAAGTCTAAAATAAATAAATTGAAGCTATGTTAATATATAAATAATTATAACGATGAATAAAATGATATAAATAAAAGTTACAATTAAATGTAAACAGAAATATGCAAAATAGATATAAAATTTTCAGTAACTCAATTCCCTTTAATTTCTTCTTCTCTCTTCCCCTTCAATACCCTTTGCATTTACTAATTTATACTGAAAAATTACTTGAAATACACATATTTTTATAAATTGTTTCCACTAAGGATAATATTTAACAATAAACAAATTATTTCTCAAAAATTGAAACTCAATTCTTCCCACTAAAAGACAACAATATGTTACAACTTTATTCTCTAAAAAGTTTTTGTTTATGGTGATAAAAGAAAATTTTACATTATGATGAAAATTTTTCAACTATAAAATATAATTTAATATAATTTTTAAAATATATTATGTCATAAATAAACTATGCAAAATGCAAAAATAGACCATTGAAGTTCTTCATCTTTTAAAGATCAGACATTTGCCAATATAATTTAGGATTTCAAAGGTTGAAGTGTAATCAGGGGATAAGTTGGAAAATTGATTCTTTTGTATGACTAAGCATGATTATAATTTGAGAAAACAGAGACATACATTAATTTCACATTTTAGTGTTGATATTTAAGGTGCAATTTTTTACTCATTTTTAAACGCAAAAGAATAAAATTGGCAGGCTTGACTATTGAAGTGATTTGGAATCGAAATGAGTTTTCATTTTTTGATAAATAAATTATTTATCGAGTTATAAGCAATTCGTGTCACGTGACAATACGCTTTTCTCATTTCTGGCACTGAAGAATCGGTAATTTGATTCAAAACGCTGGCTTTGACAGTGTTTTCTGAAAGATCTTCTGTTTTTACCTAAAAATGGAAAATGTGTTTCGATTATAAAGTTTCTGAACAAACAACACCTGCCCATTTCATGAGTTTCCAAACAAAAATGAATTTAAAAAGTCCTTCCGGCCTGTACCGGGAGGAAAAGGTAGCTTTCCTATATCTTCGTTTTAAAATTTTAGCTAATGTTACACGAAAACAGCAAGTTAAAATGCAAAGAAACGTTTACAAAAGATTCGTTAATACTGAATTTGAATAAGAAATTCGCCAATTTATTGAGCAATAGCCAAATTGGCTTCATTTATGAAGACTTATTTTGGTCGCCAAATTTGGCGATATTTCTCCAAATGTCGCCAATCTTGGTGCTAACGAATATGAATATATAGTTTTATGTGTATGATTGGGAAAATTATTACAACAATGAAAGAAAATAATTTGCGAGTACTCGCGTTAATGTGCTGTTTTGTTTGAAAATGTCAGCCACCCTAGAATTTCAAACTGCTCTATCTCAGCCATTTTTTAAGATAGAGGTAAACCAAAAAATGCTCTGGAATCCTTGTATCAAGACCTAAAACGTAATTAAAAAATAAATTTTAATTTTTAATTTTTTTGTATATTTATTTTAGTTTTAAATTTTTAAATGGCCGCCATCTTGAAACAAAATGGCGGACCCAGCTGGCCAACAAACTCTGTCGAGACATTGGTTAGCTTAATACACACAATTAGTTTCATCAAAATTGATTTATAAATACGAGCGTTATCGTATGACATAGGTCAGATATACATATATATATATATATATATATATATATATATATGGATATATATATATATATATATATATCCATATATATATATATACAATGGACTCTCTCTATCTGAACACTCTCTAATGTGAACACCCGGTATTATGAACACATTCCGATGATCCCGGCGAAACTCCATAGACTTAACAAAGGATGAACTCTCTGTATTATGAGCACCCTCTAATCTGAACGCTACTTTTGATCCCCATTCTACCCCACCTCTCTGTAAACTGAACGCGTGTTTGCAATCGAAATTTGGGGAATTCTCCATCAGGGAAATTCGAAGAAATTGTCGCAGAAGAATAAAAAAGAACGCGTTTAAAATATACACAGACAAAATCATTGCTAAATTTTAAGCATCTACCCTTTGTTGCAATTTGTTTGAATAATTCAGATAAAATCTTCAGTTACCAAAACAAACAAGACATTTATTATAACAAAAAAAATTAAATAAGAAATCGAAAGAATATTTTTCAAACAGGTACGTTTTTAATGTACGTGTTCTACATCTCAACTAACTAGAACATTCTTATATTTTTTTATAAAAAAAAGTCCAAATATATAACTGTTGCCATTTCCCTAAAAGTAAATCATGATAATCAAATTAAATGAAATGAACAAAACAATCAATTTTTATGTAAAGAGATACAAGAAAAAATAATGTAAAAACCATGTCATGTGATTCCCCCTCTCCCGGGCTATAAAAATAGAAAGATTACGCAACAGAAATTCCCCGCCTTCCCCCCAGTGATAGTTAAGAGACAACAGGTGTTAGACGGAGTGGTCAGAAATGGATTATGGTTTATTTTTCGCACACCTATTTGGACAGCATTATCGCTTGTGTTTCTTTCTTCCTTTTTACTCGGCAAAAGTAAACTTTTTTCACCATTTTGCTGTCGTTACAGGGAAAGAAGTATAGCACTTCCGCAGATATGTCAGAAATAAATAGGAAATCGAAAAAACAGAAAGAACTGAAGCTTCAGGAAAAATATGAAGTTGTTCAAAAATTAAAATCAGAAGTAAGTCAAACGAAAATTGCCTCTGAGTTTGGAATTTTAGTTGACCAAGTCAACGCCATCAGCAGGGAAGAGATAGATATAGCAGTTTTTGAAGAAAATGAACCTTCCGCAAAGTGTCGAATTTTCGAAAAGAAAACGGGAAACGAGAACATAAATAATCACGTCTGGAAGTTATTTTTTTTGTCAAATAAGAACGAAGAATCTTCCTGGTACTGGACCTCTGCTAAAGCAGATTGCTCCGGATTCTGCAGAAAAGGAGAAAATCGAGGAATTCTAGGCATCAGAAGGATGGTTGACTCACTTCAAAAGTAGGCATAACATTGAATTCAAAACAATTAATGGTGAAGCTGCAAACGTATATAACGACAGTTTCGAGGAATGAAAAGAAAATTTTTGAACATAACGAAGGAATTCGGTGCCGCTGACGTTTTAATGCCGACAAAATCGGACTGTTGTTTAGAGCTCTTTTAAATAAAACCCTAGCAGAAAGAAGCGACAAGTGCGTACGCGAGAAAATGCTGAAAGAAAGACTTACCATCATGCTCTTTGCCATACAAGTGAGAAGCTCAAACCATTTGTGATAAAAAAAAAAGTGAAAAACAACGATGTTTCAAAAATGTGAAGATCGCATCATTGCCTGTGCATGATAAATCAAATCAAAAAGCCTGGATGATATTTACAATTTTCTCATAATGGTTGGAGAGCATTAACGAGATGATGAAGGGAGAAGGAAAAAAAGGTTTGTGGATAATACCAGATCACATACAAACATGCAGCGGAGCAATGTGAGCCTGAAGTTCCTGCCACCGAACCGTACATCTATAATCCAACCACTGGATCAAGGAGTAATCAAGACCTTTAAAGCTCACTACCAAATCCATTTTCTGAAGAAAATGTCCCTGTTGATGGAGGAGGCAAATTCGGCAACAGAGCTAACGAAGAAGGTCAACATCATCGATACTGTCCATAGGATATCAGTGGCTTGGAATTAAGCCCTTACACCATTCAAAGATGTTTCTACAAAGCTGGATTCCTATGTGAGTATGAGCAATCAAGAATAGAAGATCAAGAAGCTACAGCTGTGAGAGACTTAGGGTCAATTCTTCAGGAGCTTCATTCTGAAATTGAACCTGACCTTATCTCGAAGCCGACGGAAGATTTTCGGTTTGCGAAACAACATCGTTAAGAGGAAGAGCATAGTGAAGAAGAAGCAGGACCAGAAGAGACCAATGAAACAAAAAGTACGATTACCTTCAAGCAATATAGCAATGGGATTGAAGACCTGTTGAACTATGCGGCTGAATATCATCTGGAAGCCTTTCCACTTCTTAAACAACTAGGAAATATGTACACTGCACGAGCATACACAATTTCATAAACAGACTAAAATTACTCACTTTTTTAAGTAATGTACTGATTATGTTTTCAAATAATGTATTGTATATATGTAATTGTATGTTTTGTAAAACCTTTTTTAATTAAAAAAAAATGAGATGGTAGATTACAGGTCTGACTGAATTTAGTTAGAGATTGCAGTAGCTGTAATACCTAAATTCAGCACCTCCATCTTGATAACTAGCATAACTAACCAGGCTACGTATTCTATACAGTCTATAAACTCAATACATAGTAGAAGTAGTAATACATTTCCCAATTTCCCTCTATACTGAACACCCCCATAATCTGAACATTTTTGGTCGGTCCCGTGAGTGTTCAGAATAGAGAGAGTCCACTGTATATATAAATCAACATTTGAACGGAGGGTGGTTTTGGGGTCTGGGGGTCATGATCGGTGAAAATATATCGAAATTTTCCAGAACTGCTTTCCTCCGAACGGCTGCAATAGGTAGCTTTATACTTTTTTGTATTGAAAGCTACCTAAAATGTGTTCGAAAGTAACCAGTTTGGATTTGAGAACAGCCTTAAAGGCTGTTCTCAAATCCACACTGGTTACTTTCTGCCACATTCTTGAATTAATTTTTTTTCCTAAATGCATAAGAAAACAGGTGCTCTTATTCAGAAACTATAAAAAAAATAGTTTTTCATTTTTCAATAAGGGCAGGGGATATTTCAGAAAACACTGACATTCTGAGACACATTTTCAGATGTGACACCCTGATAAAGGTCGTCATGAGGCAACAATCACTTATGAGTCAAGATGTAAATCATTTATTGAAAAATGAAAAAAACTAATCGATTCTAAGTCATTTTAACAGTCATTCCTACAAATGGCATGCTTTTACATTTAAAAATAAGCCTGTAAATGTGACAAAGTTTTGCGAGATTTTTTTTTCTTTTAAACATCTTTAAATCGATTTCTTTACATGGTATAAATAATACAAGATTGCAAATAGCAAGTCATCACCAAATCCTTTTTAATTCTTTTTTTTTTTTTTTTCCAGGAATTGAAAGGATTTACACGAGGCTGATGAAAATAATAGCTACAGTCCTAAAAAATAATAAAATGTGTACTCGTGTATAAGTTAAGAAATTTAGGCAGGAGAAGGGGAAGCTTTAAAGTGGAGGATTGACTTATATACAGGGCAAAAAGTCAAACCTTATGGCTACTAAATTTTTCTGTTGTCCACTAATATGTTTTGGTACACTTATTTACTTTCCCCTCGACCACTTAATAGTAAACAAAATCTGTCACCAAACAATGTGATTTAACGGCAATAATGCATGTGATAGCACATTTGTTGTTGCCAATTTCAGCACAGCATATAATACATTAAATTTGAAAATATCCAGTTGCTATTCGTCACATGAAAACTAAACAAAAAATGTGGCAACTAAATAAAAAAGCAACAAACCTCCTCTTTCTTTTTTTTCAAAAAATTTAAAAAAAGATTTTAACTTGTAAATAATTTAATTCACATTTTCTATACTCATGGCAGTTTTAGGATTCCACATTTTAAGTGACCAATTTTAGCAGAAGCTCTGTTCACAATATTGTAAAATTTACAAAGAATTTAATAGATTTAATTTTAATTTAATTGAACAAAAATTAATATTACAAAAAAAGTGGCTACTAAGCTAAAAGAGTCTATTGGCAACTGGGTCATTTCAATTTTACACACAGATTTCCACTTTTACAGAAGTTTTTTTTTTTTTTAATGTTATTTACTTATTTATTTAAGCTAGCAAACCTGTTGAAAAAATGCCTAGGTGTAAAAATTTTGTAATCTCTGTTATCGGAGACAAAGATGTACTTGTCATATTTATAAGAACAAGCAGACAAACAATTCTCTTTACCACTGTGTTTAATAGATGCCCTTAACCAAGTTAACCTATTTGGGACCATGGGTGCATATATGCACTCTCCAAAAGAGCATACGAAATTTGTTTTAGGCACCAGTAAAAAATAAAAGTAATATTTGCTTTCTCTAATTAGAGCATTTTTGTGATAGCTTAAGTAAAGGTAGCTTTTTTTTTTAAAGTGGTGCCAACCGAATAAAATTTGTGTAAAAGCCGCTGGTCCCGAAGGGGTTAATGCTGCATATTGAATAAAATCCATTTAAGAGGCTACTTCACTCAACCACTTGCTAATGTTAATCCTATGGAAGATTTTTTTTTAATATCATGTTCATTTGTATTTCAATATTTTTGTTTTATTTTTCATTGGATAGCTGAGGTTGATCTCTACAAAGGCTGTTTTTTACTTTTTTGATTTTGTTAACAAGTTTATTTTATTAAGATACTTTCACTTTCGAAATTGGTTTCAAAAGTAAAAGTATTTTCATTTAAAAAAAAAACTGTAAACAAAATTGAAAAAGTAAAAAACAGCCTTTGTAGAAATCGACCTCTGATATCCAATGCAAAATAATAATAATAATCATATTAAACTGCAAACGAGATATTTAAAAAAAATTCTTCGATAGGATTAACATTACCAAGCAGGTGTTTTCGTGTGAGTGAAGTGGGGAATGAATAAACAAGAACGAAAAATCATGCATCAAGCATAGATTATGTAGCACTTTCCAACGCTTCCAAAATAATTTTACAAAACATACCGTTTAATGAGCTAAAAGATAACATCTAAGTAAACAATTTGGAAAACGCATAACATATTTAAAAACATAATTTCAGGAATTTCCAACAGATACAATATTCGGAAAAATATCCGAATACTTTTATTCAGCCCTGTATATGATCTATAGATTTGTATATGCTAGGATGCTAAATTTTAGTTTAGTTAGGAAACGCGTAGCACAGTTTAAAATTATCTTTCTGGAGTTTCTGTCAATAAACGGAAATGTGTTCGCGAACTTTTGTGCTGCCCTGTATAGGATCTACAGAATTTATACACACCACGTAATAGACAAAAAGCGAGTTAAAATTAAAATCGCGTTTAGTAACTTAAAACGCACTTCCAGGAATTAGTGTTAACAGACAGTAGAGAATTCTTTTGTGTGTCCCTGTAAATGAACGATGACTGCTATACACACACTATTCTGTAGTAAGCCTCTTGTAATGCACCTTAGATATATATATATAAATTTCAATGCGTTTAAAATAGTGAAACATTATTTAAATAAACCGCAGATGATTTTTCTCCATAGACGTCATGTAACGGAATTCTTTTGACTGTCCCTGTAAAGTAACTATAAGTGCTATGCACACCCTATTCCATATTAAGCTTCTTCTAATGCACTTTAGTGATATATATAAATTTCAATGCGTTTAAAATACTGAAACATTATTTAAATAAACCGCAAATGATTTTCCCCATAGACCGCAATGTAACGGAATTCTTTTGAGTGTCCCTGTAATAAAACTATAAGTGCTACACACTTCCGTTGAAATAGGGAACATGCTATAGATAACGACAATAACATATAAAAATGGCAGAGCAATCCGAGCATATTTACGGGAGTTAGAGCACGGACAGACGGCCAGACGGCAGACGGCCAGACAAACCGAAGTCATAAGCACTTTTCAACTAGGTTGGAAAGTGCTAAAAAGTGACCATGTAATTTCTGTTACCAAATTGCAAATTCTAAAGTTAAAACTTTTTCAAAAATCTTTAAAAATTAATGCAATATCAAAATGCGATTTAGTGATTGTGTGACCACTTACTGGGTAAATAACCTTATTGATAGATTATATAATAATCAAAATAGAAAATTTTCAGAAATTAATTACTCTTTCATAACAGAGGTTACATAAGGAAACAGAAAAGTTACAAACACCAATTTAATGTAGTGATTTTGTTCTCCTTATACGTAAGGAATGATGTTTATAGTTTAATATACCAACAACTTTCTTAATTAAATAAATTAATTACTAATTTTGAAGAACACCTGTTATCTGGTAACAGAGGTTACATGAGGTAAAAGAGGTTATATAACAGCCAAGTTATCAAAACAAACTTAATTTTGTGATTTTGTTCTCATGTTAGAAATAATATTTATTGTTTACTACACCAAATATTTTCTTAATTAAATGAATTAATAGCTAATTTTGAAGAATAACATTTGTAACCTCTGTTATATAGTAATAGAGGTTACATTTAGAAAGAAAAAAAATATCCTGAGAACACGGCTTATTTGGTTTACCCATTAGATATCGGTACCAAATGTAAATTGATTCTATCTGTAATTATTCTAAAACTAGAACATAAAGGTGATGAATAATTGGTAACAGAGGCTAGAGAGAGAGAGAGAAAAACATCCTCCTGAGAAACATGCAAATCAGCTTAAACTGAACTAAACCAAAACCAGAAAAAATTCATTCAAATGAAGCAGTAAATAACTTATTACCTAAATTAGACAGTTTGTCTTTTCAATGAGTAAATATTGTCCCACATAATTATTGGTTCTACATTTAAAAATTCACCTTCAAATGTAACACTTGGAAAAGTTTTTTTTTTTTTTTTTTTTTTTTGGCTAAAAAAGTCATTGCCAGAGTAAAAGTTTTTTATCTACAGAATGACACAGTCAATAATAGCTGAAAAATTCATTTGAAAATATCAAAAATACTATACAAAATCTATATATAACAAATAATAACACCTTTTAATAATATACTTATTTAATTGCTAAAAGGTGTACAATAAAAAGATTATAAACACTAAAAATGTTTAGTAAACAGTCTAAATAAAACTTTTTTTTTTTAGTGTTTATAAAGTTTTTATTTTACATGTTTATAGCACTTAAAAGAAGTATATTTTGAAAATAAATATCAACTATATGAAAATGTTGAAAATACAATTATCTTGATATTTTGAATATAAATATCGGATATATATATATATCATGACATATATACATTGATAATGATACATCACTAAACACTCTTAGCTACTTAAAATAATCAATGAATATTACTTGTTTAGTCATGTGCAGAAGAGCTGCAGATTTGCGTCCACCAGAACAAGCAAGAAGAACCTTATCACCATGTTTAATCTTCTTGGATTTTCCAATAGTTGAACGGAATTTATGGTTGCAGTATTCAAAAAAGCATGATCTAGAAAAGAAAAGTAATTAATATGCACAGATACATGTTTAAAACATAATTATATTTTATAATTAACTGCACACATGATCAACAAAATAGAAATTCTTTTTTCTCATTTATTATAAATATTTTAAAAAGACAAACTATTAATTTCAAAGATTTTCTAATTGATCAGTAAGTAAATATTTTCAAAGCAGTATAGTTAAAATAAAAGTTGGTAAGATAATTTTTTTTAAATCTTCGCATTATGATAATCATATTAAGTAAAATAGTATTGTAACTAACTGATAAGTAAACAAAAAAATAAAAACTTTTCTTTTATTTCTCATTAATTAAAATGTTTGAACTATTTTTTTTGTCTCTGTCTTTTTGTAGCATAATTATTTAAGATATATCCCCCATTGACGAAAGTAAAATAGAACAAAAATGAAAAATTGTGAACCAAGGCATATATTATGAAACACTTTCCAACACTATTGGAATATTGTTAAGAAATGTCATTTTTGTTCACACAATGAAATATCTAAATAAACATTCAAAAATAACCACAGCGCAGCAAAAATTCATTTTCAGGATTTGCTGTCTGTAGCCGGTAATGTGTGAGAATTCTATATTGTGCAGCCCTGTATATGAAATACACACCTCATAATATTCAGAAAATAAACATTTTAAAAGCATATCACAGCTTAAAACAATCCAGCAGTTATGGCTCATAGTCAGTCCTGTAACTCAAATCTTTTAAGTGCCTCTGTAAATAAACAAAATATTCAACGCACTCAATAAATCTACAGAAAACATGTTCTAGTGCACCTCAGTAATGTAGTATATCAATTTCATTAAAATACACTGTAAACGATTTTCTTCATTAGGTATTAATGCAATGGAATACTTTTATGCATTCCTGTAAATGAACTATAAATGCTACTTACTCTATACAAATCATGTTGCCAGCCACCTCACTGACGCATATAAATTCCCTTATGTTTAAAACAGTGTAACATCATTAAAATGTATTGCAAATTATTTTTCCCCATTGACAGTAAGTAATGTAACAGAATACTTTTGAGTGTCTTTGTAAACAAATTATAATTGCTACTTATTCTATACTCTATAGCAAACATCATGTCCTCTACCTCAGTGACACATATCAATTTTCTTATGATTGAAATAGTGCAACACTATTAAAATGCACTGAAAACGATTTTTTCCCATTAACCGTAATGTATCAGAATACTTTTGATTGCCCCTGTAATCTAACCCTTAAATGCTACACACCTCATTTTTAATACCGAACATGCTATAGTCAACCACAATAGCATATATCAATTACATGGCAATCCGACTGTATTTACACAAGTTAGAGCACAGACAGACAGACTGACAAACAAACTTAATTCATAAACATGTTTTAACTATGTTGGAAAGTGTTAAAAAAGAAAGAAAAAGATAGAGATGTATGTAATTTTACAGCCTTGTTAAAAATAATTTGGATCTTATACAAATTACAAGGAAGCAGAGAAAAACAACAGAATAATTATGTTTAAAGGGGAAAGAAAGAAAATACATATTAAGTAAAGAAGCAAGAGAAAAAAAATTAATTAATTAATTTCTCATATACATAGCAAACATTCTACTTAGTAGAAACAAAAGCAATTAATTCCTGGCTTTGCCTAGAAAAAAGTTTAATTACAGTAAAACCCAGATTATCTGAATCTTAGTTATCCAAAAATCGGCCTAACCAAAACACCTTAAACCTCTTTTTTTTTTCTTTTTTTTTTTTTTTTTTTTTATACGAGCATGTTGTTTATGAAATAATTAAAGAGTCAACTTACTTATATGGACATCGATTAAATGCAGGCATTTTATTTCATAGACACATGCAACACTTCATTTCTTTACAAAATAAATTATGTTTTGTTTTTCAACTTTACATTGCTTCAATGCTGCCTTATCATGCTACCTTTTAAACAACAACACATCTGATGCTGTTATTGCACCTTCCTGCACTTCAATATATTGAAGTGACATTATCAACACGTTGAGATCTTCATGCTTATAAAAACCTGTTTACACTTTAACCTTCTGATGGCGGCTATTTTTATATTCACTCGATTTTTATATCCACAATTTGCAAAAAAACTTCTTTGTGGTTGATTTCTCTTGAAATTATCTTGCTTTAAGTGTAAGGCCAGTATTGGTATTGAAAATATGGTGAGAATAGAATAAAGAAATAATCTCTGGGACGACATATGTCACAACCCCATAATTAAAAGGTTAAGGTATTACTCACCATAAATAAAGTTTGGAGGAAATTAAAACATGCGTAAACAGAAGGGGAAATCGCACAGAATACGGACTCTTGCTGTTACTGCATCTAAGGCTTCTATAAGGGTATTATAGGAGATATAGCTGCATCTACAAGCACGAACGTGTTACCTGACTATGCAAAAGTGAGAAGGGTGAGTAGTGCCATCTGGCAGAATAAATGTAGGAAGCCTCCCGGATATCCGAAAATTCCTACGGAATCCCGGTTAACCGAAAATCTGTTGATCCCATGCTTTTCCGATAACCAGGGTTTTACTATATTTGAATCAAATATACTATATGCCAGTTATTTAAAATAATTTTTAATAAGGAAGTGAAAATATTTACTTGCAAAAAGGATCCTTTTTCTGCAATAATAAAATGGACTTCTCTTGACATTTTTTGCATTTTTGAGCCAGCCTAAAATGTAAAAATAGTAATAATAATAATAAATATTTTAAACAAATTAATTCAAGCATTTAAGTGGATAAACTTATTGATTACAATATTCATTATGGATACTCATCAGTCATCACACACATTTAAACCACCATAGTATTTTTTAAATCATTAAGGCAGTTCTCAAGTGATCTGATGAACAACGAGAAACTTGCTGACACAATATTTGACTCATTTTTAAATGCAAAGGCAGGTCTGACTGTTGAAATGATTTGGAACTGAAATGAGTTTTCAATGTTTTGAAAGATAAATTAATTATCGAGTTACAAGCGATTTGTGTCACGTGACATGTTTTTTTCATTCTGACACTGAAGCATCGGGAATTAGGTTCAAAAAGTTGACTTTGACAGTGTTTTCTGAAAGATCTCCTGCCTTTACCAAAAAAAGGAAAACGTGTTTCGATTACAAAGTTTCTGAATAACATCTGTCCATTTAATGAGTTTCTGCACAAAAATGAATTAAGGTTGAACTATATATAACAAATCACCTGTGCAAAATAACCAACAATTAAAAAGTATATATATATATATGATTGATGAGATAAACCAACAATCATTTGCAGTTGTATGAGCAGCAAAAGAAAAAGAAAAGGATACCCCCCCCCTTACTATTTCTGCTACATATCATATTTTAAAAAGATACTGGTACCAACTGATTGGTAATATCATATACTAATAAATGTTGTGTACAGATTAAAGACTATTTATATATTAAAAATTGAATCAACTTTGTTTTTTCAAAGGCTAATATCCACTTTTGACACTATATTCATGACCCTTGGATCAAATCATTATTAGTTTATAACATTCTTTTTTTTTTTTAGATTTAAGCAAACAAACATGTAATCATTTCTTTTATTTATTTATTACTGATGAGCCATTGTTTAAATGATAAAGAAATAAAGCATGAAATAAATAAACATTTGGATAAATATCAGGTGAAAATTCTTATTTATTTTGCTCTTGATTTTTATGTCCGTCAAGCTCGTAAATTTCAGAATCACTGCATAAAAATATTGCACTCTTGCCAAAAGCTGCAATAAAGCCACAAGACTAGCATTGCTGCTAGTAACCTTTCATCGCCAAATGCCAATTGTCACATGGGTTATCCTGACCCCATTTCTTACCGACAAAAGCAATGATGATGAGCTCTCTAGATATGGTTACTCTGAGGGACAGACTTATCACCTATGGTTTTATTAAGATTATGGATGGCCATGTTTTGGACTATGCTGATTCTTTTTTAATGATAATTCATACATCTTTTAATATGAATTTATTAATTATTTTCATAGTTAAAAATATGCTTTAGTCTATGCATTGTATCTCAAAACAAAAATTTAAATATTTCCATCCGATGATTTTTTGAGAAGATGTAAATTAAGATACATATATTATTGTAATAATTTATCCCAGTTTTTAATCTTTCACATGGTTTTATTTATATTTAATTCCATTAGATACTTTTTTTTTTTTGTTAATACAAAGCAACAAAAAGGACAGTAAAAAGTAAAGAACTTAGTTTTCAAAAAATTTAACTTTATGTGCTGGAAGGGCAGTTGGGAGGGGGGGGGGGGGTACTGAAATTGTGTGGGAAAGGAAATTTAGGTGATTAATTACTAATTTATTATTACTACAAATGTACAAATTAACAAACAGTTCAAAATTATTTTTGTAAATTAAGAGTTTTAAAGAACTTTATATAGTTATTTTAATTGAAATACACTGTTATTACATAAAAGACATTTTAATTAAAAAGAAATCCCAGCTTTAAACTTCCTGAAATCACAAAATGTAGATTTTCTTCTCTTTCCAAACAAATACATCAATAACATCACTTAATTTCAAAATCTAACTGAATAACAATTGAAGAATTTGTAGCTTTAAAAGTTTCACTACGTATTTTAGTTTCACAGATCTTCCTTCTCTCACCATTCTTTGGAAAGTTGTATATAAAATTTGAATTAAAAAAGGCTTTCATAAATGATACTTTTTTTCATGCTGACAAATTGAAATACTGAAGCATGCATAAGCACAGTTTTATAAACAAAGAGAAGAAAATATTTAAACAAATTGAATTTAGTCTACTTTTTAAAAATCCATTAAATTAAATTAATAAATGAGAAGAACTTCAATAAAAAGTATAAAACATATTAAAGTTGAAGCATGAAAAAAATAAAGTTTTAACAATAAGTAAATAACACATTATTTTATTAAATTTATATATATATATATTTTTTAATTATAAGTCTATAATATATATCAGTAGATTAATACAGCTGGCAGCAAAACACTTTTTTTTTTTTTTTTAAATAATATCTATTTTACATAATATACTCTTATTAAGTATATCTGAAATGCTGTGCAGGATGAATAAATTCTGTGTATATTTATTCATATTGTAAGATTTTATTCGAATTTAATGTAAAACTATTAGGTAGTATTGTTTTTTTTTAAAATTTATTTATATAATTAAATCTAATGAAATGTATATGTAACTAATAAAGTGGATATGCAAATAGATATTAATTATGTATAATTATAATACCAACAGATGGCGACACTTTACGTGTCAGGTAGATATGATAATATTATTAATATTACTTTTAATTTAACTATAGAGGGAGCTATTGCTTGTATATTAATTTTACTTTCAGGAATTAAAATTAGATGGAGTAATTATATATTCACGGATATAATTTTGTTATAAGTGTATTATCACCAGAATAATTTTGTGTGTTTTTGAATCATTTTGTGTTGGTGTGTCATCGATGGAGTTGCGTTTAAAAAATGTGCTCTCAACTTGTCTTTCAAATCATTTCTCTCAACTCGATTGTCAAAATTATGTGCGTGCCATGTGGACGTGGATATTATACAGTAGTTTCTATATTTTGTGCATTCAGGATAATTAATGTGCGTAAAAATATTTTATCTACAATTTAAAGGTTCTAATTTCCAATATTATTTCAAAAATGATATCTAGTGGTAATTTAGTGAGGTGATTTATAATGTTTTTGGATAATCGATGTAAGTGAATTATATTATATATTCTTAATGGTTTTTTATTTCCAATTTAAATATTTCCAATCTTATTTTTTCCAATTGTTATCTGGTAATAATTCAGTATACTTGGTTGATTCTACTGTTCTTAGCATCATGCCAGTAGAATTATGAAATACTGAATTATTTTTAAAACACATGTGGGTGCAACCAAGCTACATGTGTTTTTTTATATCCAATTCTTGTTTGTTCTCTTGTGGTCCAGTTTTCCATTGTATAATGTTCATATTTGATTTATTAATCCATATGTGTTTACTTAATAGCATCTCCAATCTTTATATATTTTTTTCCCCTTTCTCTCTCTTTCTTTTTTAAATATTATTCAGGTATGAGTAAATTTGGCCAATTACCATTGAAGCACATGCTATGGTAAAATTATGATTGCACATGTTAATTATTAGATATGTGGTCATTCTGTTTACACAATATCATTATTTATCTCTTTGTAGATTAAAGTAGAATGATATTAGAACTTGATATGTATTTTGAAATTCATAGATATTATAATTATATATATATATATATATATATATATATATATATATATATATATATATATATATATATATAACCATAAATGAAACATTATCATAACACCAACTTAAACAATGAAATAATTAAGTATTAAATAATTAGTTGACAATGAAAGATTCCCCAACACACTTAATATGGAATCAAAAACATTGAAAGAATAAGAAATTAAATAAAAATTGAATAAATGGAATTAAATGAATTAATTGAAATGAAATTTGTGGAATTTAGACAGAATTATCAAGTCCCAATTGCCTAAATACCACAAATAAAATGAAATGAGATGTTTCATCATCATATTAGCCATACATTGCTAAAAAATATGATATTGGGACTACATCTCAAATACAATGAATCAAATCAGTGATAAAATAAAAAATAAAATACAATATTAAAAAGGAAAGAAGCCATACTTATAAATTACAGAGAGAACATTTAATAGAGACATTAAGTATAAAATCCATAAAGGTGAAAAGAGATATAAATAAGATACCTTGCAGTTCATGAACCATCATGAAAACCAACATGACTGGGGAATGAATTGCATAAAAAATCATAACATGTTGCCAATTTTAGAAATATAAATTGTTTAGAAATATAAATTGCTTTGCAGTGATGCCAGAAATAATGTTAAAATATAATGGATTATAAAATAAACAGGAACATTAGTGCTGCCATCTATTTAGTAAAAGTGAATATAATCTGAATCGAAGGAATTGGATGGAAATAAATGTTTCATAATTCAACCAAATTACTATCTTAATTGATACCAATTAGTTAAATAATAAATAAATGAAATTAATTAATAAATAGAAAATCGAATTACATTAAAGGATGTATTAATGAATAATACTATGTTATAAATAAGTATTAAGATGGAAAATTAATAATAAAAAACAACATAAAATAGTGCTGCCCTCTAGTGGTAAAAGTAAATATAAAGTAATGGATGGAAATTAGTGTTTAATAATTAAACCAAATTACTATCTTAATGATAGCCATTAGTTAAATAATAATTAAATTAAATTAATTAATAAATAGAATGTTGAATAATATCTAAGTAATGGTATCTAAGTATATCTAAGTATAAATTAATAATACTATTTTATAATTAAGTAGTAATATGGAAAAATTAATAATTAATGCAATATTAAAAATGTACCATTAAATGACAACAACGATTAAATAACTGTACTAAAAATGCAACATCAATTAAAATAAATTAAATTAAAATACTAAAGATTTGAATTAAGAATCAAAGAATTTAAAATTAATATTGATTAAATATTGAAATGAATTAGTCACAAATAATGTGGCTTCAAACAAAGTTAAATTAAATAAAAACACTTAATAAAATTAAAACATATTATATTAACACTGTATAAAAGTAAACATTATCTTAGAAGTAAATATGATATTGTCCACCAAAGATTAATCCAAATAATTAGATCAAATACATTCTTAATATTAATCCCAGCAGCAGAATTTTTTTCTACAGTCTGCAACACAAGTAGAAACTTTAAAAACAGTCTGCAGAACTTAAGGACAAACGTCCCTCGCATTACGTTACATGCACTCAACCCCCCCCCCCCCTTAATTATTTGTGATTAACATAAAAGGAAAGTCCTTTTAAAAATAATTTACCTTTGTCCTCAGAATTTTTAACACCCATACATTGTCTGAAAAATCTTTCATAAAATTTGTCAAAATTTCTGAAGTTAGAAAATACAATAACAGTAAAAATAACACCTGAACACCAACTTCTAAAATTTTATAAAAGATTGATATAATGTGATAATATCAAAATTTATATATAGATGGGATAATGTTAAATGTTACTTGCAGCAATTTTGCCATGCCCAAATCGGGTGGTAGCACTTGCACTGCAGAAGATATCGATGGAGCAGGAAGAAAAGTGGTTTTCGACAGAGTTGGAGCAGCCACATCACCGGAATTCAGTGGTGGTGATGTTCGAATGAGCATGTCAGTTGAATTCGGTTTCGGGAATCGGAGCTCGTCAATCGCATGTGGCAAGGATCGTATTACTATGACACAAGGCAAATAATTTCTAGCAGAGTTTTATTTTTCTAAACTCTAACATAGGGGTACACAACATTTTAAGCGAAGGGCCACTTACTAAAATGACTGGGCTGTCGAAGGCCACCATTAATAGCACAGAGAGAATTTTGTTTTGAGGTGCTGGGGAGCTGGGGGTCCGTTAGGCAAAATTTTCAATTTATACGAAATCGATCGGCGAAATTTACGATTTATACGCGCTCGATTGACAAAATTCGTGATTTTTACCTGTTCCGATCGATGAAATTCGTGATTTTTACCCGCCTAACCGGTGAAAATTGCGATTTTAATGCACCTGATCGGCGAAATTCATGTTTTTTCGCACCCGATCGGCAGAATTTGCGATCTTTTCACACCACCGATTGGCAAAATTTACAATTTATACGCACCCGATCGGCAAAATTCGCGATTTATACTCACCCAGTCGGCAAAATTCATGATTTTTACGCGTCCGATTGGCGAAATTCATGATTTTTGCATGCTTAATGGGCAAAAATTAAGATTTTTACACACCTGATTGATGAAATTCGCGATTTATATGCACCCGATCGGCAAATTTTGCGTATTTTATGCGTCCAATCGGCGAAATTTGGCAAAATCGCGACTTTTACGCAGCCGATCGGAGAAATTCACGATTTTTTCGTGTCCGATCGCGAACCGATTCTAACAGTTAAAAATTAGGCTGCAGACCTTCTCAAGAGTCTGCGACGTACGTCGCAGCGTTGCGCCGATTCTGCGCCCGGGATATTAATGAATATAAATTCATTTAAAATAATTAAATAATGAATAAGTAAATCTAACTAAATGAATATACATATAAAAATAACACATCGCAGTCCATTATAAAATGTGTATGATCAAACAATTGTGTAAATCAAAATGTACCCCATTTTTTTTTTTTTTTTTTTTAATAATATAAATTAACCATGCATATTTTTCCATACAACGCCGCCACACACCTCCTCAATCCAACGTCTACCCACCCAACCGTCCTATTTTTTTTTTTTTTTTTTGGTAAATATTTATAAGATTATATGATTTTTTTATACATTTTTTAAACGCATGTGTTAATTTGGTTGTAAAGATCAAATAGGAACTAACTATATATTAAGGAATAAATGAATTTTTTTGGAAAACCATGTTGTAATGCTTCATAGATAAGTTTTTTAATATTTTTGTTAATAAGTTGAGAGGAACATAAACTTTTTATTCTATAAATATGATTAAGGAGTATATTACGATATACAGAATTATGAAGACATGATTTAAAATTAGTAAATGAATTAACTTTAAATTTAAATTCTTTACGTTTATCAAATAGATCTATTATTGTTTTGTTTTCTTTTAGTGTAATTTTAAGATCTAAAAAGTTAATAGTATTGTTAGAAAGGAGGTTTTCCGTTAATTCTAAATTAGTAGGATAATCAACTGGAAATATAGAAATATTAGTGTGATCAGTGGCAATTAAAATAATGTCATCAATATAACAATATAAATGTATATTACTATTAATAAATGTACGTTCATAATGATACAAGTATAAGTCTGAAAGTATACTAGATGTACATCCCCCTTGTGGTATACCGACTTTCTGTAAATATAACGTGTTATCATGCATTATATAATTATTATATATAATGAAATTTGTTAAAGTTTTAAAATAAGCTGTATCTATATGAATTGGTAAATTAAGTGAATGTTGATACTTATAAAATAATGCATTTATAATATTATGTAGATCTAATAAATCTATATTATTAAATAGATCTTTGAAATCATATGTCATTATATTGTTAACACATTTAAGATTTTTCAAAATAGTGACGAGTTGATAGCTATTTTTTATACAATGTGTGTTATCAGTGGATGTTGTCAGTGTATAAATTTGATTGAGAATTTTTAATAGATGTTTATTGGCTATATTATTATATGTATTGCATCCTGTAGTTACAGTCATATATATATATATATATATATAATTTTAGTAATATAATATGTTTTATAAGACTTCACAGCAAATTAATTTTAATTTCAAAACTTTTCTAAAGCTATAACAAGACAAAAAAAATAAAACAAATACATATATATTTTTCAAAAACTTTAATTAAAAATTATGTTGATTTATTTTTTATTATGGTGAATTGATGTAATTTAAACTCATACTCTTTATTGTAGATGTTATGAATTCCACTGGGAACACTAGTAATATCTTCAATATCCCCTGCAGATGAGCACATGATTTTTTCCGTGTAGTTATTTAATAATTTAAACACGAAATATCCGATGAAACCCGACTACGTTAAATTCAGGAAGTTTCCGTGGCGAGTTTTTTTGCAGCAACCCTATATTTGGCGCAGTATTTTGGCAATTGCTTACATTACCTTTCATTTCTTTTCTATTCGTCATAACACGTGTTGTGGTTGCTTTGTTCGCCGGTATGAGTGAATATGGATTATTTTTTTTTTTCCTAGAGAAATATTTAATAACTTTATTTCAGCTCAAGATGAACATCATAAGTGGTAAGTTAATTTTCCTGTGTTATTTAGATGCACTTATTTGTTTAATTTAATTTAGAAAGAAGGACATGATCCCATGGATCCTTCCTGCTCAAATCTTTCGTATGTTATAAACTATAAACTTTTTTTCAGATCAAAATCTACATCAGTTATAAGTTA
This sequence comes from Maratus michaelseni, assembly GCA_963931845.1. Lineage (NCBI taxonomy): Eukaryota > Metazoa > Arthropoda > Arachnida > Araneae > Salticidae > Maratus > Maratus michaelseni. The sequence continues at coordinate 14,983,769 of OZ007598.1, forward strand.
ATTTTTCTGTGTTGTTTAAATGCAGTTATTTGGTAATCTAATTTTAGATTATTGTTTAATTTAGAAGTATATTTTAGATCCAATGGATCCTTCCTGCTCAAATCTTTCGTATGTTATAAACTTTTTTTCATATCAAAATTTACATCAGTTATAAGTTAATTTTTCTGTGTTGTTTAAATGCAGTTATTTGGTAATTTAATTTTAGATTATTGTTTAATTTAGAAGGATATTTTAGATCCAATGGATCCTTCCTGCTCAAATCTTTCGTATGTTATAAACTTTTTTTTCAGATCAAAATCTACATCAGTTATAAGTTAATTTTTCTGTCTTGTTTAAATGCAGTTATTTGTTTAATCTAATTCTAGATTCTGTGTAATTTAGAAAGATACTTTAGGTTCAATGGATCATTCCTGTTGAAATCTTTCATATGTTTAATTTCTACATCTGTATAATATGTTAATATTGTGTATATGGTTAGTTTTCTGATTTGTAAAATAGCTTTAGTTTTATTAATATATGTAATGTAATGTTAATTAAACTTTATATAAGTTCACATTCTAAGAAGTCTAGTGTTTATATGTTTTAGTTTTCCTGTATTTTAGAATGTAGCTGTAGTACAATCTAAGTTCTTGTATTGTAACTCTGTACTACTTATCTTTTATTTTTAGCACACCTTTCTTGGAGATATATTTTTTCTGTTAATTTGTAGATTAGTTTAAGTGTTATTATTTTAAATTGTCTTCTGTTTTTGTTTAAATAGTGCTTTTTAATCTATGAAGGGACATTAGTTTCGTTAAAGATGCATGAATGAAATGCTGTTTTAGATTTTGGTCACTTGCTAGCAACTTTGCTTATACTTAAATATTTAAAAAGAAAAAAAAAATGGATTGATAATTTATACAAAGCATGAAGTGTGTGTTTGAAGATTCATTATTTTTAGATTATGTACTTTTCATTCATGTGGATTATTTGTTTAAGTGAATTCCTGCTTGATTTAGAATACAGCTGGAGTTCAGTTTCTACAGATTTTTCTTTTACAATTTATATAATTTAAACATGTATTATTTTTATTTGGTTATATTACCTTTTATTTTAAACTTTTCTATATTAATATGGTTTGCTTTCCATTTTGTGAATCATTCTTATGAAAGATCATTGATTCAGACAAAATTTGAGGCCTATTTAGAGCCTTCGCTGAAATTCCATGTTATTCCACTAAAATTCCATTTCATATTTCACTGAAATTCCTTCACTAAAATCCATTTAATAAATTGGGCCCCTTCACAAAATTCAGCTTTATACAATAGGCACCTTCACAAAACTCCATTCCATGAAAACATGGAATACATGTGAACATGAAAACATGGACAAACTTAATTGTTCCCAGGACATGTCGAGCAAGCAATTTGTTTTGTACAAATAGTAATATAGCGATAATGAACTTCTGTTAACGCAATCTTTAGAAATATACTTTAATAAATTATTGAAAAATATTTTCAAATCTACTTTGCAAATCTACTTTTTTTAAACTATAAAGCAACTAAAGTTATGATGTTTTTAACCATGTTTTTTTCTTTTCTTCTAAACCACATTATTTTTAAATCTCTATATTTGAATGTAATAGACTAAGTGTCTAAGTATAATTATTAATGTTGTTATTCTGTTTTCTAATGGCTTGTGAACATATAGTAATCTAAAATATATTGCAAAATTTTCTCATAAATATGTATGCAGTATTCATCAAAAGAATCTTAATTGTATATTAAGGAAAAGAGGAATTTTTTTTTATAGACATTTAGTCAGACCGGAAAGAACTTTTAGTTTTTACGCAGGGCCGGACCACTGAGCTATATAGAATAAATATTATGTTAGAGCTCAGTGGGTCGGACAAAGATAGCTTTCTTTTGGGTCGGACAAGACCTGAGCCTGGAACTCCTGGATCGTGTAGATCTCTAATATAGTATTACTACAAATGCTTTAATAATTGGTAAAAAAAAAAAAAAAAAAAAAAATTTTTTCATCTGAATAGTATTGCTGCGGTGCTGATAAGGTTAGTTGAGCCTTGGAAATATTTCAAACATTTCTTTTATTGTTGTACGTGTCTCTTTTTTTCTTACTTTCTTCTACCTTTACAAGAAGAAAGTATTGAATTCGAGCAAAAAAACACTAATTCCAATTTTCGACGGATTTATATGTTTTAGATCTTGAATACTATTTGACTGTTTTAAGAGAAATTTAGTAGGTGCTCTATCTCAAGAACTAGAGCATGGAATTTAAAAAAATAAACTTTATATTCAGTTAGACATTTATAAAAATTGGTGATACTATTTTAGCAATATTCATACCTCAAGAACTAATGCACGGATTTTCATCAAACTTCAGATTCAGTTAGACGTTGACATAAGTTGTTGCTTAGTAGGTTTTGATGTAAATCGATCAACAGGTGGCGTTGCTATGCTGCCTTTTTCAGGATTTACACCACTTTAGTGATAGTCATATCTCAAGAACGGAATTTCATCAAACTTCATATTCTGTTAGACATTGACATAAGTTGGTGCTGATTAGGTTTTCATATAAATCATAACAGGTAGCGCTGCTATAATGCATTTTTCACAATTTTTGCAATAGCTAATCTAAAAAATTAATACACGGAATTTAATCAAAACTCATATATTATGTTACACTTTCACATAAATAGATCCTTATTAGGCTTGAGTGTATACTGCCTGACAAATGTCGCTTTTATGCTCTTTGGGTTGGGAATTTTGGTTGCAAACATCTAAGAAGATGGGTGCCAAAATTCAATGATTTGTTTGGAAAATATGATGCCTATATTTCATTTTTAAATGCACACAATTCAAAACACCTTATACCTTTAGAATCATCATGATGGGCATAGATTGTCATTTAATTTTTGCACTGTGAAAGCTAATTTTGAAGTATTAACATATATAAGATAGAAGAAAGTTTAAGGATTGGCACATCAGACTAGTTTATTTTAATTTTTACCTCGATTATTTTTATGTGAATCATAATAAAACACAAAGATTTTTTTTTTTCTAAATGTGTGCGTGTGTGTGTACCAGTTTCTTTTTGCTTCAAGTTTTTCTTTTATTTTCAGCTTTAGTCTTTTATATATCAGAAAGTTCTGTTACACATATGGATTGAAAAATAAATAAGTAAATTGATAGAGAGCAGTTTAAATTACTACAGCATATGGCATGCCTTCTTTGTTGAATATTTTATTAAAGGCTGGATAAATTGTAAATTCTAATTTAGATGCTGCTGACCATTCAGAACAGATTTATTTAAAAAATATTTAAAAGGGAAAAAAAAGGGGCATTCTTTGCAATTTTTAAATTATTCTAAATAGATTTGTTTTGAATAAAATGAATCAAGGCCGGAAAACAGAGCGGCTGCTTGCGTCTTTCTGCTCAATTCAAAATTATTTTCTTCTTTGTGAAAAAAATAATTTTGCTCTCGTTTTGATCATTTTAAAAGTTTTTTAAAGAAAAAAAAATAAAAAATTACTATAAAACAGAGATTATAATTGTCGGTGAGAACATATAGATAAATAATAGATAATAATATTTAAATATAGTAGATAAATGATTGGATGATCTATTTAATCAGGGCAGACAGGGACGCAGGACCCCGCAAAGGAATTTACTTTTAAAAGGAATGGAGTAATGAAACTCTTTGCAAAATACTTAAAAATAATTATAAAGAGGTGGTATTATGATTACGTGACATGAAAAAGACAATTAAAAAGAAACACCAATAGACAAAATAATTGCAGAATGCAGCGATTGAGAAACTTCATATATGTATTTTTATTTAAATTATAAACAGAACAATGGACTCCTGTTACGAAGCCTTAAAGTAGCTGCAAGGTAAATTTATTATATTTTTTTTCTTTAAATCGTCTTTTATACATATTCACGTATTGGAAACTGATTTATATAAAAGAATAAATTGATTTGCAATACATCATTTAAATCCTCTCTCAGATGAGTATCTCAGCTATGCGTCTTATAATTACAAATATGCATACATGCTAGAGTATCAAAATAAATAGTTTTAACTTAAAATAAAAAATGTTTTTGTATTTCGAAATATTCAGCACAATTTTAAATTCCTTGCCCATAAAACTCGGATGGCACCCACCTCGACAAATAACACACACTTTGATCTTTGTATATTTACAAAAAAATCTATTGTAACCTGCTCAAGTGAAAATTATTAATTTTGTTTAAATTACAGAACACTAAAAGGTTTAAAAGTTTTGACAGAGTGACACAGTCAAAGCTCTTATTGTGAAGTATTATAACTATATTCTTTATTCTAACAAACTTTAGAATATTTTTTATTTATTGAATTCGGTGTTGGAAAACAGGATAAAAAATATAATTTTCACAAATAAACTTTATTAATATGATTGTTAGTGAATCAGATACTATGTTCTGTCTTTCCTACTTCAGTGATCAACCATACATCTTGAAATCAACGATCCCCCGTCCACGTCCAGTTATAAAAGTATTTTTCTGTGCCCTCGACAAATATTTTTGGCTTCAAGGAACAACTTTTACTTTTTCCCTTCCCAGCAATGGAGTTTTACAGACTACAGACAAACGCCCGATCCCAAGTTAGTGACTTACGTCATCGATAACGTAGGTAACAAACTTGGCGATATGTTCCTCTTGGCTAGCGAATAACCAATGTAGCACGTCGTTGCCGTGTAATCAATCACCATATCATATCGCTGCTTGGTAATCGTTTATGTAGTAGCTTTTTTATTGTATTTTAATGTTTGATTGCTTTTGGAATTCAGTAAATCTTAACGTATTCTCTTTAGTTTCAGGTAAGAATGATTAATAACTAACACAATTACTTCATTGTTTTCCTGTATTTATAAAATATATATTTTATTATTATTACTTTTCATGGAGGCTGCACGTGCTATTGTTTGCCAATTTTCATAATTTACTTTTTGATTTAATTTATTAATTAGATTTTATTATTATTATATCATGTAGGTTTTGAAGGAAAATGTTATCCAGATTTTTTTTATTATCCGTTACTAATATATTTAATATGTGTTTAAGTGTTTTCAAAATTTTGTTTTAGCCTAAGCCTACTATTGTTTGCTATTTTTTCCGTATTAGTATGCTTTAATTTTATATTATCTTTTGAAATAGAATTACATTATTTTTCGTGGATGAATGAGGACTTTAATCCAGGTTTTCGATATTTAATTCGAATGCATCTCCTGTTTTTAGACATGCATAATTTGTCAGCTTTTTTTAATGTCATTCTGATTGTTTTTAAGATGAATGCAAAAACTGGGAGAAATTAATACCAGAGAAAAGGGGGAGGGGGGGGGATAATGTGCAAATTCTGTGCTTTTAAATTTTCCTTCCCTTTATTAAATATAAAACTAATAATACATGTTTAAAAATTTTATATTATTATGAGCAGGGTTCTAACTGTTTTTATGAAGTGCTTATAAATCCTTATTTTTACTTTTCATTTCTAAGAGGCCTTAGTACTTACTTTTCAGCACTAGTCCTTAAAAATTTATTTTTTCTGCTTGAAAAGCAGTTTTCTAGTGACCCAATTTCTTTCTGATATTTTATCTTACAGTGGCAAAATAATCATATAATTCATATTTGAAAATAATCTTTTCATTAAAACACAAATGCATATGATTGTGTAAAGTAGGGGTGCACAACCTGTGGCCCGCGGGCCAAAAGTGGCCCGCGATCGGATTACTGGTGGCCCGTGGATCAATTTCGCCGATCGGACGCAAAAAAGCGCGAATTTCAACCATCGGGTGTGTAAAAATCACAAATTTTGCCGATCGGGTGCGTGTAAATTGTAAATTTCGCCGATCATCTGCGTAAAAATCACGAATTTTGTCGATCGGGCGCGTAAAAAGCATGAATTTTGTCGATCGGGCCCGTAAAAATCGCGAATTTTGCCGATCGGGTGCGAATAAATCGTTACTTTTGCCGATCGTGTGCGTGTAAATTGTAAATTTCACTGATCGTTTGCGTAAAAATCGCGAATTTTGCCGATCGGGTGCATAAAAATCGCAAATTTTGCCGATCGGGAGCGTAAAAATAGTAAATTTTGCCGATCGGGCTCGTAAAAACCGCGAATTTTGCCGATAGGGTGCGTATAAATCGCGAATTTTGCCGATAGGGTGCGTATAAATCGCGAATTTTGCCGATCGGGCGCGTAAAAATCGTAAATTTTGCCGATCGGGATCGTAAAAATCGTGAATTTTGCCGATAAGGTGCGTATAAATCGTAAATTTCGCCGATCGTATGCATAAAAATCGCGAATTTTGCCGATCGGGCGCGTAAAAATCGTAAATTTTGCCGATCGGGATCGTAAAAATCGTGAATTTTGCCGATAAGGTGCGTATAAATCGTAAATTTCGCCGATCGTATGCATAAAAATCGCGAATTTTGCCGATCGGGCACGTAAAAATCGTAAATTTTGCCGATCGGGCTCGTAAAAATCGTGAATTTTGCCGATAATGTGCGTATAAATCGCGAATTTTGTCGATCAGGTGCGTATAAATCGTAAAAATCGCGAATTTTGCCGATCGGGTGCATAAAAATCGCAAATTTTGCCGATCGGGAGCGTAAAAATAGTAAATTTTGCCGATCGGGCTCGTAAAAATCGTGAATTTTGCCGATAGGGTGCGTATAAATCGCGAATTTTGCTGATAGGGTGCGTATAAATCGCGAATTTTGCCGATCGGGCGCGTAAAAATCGTAAATTTTGCCGATCGTGATCGTAAAAATCGTGAATTTTGCCGATATGGTGCGTATAAATCGCGAATTTTGCCGATCAGGTTCGTATAAATCGTAAATTTCGCCGATCGTATGCATAAAAATCGCGAATTTTGCCGATCAGGTGCGTATAAATCGTAAATTTCGCCGATCGGGCACGTAAAAATCGCGAATTTTGCCGATCGGGCGTGTAAAAATCGCGAATTTTGCCGATCAGGTGCGTATAAATCGTAAATTTCGCCGATCGGGCACGTAAAAATCGCGAATTTTGCCGATCGGGCGTGTAAAAATCGCGAATTTTGCCGATCAGGTGCATATAAATCGTAAATTTCGCCGAACGGGCGCGTAAAAATCGTGAATTTTGTCAATCACTAGGAAAAAAACTGAATATTGTCAATCACACGTGGAAAATAAATGCAAGATTTTTCTATCCTTGCCAACTGAAATGGGTTATACTGACTAAGGAGGTGGTTGAGTATAGGGAGCTAACTCTCCTTTTATAAAATTAGCAATTTTATGAACATTTAGGCCAATTCTCTCCCTCCTTCCCCAAAACAAAATTTTGTTCACCCTACGGATGTTGGCTCGCGACAATCCAGTCATTTTTGTGACTGGCCTCCTCTTATAAAGGTTGTGCACCCCTACTTGATATCCACATTTTATGACTGAATATGTTAAGAAGTACAATTTAATATATGTTTCTCCTCCTCTCCACCTTCATTCTTGAAAGCAGAATTTTTTTTCGACATTGGCAATCTTTAAAGTTAAATTTACTCCCTCAAATAAAGTCAAGGAGTATTTTCACTCTTTGAAAATAATCTTAGCTATATCTCTTGTATAAATACAAACGTAAACTGTTGATATATCATTGCCAACAGAACTGAATACGTTGACTGGGAAGGAAAGAACCTAGGGGGCTAGCCCCCCCGTCACACCTCCTGTAAACAAAATTCTACTGATGGTGGCCCTCGACAACCCAGTCATTTTTGTAAGTGGCCCTTCGCTTAAAAAGGTTGTGCACCCCTAGTGTAAAGTAAACTTTATTTTTAATTAAATTTATAATGTCATAGTGAATTTAACATTTTTTTTAATCTGTACATAGTTTGACTCAATATCTTTAATAATAATGCTTAATCATGTTAAAAAATGCAAAGCGTGGAAATATACTCACCATGTTAAGTGTTTTAGTTCTATAAGTAAATTATTTGTCTGCAGTCTGCATAGTGATCTCTAATTAAATTAAATTATTGCTAAATAAACCTACTTGAATATCCTCAACTTTTTTTATAAAGATTTTCATTTAATTTGTATTATTTAAATTGATATTTAGTCATAACAACATGAGGTACTTAATTAGTATTTTATATGTAACTTTGTATGTGATAATGCAGCTTTGATTAATGACATTTCCAATTTTTGGCCTTAAAAACTGTAAAGCTGTGTTTTCATTCGTCATCCCAAACACCCAAACATCACGATTTTGAGAGTTTGATGCATTCCATCTTTTGACCTAACAGCCTATGTTCAACCAATCAAAAAAAAAAAAAAAAAAAAAAAACTTTCTGTTAAATAATGGCATTGAATAAATACATTTAAAAAAATTATATTTATATTGTTCTTTAGATTTGAAGATATTCTGTTTTTGCATCAAAGAAGAAATGCTCTTTTTTATGGCCAGAGCAAAATAATGAGTTCTTAGTATGCCTGCATGGATATATAATTTTTTATTGTGTTTTTGTTTAATAAATAATAATCCAGTATAGATTTTAAATTTTGCACTTTCATGGTAGGATAAATATGTATCTGTTTTATTAATAATTCTGATTCATTTGCATATTGTTATTAAACTGAAAATTTTATAAAATATTTCTATATTTATTAAATTTTTACTTGAACTAAACTTTTAAAATCTGAAATCTTTTCTGTTTTAGAGCCAATTTTGTTTTTTTGCTGACTTATTCCCACTGGGCAACTGTAGACACCAGACCAGGACCCAAAGGCACTACTGGGTCAAAGGTGAGCAGCTTCTATTTGATGAGACACCACAAGGACATAGTCTGACCTAGCTTGGCACCTCTCTCTCTCTCATATCTATGTAACACCAAGTGAAAAAGCTTGTCACACCACTGTTTTTGCATTCCTGTCAGTGGCATTCCTAGGAGCCATCTCTGAAATGCCTACATCTTCAAACTGCTCATCATTTAGACAAACGTCACTGCTACTGCAGCTTAAATGCCATGTTCTCATAGAAATTGGCACAGTTGAATAAATATTGCTTGCCGTATATTTGTCTATTTGGATTATATACGCAAGCAATGTTTTTTCGACTACTGATGAAATGTATAATACTGGCGAGCAAAAAGAAGGTTCTTTTCAATTGTAACTCATCTAGCAGGTAGAAAGTTTTGCCAAAAGTATGTATTTATTTGTTATTGTATTGTTTATTTATATTGCTTAAGATTTTTGTGATGCGACTATCTTTTGTCATGTTATTCTTTTCATTTTTTAACTTCCCTCCCCCCCTTTAATTTATGAAGTGCTTTCTAATTGCTTTTAATATTAAATGTTAATTTTAAGGATATATTTAGTATTATTAAAGGAATGAGTTCGAGCTTCATTGTCAAAAAATGAAAGAGGTGTTAATACTCATGAAGACAAATATTTTTTGTATAGAAAACCAGTGTTGCAAACCACTTTTTCACTTAAAAATATAATTCCTTACTTCAAGCCAATCCAATTTTTTCTTAACTTTTGCAATAATGAAGATATTTTACCAAATTTCTTAATAGACTAACTTTACTTTGTGTGAAATGCAATGGTATCAATGGAAGTGTTGGAGATGTATTATAATTCAGACAGTGACATCATATATACTGCCAGCTACCTTTTCAATTATGAAGGGTCTAGCTCAGTTCTTTGAACATAAATGGTGACCATTTCCAGCACTTTTGTGATTTCATTACATTTTGCAGAAAGCAAAGTAACTTGTGTAAGGATCATTTCAATATTTTCATTTTTGGTAAAGAGAGATCCTGTATATTTGGCTCAATAAGTGGGTTGCAACCTTTGTTTTCTATACAAAAGCTGTTTGCCTTGAAATACACTATCACTGCTTTTATTTTGTTAAAACAGTTTATGAACACTCTCTATCCTTATCATAATTATCTTTGGTAATCAAATTATCATTCATTTACAATATAAAATGAGTGCAATAAATTTTGCTGGTAATGAATTTAGTAGTTTTTCTGTTATTTTCTTCATTCTGTTTTAAAACAAAATTAAGAAATTGATCTAAAAATTACAAAAGGTGGAACTTTTTTTTTTTTACTGCTAAAATAATTGATTGTCACTATTTAATATTTTTATTAAATATCAGCAATTGGAATTTAATAAATACATTTATTTAGGCAGCTTTAGCACTAGCCAATATTTTTATTTGGTGGTTATATGTATGTATCCATACAACAGTAATTATCCCATCTGAATGAAAATGTGTCCAGGCTGGGACTCGGACTCAGAACCTTTGGCTTCAATTGCGCAATGCTCGTCCAATTGAGATATCTGGACGACATCTCAGCTAAGAGAATATTCACTCAGATGAGAAAATTATTACTCGTATGAAGTATGAATTATTTATCAAACAGTTGATTGTGTTAAAAATAATTATAGTGGCTATTAATATATTAACTCATCCATAGTTTGTTGGAGTTCCTTTACCTGTGGTTTATTCTAATGTTCTGTGTCAAATAATAGTTTACAGGGCTTGAATTTGCCGAAAAAATTTTACCTTTTCCATGGAATTTTGCTTTATGAAGCAACAATCAAGTCCCGTGGCTGACTGACAAATATTGCGATATTTTCTCTCTACGAATTTTGTAGGATTTTTCCCATAACATCTCGAAGAATTTTCCAAAGATCAATTGATAAGAATTTTAAATTTGACGATACTTTTCACAGATGATTTGCACATTTCTTGGTTTCTTCTTACAACAGATTAACGAAATTCACAATATATCCCTGCATCTGAATTCTGAAATTTTCCTCAATGAGCGACTGAGGAATTTTGTTTCATTTTCCCGTGATCATTTGACGAATTTCATATTTTCCTATGACCAATTGACTAATTTTGCAATATTTTCCTACGACCAATTGGCGAACTTCTCTGAGGGGGGGGGGAAGTCTCGTGACAGATCGACAAAATTCACGTTTTGTTTTTGTTTTTTCCCTGCGACCAATCGACGAATTTCACAATATTTTCACACGATCGTTTGACTAATTTCACAATTATTTTCTCTTGACAGTTTGACAAATTCTGCGATATTTTCTATAACTGATTGATGAATTTTACAATATTTTCCCGTGAACGTTTGACAGATTTCAGAACTTTTTCCTTTGACTGTTAGATGAATTTTGAGATATTTTCCCACAATCAATTGATGAATTTTACAACTTTTTTCCTTTTGAGAAATTTTGTGATGTTTTCTGCAATTGACTGATGAATTTTGCGATATTTTCCCATGACCAGTTGACTAATTTTGTGATATTTTCCCCAAACCAATTGGCAAACTTCGCAGGGTTTAATTTCAAGCAAACAAATGACAAATTTATAGAATTTTTCTTCCTTTGACATATAGATGAAATTCGTGATTTTTTTCTGCGAACGATCGGCAAATTTCCCGATTTTTACCCCTACGATTGATGGATGTATTTTGTGATTTTAATTCCCACAACTGAAAAAGGCAGCAAGGGCCACCTAGTGTTACAGTCGACTCTGTGAAATCCGTCGATGTATAATCGCCATCCATTTTCAAATGTAAACAATGGAAATCATACTTTCATAGTTAAGCTCATTAAAGAAATTACATATAGTTGTTTTTATGTATTATCAATTTTTAAATGCTTTAAATTGTGATGTAACAAGTTTTATGTGATTTGCATGATGTATATTAAAATAATAACTTTAGGTAAGCAAAAGGAACAACTAAATGCTAATATCAGTGGAGTAATTTACATTTTAAAACTAATACATTCAAGTAACAGCTGACTAAAGAAATATCTGCAGAAATCAGTAACTGATTTGGTCTTATTTGAAAGGCACTTTTGCTAAATACACCTTTAAACAACTTGGATATAAATATATATATATTCAGATTTAAGCCAAAACTTAAATTCCCATTGAATAAATGTTCAAAAAATTAAATAACAGCTAATGAAATTTAAATTTTATAATAATTCCAACTTACTTAGAATTAAGAACTAAAAGATCTTCTTAAGAAGATTGTTTAGCTCTTATTGTTTCACACCAGTTTCAACTTATTTTCTATACTTAGAATTATTAAATTACTTTTGAGTTATAGTGTTCCTTTTTATATTGTTATTTTTGTACAAATATTAGTAATTTATAGTTCAGTTTAAAAAGAAAACAACGGAATAATCTGTAATCTGAAAAATTTTATAATCTGCAAAACTCTTGATCCCAAACTGTGCAGATTTCACAGAGTTGACTGTATTTAAAAAATGAATAATATAAATAAAATTTGCATTGTATAATTAATTTTTCTCTAAATTAACTTAGTTATTAAATAATTTAAACCAGTTGTGCATTATATTTTCCTTTTCTATTGTAATTTATGTTTAAATATTTCTAATTAATAGTCAGACTATAAAAAAATAAAATGTAAACAAAGAAATGATCTATAATCTGCCAAACCCTTGGTCCCTAAGTGTGCGGATTTCACAGAGTTGACTGTACGCCCTGCCAAATTAGCTTAGAATCTGCACTAAACAAAAATGAGATTAGAACTGAAATCTTATGGCACACATGAAGAAAAAAATTTCCGAACTCCAAGGAAGCATATTTAGAAACAACAAACTAATTGATCCTTGCAATTCACAGAAATCAGGACTTGAAATTTTAAAGTCTGCCTACATTTCTTATACAATAGAAGAAATGAATTTTAAAATTCAATTGCATAGAACCTAGTTCAATCTAAGGAAATACCAGGAATTCCAGTTTTGGCTTTATTTTGTTCGTATTTTCGCTAAAGCAATTCCTATTAGAAATGGATATTGATAATGCCACCAGACCAAATATGCATTGTTCATGCAAGTAGTTAAAAATGAAGGCACATTAGATTTTGTAGAATTTTATTTAAGAGAGCATAACCGTAAGATTCTGATATTTTCCAAAGTTATAAAAGGTGCATTTCTAACTTCTACTGCCTGTCACAAGCTTACCCTGTGAAAGAAGCTTCAGTACTCAAAGTAGAATAAACTCTGAATTCAGAAATTCGTTTAACAACCCAATTGTCAAGGGTCTATAATATTTGTTGAAAGTTAAATGTATATATATATATATACAGTACTTTCTTACTTTTTAAAAATAAAAATAAACCTTTTGCATAATTATTTTGGGTCACCGATTTTAATTTTTTTCCATGATAATTTGTCATGCCTGTATTAATGTAATTCTTTAAATGCGATGTAAAATAATAGTAGGGTTGAAAGATATTTTTCCTCCCTCCCACACAGTTCAACTCCCCTTTATTTATAAATGTTGGAAGGGAGACAACTCTTCTTGGAAAAAATGAATTTCAAGCCCTGAGTTTAGATGTCATAACCAAATGGTTGTTCTAAGCACATATTGTGTTGGCTGGGATGTCATCCAGATAGCTCAAATGGAAGAACATTGGCAATTGAAGCTAAGGGCTTTTGATTTGAGTCCCAAACATTTTTGTTCAGAAGGGGGAAAATTACTACTCGCATGAATCATTTTCCAATCGGTTGATTGTGTTATAAATAATTATAATATATGTATATATATTTACATTTTCTACTATTTTAAATTAAAGGATTTTATGCTCACATTATCATTGCTGCCAATCTTCCATTTAAAAAAAATTAGATATACATACTTTTATTTAAAAAAATTTATATATATATTTTTTTTTCCTTTTGTGTAGTAGTAATTTTTTTATTCCTTAAATAAAATTTCTAGTTGAAACATATACATCTGTTTTGGATAAAAAAGGGAAGATTGGCAGATATGCATTATTAAATAGGCAGAATGTTATCTTTTTTTAACACTTTCCAACATAGTTGAAAAGTATTTATGTATTCAGTTTGTCTGTCCAAGCTCTAACTTGTGTAAATATACTCAGATTGATGTATGTTATTGCGGTTATCCATGGCATGTTTGGTATTGAAAATGAAGTGTGTAGCTTTTATACTTCATTTACAGGGGCACTCAAAAGTATTGTTACATTATGGTCTATAGAGAAAAATCATTTGTGGCGTCTTTTAATGGTGTTACACAATTCGAAACATAATGAAATTTGTATGCATTATTGGGGAGATGCACTACATAAAGGTTACTTTAGAATATGTTATGTGTAGCACTCAATTCATTTACAGCGACACTCAAAATGATTCCGTTATATTATGGTTTATGGGGAAAATCGTTTGTGCCTATTTTAATAAAATTACATTGTTAAAAACATAATGAAATTTATATGAATTTCTGAGGTGCACTAATACATGCTTTCTGTAGAATATGGAGTGCAAAGCTATTATTATTCCTTTACAGAGTCACATAAAATAATTCGGTTACATGTTACATAATTGTCTGTAGGGATAACTGTTTGCATTGTACTTTATTCTATGTTGCACTGTTTGAAGCATCATGAAATTTATATACATTACTGAGGTTCACTACAAGATGACTGTTGTATAAAATTATATGCATAGCATTTATCATTCATTTACAGGGTTACACAAAAGATTTTGAAACAGTACTTTATTCCATGTATTGTCTATTAGAGATAATTGCTGAAAATGTGTTTTCAATTGTGATATGCATTTTTAAGTTTAACTACATTTTCTGTACTATGTGGTGTGTATAAATTATTTAGATCATATACAGGGCTACACAAAAATATTCGCAACCATTACTGAGTTATAGGCCTGGGCCTTAAATCGATTTAAGACTAACATCGGAAATCCGATTTATCTATTGGCTTAAATCGATTTAAGCTAAATCGCGATTTAAGTTAAATCGCGTTTTAAGCTAAATCGCGATTTAAGCTAAATTGTGAATTAGCAAAATCGCGATTTAACTAAATCGATTTAAAGCTAACATCAGAAATCTGATTTAACTAAATCAATTTAAAACTAACCTCGACAATCCGATTTAACTAAATCGATTTAAGACAAAAAAATAGATTTAAAGCTTACATCGGGAATCTTATCTATTGGCTTTAAATCGATTTAAAACAAAATATCGATTTAGTGCTAACATCGGAAAAATGATTTATCTACATTAATGTATCTGCTAGGCCTGGGCCTTAAATTGATTTAAGTCATAAATCTATTTAAAACTAACATAGGAAATCCAATTTATCTATTGGCTTAAATCAATCTAAGCTAACATCGAAAATCCGATTTAACTAAGTTAAATCACGATTTAAGCTAAATCGTGATTTAGCTAAATCGCGATTTAACTAAATCGATTTAAAGCTAACATCGGAAATCTGATTTAACTAAATCAATTTAAAACTAACCTCGGCAATCCGATTTAAGACAAAAATATAGATTTAAAGCTTACATCGGGAATCTTATTATCTATTGGCTTTAAATCGGTTTAAAACAAAATATCGATTTAGTGCTAACATCGGAAAAACTATTTATCTACATTGATGTATCTACTAGGCCTGGGCCTTAAATTGATTTAAGTCATAAATCTATTTAAAACTAACATAGGAAATCCAATTTATCTATTGGCTTAAATCAATTTAAGCTAACATCGGAAATCCGATTTAACTAAGTTAAATCGCGATTTAAGCTAAATCGTGATATAGCTAAATCGCGATTTAACTACATCGATTTAAAGCTAACATCGGAAATCTGATTTAACTAAATCAATTTAAAACTAACCTCGGCAATCCGATATAACTAAATCGATTTAAGACAGACTTTAAAGCAGAGTCGAGTTGGGCATCTGATTTCAACACTGGCCACATGGATTTTTTATTTTTTTTAGCGCAATTTTGATTTTGATCTTTTTTTTTCAATTGAGAATATTTTCCTGAAATTGTTTTAGTACTTATGGTTATGGTTGAAAAAAATAAAATTTTACATTTTAAATCCAAATTCATCGAATTTCAATTTATATCTTTATACATTCTTTTAAATGAAAAATTAATTTTTATATGTTTAGGTACTATTTGAACATTTTAGTTTTAATTATTATCTTGTAATTAGTTAAAAATACCTTAAAAAAGAGTATTGTATTGAATCTGGTAACCCTATTTTTACAGCAGATTGAAAGTGGGGATGGGGGGTCATTTATGATATTTTCTGCTTTTTTGTTGTTTGCTGATTTTGCTCATTACAAATAGATATATTTTATTACTAATCTTACAGGTTGCCAACGGTAGCAAAAAAAAATCAGCAATTTCAGAAATTGGGTGCTTCGAGGCTCACACACTTTCAATCCTCCTCCATCCACTATATAGATGTTAAACAAATGTTACTTGCGTTACTATGTACTACTACAACAAACTTATGTTAAACAAATTTTATTATAATAGGAAACTTTAAAGGAATTAAAACTGCACCATATTTCTAATATATTTTTCTTTCTTTTTAAAAAACTTATTTTCTCATGTTAAATGAATGGTTAAATGCATCGTTAAATTAATTGAATCTGGTCTGCTTTACCTCAATAAGTTTTTAATAATGTGTCAGTTAAAAAAAGGTTTGTTTCTTTTTCTTTTGTATTATTTCTTTAAAGAATGAATTCATTAAATTTATTAAAATAGTTCACTAATTTTTTTAATTCAAAAAGCCAAAGGTCCAAAGGTTTGGGTTTTAATTTTTTTTCCATGTATAAAAAATATATCTATTTTCAAAGTTATTTGAAAAATTAAAAACTCTATATAAGGTGTTACACTTAAATATTTAATGATTTAATAATGAATCCTTTTTCCCATCAGCAATATTACATTTATATTATCTAATGGAGAAAAATATTTAAAAATTGAAACTTTGAAATAAATAAAAATGCACTAATGAATGATAGTTTGTTTACACATAGTATTTATTGTACAACAAATAAATATGCAAAGATTATTTCAATGAATTTTTCATTTGAGGTGAAATAATTCTTTTACTTCAAATTAAAATTATATATTCTTCTTTAAAAAATTGATTTATTGATAAAGACATTGTTATGAAAAATGTTCATAAACATATCTATATAAGAACTTGTGTCTATGGGAAGGAAGGGTTCCAATTTTTTTTTTTTTTTTGTCTAGATGTAAATATCTTTTTTCAAAATAACAACTAAGTGTATTATATAATACAGAAAGTGTATGTGTGTGTGTGTGGGGGGGGGGGGGGGGTACATAAAGACCTTATTTTGTCACTATAAGTCAAAAAATGGCTTTCATATCTTAAAAGTAAAATCGGTCTTAAATCGCGATTTAAGATGGATGATAAATCGATTTAAGAAATCTCTACATCGCCCAGTCCTACTGAGTTATGAGCATGTATTACTTAAAGGTATTTTTACTTGAGCTAAGCATTTTCAATTTTATTTTAGTATACCTAGAGATGTTTGTAGAATACAAATAAAATCATATACAGATACAGGACTATGCAAAGAACTGGATACATGGCCGGCTATGAATAGTAATTCCTGGATGTATATTCAGTAGTTTTCGGAGTATCTTTGCCTGAATTTAATTTTAGCTTAATATGTGACTTGTATGAAAATCTGTAGGTAATATACAGGGCTGTACAAAATAATTAAAGTATGTTTCCGTATATTGATAGAAATTGCTCAAGGAGAATTTTTAATTATGTTATTATTATCTTGCTAAACTTAATTTTAGAATACCATGCAGAATATATACAAATCTATACATCATATACATGGGTGCCCAAAAGAACTGGAGTTCCTTTCCGACTATGGGCAGTAATTGCTGAAATCAGACTTTCAAATGTGTTATGTATTTTCAAAATGTCTACTTAGCTTCTTTACCTTATTAAACGGCGAAGTTTTGTTAAAGTATTCTGGAAGTGTTGGAAAGTGTTTCATAATCTATGCTTGACACATGATTTTTCTTTCTTGTTTTTCAGATGCTGATTGTAGAAAAATTTTCGGTTGAGTCCTCATTCAACATATGACACTATAATTTTATTGATTAAATATAGCGCATTCTGTAACATTAAAAGGCTGGAATGTATTTTTTTAAATAAAATAAAAGTTATCAAATCTATTTGCTGTTTTGTAGTTTGGAAAACAAATTCATGTTTTAATGGGTTTTACACAGGGTTGGGTTTTTGACGTCAAAAAGTGGTTTTTGACATGACATGTCAAAAACCTGTCGAAAAGTGTCAAAAACCTTTTTACACATTTTTTTAGCAATTATTAGTGATATTTTATATTAAATCAAGCTAAAAAATGATTAATAATAATTTTATGTTATATAAATATTTTTTTATTTAGTTATGCTAATTAAGTTATAATAAAATTATATATCATAATTCAAATTTTTTCTCTTAATAGTCATGCTAGGAAAAATAGCTAAAAATATTGAAACTACCATTAAGTGCATTTTTCAAAGTACTATTTATCTACTTTTCAAAGTACTATTAAGTGTTCAGTTTATTATAATAAATTCTAGCAGTCTAATTTATGTTTAAAAATCTTGTGTAAAGCTAAAGTGGCCAATACTATTCAATGACTGATCATAAATTACCTAGACTTTTAATGTTTCTAAATGTTTGTTTTTATACCTAAACATTAGATATAAACCACAATTGCAACACAAATGTTCTCTGAGTTATCAAGTTAATTATAATATGAAATCAGTATAATTAAACGTTCTTTAAATCAATAACTTAAAAGAAGTTGTTTGTTATTTTCAATATTTACACATATATAATATATCTTCATTTTACTATGTTAGTTTCAGCTTAATTATTTAGAACAATTTGTTTATGTTTAATTTTTATACATTATAAAATAGTGCTTATTTATTATTTATTTATTGGAGCATATTATTTCAAGTTTGTAGCTGTAAGTCTAGCCTTAATCATTTGTTTGTGGAATGTGCATTTACAAGCAAAGAACAGGTGTAACATTTTTCTTTGTTTGGATTCTATGAAACTGGGACAAACATTAAAACAATATAAAAATTATATGAAATTTTATACATTAAACTATACAAGTATCTAATAGTTTGATTAGTTTATATTTTTAATGTAACGATACTTTTAATTAATTTTTTATTCTATACTAGCAAGCTACGCTCGCTACGCTGGTCAATTTCTTTTAACGAACCTTTAATCAAACAAAATATTGACATTTCATAAATAACTTTTATATTTTAACAGAATAATAAGGCTACTATAATTTGTGACTCGTGCTATAGCCAATATACACGTCAGGACACGTCGCCCTTATCATTATCTTTTTACGCATGAAGGTTTCGCTATGGTACTCCATTGGAAAATTTGGTAATTTTTGAAATTCAATATTTGAAAAACGGTATAATCATTAGATTTGAAATTCATATCAAGAAAAATACAATTTTTTACCTTTCAAACGCAGTTTGTCTAACAATTTTCTGACAAATACTTTTTGAGCTATCATTTTTTTCAGTAACTTCAAATGTTTCATTTTCCGAGATTAATCTGGTGCAACAATTAGCGAAAAACCCAGTCGTCAGCAACGCATAGTTTTTTATTAAAGAGGCTGTTGGAGCAGGGATTGTCACCACCAATTTTCCGCCATCACTTTTGAAATCGGTTCCGTGGTTCCAGAGATTCCATAGAAATTGTAATTTAGAATGACTTCAGAACGCTTTTCGCTCATTTCACCCATTTAAATTTCGATTTTTTTTTTAATTTATTCTTAGAGAGCATTTACATCTTTTAAGTAACTACAATGCTAAATTTCAAATTTCTTGCCCCTTCAGTATAAAAAAGTCGCAATTTTCAAACATTTTTCGATCCTGCACCCCATTGATGTTAGTGGCACCGACATAAAATATAGCCTATATTGGAGTAGGGATTGTCCCCATCAATTTGCCACCATTACTTTTGAAATCGGTTCTGTAGTTCCAGAGATTTCATAGAAATTGTAATTTACACTGTTTTTAGAACGCTTTTCGCTCATTTCACCCTTTTAAATTTCAATTTCTTTTTTATTTTGTTCTTAGAGAGCATTTACATCTTATAAGTAACTACAATGACAAATTTCAAATTTCTAGCTCCTTCAGTATAAAAAATAAAAATAAAACTGCCCAGTTAAACTGAGGGCATTGAGTTCACAGGCTATTCACACTAATTGTATATTATACTCTTATTTCAAAGAATTTTAAATAAGCCCATCGAAAAATAAAGAAATAAACAATATATTAAGGGGGGGGGGGGTCATCCCCCCGTTACCCCCCCCCCCCATAGTTAACTAATGAACCCCTTAAACTAATCAGGTAAATCTCTAATTATAATGAATATATATACAAAATTTGAAGAAAATCGGATAATTCTGCATGAAAAACCCATTTATATAAATTAAGGCGGAATTAGCCCCCTCCGTTCCCCCCCCCCTTTATACTTAACCAATCAATCCCGAAAACTAATCAGGGAAGCGTCTTAACCCAATGAACCTATAAACAAATTTTGAAGCAAATGGGATAATTCTGCATGAAAAACCCATTTATATAAATTAAGGGGGGATTAGCCCACCCGTTCCCCCCCCCTTTATACTTAACCAATCAATCCCGAAAACTAATCAGGGAAGTGCCTTAACACAGTGAACCTATAAACAAAATTTGAAGGAAAACGGAATAATTCTGCATGAAAAACCCATTTATATAAAATAAGGGGGGATTAGCCCTCCGTTCCCCCCTTTATACTTAACCAATCAATCCCGAAAACTAATCAGGGATGCGCCTTAACACAGTGAACCTATAAATAAAATTTGAAGGAAATGGGGTAATTCTGCATGAAAAACCCATTTATATAAATTAAGGGGGGTATTAGCCCCCCGTTCCCCCCCTTTATACTTAATCAATCAATCCCGAAAACTAATCAGGGAAGCGTCTTAACCCAATGAACCTATAAATAAAATTTGAAGGAAATGGGATAATTCTGCATGAAAAACCCATTTATATAAATTAAGGGGGGTATTAGCCCCCCGTTCCCCCCCTTTATACTTAATCAATCAATCCTGAAAACTAATCAGGGAAGCGTCTTAACCCAATGAACCTATAAACAAATTTTGAAGCAAATAGAATAATTCTGCATGAAAAACCCATTTATATAAATTAAGGGGGGGGATTATCCCCCCGTTCCCCCCTTTATACTTAACCAATCAATCCCGAAAACTAATCAGGGAAGCGCCTTAACACAGTGAACCTATAAACAAAATTTGAAGGAAAACGGATATTTCTAATAAAATAATCCATGGAGCATATGATTTTATGGATAGAATTTTGTGAAGGGACCTATTTTATTAAGAGGAATTTTGTGAAGGTACCTGTCTTATTAAGATGAATTTTGTGAAGAGACCTGATTTATTAAATCGATTTTTGTGAAGGGGTCCATAGATAGGTCCCAACTTTCTCCTGGATCGACCACTGATTTTATACAGGATATGTGGTTTTTACTGTCAAAAAGTTTACCATGTTGTGTCTAACACTAAAAATTATGAAAAATTGTAAATTTAATGTTTTATAAATAACTATAAACATTTTTTGGGCTCAATTTTAGGTTTTTGACAGTCATTGTCAAAAACTATGTCAAAAAGGGGTTTTTGACATGACGGTTAAAACCATGGTTATAACCGGATAAAACCGTCACACTGTCAAAAACTTGCCAACCCTGGTGTTTTACATGTAGAATGATTGAGTATGAAACATTTTTTGATGAGTGAAAAGTGTCAACATATTTATTAAATTTTAGCTTAATATGTGGCATGTATAAAAATCTGTAGGTAAAGTACAGGGCTGTACAAAAGAATTCAAGTATGTTTCATTCTTTTGGTTGAAATTGCTGAAAGTTAATTTTCCATCCATTATGCATTTTATTACTAACCTAAATTGTAGAATATATACTACAAACCTATACATCAAAAACTACTTACATTTATTGTAAATCAGATTCTTAATTTCATAAAATACACCATAAGGAATGTCAATAAAAAAATATCAAATAAGTAGTAATATTAATGTATATATGTTGAAGTTTTTAGCATTTTGAACATACTGGTGTGATATATTGAATAAATGCAAACTAGGAAAAATAAATTTGTAACTCTGAATCATTTAAAGGGAAATGTGTAAAGTAAAAAGCCTTTTTCGCATACTTCTAATTAATTTATCTTTATGCAATTGAGTCAGAGCATATTGGAGATGTCTGAATCATGATAGATGACAGTTTCTTGAGTGACACAGCTAACCCTTGATCCGGCACTCTATATACACAGCAATTTTGAGATCAAAGGAAATGCAAAAAGAGGTGATTTAATTTCTCAACAAAAATGGACATATTGTTCTGTGGTTTTTTTTTTCTTCTTTCTTTGCAGTAGTCTTGTCTCATATCTTCTGTCTGTGTCTATTATGAAATTTATGCATTTCTATATGCAAAATATTTTGAGATCTAAAATTCCATTTTTAAGAGAAAGGGGACATTTCACAATGTCAGAAAATATCTTTGAAAATGCTCAGAAGATTTGAAAAAAAGTAATATATAATATTAATTGGCTTTCGATGAAGCGAACAGCATTTTCCGTTACATGGGAAAACTCTTGCTTCTTATATAAACTTGTTTAAAATGGGACCATTTTTCTATGCTTACTAGTATCTTAAATGGAAACGTTTTAGTCATTTCTGACTGAGTAAAAAAGCCTATACTGATTGCATATCTTTGGATAGTTCACGACGGCATGTGACGTCACACGTCAGCTGCTGGGTTGTTTTAGAGCTCCTATAATACAGGCTGAATTATACCGCCATTTAATAACCCAGCGGACCAAAAACCAAGCTAAAACCGGTTAGCTTACCGTACTAGTGGACGGCGAGTGACAGTAACAGGGACTGCAAACACCTGCTCAGGCGGTTTCCTAATGCTGAGCTAGGTTGCAATATGGCGGTTATTTTGGGAAACAGAATGGATATGCGTCAGCTCCCCTTATAGGAGCCTTAGGTTGTTTGGGAGGCAGTAACCCCTTGTTTATGTCTCTGTGCTTTAAAAAAAAAATAGTTTTAAAGATTTTAAACAGTGTGCTATGATGGAACAGGTGGAAGGGAAGGGGGATATTTTAGATGATTATTTATTTATTGTTACTAGATAACAATTAATATGACTTTTTTTCTTTTCGATAAAGAGTTTTAAATTTTGTATGCTGGAGGGGGGGCAGGGATAATTTATATAAGTGATGGTATTTATTTATTGTCACTGCAGAGCAACAACTGTTTTTACATAAAACTAAAAATTAAAAGATTCTGAACTTTTGTATGCTGAGTGGAAAGGGGGAGAAGCATAAATTATGGTAGGCTAGGTGACAATTTAAATAATTATTCATTTATTTTCATAAGAAACAGTTGCGTTTTTTTTTTTTTTTTTTTTTTTTTTAATTGGATGGTTGGGGAAGGGCAAAGGTGGAAGCAAAAAAAATTGAGAGGGTATAGGGTGATAATTTATTGTCACTAAAGAGGATTAAATAGGACTGAAGAGTTTTTTATGTATATATATAAATAAAGATTTAAAATATTTTGAAAATTTTTGCATGTGGGAGGGGAGTGTAAATTTAGGAGGTTAGGGGGTATAATAAAGAGTTTTAAGGATTTGAAGCTCTGTATGCTGGGGAGTGCAAAAGGAAAAGCAGAAATTTTGGGGGCAGGGGATAATTTATATGCTTGATTATTTATTGCCAAAGAGCATTAAGGGTCCTCTTCACGCGCTTGAAAACACCCGCTCGCTAATGCTAATCCTATGGGGCATGATTTTTCTAATATCTCGTTTGCATTTCAATATTTTTAAACGATTTTTTTTTTTTTTTTGCATTGGATAGCAGAGATCCATCTCTATTTCCGCCGTTGATTACTTTTTCAATTTTCCTTCTGATTTTTTTTTACAAAGATACTTTCACTTTTGGAACCGGTTTCGAAAGTGAAAGTATCTTCGTAAAAAAAATCCGCAAAGAAAATCGGAAAAGTAATCAACGGCGGAAATAGAGATGGATCTCTGCTATCCAATGCAAAAAAAAATCGTTTAAAAATATTGAAATGCAAACGAGATATTAGAAAAATCATGCCCCATAGGATTAGCATTAGCGAGCGGATGTTTTCAAGTGCGTGAAGGGGACCCTTAAATAGGACGGAAGAGTTTTTTTCTTATAAAAATAAAGATTATACAATATTTTAATTTCCTTCGTATACTCAGAGAGTGGAACTGTAAATTTGGGAGGTTAGGGAAAATTTAGATTAATATCCAATGGAAAACGATTGTAGCAGAAGGAAAAGTGGAAATTTTGTGGGGCAGGGGATAATTGATTTGTTTTATTACCACTAATGAGCATAAATAGAACAGAAGAATTTCTTATAAAAATGATTATAGAATATTAATGTTTACTTTAAAATAAAAAGTTTTAAAAAGCAATATTTTTTGTTATTTTTCCTCAGAAGGTCAGCTTTTCACATAGTAAAATTCACTGTTTTTTATATCTAAGAAACAAACAAAAAAAACTTTTAAAAATGTGCATTTTGTAAATTACGTATTTCCATATCTTGCTAAAGAGTTTCTTGGGGAGCCTTGAATGTGACCCGTTTGTGATGCAGCACTTCACTTTATGGCGCTAAGAATTTAAAAAATAAGTATGTCAAATTTGAGTGACGTAATGCTAGTAACTAAAAAATATATTTTTTAATTATTATTTCATCATTTTCTTTTTTGCTCTATTTATATTCACAGGTGCAAACATTATTTTCAACATGAAAAGATTTATTTAAAAAAATTTACAATGCTTTTTAATTCACATCTCTCATAAATTCAAAATATGGGCTTTAAAATAAATTATATCAAAATTCGACACTTTGATGGGACTTTATGAGGTTTGTTTTAAAATTGAATTAAAATTATTTTAGTTTTGTCTTCTACAGTATATTTATATATTCAAATAATACTTTTAATTCTCAAATACACTGTTAAATATATCACACTTTCACGGAGCCTATATTATGTATTGAAATGTATTTATTTTAATAAATTGATATATCTTTTGTATAAAGCTATCTTAAATAGCGTAACACAAAAGATAAAAATTGTTAGTAAAATTTATTAGTAAATGTTTACTTTGCATCATAGTATCCAAACTATGATAAATGTGTGCAAATGTATATTTACATATGCAAACTAAGTGAAATATATGATGCAAAGAATTAAAAATACATATATATATTTTTTAATTAATAGTATAGCAACTGAAAATTTGATATCATAATTATGACCCATATTTAAGTTTCTTAGAGCTATAAGGGAAAGTGCTGCGTCAAAAACTTTTAACCCATTAAGTATTTTTGTACTGATACTTTTTACACAAATAATTTAAAAGAGTGATATTTTTGTTATTTCTCACCAAAATGAAGGACATCTTCATAGTTTCACTACGATCGCGAAATCCCCTGTTAAACTAAGAAAATTAAATTTGTTGGTAGCTCATTACCTAATATAATTATCGAAATACGGTTTTCACCATCCGAAAGTAGGCGTCTTGATGCCGACGTAGTGCACTTTTTAAAATTGCCTCCTTTAATTGAGTATTTTAAAGATGATACAATCTGAAAATATGTCTACTTTTTGATGGTGAAAATTTTATTTTGGCAATTGTATTAGATAATAAGTCATCAACCTATTCAATGTTCTCATAGATTAACATGGTATTTTTAGATCAACAAAGGCGAAAACCTGTATCATCGGTTAAGCATTCCCTTAAACTGTAATCTTCAGGAATAATAAACACAATCCAAATTTCTTTTGAGAATTTTTAGACAGGTTTCCGTCATAACAGGATAATTGCATGATATTCCTTTCACTGGGACCATGAAAATTTTGTTACAAAATCCTGTATCAACGAGAGAATTTCATGGTAGGAAAAGAATACAATTATGCCGGCTAAAACGGACACTTCAAGTAACTATAGCGATTCCTTCTAACCAGGTTTTATTGCCATTAGAAGAGCTCTTTATAAAAAAAACCTTCAGAATTTTTTTTTTAATTAAAAGATATGCTTCGAATTTACATAAATATGCAAGTTACTGGAGTAGTGGAGACAGGAGGTTGGGTTATCTTTAACCCATCGCTTACTTAACTCAATCTACAATGATTACATGAAAATGCCCTTTGTGTTTTAATTTTTTTTCCGATGATCTCTCGATTAATGTGGGTGTAATCGCGACCTGCGTTATACACGGCCGGTGCATGACGTTTAAATAATCACATGAAAAGGATCATTTTTACACGGCGATTGGTGCAAAGCGGCGAGCCCTCCGTTTTGCACCAATCGCCCTGTAAAAATGATCCACTCCGACAACCAGACAAATATCGCTATTATGCAGAATTCAACTTAAAATCGACTCTTTCATATTTCTTGATACTAGAATGAAGTTTACTTGGTAGTTACTTTCGATTCGCCTGGACGCAGTTCGGGGAAAGGCGTTCAAGGTTCTGCATAAAATTAACCACAGTCAAATGGGGTTTAAAGCATATTCTCTATTGTAGCAGAGTGAGTATCGTGTATGCGGCCCCTATTTGGTACAACGGACATTGGTGATTGCAAACAGGTTGCTTATCACGAAAAGAGGTCTTCTCTTGTTTGTGACAAAGTATTATGCCATGGTTTAAACGGATGCGCTCCACGTCTTGTCCAGGGTGCTTCCCCTAGACTTGCGTGCAGAACTGGATAAGGACTTAACTTCTCTAATCCGCTTGAACAAGACCGTTGATAGTACCGGACTAGACTCCGAATCAGTCGACCTCTGGGGACCACTTCTAAGCGTGAGAACCTTTGGCGGATCCCGTGGACTTCGGACCTCATTCCGAAGACTACGTGTACATACTACACTCACGGATATAAAAAGCAGGACAACAGCATCGGTTGTTCGTTTTTCAGTGTGGCTGAGGGGCAGATCGTGGTGGAGAGCCAGTTCCAACTCACAGATGATGCTGAAGTTTTACGTCCGAAGTCCTTACGATTAAGGAAGTAATTACTGATACCCATCGACTAGGTCTAGAACTCGACATCCACTCAGATTCGATATTGGCGCTTCAAGCTCATAATAGCCTTAGTGCCAAGGCACAGGGTGATTGACGAGATTAATGACTTGGTTAAACAGACTAAAGTAGAAATTCACATGCACTGGATCCAAGCTCATGTGGAGCACGCCTACAATGAACGTATGGATGCACTGGCCAAGGTCGCCACGGGCAGACAGTTAGTCGATGTGGAGGTCAAAGTCACGCACAGCTAGGCCAAAAAATAGTCATTTGGCCTGAATGGCAAGAAAAGTGGAACAACTCGGAGACCGGTTAGAATGACGTGTGAATCCTTCCCGATAGTCCGCACTCCCAGACGGCAGGACGACTCTCATGTCATTCAAGTTCTAACGGCATTTCGTACCTTCTGCGACCACCAGGTTCGCTTCCTTATGTTTGGTAAGGTAAATTTCGTAGGGTCGGGGTCGGGTGGTCCGGCCTTGGAGCTTACATGCTTATGCGCTGTCTGGCGGTTCTCACGGGAAAAGTTCTTCCGGAAGGGCTTATTCTGCGTTTACAATATGGCGTAACTGTCTCTCCAGGTGTATGCGAGGCACGGGTTTTTGAAGCAATTAGCGTGCTTCATTGGTTCTTTAGGCGGTCTTTTAGTTGGGCCTTATGATTTAACGCCATAATGTATACAGCCGGCTAGATCGTAACCTTGGTCGTCGGAGGGTTGGCCGATATATTAGAGCTCTTCGTGATCGCAGACCACGGTTGAACAGAACTCAACCGGCGCGGCGTAGGCAGGCTAAAGACATGTATCATGAGCTTGCATGCTAAGGTAAGGTGATAGGTTAGGATAAGTTTCTGTTAAGTTTGATTGAACCTGGGAACCCACGGGCAGTAGGTGAGATCGTTACCGCCGAGCAAAAGGCTAGCTCTATCGCTTCCTGCGAGATACTCGTTTTCTACTGCCCGTACAAGATGGTGTCGCCACAGTACTCCACCCCAGTGAGGAGAACGTCTCGTTGACGTTGAACGAGCGATGTGCACTCGTGTTGCGCGGCGGTTGCCAGGTTGCTGCTGTCCCGGCGTGCGCGTGCTATGAGAGTCGTCATAGGCTTTCGTGCTGTGATCGTTTCACAGGCTTTGCGTGCTGGGTTGTTTCAGTGCTGCCATCTGTTGGACTCCAGAGGAGGTGATGATGTCGGCGAAGGTG
Source organism: Maratus michaelseni (assembly GCA_963931845.1). Taxonomy (NCBI): domain Eukaryota; kingdom Metazoa; phylum Arthropoda; class Arachnida; order Araneae; family Salticidae; genus Maratus; species Maratus michaelseni. The sequence continues at coordinate 15,012,056 of OZ007598.1, forward strand.
CGTGCTCGTTTGTCCAAGGTCACCAATGTGAGAGTAGGTGCGGGAGCCAGGATTGAACCTGGGAACCCACGGGCAGTAGGTGAGATCGTTACCGCCGAGCAAAAGGCTAACTCTATCGCTTCCTGCGAGATACTCGTTTTCTACTGCCCGTACAAGATGGTGTCGCCACACTTTGTTGTTATGTTTGGTAAGGTAAAGTTCGTAGGCTTGGGGTCGGGTGGTCCAGCCTTAGAGATTACAAGCTTATGTAATCTCCAAGCAAGTGTCTAAGCAAGGGCGTGTCTGTGCACTCAGGCAGGAAGTTTCCACAATCTTCCGGGCTTGCTAACGACACTTTTGTCTCAATCCATACCAGAAGGGCTAGTGACTATCTCTGTAGATTTTCACGTCCGGAAGCGTTGGTAAATCCATCTGGAAAACCTATAAATACGAGTGAGTATCCGCCGGAGACTGACCGTATTCATAAGTTTCTCTCCGGCTATCCAAAGCTCGATGTGTCACCAAGTGTCAAGAGGCTCAGTCCTTTAGTACATTGGACAAATGTTAGTACTACAGCGATAAAACTAAGAAAGGCATTCGGCCCGTGACTAGCCCGTCGGCAGTAGATGAAGAAAAGGAGGATTACGCGTGAGCTCGGGAGGTCATGAAAACGTCTCCCTGTACACATCATACTCGCTCAGGCTTGACAGCCTAAGTGGAGCAGAATCATCGGATCACTAGGATCTAGTGTAGACTCTTGGGTGCTCCAATCGGATAATCACTGACACACACGGGCTCGTTTGGTGCGACCCACTCCTGTGGCAGGGAAGCACGCTGCACACTCCAATGCCCAGGCGAGTGGACCGGAACATCCAAAGGCCGCCCGACCCTCAACAAGGAAAGATCAGTTGACGTCACTCAGGGCAAAACTTTGACGTCACTCAGGGCAAAAGATGGTTTTGATTGGTGTACGAACAGGGACGAGTTTGTCTGATTGGCTGGGAGAGGGGGAGATTGATTGACGGGAGTGTTTGTTTGTAAACATGCCCTTTCCTTACAGTGTCCGCGAGAACGATCGGAACGCCCTTTATTGAAACCAATAAAGGTTACAAACTGCGGTACTAAGACCGGACTTCCAACAGAAAAAAAACGACATTGGGCAGTAACACAATATGATAATTAATCTGATTAAATGATAAAATTAATTATATAAAAACAAATAATTAGTGCATGTAAAAATTCTAAAAGATGACAGTCTGTGGTACGAATACCGGACTGCCAAAAAACTGACACTGGGCAGCAACAAAAATAATATGAAATATAAAATAAGTAAATTTAATTGTAGAAAAAATTCCAATTTACTAGTATAGTTGAAAAGACTAATTTCAAACTAATACTTAGAAGAACATGTTGTCGCCAGAGCCTCTTGCTCTAAGCCGACATTGGGCGACGTAATACAAAACAATATATAATAAAGAAGATTATAAAAAGAAATATACACTAGATGAAAACAACTATGGTTCAAGATTTGAAGACGACCAACAAACCCAGAGCGAGGGGATACAGAATATTTATTAATTAGAACTGACAGAATTTCTTTTAAATCAATCTTTAGCTAGGTCCCAGACAAAATTAAAAAATTTATACAATTTAGATAAAAGGGAAGGCCTTTTTAAAATACTTGATAACCAAGCTGAAGGAGGTGAAATAGGCTTTCTGAGGTGCTATTGAGCCGTAAGAGGAGAATTAGAATAATAATGATCAGGCGGGGTCTCCGTGGCCGAGTGGTTAAGACACCATTTCGCTAATCGCTTGAGAGCGTAGGAGTCAGGCCGGCGGGTTGGACTCCCACCAGCTCCATTGCACACACTTTGTGGAGCTCCCGCATGTAACTCTCTGGTGTTGTAAATTTCCTTGTAGCTATCTCGTCCCTGTATACTGACGATGACTTATAAGCGGACACTTGATGTCAAGCACACAAGTCAGATGTATGTTCTCAATAAACAAACAAACAAATAATGATCAGGTCTTGCCCTGTGACCGCAGTCCCAGTCAGGAGTTGGATATTTCTTGAATTAAAAAAATAAAATTTAAAAGGACCATCTCCAGTTAAAAATGCCGTATGATTATAACGACCTTTAACTGCGCAATCTCTTAAGAGTTTAATTCTTAGAAGCCTCCTAACGTGTGAAGGTGTAACAGGCAAAACCACATCAATAACAGGTATAGATGTAGCAGCTTTTGTCAACATATCGGCTAGTTCATTTCCCGGGATCCCCGTATGTGCAGGCACGTGTCCAAGCTCTGTGAGAAGTTCTGTTTATTAGTGTAGAAAGTTGTTTTTTAATGGACCTTACCCACGAGTGGCAACAACCATGTTTCTGGGGGTAATTTTCTTCGGAAAAAGACTGTTTATTGGACGAAGGGGAAGCTGTCTTAAAATGTTCTTCACGCCTATTGGTGTTTTTCTTCTCTTTACCCGCAGATGACGTGACATGGGTAAAGTCCATTTCTAATATTTGAGGGTTGACAGATTTAAAGGCTCGAAATTTGAGAGACTGTCGATAAAAATATATGTAAATTCAGTATTATTTTGAATTGAGATCCAGTCCAGAGCCCTGTAGATGACACAGAGCTCTGCTTGATACATAGAGTTGTTATTTTCTAATCTGCAGTTGCAACGACTCACTCAAGCTTGAGGCTAAAGTGAGATATCGTGAGCCACCAGGTGACACCCACACCTGCCCAGAAATTGAAGTCACAGGGCCATACCAACCGGCCCCCGAACTCGGAACTGTACCTTACCTCCCTGCCAAGTAGTACCAGGGCTACACTAGATACCGGGCTTGCTCATTCATTATCATGACGTCACAAAAGGTGGCTGGACGCGACGAAAGACATACTGCGATTGGCGCGTCGCTTTGTACCAATCGCTGGTCGCGGTCAGCCACTATTTGTGACGTTTTGAGAGTGAATGAGCAAGCCCGGTATCTAGTGTTGCCTTAGTAGTACCTAAACACCTACGGAACTCTGCCCTTGTCCAGATCCTAGTCGACTTTATGGCAAGCTAGTATACGCTTTTTCCCGAGAAACGGGGGTTGATGGTGGTAAACCGCGCCCACCTTAGCACAGCACTCCTCTCCCCGCTAAGGCTCCTATAGGGTTATAGGAGCTCTACTCCCCGCCGGTCACTGCATGGAGATTGTAATTCATCCGTATTCATGCCCCGTCATGTCGGCGAACAGCGCTCAAAGCCAGGTTTCTGGTTATCTCCCGCGTTTAAGCGGTCGAGTCAGAACCACCTAGAACCACCTCTGGCTTCTACAGCGATAAATCCAGGGGATTGTGAAGGGTTCTAAAGTCACTGAAGAGTCCGAATAGGCGCTGGAGGAGATTATACCAGGGATCTTGCGAACAGTAAAGCAGAGACATAGTGTCGAGCAAAAAGCCAAGCCAGTTACTCTAAGCTAGTAACTCACTCTATATAAGGAAAGGGCATGTTTACAAACAAACAGTTCCATCAACCAATCTACCACTGCATTTTTGTCGCAGCTATCATTGCAGGAATCATCATGGCGACGTCGGCCAATCATATTACAGACCAGTTTAACGTGGACCAATCAAATCGCTCCATCTCATGTGTACTGTAGGAGTCGTAAAGAACGAACAGGTTTTTCTCCCAAACCAACAGTAATTAAACCAACAGTGACGTTAGTTGCTTTTTCCTTATACTATTCATGTGAGATGAAATCGCTACATACTCCATCCTTAGTGATGAAGACATCTTGACGTTGGATGAGCAATGTGCACTCGGGGGTGATGCTGTCGTGTTTACCATGTGCTGGTGCGATGCGTGGCATGACAGGGTTTGTGCTTTGAGAACAGGCTTTAGGCGTTGGAGAGGATTTTTTAGTGCTGTCATTTGTTGTTTTTGAGACATGATTGTGGTTGTTGAAGGCTGTGTTTTTGTCTGAGTTAACAATGAATAGGTCAGATTGGCGCTGGTGGGGATTGAACCAGGGACTTCATAAAAGTAGGCAAGAGACGTGTGTTGAGCAAAAGTCCAAGTTAGCTACTCTAACCTAGTAACTCGCTAAATAGTATTTATGTGAGATGAGATAGCTATACCACTCTCATAGCAATTCACACAATTTGACTGGATTAACAAAGTATGCAATTTTGCATTGTCATGAAGCAAAATGAATGAACGGTAATGAAACATATGGCACAATGCAAATTTTCAGTTGCTAAAAGTAGCACTCAGCATTCATATTGCATCATTGTTCCAGTCCAAACGTATGAGGCCGGCTCGCTCTTGATTCCAAAAACTGATATTAATATCGCCTTTCATTGGCAAAAGTCGGCCAGGGAATGCATCCAGCGAAAAAGATAGGCCGCGGTACTGAAGCACTGCTTCTCGATCAATTTTGTGTGATGACCTTGATTTTAGTTAGAGTGCCTTATAAGAGAGTTGCGAGATAGGCAGAGAGCCCTACCCCTAGATTAGAAGTTTTTGTCCAAAATATGGGAACTGACATTACAGAACTTTACGATACTTGTCTGAACGAATTAAACAAGCAAACAAACTTTAGCTTTGGGCATGACGACCAGCTTTCTAGTAAAGTAAGTAATAGCAGGCTCGCCAAGTATTTGTCCAAAATTCTATCAAACAGTCATATTTTATCAACCGTAATTCCTCACTCTCTTACAGATGCACTTTGATCTTAGGTCATCAATCAAATTCGCATTATTGGCCGGTACTGAAGTTGGCCATGGTAAAGGCCCCTAGCCCTATCCCTCTCCAAATGACTTCCCTGCTTTTGAGTTCTTATCTCGTATCATTAACATGCTGCATTCTTATTCGAGACTCATCATTTGGACAATCTCATCTTAAAGCAATTGGGCGATACTTAAAAGGTAACGAGATTTTATAAAGGACTACAATTTAAAGTTTACTGTGCTTTAAACTATATATTTTTATAAGCTTCGTCCTTTTCAAAACATCGCGAATTAAAAAATAATTTTTTAAATCAAAATCAGGGAGAACTACATGTCTGATCATCTTAGCGATGCTTTAAAAATGCAGGGTAGTTTCACGGACTTTTTTCTTTTCATTGCAAGACACCCTTCCAATGAATCTATTCTTGTCAAAATCGACAATTTACTTTTAGACAACTTTATGTAACTGACAATTTTCCCTAGATGCTCTCTATCTCTTTGCTGTGCAATCAGCAGATAGCACCATAGCAACCGTTTTGCTTGACCACAACAAACGAAAGAGACAGATCGTGATACTTTCATCCTTCTTGGCAGTTACGTGATTAACGCTGGTTTCCATCAATTGTCAAAATGCGTTATGACCAAGGTAGACTGAAAAACATCCGAGATTGGTGGAGAACCTCGGCTTGTTTTTTCCGTTAACTGCGGCTTGCTTCCACGGTCCTGTAGCTGCTAATGCTAATCAGAATTGTTCAACACCATCCTATGTATATACGAGGGGCAGTCGGAAACTAAGTTTCCCCTGGCGACTGTGGTCAGAGGTGTGTATGAAAGACAAAAAATGTAATGAGACATTAAAGATAAAACATAACTTTATTTTTCCACATAAGTACCAAGTACATTGAGACATTTGTCATGCCGCTTTATAAGCTTCAAAAATCTCTCCAGGAAAAAATCAGGGCTTTGCATACGGACGAAGCGTTGAACGGCTATGGGCGAAAGGCGACACAGCAGGTGAACGCGAACGTGCAATACACCGATACAACATTGGGTAGAAGTCGACCGTGATCAAGCAGATGGCGCTGTTGCAGTGCCTGCGCAGATGGCGCTTCGTCCGTATGCAAAGCCCTGATTTTTTCCTGGAGGGCTTTTTGAAGCTTATAAAGCGGTATGACAAATGTCTCAATGTACTTGGTACTTATATGGAAAAATAAAGTTATGTTTTATCTTTAATGTCTCATTACATTTTTCGTCTTTCATACACACCTCTGTCCACAGTCGCCAGGGGAAACTTATTTTCCAACTGCCCCTCGTATATAGGGCAGTTGCAATCAGCTGATCAACCATTGTATTCACTTGGAGGTAAGGGTAATTCCACCAATCAGAACTGCCTATTTGTACTATGTACCTCCAAGGTGACGTCAATTGCAACTGCCCTATAAGATAGGATGGTGTTGATTCGTTAAGTCAGCATAGTTTGCGACAAAAGTGATTGATTTTATGACATCATTTGCAACTACCTTCTTTCTCTCTTTATAATATATAAGTGTATGTATTTCCACATTTTAGTTTTTAAGGTGCGGTTAAATCGTTTCCCCACCGAAGCTTTCGTATTATTATTCGTTGTAAAAGACCGAATTTCTTCTTGCTTTAAACAGAGAATTCAAGTGCTTGAATACGCCATCTGGTGAAAAAAAGACAATTTTTCGCTTCAGGAAAATCCTTTCCAAACCCATTGAATTACATGCATTTTTATTTTGTTTATAGGATTATATTTTTGCACAATTTCAGATTTCATGTGATATTTGTGTTCTGTGTTTATATGGCAAAGTAAAAATTATCCAAATTTGAATATCAAACACTTTGAAACGCGCTTACAATAAATAATGGTTTCAATGGCACTTTAGCATTAGTTAAAGGGACAATTTTCCTGTACCGACGGCTGCGATCAGAGCCTCTATAGGCCGTTTTAAGTCCCAACTTTGAAAACGACTCTTCTTAAATTACTTTCCAGCATAAGTTTGTAAAGATTTGGGTTTTTTCGTAGAAAAAATAGATTGAAATGCTTCAACAATATCTTTTCCGCGTTTCGTTTTCAAAGGGATTGCCCACGCATATTTTGATAAAATGTATCGAAATCCTTCATTATGCTTTTGCAATTGGCGGGTTCCTCTAGGTGGTTTTGACACGGCTCCTTAAGTGGGGAAGATGACCGGGAGCCTAGCATTGCGAGACTCTACGTTGGGTTGTTCCGACTCGGCCCCTTCAGTGGGGAAGATGACCGGATTCCCAACTTCGTGAGATGTTCTTCTACACGACGGGGACAAGAGACGGACGGACCTCCACCTTACCGTGGTGCGCCAGTGCAAAAGGGATGTCCGAAAAAGCCAGAGACGCCACAAAGACCAGCTGCAATGGGCCATGGTCTCCCGCTCACAAGCCCGGGTTCTCCGCGGCGCAAGGACTCGACAATGCTCGGAGCCTCCTCCGTAGGTGGTGAAAGGACTGATCCCAATTGCTCGAGCGAGACCCTCGCCTCGCGTCGAGGTTGGTGAACGTTGGGCAAAGGCTAGCGAACGGAGGCTGGACCGTCTCCAAAAGTTTATCCGAGGATTTGACGGCGGCGAGATCGAATTCTGTACGGCACGATGCATGGTGGCTCTATTGTGACGCTGGTCAGTGGGAGATAAGGCGTGTAGCAACCATCGGCGCTGAGCCAGCGGTAGCCAAGCTACGTCACCGAATCCAGATTCTCGTGAATTCATACGAGGACGCGACTAGCAGAGGGCCAGTTTACCCAGTGCACATCCACAGATGGCGCTCTTCGGCTGGAGGGAGAGAGGGGGACGTAAGCCTCCTGCACCTCTCGACCCTTTCCCAAATGAAGTGACGACAAAGGCCGTTGCAACATGCGGTGGAGCCCAAACTCAGAGGACACCAACACACAACACTTGGGCGGACACTGAGGTGATCCAACGGCTTCGTAGCTGGGACTACTATTCCATATTAAGCTTCTTCTAATGCACCTCAGTGATATATATACATTTCAAATAGTGAAACATTATTTAAATAAACCGCAAATGATTTTTCCTCATAGACCGCAATGTAACGGAATTCTTTTCAGTGTCCCTGTAAAAAAACTATTAGTGCTACACACTTCCGTTGAAATAGTGAACATGCTATAGATAACAACAATAACATATAAAAATTGCAGCGCAATCCGAGCATATTTACGGGAGTTAGAGCACGGACAGACGGCAGACAAACAAGTCATAAACACTTTTCAACTAGGTTGGGAAGTGTTAAAAACGACTAGTTCATTGGTTACGGCGAGCAGAAGGAGCTTCTCGCCAACCCGAGACTTCTAAGAAATCAGTCCTGACACATAGATACGCTTTGGCTAGGGTTGTCCCCTCCCAATTTTTTTGCATTCGGCAAGCCCCGCAGCGAAATACGGGAGGTCCCCGATCTACTCTATTGAGAGGATCATTCACATATAAAATAACAAACACAAAACAAAACATATCACAAAAATGTTAGAAACAACCGAAAATTAGTTTTAGACTCACTATTGGACTCTGAAGGACGTGGAAACCTCCTTCAAGAACGCTAAACATGCCAGCGATAGAGCGCAGTTACCGGCACGTGGGCGTACACGCATGGTCCGCAACCACCACGTCATCCTCTGTAGCTGGAGTAGTTGTGTGCCGACCTCAATGCTTGAGCAGCGCAGGAGGTGCCCAAAGCCAAGTGGGGCTTCAGTCCGAAGGCAGCCTCTGAGGTCGCTGTGGAAGAAGACAATCTTGGTGAGGGGATCACCTACTTCTTGTCTGGTCTGACTACGAGGAACCGGGCCGGTGGCTCTCTGACTAATGCAGCGGCGCTTAAACCAAAACTCAAATTCTCGGGTTGAAAACCAGTTCAGCGCGTCTAAGCGTAATCGGAGCTTGCTGTGCCCGATGATTGGATTAGCGGGAGTCTTCACATAATTTTCTATCTACTAAACTGGACCGGGTCCGCTTCTTTAGCGTGCTTGAAGGTGTTTCCCATGCCCTTCAGAGTCCGGTAGTGGTCCTCAACTAACTTTCCGTTGTTTTAATCTTTGTTGTGTTTTTGTTTTTACATGTGCATGATCCTCTCAATGGAGTCGATCAGGGACTTCCTGTATTTCGCTGCAGGCTCCCCGAAAGCAAAGCCATTGGGGGGGGGGGGACACAACTTAGCCAAGGCATGTCTATGCGTCAGGGACTGGTTTTCTTCGAAGTGTCGGGTTGGTGAGAACTACCTCTTGCTCACTGCGGCAGATGAATTAGTTGTTTCCTCCTTTCCTAGGACTCAACGATCGGACGTCGTGGCAAAGCAAGGGTCGTTGGGGGAACTCGACATATGGCCGAGGACCCGGTTCCCCTCATGGGGTTCCGACTATAGAGCCGTCGGGTGTCTTCGTGGTGGTTCCTCTGATTTTGGGCTCCACCGAGTATCGTAATAACCTCTATCGCCACCTGATAGGTTCAACCAGAGTGATGCGCAGGTGGCAGTGCTCCGACCGGTCACAGCGCATACGAGAAGCCTCTCCCGGTCGTGCGTGTTATAAGTCCCTCAGGGCTTGGGTGCAACGGTTGACGTGCTTGATGGGCACCTTCAGGCATTGTTCAGTCTTACCAAATCTGCTTTTCATTGCTGATCTATCGAATATATGATCCACGATACGTTAGGAAATTTCTTCGCACTGGTTAGTGCAGTGTGTAGGAGTCGACTACACTTAAGAGTTCTTGTACGGTTTTCTTGGATACTTTGCTGCGAACAAACAGCACAATGCAATGTATCGACACCACCAAAACTTCCAACCACAGCCGGGTTTTTGTATATTTCCTCCATGACAACACTTGTGAGAATGGGAAGATAAATTTCCTGTATCATTTACTTTTAAAATAAAATAAAATGCAAACTGTTCACTTCCAGTCAAAAGACAAATTAATAAAAAAATAACACACAACGCGATATACAAACACACGACACTTATAACTTCTTCTGTCGAAGTCATTTCTATAAATAATGCAACTGCCGCATGACATTCCTTTAACTTGAACTAAAATAATGACTCAGGTATTAGCACAACGATGACGTCATCCTATAAGTCTACGTGTCACGTGCACAACTTGGTGATTGCATCATCCTAATCCTTCCAGAACGCGATTGCATCAACCTGTTACCACCTCGAAGGGAATAGAATCGATCAATCAGAACGCCGATCGCAGCACCCTCTATCCCTGGCATCATATCCTTTCTCGACACCTTCCAATCTACTCAGTCAACACCTGGACATCAACCAAGAGGGTCTTGTCCATGACACTCTCCGTATCTATGTACCTCTTTCTTATACGATCACACCGCTTTCATCTTCATTAACCACTGTTATCTCCTCTCATATCTGTCACCTGTCACTCACTCACCTCCCATATGTCAATCACCTTCTAGCCACGACCTCCACCTCCTAGCTACTGATGGTGCAAAACTCTCTTTTCCCCTCCACTAACACTCCCCTTTCGTCTGCGTAAAGATTCGAGAAAAGCCCGGAGAGGTGCAGGCATAATCAAAAGATGAATAATAAAAATATGAGTTTTGCAAATACTGTCAATTCAATATAATTAAACTAAGCTCATTTTAATTAAACTAAGTATTTTAAGATAAATTTGTAAAGTAGGGTTAATGAGTTAGGTTTTACAAAACCCACTATAAGTAAAATTGTTTGAAAATCAATGCACGAAAGGGTGGGTGGGAGTGAAATTAAATTAAGCAATGATAAAAGTGACAAGTACAAAACTTAAAAAATATATCAGTCAATGATAGTCATAACATAGTCATATAAATCAGGGAAAATCTTTATTTTTAATTACGTATCATCACATTAAGTCTTAAAAATATAATCTATGCAGTTTTTAATTATCATCAAATTAAAGAGAAAAAAAAAGTTTTGCATATTCATTTATTAGTTTACATTTTGTACAATTAAATGTATAAATAATCAAATGTATTTGAGAAACATTAATTATTTGCAGTATATTAAAAAATAATCAAAGCAAAGCATTTAGTGTATTTAAATAATGAAAACTTTACTTAAACATAACTTAAGCTTTTCAGGTATTAAAATTGTAATTTATCAAATACTTAATTCATGTATTTAATGAACTTAGTTAAAGGTTAAGACGATTATATACAAATTGCCAGCTTGAAATTATTCAACATCCACAGTGAATAGTATTGTATAGTATTATTGTTTAAAGATAAATGTAGAATAAAACAGCAATTAATATTTGAAAAGGTAAAACTTTATTTATTTATTATTTTCCATTCCAGCTCTCGTTGCCATTTTTTTGTGATTTAGATGATTTGTTAAAGAGAACATGAGTCTTAACAGCACCTATTGTATGAGAGAAAAATTAAAAATAGTACAGTTATGAAGTACAATTTGTAAATATAGATAGAAAAGTTTTTGTGTTAAAGGAAAAAAAATAGAGAAAAGCAGTCAAGACTCTCTGAAATGCTTCTGTGATTTGTTTTTATTACAGAAGTCTTCTACAAGGCAGCAGTTTCAAAACCTATAAATAAAATAATTTTAAATTCATTAAAACAAAAGGATGGATCATATTTAATAGCATATAACAATTATTCATAACATTAGAAGCAAATTTTGAAAATAATAATAATCATTTTCCATTATATGATAGATTTATTTCTTCCATCTCTGAATAATATAAAAAAAGGGCACTTACATATTTTTAAGAAATCACTAGATATTTAATTTTTTTAATTTTAATACAAACAACTATTGTGCAATGTTTCTGCTTTATCAAAGAAAAAAAATGTTTAAATTCAATGTACCTTAAAATAAATTTGTAACAAAAACCAATTGTATGGCACCGTAAAATCCTGATTGTAAGCCCCCCTTTTTAAAAAACAAAAAGGATTAAATTTGAGAGGGGATATAATTGAGATTTAAAAACTCATCTTCATCATTAATTTAGAAGTAAAAAAGAGGTGATAATCTTCCATATTTTATCAGATTATCACTTTAAAAAAAATAAAAAGAAAGAATCATCTAAATTCTCCCCTTAAAATCCTGTCTACCACATAAAATTAAATTTTTTTTTCATATTTTTCTTTATTTGTTATTTTATTGCAACAATAAATAATCAATCATCTAAATCCTCCCTCAAAATTATTGCTTCCCCCTCTGGTACCAAAAATGCCAAGTTTAACCTTTAATTTTAAATTTATTTTCCAACTTATTTAATACTCTATACTAACAATACATAAACCAAATCCACCACCTAAATTATCCCTTCATCTAAAATCTCTCCCCCAGCCTTCCAACTTCATCTCATGAAGACTTCCCCCCCTCCAAATGCATCTGCTAAAATTTTAAATCTTTACAATTCTTAGTTGTTTTTTGCTCTATAAGTGATGTTGCTGTAACAATTTTTAAATAACCATCTAAATTAGTCCTATCTCCCCCCCAAAAAGTCCTCTGTTTTTCTTTGCCCCCCCCCCCCAATACACACTTTACAATTAAAAAAAAAAGTTTTTTTTTGCTCTATTTATAAACATTTTTTGCAACATAAATTTTATAATTATCTAAATTGCTCCACCCCCCCCCCAAAAAAAAAAAAAAATTGCTTTTTCCTTTTCTTCCTCCTGAGCACCCAAACTTTTAAATCTGTAAAACTATTTTTTAAAAGATTTTTACGCTGTATTGTTACTTTGTAGCAACAATAAATAAATGATCATCTAACGCTCCGCTTAAATCTCCATTCCCCCTCCTTAGAAAAAGGGATGAATTTCTAGACATGGAGGGGGGGGGGAGGACAAAGAGAATATTTCAGTCTTTTTTTCTAGTTTAGCTGTTCTCTAATTTTGTTAATGGTGAGGGGGGGGATTTTAGAGAACATTTTTTGAACAACCAAACTTAGAAAAAAGATGAAAATTTTTGCTTTCCTCTCACATATTTAAAAATCCCCCCCACCCCCCACTCTTGAGAGGAAAAGACAGAGCAAAAATTTCAAAGTGGATGATGATTTTAGATGCGTTATTGTTGTAATTTTTGAATTTTAGGATATTGAATTATGCTGAATTAATTTGATAGCTTGGAGTTACCTTATGTAAATTCGTATATGCCTAAAAAACTGAATCGCCAATACCCCAGATAACAATTATTCCTTTATTTAATGACCATATTCATGTTCAAGATGAGCATATAATATATTTCTTTTTATTCTCTAGAGCAGCGGTTCTTAAACTGTGGTCCGCGAGCTTATGTCCGGAAGTCCTCAAGCTCAGTGCGAAATTTAGATTTTTTTCCCTCCTGAAGTAATTTCTGTAGATTTTTTAGGGGGAGTTTTGCAGGACAAGAACTTCTAGTCTAGACCATTAATAATCATAAAACATCATATCTTCTGAGGGGGACATGTCAGTGCTCCAGAGATGGAATGCTCCCCCCCCCCCCCCCCTCTTTCCAGGACAACACTCTGAATTCATCACTAAGTAAGCCAAAAAATTTTTTCCTTTCCCTAGTTCGTTTTAAAATGCATAATGTTTCGAGCTGTCCAAGTAGCAATCACATGACCATACGGTCTGTTTATCGCTGCAAGAAAAGGAAAGCAAAGTTTGTTTTTAAACCTCGACCCCTTATCCCTCGATTTCCACGAGCAGGACATTTGTAGAAAAAATTATATAATACACAATTTTTAGAGTAATTTTGTTTTAAAAATTCCACAGTCAAAGGGTAAAAATACAAATGATAAATATCCTAAATATTTCAAATACATGATGATCTGAAATATGTAATAAAATACATATTGGTCGAAAGAATTTTGAAAAAAAAAACTAAACAATTAATCCTCTAGGATTAATACAGATTCTCCATCAAAAATAAATTATAAAAATTCACCTAAGCAATGTTTTACAATTATTGGAGATTTAAAAGAAAGAGAAATATTTATTTTTAACTTTCAAAACAAATAATAGAAGCTATGAACTTGGCGAATTTTATTTTTTTAAATCAACAAAAAGTGCAGTTTCTCCCAAAATGAGGAAATAATTTCAGACTTAAAAAACGAGCTTGATAAAAATCATAAGCCTTTTTCTCTTTCTAAATGTGCAAGAATTTTCCTTTTTAAGAAATTAGGATGCACGGGTGAGAAATTTGTTTTTAAGAGGTAATAGAAGCCGGTTTGCATTTTTTCAAAATCATTTGAAAAAATGAGTTATTGTTATTACAGCCATTGTCATTTTTAAATGCACTGCTCGTATTTTAGTCTTTCTTGTTACATATTTACATAGTTCGACAATATGTTTTATTTAAGATATAGATGAGTGATTAAAATGTAAAGATGAGAAGGAGTTAGATTTAAACGATGATGATTGAACACCTCAGAATTCAATGGAGAAGAAAATGTCGCCAAGGCAAAAGCGTTAGTCCTCTGAATAATACTTAACATTTGTATTTACGAGCACCTATATTAATAACGAGGAACAGTCAGTCTATTATTTGTAACGATATACTGTCCAATCAGTGCATGAGACCAGCAAAACTCCTAAGACAAAGTAAACACAAAGAGTATGCAAACAAATCAAGTGACTTTCTTTAAAAGCAAGTTTTAAAAGAACTGAACAAGTCAGAAATGAAATGAAAACACCACAACTGCTTCCAATAATGTAAAGACCGTTTTTACCTTATATCAGGTATCTCTGACGGTAGAAAAGTCTGCAAAACCTCACACGATTTCAGATAATTGAATTCTACCTGCTGCTAAACCAAATCACTTCAATGATAGAAGAAAAAACAACAAAGGATTTAAATTCCACTTCATTTTCTAATGATACTGTTAAGAGCAGAATCAGACTTTTGTCACAATTTTGAGAACTAATAGAATGAACGTGTAAAAACTAGTCCTATTTTCACATTGCAACTAGATGAGACTTTAAATATTTCCAATTGTTAATTTGATAGTTTTTCCTTGTTATGAATTTGGCACTAAAGATATGTGAAGAATTTTGTAAACTCCTTCCAACTCGAACAACAAGTGCTATACAGTTCACATGTTTAGATGGTTTCACACAAGAAAAAGAAATAAACCGGTCAAGATGTATTGCAATAAGCGCAGATGGGGCTTGAGCTATGAGTGGAACTGCTAATGATGTGATGTTTGATCAGCTTCGTTGAAGCTAAAACACCACATGTAATTTGAACACACTGTTGTATTAACCGTGAGTTGCTGTTTGCCTGAAAATTCTTGAAGATTTTAAGACTACATTCAACGAAGTTGTTTCAGTAGTAAATTGTACCTAAAGTAACTAGGTTTGACATAATTTACTACTGCAACAATTAAATTAACTTGAATTATACACCAAAATTTTGTGAGAAGAAATTGGGAATAAACACAAACATTAGGTGGTTGTCACGAGGAAAAATGAGATTTAAAAATTTTAATTTTTGCACTGTGTTATGAATTAAGACTTTTTTAATGGACTCTAAACTCTATTTGAAAGATAGTTCCAATTATTTCTCCTGGCTTGTCAAGGTGGCATATTTGACAGTTGTTTTAAATTTCCTGAATAATACACATTTTCAAAATCCAAGAGAAAGTAGAAGCCACAATAAAAACAAGTATTTGCGAGTTATCGACTTAAAAATGATATTTTTGAATGATATCCAACATTATTCAATATCTTACAATCTTCTGACGATAAAATTTTCCCTGATATTATTGAACATTTTCTTGTACACATGAAGGAAGCACTTGAAAGAAACTTTCAGGCTTTATTTTTCCTCCCTCAAAGTCAAAAACAGAGTGCATGAGGGATCCATTTAATTTCCAAGAAATTAGTGAAATCAAAACCTTGGCATTTTTAGAGCCCCCCATTACAATATCATATGTTATCATTCCTCAAACCCTCCCCCTTAATGATATCGTTATCAATGTCTAAAAATTCTTTTTATTTTTACAATCTTCTTCTTTTTTTAAAAATAAGTTTGCAGTGATATAAAGATATTGTTGTACATTTATTATTAGCACACTTTACTGATTCAAATGAAGCGAAGAAGTCAATGAAATATCACTTATTGTACATGAAATAACTTTATACTAAATAGCCTCTAAAAGAGATAGTAACTACTTAAATGTATTTAATAATAGTTTATTGTTGTTACATAATGCATTCCACAGTAATATTGTCTTTTTGCACCTGTCCCCTGCACAGGGAAGATGAAAGTAGGAAAAACAATTGGATAACATTCTTTCTCTTTCTTTATTAGTAAACCCAAGTATCATTTAAAACATATTTCACACCTGTTTTTTTTAACAGTAAATTATATGCACTTATAGCAGAAGAACAAGAAAACCGAACAGCGGGATAGTTCATATTTTGGAATAAAATGATTTTATAATCATTTAATGGCTTTATTAATAACTCTGTATTTAAAAAAAAATAATAATAACAAGCTAGTTTAATGTAAAGAAAAAAAAAGAAAGGGGGTTGGATAAAAAATGATGATATCAAAAGACAAAACACCCTTCCCTCTAGAGATATCTTACGATATCAAGTGACTGAACCCCCCCCTCCCCCCTAAAGTGATAACGTTATAGTACAGCCACATGCTCAATAATACTTATATAGTTGATATTTCGACACACTATTCATTAATAAAAATATTAAAAGGAATGATATATATATAAACATAACTTCAGGAACAAAAAGAGACATAAATAATATAAAAAATGTTTATTTTTATCAAAAAGCTAGTACTTTTATTCTTTAGAATATTTTCTCAGAATTTAAAGTAAATCATATACGTAAATTCCTACACAATTCTGGCAAAAAAATTCCCTGACTTTTCCAGGTTTTCCCTGTCTTTTCTCAATAAAAATGTGTAGTATATTTGCCAATATTTAGTCAAATCAAATATCTTGTTGTTATTCTATACTAATAAAAGAAAGATGCCTGTCTGTGTGTGATGGCTAGGGAAATCAACCATACATAGAGGTCTGAAAATTTGCATGAGGACAGCCCAAGGCAGGTCCTAATGTACCTGAGGCTCAATTTTTTCATTTTTTAGTAAGTAACTGAGATATTAATTAAAACCCAAAATTCTGAAAAAATGTTGAGGTGGTGTATGCTAGAACGTCATTCTGAAACACAGAAGCAGGGGAGATTTGAAAGTGGCTAAATTCCAAATCACAGAGGGCAAAATTTACTGTAATGGGCTAAACATTGTAGGAATTATTTTAGGAATGCTAAAAAATCATCACAGAATGCAAAATGCTAAAAAAATTGCAGAAGAAAAAATGTATTATATTATACTAAAAATTTGAAACAGAATTTTCTTTTACAAATCTCCAAAACTCGCAAAAAAACTAAAAATCAGTGAAAATTCAAAAATCACTGTTCGCATTCCAAATAAACTTTATGAATATAAATGAATATGTATTCAAACAGAGTTCATACTCTATTTGAATAACAAAATTCCCTGACTTTTCCAGTTTTTTCCCTACAAGTCCATGCCCACAATTCACGACATTTTATAAATACGAATAGCAATTCTAAATCTTAATGATTAAATATACCTCTGAAAATAAAAGTAATCTATAAAATTGAAACTAAAAATCTATTATTTGATATTTAAAATATAAAAAATGAAAAACAATTAAAAAAATACAATTTGGATGGATTCAAAGTAACATTTTATTGATATAATTATAGATTTCACATATCAACCATTTAAATTTTTTTGACATTTCTACCAACATGTCATTTACTGATATTGTTTCAGAAAGTTTGTTATTAACTTTCAATTTTTTGTCTTTTAACAATTTAATTTTAGCTACAGGTTTTCTTTTTTGATTGCTTTATAATTTTCTTTCTTTTTCTTATTTAAATATTCATGATATCCTAGCCATCTTAACTTGGCTCGATATTTCTTTCGCAGAAGTATCATCTGTTTAGCAACAAATTTGTATGGCTAAAACATCATTATGTTAAAAATATGAATGTAGCAAAAACGCTATTTGCTAGTAAAAAAATCTGAATTTTTTGCAGACTGAATTCGGAACACGGAAGAATCTTGACACATAATATATATATATTAATTAAATCCCTGACTTTTCCCGATTTTAGGGAAAAAATGTGAATTTCCCTGACTTTTTGAGCACTTGTCATTTTACCTGACAATTCCCTGTTTTCCATATTTTCCAGTCGCGTAGGAACCCCGTTCAAATTATTTCACAACTAGTATATAACCCCCGTCAAAATTGACGGAATGTTATGTTTCATTTTCATAAGATTTCATGCAAACAAACAGCATTAAGATGTTATGAAATAATATTCAATCCTTTGATATAAACGACGACATTCCCGAAGGAAATAAACTGTTTTGACTGAACTTCAATAGTTAAAAGATTTCACTATAAAATATTCTGTAAAGATTAAGAATGATAAAATCTTCAAAACATTGTTTAGATCAACAAAGTTGTTTAAACACCCATTGCTGGGTTAACACATCTACGGGCCCGCTAGCGGACCCCTAATTAAATCGGGGCGGAGCCTTGCATACAAACCTCGTAAAAACTGCTCTAACACTTCACCCGCACTTTCAGGCAGCGCTGCAAAGCATATTTATAAGCGACATTAAAAATTTCGAGTAATTTGGGGGAATCTGCGTCATTTTGATCTTTTAAACTGCCCTGCTATAGCAGAGTAAACATTTCATTATTCAAATTCCGATTTCACAAGTGTAATAAATTTCGATCATTAAAATAATTTATTTTACTTCTTAATTAAATCGCATTTATTAATTGTATTAATATGACTGATAATTTTTTTTTTACTACAAAGATACTATGTTAAAATTCAAAATTTTATCTGCATTGATATAACTAATACTTGTTGTACCACAGTATTACATTACATTCCTTATATTTTAATTATATTTGATATAAAATATTCATTATATTTACAATGCAAGCAAAATTGATAAAATATAGAACAAAGTGCAAATTCAACAGAAAGTTTATTTGACAAAATAATAATTAAATAACTTAAAATTTAAAAAGTTTATCTCAAATTAAATTCAGATTTTTTATAAACATGCGTAAAGAAACCTGTGATAAGTTTTGATCATTAAAGATCATCTTTTATTAAATAAGTATTTTTTTTTTCTTATTAAATTACAAATTTATTTTCACTACAAAGTTTCTGCTATGCTAAAATACAAAATTTTATTTGCATTGATATAATTAATATATGTAGTATACTGCATTACAATTACATGTTCCTTATATTCTAATTACATTTTATAAGAAATACAGTGACCTTTCACTTATACGCGATGTTCAGAAATTACTTTTTGTACCACTATTTTAAAACAGTAAAATTAGATTTATAAATTCTACGATTAAATAAGGAGAAAATTACTTTAAAAAGGAACTGGTGCTGAAAAATAATTACAGCGTATCACGTATTAGTGAGAGGTCACTGTATTCATTGAGAATTAAAAGTACAAAGAAAATTTTGTTTATATTAATCTCCGATAGATGGCGATAAAGGCTCACAACGAATGAAGGAAGTATTTTAGCGAGTATGGACGGAGGAACGTAACTTCTTCCGATTGCGATCGCATTTCGAAGGGTTACTTTCATGGTTTAATATTTTAAACGTTCACGACGAATGAATCATTTGTTTGTTTACTTTCATGGAGCAATAAACCTGATTTCAACTGAAGTTACCCCAGAATATAAACATAATGTAAGTCATCTCACAAGCATTAATTTATTTTGAAAGACA
Source organism: Maratus michaelseni (assembly GCA_963931845.1). Lineage (NCBI taxonomy): Eukaryota > Metazoa > Arthropoda > Arachnida > Araneae > Salticidae > Maratus > Maratus michaelseni. The sequence goes on from OZ007598.1 coordinate 15,031,592, forward strand.
TGATTTCAAGTAGGAGAAATTATCGTTTAGTTGTCATATGTTAGAATAGGTTTTTTCATTAAGCCTAACATGGCGTTTAACGATGGTCGGTTCGCAAATCAGAGTGGTCGTGCCCGGTACCGTTACAGACACTTTCTTGCCTTTGGATTTTATTATAAGTAAGATAAATAAAATTCATATTAGACATAAAATTATAGACTATTAATTCATAATTTGATTTAAGTATGGTATTAATTTTCTTTCATTTTGAGTTTGTTCAGGGTTAGAGTTATTCAGGTTCAGGTCGGGTTGCAGGTCATCAAAAATTGTCTTTGGTGGTTCAGGGTCCACAAAAATTATAGAGGGGGAGGGGGGGGGGATAAATAACTTCAAAGCAATTTGTAGGATTCAGGTCAGGTTAATCTTTGTTAACCTGACCAGAATTAATTTAGGAAAGAACAGTGCTATTTTTCGTGCATGCTGTGCTGAGTTCTCTTCTTTTATTCTAGATAGATGCTAAAATAAAAAAAAAAGCATGAATTTCTGCTACGGGTGTTAGTACTGACAGAATATTAGGGCTCCAGTACTTTTTTCCTAGAAATTAAGACCTGAATTTTATATACACAAAAATAGAAACTTATGTTATATAACATCCAAAAATCTTTTAATATCATTTAGACATAGTAAAAATTTGTCATTAGTTGTTCAATGGATCATTAGTTGTGTGCAATTCAAATGATGCCAATTGAAACAAGATATTTGGAGAGTTATCACTGGTGACCTTAGTACCAAAAATTTTAATAAGAAGTAATATCATAAACTAAAAACATATTTCAATAATAGTATCATTTCTAATTTACATAGGCAATATTAAAAGCTACTACTGTTTTTTCTACCATTATAAAAAAAATCATGATAATTAAGTGTATTGGAATCCTGATCAAATAATCAAGATTTAGTTGTTAGAATTCACACTGTGAATGAAAAGAAATGCTTGTAATGTCGATGCATTGAAATATTATTTGGCAATTTATTACCTATGACCAGCAAATGGAAAAATACCAAAAGAATAATACTCAACAAAATTATGCAAACAGAAAATTTATTTATAGCAAAACCTGCAGTTAAAAAAGAAAATAATTTACCTATTAACATTTATAGATTTTACCAGAAAGTTTACCTTATTCAAAGTTAGATCCTACTTGAGGAAGTTGAGTCTATCAGTTGATATCCAGTCCATCAATTCAAATTCATCCATCAATTTGATTTGCTTGCAGAGGATCACAAATGGTAATTAATTATGTAATAACAAAACTACACATTTCAGATCTTCTGAGAGCAAAAACAAATGCAGCAAGATTGACATCTACCTATGAACCAGCCGATTCTCCAAATGCAAGGAACTTGTAACTATTAGTTAAAATAAATAAATAAAATGGAAAGAAAGATAGAAAAAGAGTAGATTCAGTAAACTTGTTCTAAAGCAATCGATAAAATGAATGCACGAAGTTTGTAGTTGGAATCACTTTACTGCATGTATGTATATTTTATTCCAATGAGAAAAAAAAAAAAAAAAACACAATTAATTGGGTTGCTTTTTCTCCCTTTCTTCACATCCCTACTGATCGAGAACCAAACTTTTGTTTGAGGACTGAATCAAATGTCAAAAGGAAGTCAAATCTCTCACTCAGAAATAAATTGTTCGACAAATGGGGCATTCAACAACCAAGACTTTTACGCACATTGTATCTACTGTAAATGTCAGAATGGTTAAGCTATTGAGTAATAAAAAATCTGTAGCAACTGAAAAGTACAGAAGCCTTCACTCTCTTTTATTTATAATACCAATGATACACGACTTAGTTTAAAAAATTAATACTGTTTAGAAGAGGGGTATGAAAATACCAAAATATATTATCTGCAATAAAAAATAATTGCAATAGTAGTATCTTAGTTTAATTAGCAATTAAAAGAAAAATATCTACTATATTCCATTGAAAATATATTAAAAAATTTTGTTTTTGAAAGCTGTTTTTTTCAATTTGATTTTTCTTCCCATTTACTCATTATATTTACCTATAACTCCTAAAATCATATAAATTATTATTAGTTTAATTTAGATGCATGAAATGTCTTATATTTAAATCATTAAAAAAAATAATAATAATACATCTTTATTAGGTACATTATATAGTAAATCTCCAGTAAAAAGTAGCATTTTTACAAGAGATTTATTATAACTTATAATTTTCTCGATTTTTGTGTTTTATAGAACATTACAATTTTTTTAATAATTGGATTAAAAGCTTATAAAGCTTCTTAATATAATGCTGCTTGTTGTGTCATATCAGATATGTAGGTAGGACACTAAAAGTTTCTTTGTTACATCAATTAATCCAAAATATTATTGAATCACCAGTTTAGTTGATACAAGATATTCAATTTTTACACCAGAACTTCAAAAACAATTAAGATCTTATCTTCAAAAACTTAACGAAGCAAGTTTATTACATACATGAAATTTAAATTAGTAATTTTATTCTCAAACAGAATTCAGCATTACCAGTATGTTGCCGGTTCAAATCAATTAGTACCTTTCTAAATTAATGTATTAACTGAGTTGAAGAGTTAAGGTATTTCAAGATTTTTTTTTTTTATTATGCTCAGGATTATACTTTTTCAATTAATTTATAAAATAATTTTAGTGTTTTTTGGAAAATCCACGTTTAAATAAAAAAGGGAGCAAAACTGACAATTGTAAGGAGGGTTGAGGGGGGATAAATATTTTTTATTGGCGGCCAGAAATTTTTTGCTGGCTACCAGATTTTATCCAATTTGTAGAGACCCATTTACATATATTGATACCTCTAACACACATAGATAAACTTCTGTGTAAAAAAAGAGATCTTTAGAACACAAATACGACACATGACTTACTTTGATAAACTTAAATATGAAAAGCAACATGAGTTAGTTACATGCAAAGTATTGATTCAGGTAATTAATTAAAATCAAAATTATCAGAATATGAAAACAATATATATTCCTTAAAATAACTTTTCTCACTGTGCTGCTCTGAAAAAAAAAGAAGAAGAATAAAAAGCTTATAATTAACTAACAATATCTGTGTTTCTTTTATTTCTAGAAACGACAGCTACTGTATCAAATAAGTACCAAGCCATCATACTACTATCCTTACTTTATACAGACAGTTACATAAGAAAGCAACTTTTTGACAACAAACTTTTAGTAACATTAGATAAAACTTTATGCTATTAAATTGTGTCACATTCTAATATGAATATGGGCATACCTTTACCTTAAGTAATTCAAAAACTACAAATAGCAATAATAATATAAAAATGAAGCACAATTAATAAATATCCATGTGATGAAATATTAGTTTTCTTTTAAATTTTATCAGTTTTAAAATTATTTATTAACCGTAGAAGGAGATTAAAAAATAAACATCAACATGGAATAGATTTGTTGTTGTTGTTGAAATGACCCAAAGGGCCCAGTTTTGCAGCTTTCTATTTCTATATAGCTGTCATAATCCACTACGCTAATTCCATAATCCTGACACCTAAATCTCCTAATTTTGAACCAATTCCAGATGAGAGATTTGCATCTGGATTGGCACCCCCAGAGGTAGCGCTTATATAGAACTTGGAGGACTTTGGAGCCACGAACAGATTTAACGTGCACCAGCTCCCATTAACGTACACGGTCCCACAGCAGTGACAGACGAGAGAGGATAGACTGGAATAGATGATGATGTAAACAAAAACATATCTCCGTTTAGTCTTTTCGAATTCGAATCAAGCAGTCGATTTGCAAAAAAAACAAATTTATTTTTCACATTTCTTATTGCTTCTGCTAAAATAACTGCAACTGTATCCGAAACGGTAATATTTGGCGATTTTATGATAGCACCGACAGCGTGAAAACTATGCCAAACTAGCAACCCACCACTTTGAGAGAGAGCCAATCATATTTGAGTGATTTATGGAAACTTCCTGAAATTAATGTCGTGTGATGAAACCACGTTATAAACTCATTTGTTTACAAACTTTCACTCCACTTAAGTTGAGTTGTATTAAGCTGTAATTGTGTAGCTCTTCTGTTCACGAACGGCGGCGGCGGTCGCGCGGGCGAAGGAGACTTAAAATATGGAGATAAAGGGCCGGCGCCAGTCGGAATATTTATTTGACTAATTATGGTAATGATATTTTGTTTAATTTTAGAGCGAAAGGCGGAACTCAGTGGCCGAATAGAGAATGTGCGAGGCTAACGAAAAAGAAAGGCTACCGCGGTGCTTTATTCATATCTTTTTTTACAGACCGCGGGAGTCACGTGATGCTCGAATCCACCAATGCAGGTGTACGAAAAGAGCATCACGTCACTCTAGCGGTCTGTAAAAAAAGATAAGTGGAATGTACCGCGGTAGCCTGTCTTTTTCGTTAGCCTCGGAGAATGTGCATGTGACGTCACGAAGCCGTAAAGAACGAACGGTAGGCAAAACATACGCATGCCTACTGTATAGCATAGATAGTTATTATTTATCTATGCTGTATAGTTAGCTGTGTTATGTGCTTATTATTCATATTTTTTTAATTAATTATTCATATAATTTTGCCTTTCTTAATTGCAGCGGATAGCCCAAGGTACGTCCTGATGCACCTGAGGCTCAGATTTTTAGTTTTTTGAGACCCCGGCCCCCTGGGGCCCCTTTAAGATTTTAGGCCTAAACCCAGGTAGCACACAGATATTGGCCAATATCCACGGCAACATTGGCCAATATTTCGAATGTCGCTGAATGTCGAACGTCAAATTTACGACATCTGCCGATATTCACAGACATAACTTAAAAATGGTTTTAAAAAAAAGCATTGAAAAGAGTTTTTTGCATTATTTATGACATTATAATACAGAAATAGTACTCTAAACAATAAAATTTAATAAGTTTTCAGTTTTTTAAAAAACTTGATTTTTCAATGCTTTATTTTTAATATCTGGTTTACATTGGCCAATGTCGTAAAAATGATATTACAAATATACAGATATCTGTGAACAACCGTATCTGACGAAGTTTCTAAATGTGAAATGAAGTGAACAGACAGCCTTGCAGGATAAAGATAAAAGTTCGCTTCTGCTTCTGATTTTATTTTCATGTTGTTGTTTTTTTTCGAAGTTTTAGTATCATAAAACTTACTTAAATAAATTTTAAAAGATCTGAAGCTCGTTTAAAGAGTATTGTGAAAGGTAATTGATTAAAATATAATTGTTATTCTTTGAATTTGAATCACGTGTTAAGTTAGTGTTTGACGTGTGTTCTATTCAAAATCGATGTATTTATTTATTAATACACTGCTTGTTTATTTGTTTATCATGCAGTTTATACGTTTTTACATAGTTTTAATATTTTCCCGTAAGAAATATTTTGCAGAGCAATATCATACACTGAATTTTTAATTTCTCGTTAATAATTTGCTGATTTTATTATTTGGCTGCACTAGTAGACTATTTATGTTATTTTATACTTTCATTTCAGTTAAAATAACAAAAGTCTTGCATCAAATAAGTACTTTTATTTCAGTTTAAAACTTAATGTATCTAAATTGGGCAAAATCCTCAAACAAGGGCGACCTCCGATTTGGCGATTTTTTTGACACGCGCCAAGCACTGACGCGCGCCAACCCAAAACTCGGCAACCTCCAAATTCCACCCAATCAGAACGCATGCTTCCTACGGCAAGCCTCTTTACAAAGTAAACATCGATTTTATTCCTTTTTTCGAGTATTTACAAAGTTTTAGCAATATTTTCTTTACGATTTTTACAAACTTTTAGCAATATTTACCTGCGTATTTATATATTTTTACAAACTTTTAGCAATATTTCTTCCGGATATTTAGATTTTTTCAAGCATTTAGCAATATTTTTCCCTGTATTTTTACAAAGTTTTAGCAATATTTCCTTCGAATATTTCAATTTTTACAAACATACAGTTATTAACTTACATATATGTACGATTCAGGTACATTTTTCGAAAAAAAAACCCCTTGATGCATGGAACTCAACGTGCCGGGACTTCTAGAATATATGAAACTCGTACAAGCAGCGATTAGTAACTTATATATGAACGCTTCGCGTTCATTTTCCGAAAAAAAAACACCACTGGATGCATGAATCTCTATGTGCAGCAGTCTCTAGAATATACGAAACTCGTACAAGCAGCGATTAGTAACTTATATATGAACGCTTCGCGTCCATTTTCCGAAATAAAAACACCTCTGGATGCATGAACCTCAGTGTGCAGCAGTCTCTAGAATATACGAAACTCATACAAGCAGCAATTAGTAACATACATGTACGCTTAGCGTACATTTTCCGAAAAAAAAACACCTCTGGATGTATGAACGATAACTTGATGTAGTCTCTAGAATACGTGAAATACATTTTATCAAATAAAATCAACAAAAATTAACTTACCTTTTGCTATTTTTGTTTCTATTTAACCCATATTTTAATTAGCAATAATAAACATATACAAGCAAACGCAGCGGCATGTGTGGAATAAAAAATAAACGGTCTTGTTGCCAAAACGTCTATAGAAAAATAGTGTTGGCACTACAATAATATATATATAACTATATAACACTCATATTTCTCATCTTTCGGTTTTTTTTTATTATTTCACAGGAATTATCCTTCTATGACATACGACAAAACGTCAAATCATTAAATTTCACAAAATACATTCCACAAACGTAATTCAACAAATCCGACACACAATAATCCAATCATAACCTTCCTACATCTTTGCATTGAGCTCAAAATACAATCCAATCTCCAGAACAAACAACAATAAACCAACCAATCAACCACAGTAGGCGTGGAAGAAACATAACAAACGAACTGGTAGCAAGAAAATCTCACTTATCGCTTCCCCAACTTCGACGCCGCCAAACACCGCCCTTGTTTGAGGATTCAACCCTAAATTGTTATTAAGATTGCTTATAAAATAACAAACATGAATTGTACTATATTATTAAATCAGGGATCATTCTAGAACATAAAAAAGGGCAGGGTGCACATTACATAATAAGGGCAATTTTGTTGAAAAGGGCACATCATTTTATAAAAAGGGCATTTTTGTAATAAGCGCATATACCAATATACTGGTGGGGAGGGAAGTCTGGCAACAGCTTAAAGTACTCCTTAATTAAAAAAATCCAATAGCATTTCTAATTTCCATAACTTCACTGTTTGAAAAGTATTAAAAATAGCAAAATGAAACTTGTTCTCGATTTTTATTGTAAAATTGTTTACTATATTCACAGTCATTTCCCCCTTTCCCTACGATATTCAAAAACTTCTCTCTCTAAAACTTTTATTCACCAGATAACTTTTTCCCAGTTTTAGCAAAACTGGTTTTGAAAAAGCTACAAAATAAAAGTTCTAAAGTTACTTCTCAAATTTTTATAGGACTTATGTAAGTTATCATGTGGTCAAAGGCCGGAATGCCTGATCTAATACTATATTTCACTAGACAAGGTGAAATTAATCAATGACCCTTAGTTGTTACCCTATGTCTTGTTCAATGGAAAAAATGATAAATGAAAAAATTAATTGCTCAAAGTCAAAGATTAGACATACCAGGGCATTTCACAGTGAAATAAAGAGGGAAAGAGGAGTACTCCTGATGTACCATACTAGTATTCTAAAAATAAAAGATAAGTAAAGAATTTTTGAAAGTACAATACAAACAAGGCAGGATTCTACCCAGGAATAAAAGGAGGATAGAATTCTACCTGGAGAAAGGGCAAGGAGGGTAGAATTCTACCTGGAAAAGGGGCAAGGAGGGTAGGATTTTATCTAAAAAGGGCATGAGGGCAGGCCGCCCTTCTGAAACTCTCTAGAATAATCCCTGATTAAATAATGCATAATCTTTATGAATCCTGCTTTAAAGCAGGACCCCATTAACCCTACATGAGACCCTAGTGAAAAAATCATTGATTTAAATCAGCTTAAAAAAAATATGTATTTCAAATTTAGGTCAATATATTTTGTAAATACAAAAACATGGAGACTTTCTGGAAAGATATGGAAAACTTTAGAATAAATAAATATGCGACTGAAAAGTATTTATAATCTTGACCATTTCTATGTGCGTGTAATACATGTTCAATTCGTTAAATTACAGTTGTGTAAGGGAGTGTTCATATAACACGAGAATTTGCTTTATTTCATGTTTTCAAAAGTAAATGAGAATTCACATTTTCAAATTGAATCTGTTCATATTGCTCTATTTAAAAAAAAAAAAAAAAAAAAAAAAAACTAGTATATCCTATGTAATTTTTTATTTGATTAAAATATTTAAAATTATCCAAGTGAATGAGTTTATTATTTTTTTAATTTCGAATAAATTTAAATAAGCTTTTCTAATTATTAAATTTAATGATTTTGTGATGGTTACTTTACTTTAAAATGTGTAGTTTTCTAAATTATATTTTGAATTAAAAAAAATTACTTTTAAACAAACAAAAGAAATCACATACCCTGGTTTTAACCATTAATTATAGTCAGTTTAAGAAAAATACCTCTAATTTTTGGCTTTGGAGACCCTGTTACTCTTTGGGATAATCCATTTCTGCTTTAAAAAACTAATACTAATCTTTTATTTTATATACATGTTGATAAATTTCTGTTGACCTTTAAGTATTTAAAATATCTTTTCCTTTCAGAATCTTGAGATTTTCCCTGAGATGGAATGGAACTCTACAAAACTCAAGATCGAGATATATGGGCTGCAAAAGTGTTACCGAGTGGATTGCGAGTGTTTTTAACATCCTATTCCTCGGTAACATTGCTCCAGCTAAAAATTCCCTTTTAACAGGGCCATCCGAATACAAGCTTTCTGGTACAGTTAGATCCGTTCTGATATATAAAACCTTCTGGTTCTGGTACAGGACTAAAACAGCAAAGAGTAGCGGATAAAGTGGCTGGGACGTGATTGCCTGTAGAGTCGTATGTTATGGAATATATTGGGAAGAAAAATTTTCATAATCGTCGTCGAGTCAATGACATTGATTGGTTTTTAATTATCATGGGATTATTACATTAAAAGTGTGCAGTGACTTTTGTTGGTGTGAGAAGAGTGTGCTCATTAAATGAAAGCTGATTTTGGATACTTTTTAAGGTTACTGTGCCATTGAGTGACATATTTAATAAACATTTTGGACCTTGGATTGTTCACAGGTATGTTAATATTTTTTATATACTGTAGTTTTTTTTTTTTTTTTTTTTCATTTATTTAATTATAAATAATAAGTTTGTATCTAAAATATTTTCTTTTGGCTGTTTTTTTTTTCTTGAGGTTGCTCCATAAAAGTTTTTTTTAATAAGATAATTCAAAATTGAGGATTTTGACTTTCAAATTAGTCTTGATGTCACCAGTCTGTATACAAATTATATCTAGAAAAAACAAAATCATCAAATTTTGATGGTAAATGCTTCTTACTGGTGACCTCTTTTTTTTTTTTACATATCCATACCAGGCAGTGATAGAAATTGGGAAATGAAAGGTAGGCGTCAAATGACGCCTACTGTAAATATCTTAGGCGTCAAAGGAAAATTTCTAGTTGCAATTTCTAAAATTCACATAACTATATATCATTATATGCTACTTTATAGAAAAACATGAATATTTTGTTTTTATTTAAATTATTGAATCTACAATATTATAATAATTGAAGCAACTGTAAAACCGATAAGGCATTTTTAATTAATACTACATTTAGAAATTAATAGAAAAATACACTGAGCCATTATAGAATTATTATTCATTATAGAATCCATTGTTGATAATTACACTTCAATTTTGTTAAAAAAAACAAAACTATACATATAATATAATTACAGGCAAATATTGTTAACATGAAATCTAAAGGACCTTTTCTTGTGTGTGTGTGTTAACCGTTAAAATAATAGTACCATCTTATCTGTTGGGACTGCATTATTAATTTGTGTTAAGCAAAAATTCACATTAACCGATAGTGATTTAATGCTAACAATGCTTGACTGCATATAGATTGCAAAGATGAAACTCAAACAATACCCATTAATTTTAATAAAGTTAGATACAAAAATCAGGACGTCTAACTGTCCTTCAGCTACATCATTTCACAGGGATTTCTAGCTCTATCTGGATAAAAATCTGCTAAATTGTGTCTATATAGTTTTATCATTAATAAATCATTAACAGTATCATTGGATAAACAGTTACCTGTCTAATTTTTTATTAAATTAAACTGACTAAATCCCTTTTCACCTTAAACAGTGCTAAATGGCAGGTTCAATATAAAGTTTAGAAGTTTGCATCAATTAGATTCATACACTCTGCTAAAAATCTCTGTCAAACTGTCTCACATTAGAGTTTATGTTTGGTGTGAGACCAAATTTTCAAAAGCGATTGATTGGCTAAGTTAAACAAAAAATAAGTGTTAAACTAGATGTCACATTTGACTCCCGGGATTAATTTTGTAGTCGTCAAATGCTATAATGTAGTTGCATTTGACGACTAACGACTGTTAATTTCGAACACTGATACCAGGTCACAAATTATTTTCTAAACGGCACATAATCTTATTAAATATACATAATAAAAATGATAAATACAGTAGATTCCCTTCAATCCGCAACCCTAAATTCTGCAAATTCCTAAAATCCGCACATTATTTCAGATGTAAACAATGAAACACAGTTAAGATGTAGGTAAAATTTAAGTTTGTAAAAAAAAAAAAATTATATCATTCTGTACACATTTTAAAATTCTGGTTAATATGGATGAACTCATGTTTTTTCATGAAGAAGCATAAATTTATTTCTGAAAAATTTCAAGATAGTGCTGATATCAGTGGCGATTACAATCTTTTTACCAAATACATTTATGTATTAATCCAACTTTTTGGTTATTAAATATGGCTAAACACGAAATAAAACTTTGTTTTAATATATTGATCTGAATTATTAGTGTATATTTATAAGGAGAGTTTCACTGAATAATTAAAAAAAAATTACCTCATCATTATGCATTATTAATTATTTATTTGAACTTTGCTTTTAATATTTAAAAAAAAAAAATCTTAATTTTTATTATTTTACTTTATTGTTCGCCTTCATTATAATTTCGAGTGCATTATTAAATTCAAATTATTGGTGTGAGAATCACTGTTTAAAAATGTAAACAAAACAGTGATCAGAAATCCGCAAAATTCTAAAATCTGCACAACCTCTGGTTTTAAACTATGCGGATGTAAGGGAGTCTACAGTATTATAAATTCAAACTAACACAGTGCAAACTGTAATTTAGTATACATTTATTAAATTCATAAAATCAGATTGGTAGCTTGTATCAATAAGATATTTATGATGGTAGTTTTATTTCCACTTGTTTAAATGATTATAGTATTATATAAATATATACTCTATACACATATTATACAGTTGATATTAACAATACCCGGTAATAACAATTACAATGCACATATATTTTTCTAAATTGTAACTGCATGGTTAATGTTATATATTAGTTGAGTTACTATACTAAAGGCAATTGCAAAAGTATTTATATATATAACTATAAAATGTATCTATATCATATTATATAGTTAGTCAAGTAATCTTGTATACAAATATTTTTGCTATTGCCTTTAATATGCCAACTAATAGTATATAATATTAACCATGAAGTTATAATATAGAAAAAAAATTTCATTGTAATTGTTATTATCCGGTATTGTTAGTATCGACAGTGTTTATGAGTATTGTAAAATGATATTCAGAAATGTCAGGAAAATATATCCCCCAATAACTAAAAATGATATTCAGGAATATCAGAAACATATATCCCTCAATGTTATTAAATGATATTGCTGAATGTCAGAAAATGATATTGTTCAATGTCAAAAAATGATATTCACAGATGTCAGAAAACATTGGCCAACATTGCCAGACATCAAAAAGTGATATTCCTGAATATTATTTTAGGGGGGGTCATTTAATGTTGGCCAATGTCGCATTTTGATATTGGCCGATATTGCATTTTGATATTGGCCAATATCTTTGTGCTACCTGGGAATTGTTAATAATTTGCCTAATTTTTATCCGATCCTCATTGTTTTTGGGGCCTTTAATCCGTTTAGCTTTCACCCCCATTTCTACGTTCTAGTTATATGACCCTGCCCCCTAGGGCCTGGTACGGGGCCCGTTGAAGTTTTTGTTTCCTAAACTGATAATAACTTGCCCGCTTTTAATCCGATTTTCTTAGTTTTTGGGGCCTTTTCACCATTTAGTTATTCCCCCATTGCTACTTTCTAATTAGGACCCTTCATCTTCGGGCCCTGCTCAAAACTATCGGCTGGCCCCTTTTTTGGGCTCCCTACTATAGTTCCCCTAAAAATCGTCAGATTCACTAGCTTTTTTTTTCTAACAACTTAGAACTTCCAGCTACTACATGAACAACAACAACAACAAAAAATTTTGGTGAAGATCCAGGCCCCCTGGACCCCTTGAAGTTTTTGTTCCCTAAATTGTTAATACCTTGTCCCCTTTTAATCCGATTTTCGTTTTGGGGGCCTTTTCTCCATTTAACTTTTCCCACATTCCAGTTAGGCGCGTTTATCTTAGGGCCCTTCTCTAAACTATCAGCTGGCCCCTTTTTGGGCCCCCTACTATAGTTCCCCTAAAAATCGTCAGATTCACTAGCTTTTTTTTCTAACAACTTAAAACTTCCTGCTACTACATAAAAAAAAAAAAAAAAAAAAAAAAAAAATGGAGAAGATCCGGGCATTTTGAAGTTATTGTTCCCTAAATTGTTAATATACCTTGTCCCCTTTTACTCCGACCATCGTTTTTGGGGGCGTTTTAACCATTTAATTATTTTCCATTTCTACATTCCAGCTAGGACCGTTCATCTTAGAGCCCTGCTCAAAACTATCAGCGGCCCCTTTTGGGCCCCCTACTATAGCTCCCTTAAAAATCGTCCAATTCGCTAGCTTTTTTTCTAATAACTTCTTAGGATTTCCAGCTACTACATGAATGACCAAAAATTTCTCGGACAAGATCTGGGCCCCTTACGTTACCCATAACTTCTTAATTATGGTACGTATCGAATCCGTTTAAAGTTATTACAGGGTTCATACTCGTCAGGGGAAACCTGGGAATCAGGGGAAAGTCAGGGGATAAATTTTGTGTCTTAAAAATCAGGGGAATCTCAGGGGATTTTCCAAAAAATACCAAAAACCTGGGAAAATTTGGCAAAACAATCTGCTACTCTGGGAAATGAGGGCACTTGTTGCTATTCGCATGCTTTGTGAAGTAAAAGCATGTATCTGCAAAATGTTCAACAATTTGTAAATTTTGCAAAAAATTCTGTAACAAATCAGTAGTTTGTGCTTCAGAATCAGTTGTGAACTTGAGAGTGGAACTTTCACAACTCTTAAGATTTTTGTGTGTAACATAACAAAATCTTGATACCTAGAAAATTTGCTGTTGATCTGGGAAAAATACATAAAGGTTTTTTATACATACCTGTGTATATATATACAGTAGAAGACAGTTATTTTATAATATCTTGTTTGCATTTCAATATTTTTAAACGATATACAGTAGAAGATCTTTATAACGCAAACCTAAAAACATGAGGTTGTGCGTTATATAGATCACATTTCACACATCATTAAATTTAGCTTGTAAAACATGGCCAAATATGTGTGAAGCATATCAAAATACATTAGAGTATCTTTATATTGCATTCTTTATTACCAGGAGTTATATATTATAATTTTTTGCATAATATAGATCATTCCACACATTATTATTTTTACTTTATAAAGATTGTCCAAACATAGCTGTATCAAATCATAGCAATTTTTTCAGTAATTAGCTCTGAATTAAGGAGATAAAGTTAAATTAATGTATCAGATTTAGTCCTTTAGAGAATAGCAACTATTTATAATGTAAGAATTCAGGTGTTTCTTAACTGAAAATTCATTGTTTACATCTGAGAAGTTGTGCGTTATATGGAGAATTGCGTTATATAGAATTGCGTTATAAAGATCTTCTACTGTATATATATATATATATATATACATATTTATTTTTTAACCTTCTGATGTAAAAACTTAACTTTTGTGATTTCCTCTTTATTTATTTATTTATTTGGGGGGGGGGGGGGGGGGGGGTAATACTTACTAAGTTTTAAAAAATGTCGTTAATTGTCAACATGGGAAATTATTCATTCTGGAAACATCAGGGGATTCTCAGGGGATTTTTTGTGGGGAAATGAGTATGAACCCTGTATTATTACTTCTAGGAAAAGGGTATGGCAGATTTTTGATATCATTAAAAATGGCCTCAAGTGGTTTTTTTTTGGGGGGGGGGGGGGGGGATAGGAGTTTAAGAAGAAAAAAATTCATAACTTTGTCAATTCACAAGTTATCAAATCCGCTAATTTATTACAAATCCTCTTAATATTATCTACAACTCTTATATTGACAAGTGTTTTTTTATAGAACCAACCCTTACAGGAAAAAAAATCTTTGTGTGCTCCACCTACAGACACAGGTAGATTTCGAAGTGAGCGGTCCCAACTTCCGCATCATGGCAAAAAGGTCATTTCTTCTGCATTCCCAATAAATAGGCTGCTTATGGTCTGCATCTTCGAATTTACCTGTGCCTGTAGGCCGAGCTGTCAAGGATATTTTTTTAAATATTAATCTTATTACTTTCTTCTATCTATAATAGAAGAAAGTATTGTAATCGAAATTTTTTTCGACTCTCGGTTTTCGACGGATTTACACGTTTTAGGGGTCAGAGATTCCGAAAAACATGTTTTTACAAAATGTCTGTCTGTCCGTCCGTCCGTCTGTGTGTGTCTTTTTTGTACCATCGAAAAGTGTATGAAGTTATGCTTCAAATTGAACCACATTTTTTTTCTATGTTTTTGGCTATGGCAAGCAGATTCTATCAGAATGTGGGGATATTTTGACGAAAGGGGACGCTGCGATCGATATTTTTGTCCCATTTTCACTATTGTACCATCTAAAAGTGTATGAAGTTATGCTTCAAATTGAACCAGATTTTTTTTCTATGTTTTTGGCTATGGCAAGCAGATTCTATCAGAATTTGGGGATATTTCGACGAAAGGGGGCGCTGCGATCGATATTTTTGTTCCATTTTCACTATGTATCATCGAAAAGTGTATGAAGTTATGCTTCAAATTGGACCAGATTTTTTTTCTATGCTTTCGGCTATGGCAAGCAGGTTCTATCAGAATTTGGGGATATTTCGACGAAAGGGGGCGCTGCGATCGATATTTTTGTTCCATTTTCACTATTGTACCATCTAAAAGTGTATGAAGTTATGCTTCAAATTGAACCAGATTTTTTTTTTATGTTTTTGGCTATGGCAAGCAGGTTCTATCAGAATTTGGGGATATTTCGACGAAAGGGGGCGCTGTGATAGCCAAATTCAAAAGGTCAAAATAGCCAAATTCAATTTCAAATTCAAAAAGATGTGCAAAAAAATTAGAAATCCAAAAGTTTTTTTCATTAAATGTTCAGCCTTGATCCGGAGAATCCGGAACAATTTTTGTTTTGCCTCTATCTTAAAAAATGCCTGAGATATAGCGGTTTGAAATTTTGGGGTGGCTGACATTTTCAAACAAGACAGCAGAATTCATCCATAAACGGGTTTAACTTATGAGTTTTAGTTAACATGGTTTCGGCAAATTTTCTTTCATTGTTGTAACAATTAATCCTATTATATGCTTATCACTATATATTTATATTCGCCAACATCAAATTCTCGCCAAACTTGGCGACAGTTGGCTAAATATCGCCGAATTTGGCGACCAAAATAGGTTGTCATAAATGAAGCCAACTTGGCTGTAGAGGACTAATTTGGCGATATTCTCATTCAAATTCAATGTTGACGAGAACTGGGAATGAATCTTCTTTAATTAGGTTCCACGCATTTTACCTTTGTGTTTTCCAGTAAAATTAGCTAAAATCGAAAAACCAAGAAATAGAGAGGCTATCAGTCCTTGTCGGTTCAGACCTGAAGGACTTTTCGTAGTTTAGTATATTATACATCAGTTGATCGCATCCCGGTAACCCGACGATTCGAAAGCAGCTGACGTACAACAGAATATCGAAAAATATTGATTTTATTGGCCATGTGATAGCGAATTTTGAAGTATTAACATGACTGAGATAGAAGAAAGTTTTGGGATTGGCACATCCGACTAGTTTTTCGGTATCAACTTACGTTTACTCACCACAGCCGTAAATTAGAAATCGCGTTACTGTTAAAGATAAGGGGTTAAGTTTAGAAAGAGGGGGGGGGGATTTCATCCGTAAATTAAATATCGCGTTAATGTTAAAGAAAATTCGTTAAATTTACAGGGGTGCATATTCCACCGCCTGAGGACTCATTTTTTTATTGGGTTCTAAGGGTTCGATTTCAACAAGGTTTGGTTCATTCGACTAGATATAAAAAACTTGAGGGTTTTTTTTTTTTTTTTTTTTTTTTTAATTTATTTATTTATTTATTATCACGGGTGCTGGTCAGTTCGTTATTAATAAATGTTTGCTTCAATTTTGAGTAACTGGATTTCATCTTTTGTTACAAAATGTTATTTTTTACAAAAATATAACAAATTTCAGAATAATAATTTTTTTTCACAAAATGCCCTCCCCCGCCCCCAAAAAAAAAAAAATCTTCATCGACACCTGATTAAATACTTTTTAAATGGTAAGTTTTAAAAAAATGACATCTATTTTTTTGTTGTTGTTGTTAGATTAAATTATATAATTCTCTTCTACAAAAAAAAAAAAAAAAAAAAAGAGTAAAATGTTTCTTAAAAAAATATCGCACTCATACTTCATTAAATGTTTCATATAAGTCGATTTTTTGTCTTGTCTTGTTTTTTTACATATTATTAGAATAGTAAAAATATTTTTTAAAAACCTAAGGAGTGTTTATTTAGCATAAAAATGATTTCAGCTACTAAAACCGAATTCTGACAAAACACATGCTTCAGTTTCATAGATTTCCTTGTCATAATACAACATGTTAAAATTATATACATAAATTTTTAATTGTGTTTATGCAAAACCATTAGACTATACTCAGAAGTATGGAAATACATCATTTTAGTTACCGCTAGCGAGTGGATTTTTAGACAATATTTGAAAAATTGCAGACGATTGTAGTTAGCTATATTTTGCAACTTTTCAATTTAGCACGATGTAAACATGTTGTTTTATCTTATACTAAACTTTAATATTCTTAATTTTATAGGGGGGCGGGGGGAATGAAAATTCATTGTAGTAATAATAATTAACTATTTTTCCAGTTGCATACATTTTGTCATAACAATTTTCAATTGGCTGGCTGGTAAAATTTTTTTGTTCAATAATCTTGATTAGCAACAGAATCTAAGTTCTGCGCATAATCTGTTAAAACAAAATTTGTTTTAGAATAGATATGGTCCATAATTAAATGCAAAAATTTCGCTTTCTCATAGGGAACGTTTTGCCTACCACAATCGGATTTGACTAGTGAGGAACCGGTTTGTTGACAAACATGCGCATTCTCTATGGTCAAAGCATTGAGGCTGGAGGGTACGGGTTCGATTCTCCTGCCTTTTTGGTTGTTGCTTTTTTTTTTCAACTTTTTACTTTAAAATGTTCTGGGTCCGAAGCTTTACATAAAATTATTCATGAAAAATAGTTTGTCGTTGCGTCCCCTATAATTTAACAGAATACCAAAGAGCGGAGCATGTTAGAACCAGTAAAGAAACCCTAAAATTACAATGATGCTGGGCACCGTATTATTTCTAAAATCATAACGAGATGAGACATACACACCTTTTTTTGACGTTCCAACACCTCAAGAAAGTAAAGTATGGGTCTTTGAAGATGATTCCAAACAATGTATGCTGTGTTCTTCAGAAGTACACAGGCTGGTCAAAGCCATAGCCATACATGCTAGAGGAACAGAATACAGTTATAGCTAAGTACACCACTTATGTGTGTCTTCAAGAAATTCTTCAAGAGGTAAATGTTAGGGGGACTCATGCTTCACCATGACAATGCATCTTCTGATTCAGCAAGGATTACAATCGAATTTCTGGAACAAAAATCATCAAAGGGATAGAACATCCACCCTTTTCTCCTGATCTTGCTATGTGTTACTTTTGGCTACTTCTTAATATAAAAAAAAATTACGTCGGCGTCATTTTTATTCTGAAAATGAGATTGATGAGATTATAAAAGTGTATTTTTCATCTATTAAAAGAAATGGGTGGCTTGAAGAATTTAATCTTTGGGGAATTCGCCTACAAAAGTGCAATGATCTTGGCGGGAACTAGCTTTAACACCCCTAAGAGTTATTAAGTTCAACTCGCACCATTTACTATATTTCAAAAAATTCAGTGTGACCCCCGTATAGCAGTACAAATATCGAAAGTACAGTAAAATATGTGAAAATGCATGGCATACCTTTTGTCAGGACCATGAAATTCTTTCGTTTACCACAAGATTATGTATTATACAGGTTCCGCTTCACCAGGTTTGTTTTACTGTATTTCATTATACAGAGTGGATTTATTCAACAATTTATTAATAGATAAGTGGAACTTTGTGTCTACCTACGATTTCTTTCAAAAAACCGAAACTTCTAAATGTTTTAACACTTTAACATAGCTGAAAAATGCTTATGAATTCGATTTGTCTCTCTGTTCTCTAATTTGTGTAAATATACTCGGAATGTCATGTAGTTTTTATGTTAATGAGGTTCAGATAGAATGTTCTCTATTGAAAATGAAGTGTGTAGCATTTATAGTTCGTTTACAGGGACACGCAAAAGAATTTTGTTACATTATGGTCTATGGTAAAAATAATTTGCTGTGAATTTTATTTTTAATCAGTCATTTCATTGTATGAAAAAATAAAATTTCTTAATTATATCCTGTTAGTGTTGGGAAGTGTTTCATAATCTGTGCCTGATTTTTCGTTCTTGTAAGTTGAATTTTGGAAAAAGTGGATAATTTAGAGGTTCTCTTAAAAATTGGGACAGTTAGGAAAAGTGTTGGTATATCAGGACATTAAGTCTGAAACTGGATCTGTCCTGTAAAAACTCTGGTTACCTTAAAAATGGCAATACAAAAAACGATAGTGTTGTTGCCTAATAACCTTAATAACAAGCTGTTCCTAATTTAAACTGAATTTTTTTATTAAATTAACGAGTTTATTTGATATTTCATATTTCCTAATACACACAAAGAACTAGTCAGGTTGGAACTTGGGCCCACCCCACGAAATATTTCTAGTTACGCCTATGGGTTCGGCTTTGAAATTTCGGGTTCGGGTGAAGTGTGTACATCAGTTTCATAGCTCTATCACTATGGCCCAGATGCGAAAAAGTCATGTGATCAGAATCGTCGAACAATATTCCCGCGTTTTTGGTTTGGAATGGATATTTTGACATGCGTAATTACGTACATGGTCTCGCTCTTCTGAAATGACTGCTTTTATCTTTTAAAAATATATTACAAGACTGATAACTCTTAAGAAGGTATTTATACTTTGACAATTAGTAATTATGTAGTGGATATTTTTGTTTTATTATTAGCTGTTCTGATTTTAATTTAATTCGTATGATATGAAGTCTAATTCTGTAAAGCTTGCTCTTCAAATTTTGAATGAAAAGAACACTGCCGCATTAAAATGTATTTCTAAGGACCACCCATCTATTTTTCTTAATTCGGATAATACTTGTGATTTTATGGCAATAATTACTACTTGGTGGAAAATTGTAAATTGTAAAAGTGTTTTTGCTGGTAAATGTTTTAATGATAAAGATCGAGAAGCAATCACATCAAACAGTGAAGAGCAAATAATGTTTTTGAAAAAAAAAATCTCTCATTAGTTAAAAATTTGGCGACAATCTGTACCTATTGCTGAAGCATTATCAGCACAAACATTTCAATCATTAATAACTACTACCAGATGCATTTATTCACATGATTCCATACTTATTTAATAAGTATAAATTTGATTATATCTTGCTCGGGAAATTTCAGACTGATGCCCTTGAATCCCGCTTTGAAATGTATCGCCAAATGTCCAGCTCAAATTATTACATTAGTTACTTACAGCTGTTAGAAAGTGAAAAAAAGCTTAGATTTAAAAGTAATATTTTAATATCTACAACTTACGTAAATATTCCTTTGTATTCCCTTTTACCTGATGAAGACAAACCTTCGATTTTTTCTGCAGATGATATTGATTGCTATTTAAATCTGTTAGCTGATGATTTCAATTTAGAACATACTGCTCAAGGAGTATTACCAATACTAGCGTATATATCTGATTATGCATCTATAAAAGAACTGAAAATTACTAAATGAAACATTTGCCAAAATTGGTTGCAAACTAATACAACTGTTGATGTACCTGAAGATTTATTCATGTTTATAAAAGAGTTAGATAGAGGTAAACTGATTATGCCATCAGAATTAGCTGTACTAGCATCATCAATTGCACATTATTTATTCTCAAATATACTTGAAAATTTTGAAAATAAATATCTTAGTTCAGGACAGCAGCTAGGAATATTGTACAAATTATCATGCATCCAGTTAAATAGAATTGGTATTGATTTATTAGATACCTGCAACTGTCAGATGATTTTACAGACTAGATTAGAAAATATTATTTTGATTTCTTGCAAAATCATGTTAAATAATTATATTAAACACAAAAATGATTTGATTAATGTAAATAATAGTACTAAGAAACTTAAGAAATTTTAATTACTGGAAGTGTCTATTATAAAATATGTAAATATTTATTATTTGATATGAGTAAGATGGTTAAGATGTGGATTAGGCCTGTCACTTTTGTTTATTAAAAACAGATGGGGAACCACTATAAAAAAACGAGTCGGTCGCTTACCTCACGGTTGGCATGGAAACAGCGACAAATTTTATTGTAAATTTAAAGAATAAATAGGGTAAATGTGCCAGTAATGGACATTTAATCCAATAAAGGACAACCTACAAAATTTTTGGTTTTTACAAAAGAATAACCAATAAAAATTCTGTTTTATTTTCCATAACTCTTTCTTGTATATTTTATAATATGGTTTAAAATGACTATTTGTTTCATTAATATGCTTTCAGTAAGTTCTAGTTCTAAAAACAATTAATTATGACATTTTTTGTAGGGTGTCCATTACTGGACTTTAGGGTATTTTGATTTATTTTTTGTTAGTAACAGTTAAATTTTTATTCACAGGCAAATGTGAATTATGAGATTAAGTAAATTAGAGGTATAATACAAAATGTATGATACAAAATATTTATAATGTTAAAAATGTTATAAAATTATAATGTTGTGAAAATGATTTAACTGCTGACAAAAAAGTTAGATGTATATTTTGACATTTATGATAGCATATTTTGACATTTATAGTATTTTTATTTAATTTTTTTAAATGATGAAAATATAGTAATAACCAGTACAAATTAAGAAAATAACTTTTCTCTCGTCATTTGAATGCTGATTTCTTCGTCTATTCTGATCACATGACTTTTAGTTTCGTTTTCGCTTCAAGGCCATAGTAAGAGAGCTATGCATCAGTTTCAATTGACGTCACATCCTAGCAACCACCTTAGCAACTAGATTTGTTTTTTGTTTGCAAGCCAAAGATGGTGGATTGTGATTTGTTGACTCGTAATACGGGCTACAAATCCATGATTATGATTGGTTGGATAACACTTGGTGGGCTGGTGATCACGTGGTTGAAACTGATCTATTGTGTTCGGATCGGGTTTCGGGTTGACTTTAAGTAGAATTATCAGGTTCGGGACCGTGAAAGATTCTAATGTAGACCTTATAAACAAACATTCTGTTTATCTCTATTATTCATTTCGTTTGCTTTTTAACACTTTCCAACGCAGTTGAAAAGTACTTATGAGTTTGGTTTGTCTGGCCGAGATCTAATTCATGCAAATATACTCGAATTGTCATGTAATTGATGTATGTTATTTAGGTTTGCTATTGCATGTATGGTATTAAAACGTTGTGTAGCATTCATAGTTCATTTACAAGGGCATTCAAAAGAATTCCATTACATTATGGTCAATGGGGAAAAATCATTTGCTGTGAATTTTATTTTAATTCATTCATTTCATTGTATGAAAAAATTATAAAAATATACGATTTCCCTGACAATATGACAAAAAATAAATAAATAAAACAAATGGCGTAGCATTTAGCGAACCTATTTCGTATATATTATGTAATTAATGTCTTATGCTATATATCTAATCAAAATCAGACGAATATCCAATCAAAAACATCTTCCATAATCGGGTTCATAGCAGATATTGGCAACAAAATCGCTAAAATAAACTATAAAATCTCTGAAATATGTGTTCAACTTTTTTTTTAGAGGACTGATTTAACTGTATTTTACGCTCTTACACATAACTGCAACTGAGATATAACAAAATGAACTAAAAGTTTTGGTCTCCTATTTAACTCCGATTTTCTAAAATCGCTGAAATTCGCGTTTAACTATTTTTTTAGTAGAATTGTTATGCAGAATTTCAAACTCCAACCTAAAACTTAGAGATGAGATGAAACTGAGATATGGCAAAATGACCTAAAACTTTTGACCCCCCCCCCCTTCCATTTAACTCCCTGGGTGAATTTTTAAAAATCTTTTCTTATTGCTTGCCTAGATGATAACAGCGGTCTACTGCCCAAATTTCATGATCCTGACTTTAGTCGTTTCAGCTCTGCGTTGATGAGTCAGTCAGTCAGCCAGGAGTTCTCTCTTTATTATATTAGTAGGTAAAAAAGATGTATAGGGGCAAATAGAATGCATATGTTGGAAAAGATGAAATTACTGCATAATTGAATTCATTATTAACCATTGGGAAAATTGTTGTTGTTTTCAGTCGAGAATGGACCTCTTAACGTCGTCACTTTATTTTTTTTAAGCGTTTTTAACGAAATTCTGTAACTTTAGAAGACTTTTTCTTTGAATAAGCAATAGAAATGCATAAAATCGTAGCAAAAATGTTAAAGTTACAAAAAGGATAGATGTAAATTATCAGAAAAAAAAAATGAAGTAGAAATTTGGTAATTTGGTGTGAGAGAAAATACTTCCCTATAATAAAGTAATTAAAAATACATGTTTTGGACAAAATATACGATTTTATAAAAATTATAAATGTTTTTCTCAATTTTTTAGGAGTAAAAGTTTTTATAACACCCTTATACTCAATCTTTGGTGTTCTAACTCGTCGACGATTTTTCCATCTTTCGAAATCGGTTCAGAAAGTAAAAGTATTCTAATTAAAAAACAAACAAACCTGTAAACAAAATTGAAAAAGTAAAAAATGGCCTTGTAGAGACAGACCTTAATTATCCAATGACAAAAAAAAAAATCATTTAAAAATATTGAAATGCAAACGAGATATTTGAAAAAAAAAATATTTCTCTCATAGAATTAACATTTAGCGAGCGGGTATTTTTGTGTGAGTGTAGTAGTTAAAAAAATTGAAAAAAAAAAATGAGAATAAGATTTTTACATATTAAGTTTGTTTTTTAATAGTTAGAACTTTTATCAAATTTTGGCCAATAATTAAAAAATCTACAGTAGCATTTGGGGGCCATGAGCCTGTGCTCCAAATGTCCTGCCGTTAATCAGGCACTGGTTAAAGCGCTATCCACAACACATTGGAAGACTTTGGAAAGTTTTCCAAGAGGTGATGGAGAAAACTGATATGATTGTATACAAAGAGAAAAATCGACTATGATGGAAATTTTGATCCAGAATTATAATCCAGTCAGGGCTATACAGTAGAGTAAAATTATCACAAATAATCTGGCATATCTATATATTTAAAGCGAAAAGCGTATTTTGTCAAATTTCACATTCTCTTTTCCACACGAAAATCGTCGCATTGCGCATGCTTTAACGTTTTTTTAAAGGCTTCTCCCCTCAGAAACGGGAAATGTGTTTAGCCTAGGGGGTTTGAAAAGGGTTGATTGAAAACGGATGGCGTAACATGGCCATTGCGTTGAAAGCTTTTTTTTTTAAGAACTCATGTCTTCACTACTAAATATGCATATTTTTTCGCAAAATTTTAAAGAGAGCTTGGATACAGTTTATTTATAACCGATTGAAATTTCAAAGAGTTCAGAAGATGAGAACTATTTTTTTAATTGCTATGTTAAAGAAACCAACGCGGAAAAAAAAAAGAAAAGAAAAGCGAGAAGAAAACTTTTTTTTACCACTAGATAACAATATTTTTTCACGAAATATTTACACGGGCTGTAAAACTATTTTATTTATAACCAACTAGCAAGCTACACCCGCTACGCTGGTCAATTTCTCTTAACGAACTTTTAATCAAACAAAATATTGACATTTCATAATTCACTTTTTAACAGAATAATAAGGCTACTATAATTTGTGACTCGTGCCAATATACACGTCAGGACACGTCGCCCTTATCATTATCTTTTTACGCATGAAGGTTTCGCTATGGCACTCCATTGTGAAATTTGGTAATTTTTGAAATTCAATATTTGAAAAACGGCATAATCATTAGATTTGAAATTTATAGCAAGAAATATACAATTTTTTACCTTTCAAACGCAGTGTGTCTAACAATTTTCTGACAAATACTTTTCGAGCTAATATTTTTTTTCAGCAACTTCAAAGGTTTCATTTTCTCAGATTAATCTGTGGCAACAATTAGCGAAAAACCCAGTCCTCAGCATCGCATAGCTTTTTATTAAAGAGGCTATTGGAGCAGGGATTGTCAACATCAATTTGCCACCATCACTTTTGAAATCGGTTCTGTAGATCCAGAGATTCCATAAAAATTGTATTTTAGAAGGATTTTAGAACGGTTTTCGCTCATTTCACCCTTTTAAATTTCCATTTATTTTTTTATTATTATTATTAGAGAGCATTTACATCTTATAAGTAACTACAATGCCAAATTTCAAATTTCTAGCTCCTTCGGTATACAAAAAATCGCAATTTTAGAACGTTTTTCGTTCCTGCACCCCCCTGGGGTTAATGGCACCGACATAAAATATAGTCTATGTTGGAGTAGGGATTATCACCATCAATTTGCCACCATTACTTTTGAAATCGGTTCTGTAGTTCCAGAGATTCCATAGAAATTGCAATTTAGAATGTTTTTAGAACGTTTTTCGCTTATTTCACCCTTTTTAAATTTCGATTTTTTTTTTTTTATTATTTGTTCCTAGAGAGCATTTACATCTTATAAGTAACTACAATGCCAAATTTCAAATTTCTAGCTCCTTTCCTTCGGTATACAAAAAATCTCAATTTTAGAACGTTTTTCGCTCCTGCACCCCCCTGGAGTTAGTAGCACCGACATAAAATATAGCTTATGTTGGAGCAGGGGTTGTCACCACCAATTTGCCACCATCACTTTTGAAATTGGTTCTGTAGTTTCAGAGATTCCATAGAAATTGTAATTTAGAATGTTTTTAGAACACTTTTCGCTTATTTCACCCTTTTAAATTTCGAATTTTTTTTTAATTTGTTCCTAGAGAGCATTTACATCGTATAAGTAACTACAATGCCAAATTTCAAATTTCTAGCTCCTTCAGTATAAAAAAAATTGCAATTGTAGAACGGTTTTCGCTCCTGCACCCCCGTGGCGTTAGTGGAACCGACATAAAATATAGCATATGTTGGAGCAGGGGTTGTCACCATCAATTTGCCACCATCACTTTTGAAATCGGTTCTGTAGCTCCAGAGATTACCCCCTACAAACAAACAAACGATCTTTACTCCTTTATAATATTAGTATAGATAAAGATTTCAAAGTGTTCGGACAAAAAGAACAAGAAAATGAGCGCTTTTATCACTACACATCCATATTTTTTCGCGAATTTTTCCCTTTAAAATATAATTTCATACAAAATAGGGTTAATGATATAAAATAATAAAAACTTGATTTTTTAAAAAAAATTTATTATCAAGGGCCCATTCAACGCCGGGTGGATCAACTTAGTATGTTCAGAAATTAATTGTGAAAATCGTTTCCATAAAGTGTGAACGACATTCTGTATATATCACATTCATTCCGGCTGATAGAGCCTATGCGGAGTGTGGACGGGGGTTGGCGAGCGTAGATCGTAGAGGACAGAGCCCCCTAAGTCCTTAAAAATAATCAAATGATAATAACTAGCAAAGATCTGCCGATCAGGAGCCTCAACGTCAGCTCTAAAAGTCATTGTTTTTTAATCTCACTTTTCATATTATTTAGCATCTTACAATCCTCTATTTAATTTTTTCTTTTTTTTTTTTACTTACCCATCATACGTAGTATATATAGGGTAAGTCTTGTAATCGTTTTGAAAATCGATTTTTTTTTTTTTTTTTTTTTTTTTTTTTTTTGACGGATTTACATGTTTCAGACACTGGAGATTCCGAAAAACATATTTTTAGAAAAAAAAATTTGCCGTCCGTCTGTGTGTCTGTGTGTGTGTGTGTCTGTGTGTCTGTAAACGTTCTATCTCCCTAAAAAATTGAGATAGAGACTTGCAATTTGGTATGTACTTAATATGTAATAATGGGAAGAAGCCTATTTCATTTCAATAACCTCGATTAACCGGAACTATTTTTTTTCGGACTCTCGAAAAATTCGTTCTGATAAAAGGTATATAAAAATTTTCGAAATTGTTTATTTTAAGAAATGAATATAAAGGACAATAAAAAAACATAAATTTTGCATAAAGCATGAAGTCGATCGAATAATTAGTTGCCGAGATATTTGGAATTCTATTTCCACACTCTTCGATTTTTCATGACCCTGTATTTCATCCAAATTTCACTTCAAAGATATATTTTAATTGGAAATTTGATGCTTAATCAGATGCAATAAACCGTTAGTTAATAGGATAATTAGTTTTGGAGTTATGAGGAAAAACCTCTTTCAAACAATTCAGTAATCGAGCCTTTAAAGTTTGTGACGTCATCAAGCCACGATTTTATTTGAATTGCAATGCACTTTATAAGTAGTTTACACATTTTTTATTTTAATATTTTACATTATGCATATCCATGATGGGTAAGTATTACGGTGGCTCCCAACGACTAGTTTATATATTACACTAGCGGCCCGTCCCGGCTTTGCACGGGTAGACAATGTGTTGACTACAATGTAGGGTAGAGAAGTGTAGGTACTTTAAAAAAGTTGTTCTAAATTGGATGAAAGTGGGAGTGAGACAAAATTGCAGTACTTAGAAATTTTGAAAAAAAAAGAAAAAAGCTTGTAAAAATGTGATAAATAAATTTTTCTGTTTATGTACATATTGAAACTAATAAATAACACACGGCCCATGGAAGGACATAGCAACTATATGTGTTCATGTAGAATGTGTTTTCTTGAATTTCATGCTCTTACCTAAATCTGCTGCTGAGATATGACGAAATGACCCAAAACTTTTGAACACCCCTTTAACCACCTTCTGGGGGGAATTTCCGAAATCGCCGAAATACGTGTTGAACCATTTTTTAATAGATATGTTTTAATTAATTTCGCCCTCCTACATAAAAGCTGAGATATGGCGAAATGACCTAAAAATTTCGACCCCCCCCCCCCCCTTTAACCACCTTCTGGGAGGGAATTTCCAAAATTGCTGAAATACGTGTTTTATTCATTTTTTAGTAGATTATTTTTCCTGATTTTCACGCTCCTACCTGTAACTGCTGCTGAGATATGGCGAAATGACCTAAAACATTCGACCACCCTCCTAACCCCTTCGGAGAGGAATTTTCAAAAATCCCTTCTTATTGCTTGCCTAGGCCATAACAGCAATCTATAGTCCAAATTTCGTGACCCTGACTTTAGTAGTTTCGGCTGGGCGTTGATGAGTCAATCAGTCAGTCACCGTTTCCTCTTTATATAATGGTATAGATACATATTTATAGGCATATAAAATACTTCGGAAGTTTCAGAAATTAGAAGCGTTAAATTAAACACGGTTTATGCAATAATATTCTGAAATTCTTATGAACTTTTTATTCATGCAACTTTTTAAATAAAAAAAAATAAACTTGTATTAAAATAAATTCTTCATTTATGTCAATAGAATACAAAAATAATTTATTTTGATAATAAAATATTGCAGCAAAATAATGCGAGTTACTTGAATTTTATTATTTTAATATTCTTTGAAGTAGAGTTGCTAAGCAACTAATAAATTAAAGAGCAAAGTAAAATTAAATGCATTTTAAAATTTGTAAAAAAATATGAAAATAAAATTGAATCCATTTGGACATTACACTGTTAACTAGTTATTTTAAAAACACAAATTGCACAAATTGTGCCTCTTAGTTGCTAAAATCAGTGTAAAAATTGTTTTAAACTCATAAAAGAGCTAAAATCCTACATGTTTCGGCTTTAAACTTAAAGCCATCATCGGGGAAGAAGAACAACACAAACGACTACGGACCTTTTAATTTGCGACACGAGAAAATTGAAATCAACAGCATGGAAAAATTTAAATAAAATAAGCGGGCGCTCTCTGTTGCCAAAGAGCGAAAAACTAAACTATGAATTAACAAGGGGTTAAAAATGTATTCCATAAACTAGGTATGTTGAAAGAAAAGTTATCATTACAAATACAATCCTTCCTAATTTTAATCTCCAATGATTCCCTAATGGCGGCTTTAAATGGGTTATGGAACCTATAGATAATTCTTGCTTTATCGAAATTAATTACAGTATCCTTATTTTTAGCGCAAAACCGGGAGAGTGCAGTGGATAACTTTCCAAATTTTATGTCGTTTTTATGCTCTTTTAACCTTTTCAAAAACTTTCTTTTAGTCATACCAATGTAAACAAGAACGAAAAATCATGCGTCAAGCATAGATTATGTAGCACTTTCCAACGCTTCTAAAATAATTTTACAAATCATTACCGTTTAATAAGCTGAAAGATGACATCTAAGTAAACAATTTGGAAAACGCATAACATATTTGAAAACGTAATTTCAGGAATTTTCAATATATACAATATTCGGAAAAATATCCGAATACTTTTATGTAGCCCTGTATAGGATCTATAGATTTGTATATATACATAGGATGCTAAATTTTAGTTTATATAGTTAGGAAACGCGTAGCACAGTTTAAATTCTCCTTCTGGAGTTTCTGTCAATAAACGGAAATGTGTTCGCGAACTTTTGTGCTGCCCTGTATAGGATCTACAGAATTTATACACACCACGTAATAGACAAAAAGCTAGTTAAGATTAAAATCGCGTTCAGTAACTTAAAACGCACTTCCAGGAATTATTGTTAACAGACGGTAGAGAATTCTTTTGTGTGTCCCTGTAAATGAACGATGACTGCTATACACACACTATTCTGTAGTAAGCCTCTTGTAATGCACCTTAGTAATATATATAAACTTCAATGCGTTTAAAATAGTGGAACATTATTTAAATAAGCCGCAGACGATTTTTCTCCATAGACGTAATGTAACGGAATTATTTTGACTGTCCCTGTAATGTAACTCTAAGTGCTATACACCTACTATTCCATATTAAGCTTCTTCTAATGCATCTTAGTGATCTATATAAATTTCAATGCGTTTACAATAGTGAAACATTTTTAAAATAAACCGCAAATGATTTTTCCCCATAGACCGCAATGTAACGGAATTCTTTTGAGTGTCCCTGTAAGAAAACTATAAGTGCTACACACTTCAGTTGAAATAGGGAACGTGCCATAGATAATGACAATAACATATAAAAATTGCAGAGCAATCCGAGCATATTTACGGGAGTTAGAGCACGGACAGACGGCCATCCGGCCAGACAAACCGAAGTCATAAGCACTTTTCAACTAGGAAAGTGCTAAAAATTATACTATTATTATTTAAGCTAATGGGGATTTCATAAACACCTGCGAATTAATCAGGGGGGATAGGATCTAATTTACATGAAACTAAGTCAACCAATTTTCTGGGAGGGACAGCAATAAGATGGATATTGTATTTAATGAGGGCCCTTTTAATCCTTTCACATATAATAGGTATATATTGGAATTTCCGATAGTTTGGTTTATTATTGCTAGGGACAGGATGCTGAATTAAATGGCCATTGAGTTTTTCTATAATTTTCTGTACGTTATGAGCAGGGAATCCATGGTCAATGGCGATATCTCTGATAAAATTAAGTTAATCTTGGATGAATTCACTTGAACAAACCAGAAAAGCACGCTTGATGAACGAATTGAAGGCAGCAATCTTATAAGAAAAAGTTGTAGAGGCATTAAATGGGATTATTGTGTTACTTCTCATCGGTTTACGGTAGACTTTACTTTTTAAGTTGTTGCCATCTTTAATTAAATGAATATGCAGGAACGGCAGTGATGAATTTTCTTCTATTTCCAACGTAAATTTAATATTTTCGTCTATTTCGTTTATTTTTGACAGGAAAGATAGGAGTTCCTGCTTTCCATGATTCCATGTAATAAAGATAACATTATTTTAAATAACATTATTATTTTTATTAAGCAAATTATTTTCCTTAAGACGGATAAATCTAATAAAATGGCTATTCTAAATAAAACAGACTACATTAATAAAATGAATGATTGCATTGACACAATGGACTGCACAGAACTAAAGAAAGACCCGAATCCCTTGATTTTCCGGAAGACACAAGAACTCATTAGAAGAGGAGCCTGGCCAGAATACATGCAAAAACTTATAAAAATTAACAATACAGGAATTACCCCTCGTTTGATTGGTAGACTAAAAGACCATAAACCAAATCTCCCTATGAGACCTATTGTTTCTAAGTGTTCTGGCCCAACATATTTTATTGAAAAAGCTTTCGTTATATTCCTAAAATTAATTTTACCAAGTTCAAGCAAAACTGTACAGTCAACAGAAAATTTTGTCCAGAAAATAAAAAATATTCAGATTTCTAAAGGAACTATTCTAGCTAGTTTAGATATTGTGTCTTTTTACCCATCTATTGATACAAATGAAGTTGTACAAAATATTAATTTGGAAATTGATAAACAAAATAATTTAAGTGATAGCGTAAAAACATCTCTAAAGTCAGGACTTAACCTTATCATTAATAACAACGTTTTCATGTTTAATAAGAAATTTTACAGACAAAATAAAGGAGCACCTATGGGATCTCCTATTCCCGGTCTGTTGGCAGAATTTAGACTTAGACCTATGGAGGAATTTATTTTTAAAAGTTTGAATTTAACACCAGAAGTTTGGCTAAGATACGTGGACGATATCTTTATCACATGGAATCATGGAAAGCAGGAACTCCTATCTTTCCTCTCAAAAATAAACGAAATAGACGAAAATATTAAATTTACGTTGGAAATAGAAGAAAATTCATCACTGCCGTTCCTGGATATTCAATTAATTAAAGATGGCAACAACTTAAAACGTAAAGTCTACCGTAAACCGATGAGAAGTAACACAATAATCCCATTTAATGCCTCTACAACTTTTCTTATAAGATTGCTGCCTTCAATTCGTTCATCAAGCGTGCTTTTCTGATTTGTTCAAGTGAATTCATCCAAGATTAACTTAATTTTATCAGAGATATCGCCATTGACCATGGATTCCCTGCTCATCACGTACAGAAAATTATAGAAAAACTCAATGGCCATTTAATTCAGCATCCTGTCCCTAGCAATAATAAACCAAACTATCGGAAATTCCTATATATACCTATTATATGTGAAAGGATTAAAAGGGCCCTCATTGAATACAATATCCATCTTATTGCTGTCCCTCCCAGAAAATTGATTGACTTAGTTTCATGTAAATTAGATCCTATCCCCCCTGATCAATTCGCAGGTGTTTATGAAATCCCCATTAGCTTAAATAATAATAGTATAATTTTTTACATTGGTATGACTAAAAGAAAGTTTTTGGAAAGGTTAAAAGAACATAAAAACGACATAAAATTTGGAAAGTTATCCACTGCACTCTCCCGGTTTTGCGCTAAAAATAAGGATACTGTAATTAATTTCGATAAAGCAAGAATTATCTATAGGTTCAATAACCCATTTAAAGCCGCCATTAGGGAATCATTGGAGATTAAAATTAGGAAGGATTGTATTTGTAATGATAACTTTTTTTTCAACATACCTAGTTTATGGAATACATTTTTAACCCCGTGTTAATTCATAGTTTAGTTTTTCGCTTTTGGCAACAGAGAGCGCCCGCTTATTTTATTTAAATTTTTCCAAGCTGTTGATTTCAATTTTCTCGTGTCGCAAATTAAAAGGTCCGTAGTCGTTTGTGTTGTTCTTCTTCCCCGATGATGGCTTTAAGTTTAAAGCCGAAACATGTAGGATTTTAGCTCTTTTATGAGTTTAAAACAATTTTTACACTGATTTTAGCAACTAATAGGCACAATTTGTGCAATTTGTGTTTTTAAAATGAAAATAAAATGTTTTATATTTCCCGAACAGATGCAAAACATTTTCCAATAATTTAAACGATTAATTTCTTAATTCTAATAAATGTATCAAAAAATTTTCAAAGCTATTGGATATATTTAAAACCTCCATATCGAAAATTCAGCATTAATAATTTTACTTTTAAATCCATTATTTAAATATGTGATTTTCATTTCAATTAAAAATGAAATTTGAAAATCGTCTGCATTCCCACAGGAAAGCATTATTACCTAAAAAGAAATGCTCTATATTTTTCGAACGAATGAACCAAATGTAACTAAAAACTATACAGCTCATTCCGGGAACCTCATCAACATACCTACCAAAAATCAACCTAATCGGATCATGTTTGCGGCAGTTATCGCGGAACAACTGTAAAGAATTGAGCCTCTACGTCCAGGTGCACTATGTGTCATTCTAGCATTTCCTGTGAGTACACTTAACTGCATACCTTCCCTCGCTATTTTTGCCTTGAAGACTAGCAGACGCCGAATTCTATTGTACTGTGAGCGGAAAGTTCGGACAGTGATGTAGTGGTAAGGTGTTACCCAAAGAGGGGTCTTATGATTTGATCCTTGCCGAGGTCGTGGGAAACAGAGCATCTGCGAGAGAAGCGATCTCTGCACACGATTTTTAGGTTTGCGCCCGAAACTTTGCCCTTTGTCTTAGAACGTCCAATGACGGACTTAGTGAAAACGAAACAGAGGGATCTCAAGGCTGCTAAGAGGCTGGAGAGTTTCGAGGGGCCCGCCACGACAAAACCCCGCCCCCAGAAGAAATATCCCTGCGAGGATGAAAAAGTTAGAGAGAGGAGTTTTTTTGGAGAGATCGGAAAGAGAGTGGTGACTCTCTGGTAAAAGGGAGGAAGGAACGAGAGTTTCCGGACTTAGCGCAGTAGAAGCGCTAGTGAGGCCTGACCTCTATGTGTTTTGATACGGCAGGTATCAGGTATAAATCCTAGTGAAGAGAAAAGCACGAGCCGTGCTAGAGTGAGAGTTCTTAAACTCTGAATAATTGAGAACGAGTAGTTTTTCCGAAAGAGAAGGAACAGACGTGCCTTGATCCGTATGAACTCTGGCTAGAAGTTACGACTGATCGTAACATTTGGAGACTTTAGTTTGGTTCCAGTTATACTCAGAGTCAAGAGAACATTAATTTATTAGCGATTGACTCACGAAAAATAATCAAATGCTGTAATCAACTTTCTTGTACATATTTTTATTAGAATTAATATTGTTATACAATAAATTCTACTTTCTAATTTATGCGAGATAATTCTCTTTACCAAACGATCTGATCGCGCTACCATTCACCCTCTTTTATCGGGTCGGTATAGAGGAGTTATTACAAGACAGACAAACAGACGGAAACCAAAAAGTTTTCGGGTCTCAACAGTGAGCCTCAACTGACGTTTCGGCAACTAGTAAATCTACAGATCAGAGGCCTCAACGTCAGCTCAAAAAATCATTGTTTATTAATCTTACTAATTTTTAACATTATCTGCATAATATTTGACACACTAAAATTCAATCTTTTTAAAGTTATTTATACATTTATAAGAATATAAATTTATCGAAAGTTTCGGAAATTTTAGAAGTATCCCCTTAAACACAATGTTATGCAATGATAGGATAAACTACTTGTCACGATGTAATCGCAACATTTTTAGCGCAATCGCGATGTGTACGATTGCACGTGTTCAATTTCCCATTAAATCTCTAAATTTATTAATTTTAATATGTTTCTTTCAGTATTTAATTATCCCCGTATCAGCGTTTTTAATTATCTTTAATTTAACGTATCCGTTGTCTGCCAACGCTGTTTCTTTCTCATTTTAACTTTCGTCAAACGCCGATATTTCGCATTTCAGTCGATGCATATCGCGGCAGTTTCGTGGGGAATTCGTCATCGGCTCACCGCTTCTCCCGTTCCTTCGATCCGGCAAAAGCGCTCCACATGCTTCGCCGAGGAACGCGTTGCGGTAGGTTCATCGCTCTTTGGCGCGCGCCAACAGTTGGCGTGTTTTCGGAGCTCGCTCCGTTTCTGCGCATCGCTATTGGACGATCGCGGGTTTTAGCGCCAAGGGCAACCGGCTCGGCACTTCGCGCTGATGTTAAAATCAGTTATGTTCAGGATGTGCTCAGTGTAGTTTGGGAGATCTTATCTTATTGAATTTCATCAGTCATGGAGGACACGATGTCACCGGAGTCCCTCACCTATGCAGAGTTTTATAGATGAATAAATCATCTCTTGTTTCTTTACCATCAAAAAGGCTTTTTGTCTCAGTTTTTCCTAAAATGAGTGTGCTGTATTCTCAGTCATTTATACATCGCATCGTTCCTGCTAAAAATGGGTGAGAGAGTTCCTTTTTACTTATTTTAATTATGTGTTAGTCCATCGCTAAAATAATAGCGAGCGTGAGACCTTGGGTTCATTTTAATATTTATATTTTGCGGTTCTTCACTTGTGATCTCGTCACCACGTGTTAGCACGTGGTCGGCCTCTTCAACACAACGTGTCTGAAATATTACACTACATATGGTGCCTCAGATCCAGGTCGTAATTTTAGCGTGGACTATTTTTTTTCCCCATATAAATTCAATTTGTTTAAAATTTAAAATCTAAAAAACTTAAACTCTCACCCTAAAAATTTTGTACAATCGTTAAAGTTATTTTTTTATGCTATAGAATGTAGTAATTAATCAGTTAAAATTTAAATTCATCAAAAAAAAAAAAAAACGTCTTTTAGAATGTAAATTTTTCAAAAAAAAAAAAAAATTTTTTTTCATCATTTCTTCCGGCTGTAAATTTAATCAAGTCCTTTAATGTGTTTATCATTGCCAAAATATTTTTTTCATGCAAAACTCTCATATACTTGTACTGATGCACTGACAGGGCATAACTCGTGCCAATCTTTTTTTTTCCTTTAAATTTCTTAGTTTTTTTATATATTTTTTAATCAAAAGTTTAGAGTTTTCAATCATCAACATGAATGTGCAAAATGGCATGATTAATCCGACGTGGCAGAAAGTCCCAGGTTTCACTTGTTTTGAAGCCATTTTAATGAACCTATCCAACATGGTGGAAGGAGATGTAACATATGAAATCAAGAAACACAGCAGTGTAAGTAACCCGGCATTGCCAGAAATCGAAAAGCAGCTTTTAAATGTATTCAATTTTAGAATAGAGCCCTTAACATCTCTGTTCAAAGAGGTGCAAACAGATTTTGCCCGCCTAGGGCATGAAAGAGACAATCTTCAAAGTCTTAATACAAAATTATTACAGCGAATACAAATGAACAAGAAGATTGAAGTCTCTCATGTTACTACCCAGGTTGAGGACCTGCAGCAAAATGTGCCGTCTTCTACTGATGCATCAACACAGACGTGCAACACCCCAGCTTGTGCTCCTATAGTGCTGGATCCCTGTGTTCATAGGTGTGAACATGACACCTCCATATTAAATTCCACCTTAAAATCCCCTGCAGTAAAGTCTCTTCAGGCTCACAATTCTACTTTAAATTCTTCTAGTAATTCTAATTCTTCGTTTAACAAATCCTCCAAACCACCTAAAATCATCATTTATGCCATTGACGAGAAATATAGTATCCCTGATATCATCCAAGCAATATCGGATACTGCTGGCTTTACCCCTTCATGTAATTTCATAAAGAAAAATAAAGCAAGAAAATCAAACAACTACAATTACATCTTTCAAGTGCCAGCAAACATCGCCACACTACTTGTGAACTGCAAGACTTTGAAAATTGGTGAACAGAATGTTTTTGTGAAACGGTTTATCCATATTATCCGGTGCTATAATTGCCAATCTTTCAACCACGTTGCAAGTTCTTGCAAAAAGTCACGTGCATGTCCTGGTGTGCTGAAGCACATGAACCAGGCCACTGCACAAAACCTCCGAAGTGCAAAAACTGTATAGCAAATAATCAGTTCTACAAACGGAACTTTAATGTTGACCATCCGGCATTTTCGCCAACATATGAGTCTTTTAAATTATTTGTTTCAAAAGTTAGGCTTAGGTTAAGCTCAAGCCTTATAAAATAGTTAAACCCAATCCTTTTGTGTCTGCTCCACATTCAACAGTTTTTTTTTCTACATAGTGTGTTCAAGTTTTTCCCGTTTGTGAAATATGTGTACGTGCTAGAGAGAGTGCATAGTACCCAATGGAGTGGTACTGCTATGAATCTTTCATGACATTTTGTAAACTCTCCTCTGGCATGTACCGCTGCTCATCCCTGCTTTTCCTTAATTTATTCACGATTTTAAAAGTTCGTACCTGAACCAGTAACGTGTACTCCAGCTAGTGTTTCATCTTAACTGCAATTTCTCTGTCTTTTTCGTGAACTGTTTTCATCTACAAGTACTCACCTTTGCCTTGAACTCTGCAAGATTAAGTCCTAACATAAATAACATTCCTGAACTGTTCTCTTAAAGAACTCCTTTTGCAGCATCTTAATTTGTAATTATCGTAAATATTTAACATATGCAATATTTATTTGCATACTATCACAATTTTCCTTTTCCCTGTTGATGTGGCTCCAGCATAATCATCTGTAAAGTTTATTTATCTCAAGGTATTTTTTTATTTTAAATTAACAATTTTTACCAATTATTTAAATTATTTGTATCTATTTTTGTGTAATTCATTGGTCATTTTTTTAACTTATATAATTTTCTCATGCAAAATTTTTTTATATAACAAACAGGTTGAGATATACAGTTTGTATATTTCGTGCAAATCTTTACTTATTCAACTATATTTTTTATATCTTCGATTGGCACCTGTCTTTTTGACAGATTTTTTTTTTGCATTTTCTTACTGTTCTTATAATTGTATTTTGTGTATTTCCCTAGCCCTTATTTAAATCACTCATGAGTTGCAACTCCCCCTTTTATAATTTTTGCTAGCCCTTTATTAATTGTTTTTTCAACTTTTGTGTATATTTATGTGTTTAGTTCAAGCGCTTGACATTATTTTCTTTGCACTTATATGTTTGTTCCATGGTACCTAATGAACAATCATACCTTTGCTAAGTATCAATTTCAAAGCAATCGATGTGTACACATAGTCAAATTTTTGAAATATTGAAAAGCTAATTATGCATTTATGTTTTTCGTAAGGCCTTACATTTTTCATTTACAACAACTATCCCAAAAGGATATGTTCATATACCTAAGTATGTATAGATAGGTTTGCATAACTACAAAAAAAAAAAAATGATGGTAAATTTTAGGTTATGGTGTATAAACAATGTGTTCTCTTACAGCATTTTACCAATAATTTTCTACTTGATGCATTTAATTTTTACTTCAACCTGCTCTTATTGCAATTTTACATATATAATTTTTCCTCATTTTCATAACATCCTTTTCAAGGTATTAATATTTATTCAATGGTTTTGTCTCATAATTTTGAGTCAAATAATTTTTTTTGCACATTTTTAATCGTGTAATGTTATACAATGGTGTCTCATGCATTCGTACTTTTCAATGTTCGTTTATGGAGTTGTTTTCAATTCACTGTGTGCTTAGGCTTTATAAAGTATGTATGAATACTGTGTTTACTTACAGGTTACAAATTGTACGTTTAATATTCATTTCAGTAACTATTCAATTAAATCTGTTAGGATAATTTTATAAGTTTGTACTTCTGTACATGTGTGTTCCATTTTAATTATTCTTATAGTTGGAACGTTGTTTCATTTGCTAATCATTAGCATTATGTTCTACTTCCTTTCACTCATTCATTTAAGTATTGCAATCCAAAGTGTTTTGCACTTAACTCTTGGTTTTCAACTTTTGATAATTGGAAAGTTTAAATTTTTTCATCACTGTCAAAACAATGGCAGTTGGTCTCTTCACATTCAAAAATTATTTACTATTGCACATAATGTATTTTTCTTGTGACATTTTTATCAATTAATGTGTTAATCTATTTATTATTTAAAAAAAAAATTAGTGTTACTCACAACGAATTTACATTTAACTAATTGTGTCATGCTTTTAAAATGTTTTCCATGGTTAAAAGAAATTTTTTTTATTACCAATGGTGAAGTATAATTGTTAATCTTAATATGTCAAATTAATTATGAAATTGTGTTTGTCTCACAGAAGGTAATTTGTAATATGCATCACTGAATTTATGTAATAATATGCTGTTTTTTTTTTATGTATATATTACTGTATTTATTTCATTTACAACAGAAATTTACTGTGTCATTTATACGACTTATTGTATAGTCGTCTTTGTTAATCCCGTGTATTCTCTGGTGACTCGTTTTACTCCCATGTTCAGCAATTTCGGAATTTCATTCATAGTCAAAATTCGTATTTGTTGCTAAATTTACTTCGAATTCCTCTTTTTAAATTTTGCAAAATTTTTCCTTCACATTCAAAATTTTTCCTTTTTCCAAATTTTTCTCGCCCATGTAAAATGGTCGCTTCCCAGTCAAATTTTTCATTCCCAGTCTAAATTTTACAAATTTTTCATTTGCGGGGGAATATGTCACGATGTAATCGCAACATTTTTAGCGCAATCGCGATGTGTACGATTGCACGTGTTCAATTTCCCATTGAATTTCTAAATTTATTAATTTTAATATGTTTCTTTCAGTATTTAATTATCCCCGTATCAGCGTTTTTAATTATCTTTAATTTAACGTATCCGTTGTCTGCCAACGCTGTTTCTTTCTCATTTTAACTTTCGTCAAACGCCGATATTTCGCATTTCAGTCGATGCATATCGCGGCAGTTTCGTGGGGAATTCGTCATCGGCTCACCGCTTCTCCCGTTCCTTCGATCCGGCAAAAGCGCTCCACATGCTTCGCCGAGGAACGCGTTGCGGTAGGTTCATCGCTCTTTGGCGCGCGCCAACAGTTGGCGTGTTTTCGGAGCTCGCTCCGTTTCTGCGCATCGCTATTGGACGATCGCGGGTTTTAGCGCCAAGGGCTCGGCACTTCGCGCTGATGTTAAAATCAGTTATGTTCAGGATGTGCTCAGTGTAGTTTGGGAGATCTTATCTTATTGAATTTCATCAGTCATGGAGGACACGATGTCACTGGAGTCCCTCACCTATGCAGAGTTTTATAGATGAATAAATCATCTCTTGTTTCTTTACCATCAAAAAGGCTTTTTGTCTCAGTTTTTCCTAAAATGAGTGTGCTGTATTCTCAGTCATTTATACATCGCATCGTTCCTGCTAAAAATGGGTGAGAGAGTTCCTTTTTACTTATTTTAATTATGTGTTAGTCCATCGCTAAAATAATAGCGAGCGTGAGGCCTTGGGTTCATTTTAATATTTATATTTTGCGGTTCTTCACTTGTGATCTCGTCACCACGTGTTAGCACGTGGTCGGCCTCTTCAACACAACGTGTCTGAAATATTACACTACACTACTTGTTACTGTATTTTTTCAGAATAACAATATATTCTATTCTCAATTACCAGTAATTGCGCTATTTCATTTCTTGAGTATATGTCTGAATGTATTTGCAATTTTCATTTCATTAGAATAACCATCTCTTTGTACAAGAGATTTTATCCTATCCTTAAAATAATAGTTATATTTCAACTACTAAACATCATATATTGCTGAAGTTGAATAAGATTTCGTGTATAAAGTATACTTATACAAATTTAAATTCCTCTTATTTGACCTATATTCAATTTACGCATTCAACGTTTTTAACACTTTCCAACCTAGTTGAAAAGTGTTTATGACTTCGGTTTGTCTGGCCGTATGGCCGTCTGCCGTCTGTCCGTGCTCTAACTCCCGCAAATATGCTCGGATTGCTCTGCAATTTTTATATGTTATAGTCGTTATCTATAGCATGTTCCCTATTTCAACGGAAGTGTGTAGCACTTATACTTTTTTTACAGGGACACTCAAAAGAATTCCATTACATTGCGGTCTATGGGGGAAAATCACTTGAGG
This sequence comes from Maratus michaelseni, assembly GCA_963931845.1. NCBI lineage: Eukaryota > Metazoa > Arthropoda > Arachnida > Araneae > Salticidae > Maratus > Maratus michaelseni. The sequence continues at coordinate 15,072,114 of OZ007598.1, forward strand.
TTTATTTAAATAATGTTTCACTATTTTAAACGCATTGAAATTTATATATATCACTAAGGTGCATTAGAAGAAGCTTAATATGGAATAGTGTGTACATAGCACTTATAGTTACTTTACAGGGACAGTCAAAAGAATTCCGTTACATTACGTCTATGGAGAAAAATCGTCTGCGGTTTATTTAAATAATGTTTCCATATTTTAAACGCATTGAAATTTATATAAGGTGCATTACAAGAGGCTTACTACAGAATATTGTGTGTATAGCAGTCATCGTTCATTTACAGGGACACACAAAAGAATTCTCTACTGTCTGTTAACAATAATTCCTGGAAGTGCGTTTTAAGTTACTGAACGCGATTTTAATTTTAACTCGCTTTTTGTCTATTACGTGGTGTGTATAAATTCTGTAGATCCTATACAGGGAAGCACAAAAGTTCGCGAACACATTTCCGTATTATTTAACTCCAGACGGAGAATTTTAAACTGTGCTACGCGTTTCCTAACTGAACTAAAATTTAGCATCCTATGTAGTATATATACAAATCTATAGATCCTATACAGGGCTGATGAAAAGTATTCGGATTACTTAGATGTTATCTTTTAGCTTATTAAACGGTATGATTTGTAAAATTATTTTGGAAGCGTTGGAAAGTGTTACATAATCTATGCTTGACGCATGATTTTTCGTTCTTGTTATTATTTTCATTTGGAAAACCGATTTGGTAATCATTTTTCAGTAGTTAAAATAAATTCTCATCTATTTCATTAAAAAAAAGCATAAAACCCGAAAATTGGCAATTTTTAATAAAACTTCGCGTAAAAATAATGCGATTCACTTGAATTTTCCTTTGTTGATATTCTTTGAAATATAGTTGCTTAGCAACCATTTAATGAAAGAGAGAAAAAAAAATGCATCGGAAATTTTTGTAAAAAATGAGAAAATAATTTTGTAAAAAATGATAGAATAAAATGTATTATATTATTAGAGCAGATGTATAAAATTGCACCAAACATTGTACACTTAATTTAAAAAATCTGACGAATGTATTAACAAAATTTCAAATTAATTTGAATAATTTAAGACCTGACTTGATAAATTTTAGCCTTCATAACTTACACATTAAATACATTAATCAAATGCGCCATTTTATTTCAATGGATGAAAATTTTCAAAATTGTCTGAATTCCCATAGGAAAGCATTATGACCTAAAAAGAAATGTTTTATATTTTCCGAACGAATGAACCAAACGTAACTAAAAACTATACAGCTAATTCCGGGTACCTCACCAACATACCTACCAAAAATCAAACTAATCTGATCATTTTTGCGGCAGTTATCGCGGAACAGACAGACAAACAGACAGACAGACACCAAAAACTTTTCGGGTCTCCACAGTAAGCCTTCACTGACGTTTCGGCAATTAATAGTATTTTGAAAATTCCGCACTACAATGCGGTCGAACAATCCTGGTTTATTATGTAGAAAATATTCGCAGTTATTCTTTTAACTGATGGTTGTTCTGCTGTTTTTCAACCTATTTTTCCAAGAAGATAATCCGACAGTTCATTCTACCTTATTTCAAAGAAGTAACCTTGACATTGTGATGGTAGGGAGAACATGCGGACATTTTCTGAGATTTTTGTATATAAAAAGATGCTTTCCGAAATTTATAGTTCCGTTGTTTTTCCAACGAGCATGAAAACGGTAAAGTTCAAATACATTTGAAAGTAAAATAAGTTTAAAGAGGAAATTCCCAACGAGGTCAAATATATTAAAAATAACCTAGTGCGAGGATTTCGCACTACAATCTAATATTTTTTATCAATATGTAATATTTATTAGATGCAGGTTTAAACTTCTAAAGAAAATGTGAGGATAAAAATATCTGCAAACAACATTTAGTTTTTAGTCAAGCCAGAATATCATCTAATTTATTCCGTCAAAGTTAGAGTAAAAACGGATCCAAGATTGCAAAAGGCACGCGCGAGAGAAAAAAAAAATTAGCAATCGTATTTTAACTTCATTAGAGGATGACGTTATCCGCTTCGGGAAAAACATGGGACATAGAAATATAAATCTAAACATTTCAATTTCAACTTCGCTTCATAAATATAAAATAAACTCATGCGGTGTTTTTTTTTTTTTTTTTTTTTTTTTTTTTTTTATCATTGCTGAGCATCCTATAATGTGGTATTTTATTTTTGTGGCAACAGTAATTTGAGGAAAACCTTTCATGTCTTTCATGAAAGCACTGCTGATTTAATTTTTAATTATCAGCAAATTTTAATCAAAACACATGTTTTAGGAAAATGTAAGTGTACTATGTCAGAAGCCTGTTCAAAATCCTTTCATATGGCATCTCATTCTGCGTTCTGCGTTTCGTATTTTCTTAGAAAAAAGAATGTTGACAGGAGAAATAATATATACGATATAACAATCATCCTATACTTTTTTTTTTTTCAATTAAATTTTCAGCAGGACTGAAACTGCACGTAAATTTAATAACACTGACAAAGGATGTGAATTAATTTTCACTTTGTTAAACAACGCATAACCAACAGAATGAAAAATGTGTCCAGAGCAGGGTCGAACCCAGATACCCTGGTATAGCGCACCAAGTGCTTTACCATTTAAGCCATCTGGACGACATCCAGTCTGGAATTTTACAAGGCATTTTGCAAGGCGTTGGCAAGGCTGCAACCTCGCAGCCCAAGATGGAATGTCATACATGAGCACACCACCCAGTGGCGTACATGAGATGAATAAATTCCCAACAAATTAAATTTACGCGCAGTTTCAGTCCTGCTGAAAATTTAACTGGAAATTTAGATATTATCCGATGCTAGGAATTGATTCGTCTCTTGTATACGCCACTGGGTAGTATGCTCGTGTATGACATTCCATCTTGAGCTACGAGGTTGCAGCCTTGCCAACGTATAAGCGAAAAATGCCAGACTGGATGTCGTCCAAATAGCTTAAATGGTAAAGCACTTGGTGCGCTATACCAGGGTATCTGGGTTCGATTCCCGGTCTGGACACATTTTTCACTCTGTTGGTTATGCGTTGTTTAGCAAAGTGAAAATTAATTCACATCCTTTGTCAATCATCCTATCATTTCTGTTGTCAACATCTCTTATTCTAAGTAAATACAAAACGCAGAACGATAAATGAGATACCACATGAAAGGATTTAATTTTTAATGAACAGCAATTTTTATTCAAAATACATGTTTTAACGAAATGTGAGTGCATTATGTCAGAAGCCGCTTGAAAATATAAATAAATAGTACGAAAAAGATAAAGTGTGATGTCTCTGCACGGACTTATTTTATACTGATGATTAAGAATCAAAATTGAAATTGAAACGTTTAGAAGGAAAAGACACTATTGATCGACTGAAGCAGCGGTATTTCACGTGTAGCCTAGAAGGTATGCTTTGTTATATATAAGATTAAACTGCATTTTATATGTATTCAATTTATTCTTTTTGTCCCATGTTTTTTCCAAAGCGAATGACGTCATCCTCTAATGCAGTTAAATACGATAGTTCATTTTTTCCTCGCGCGTGCCTTTTGCTATCTTCGATCGGTTTTTACTGTATAAATGAGATGATAGCTTGGCTTAACTAATGCTGTTTGTAACTATGTTTATCCTTAATTTTTGTTTAGAAGCTTAAACGTGCATCTAAAACACATTACATACAGCTAAAAAATAGTAGACTGCAGTGCGAAATCCTCGCACGTTTCAACTGGTATTCTTTATTCATGGAAATGACGTACCAACCTGACTTACAGAAAATCAGTTTGATATGTTTGAATATAAAAGGATAAAACACAAATTCTTAATTTTTTGGTATTGAAATGATATTTTTTTTTAACCAAAAATAAATTTAAAAGGTATATTTAACGATGATAATAACAAGCTTCTATTTTAGCTAAAATGTACAGGAATTACATGCATCTACAGACAGGGCTTGATTACTGCACAGGCCAACTAGGCCGAGGCCTCGGGTTCACTGCTCATGGAGCCCCCAAATTAAATAAAGCTATTTAGAAAAAAATCCTTAAAATTGCAGGTTTCTGCAGTTATTTTCTAAAAAACCAAAAAATATTTTGGTTAACTTGGCAACTGTATCATAATATCTAATGATAAGTCCTGAACACTCCTGAAAAAAAAAGTCTAGCTATTATTTTGGTGTGTGTGGGGCCCTGAAAAGGTGTTGGGCCTTGGGCCCCATACAACCTTTCTGTCTACAGATACAATTACGTATAAGTAATTTAGATTTTGTAAAAGTCTTGTTTTATTAATTAATATCAAGGTGTTTCAAATATTACAAAAAAAAAGAAAAAGAAAAAGAAATAAAAAACACCAAGCTGGTAAAATTTTTAAATATACAAATAATACAAAATAAAGTTTAATTTTACTTTATTTTCAATTTAACATTTAAAAAAAAGTATACTCAATTATATACTTAAAAAAAAAAGAAAAGTCAATATTCAGCTATTCTGCCAAATACCTATTAATCACATCCCTAATTTTTAATGGTAAATTTTGCCTAATGTATCAAACAGCTGCCGAACAGTTGATGTCGGTTAAGGGGCTTCCGAGTTGCAAAAAACTTTACGCCCAGTCTTTTTGTGAGTAGAGTGTCTTGTATTAAATTCAGCCGTTGGGAAAAGTTAAGATGTAGTATTAATTACAATGAAAAGGATAGATGTAAAGTTAAGAAAATAGATGATAACAAATTTGGAATAAAAAAGTAAAACGAAGGAGATTAAGGATAGAGTCTAAATAATTGGAAGAAAGTGAAATGGTATATCTGTAGTTTTAGCTAACTACTAGTAAGGAAGTTGAAAAAGTAAAAAATAGGGTTCGGAACATGTTCGTGAAACAACACATAAATGCCAGGTGGTGAAAAGGCGGGCAAAGCATAAACATAAAAAAAAATTAAATTAAATTAAATTAAAAAATAAAAAATAAAGGGCACTCAAGTAAACAACTCAAGCACAAAAGTAGGCCTTCCTTTTTTTTTTTTTTTTTTTTTTTTTTTGGAGGGGGGGGGGGGTATAGCTTAGATGTTAAGTTTTAATTAAGAAATTAGGTATTTATAATGTGTAAAAAATTACAAAGTATAAATAAAAGAGAGAAATTTACAGTTATGGAGAGCACTCATTCTCATAGTCTATAATGCACGAATATTTTGGACGTTTACGGTGATGCGGTTTGAAGGCATCACAATCCGGCAATTCTGCGATTATTTCATTAGGGAGGTCATAGAGTTTTTCATAATTTTTTTTTAGAAAGGTGGTTGATTCTTTTCTTTAATGTAGTAGTTTTGAGGTCTCTACGGATAGTGCTATTTCGGAGGTAACGGGTAGCATTTCTGACAATACGTAGACTTTTGTTGTGGAGTTGGCTGAGGTTGTTCATAGAGGTTTTAGAGATATAGCCCCAGACCGGACAGGCGTAGGTGATTATTGGTAGAATACAAGAGTTATAAAGGAGAAGCTTGTTATGTATAGCCAGGGTGTTACTATTATGCAGAGGTTTAAGTGCAATCGTGGCTGCAGAGACTTTCCCCCTGATGTTAAGAAGATGTTTCTTGAAAATAAGTCTTTGGTCAAGGGGGACCCCTAGGTACTTTTAATGCATCAAAGAATTTCGGCGATTAAATTAGGCAAAAATTTCCATTTAGAAATACCGGTGGTAAAATATTAAAAATTCCGTCAAGTACTCTATTTGTCAAAGGTTAATTAACTCCTATTATTAAAAGCAAATAATACACAAACTAAACTTCGTTTTTTTTTTCTTTTCATTTCTCACCATAGAGTCGCCATATTTCACTTTCCACGAAAAGTTCATGATTCACACATTTTACACGAAAAATCTTTCGGAAGACAATTTGTTTTTACAATAGATAAAAACCACGGAAAACAAAGAGACAGATGTTCTTTTCTACTTACACGCGTCGTTGATCTCCGTAAAAAAAAAGATTATTCTTCACTCAGAATAGCAAAATATTTTTTATAAGAAAACAATAACAACAAAACAAAAAAATGGAAAACTATAAAATCATGGACAAATCTTGCACTGGAGATATTGTTGTAAACTGAATTCTTCACCGATGAACTTGGCTTCACCTTTTTTACAGTACTATGACGATACAGGTATGTTGAGTGTATTTTCAATATCATCTTTAACTATTGATTTATTGCAGGGAGGGGAAGGGGGGGGGGGGGGGGGTTCGTTAGACTCTGAAATTGGCAAAATTCGCACATACTTTCGAATTTTTGTTTTCGTGTTTTAAAAAAACAAGTTGGAAATTGTACGCCAACCGCGACAAAACGAGGTGCGTTCGTACTATAGCTAGTTATATAAATATTCAGATCTTGATGATTTTTAATTCTGTGAAATGAATTCTATCGTCTGCAAATTAATTTCTGTAATAAAATAAGTATCTTGGTCGCTTCACGATTAAACCTCTGAAGCTCCTATAACAAAAAAGCACCGATTTAAAAAAAAAAAAAAAAAAAATCAAATTTCTTAATAAATATTTTCATTAATATCTTCTAAAACTTTGATTCGATTTTCATAAAATTTGAAATGTCTCGACAAAATTCTGCAAAGATAATATATCTTAAATTTCAAACCATTTGGTTGGGTAGTTTTTGCGCTGTTATATGCGGACAGACGGACGGATCAGACGACCACTATAGGTGCTACTTATTTATATAATTACGAACGCACCTAAAAATCAATATGCAGGGTGTTTCAAAAATATTGAAACGCGCTTTATTTTTTTACCTGTTGGAGGTAGCGCAATGGCGTAGTACATATTCAGCGACTTGGAACAAGTACAATTGATGTGCCCCCTCTTTATCGGAAAAGGTGCTCCAACATTTGTTTTGAGGTTTGAAACACATGATACATTTATAATACAGTAAAACTGTAAAAAAAAGCAATCTGCCTTTAAAGGCTCCCTGTCATAAACGAAAATTTTTCATGCTACTGATAGAAGGAATACCATACAATTATGTCTGCCATAAGACTGAAACCTGGCTAAAATAGAATTTCTCACAGTCCGTGGTTTCATTGTATTGTATTTATTTCAATCCTTATTATTATAGATTAATATAACCTTTTTTGCTGTAAAACACAACTAGCAATGTACATGTCTTTAGTTGTTCTGTTAAACATTCTTTAAATTTTTTACAAATTCAGAGGCATAAAATACTAGATTTATAATGTATATTATTTGAAATAAAAATTTAGATAAGTCAAATTCAAGGATAATACTGTAGTTTCATTTATCTAATTATTTAATGCACTAAAATCTGCTAAAACAGAATCGAAAAGCAAAGGAAAAATATTCCGTTATACACAGGTTTTCTTATTAGCGAGTATAATAACATGTGAAGGAACCAAGAAATTTTGTTGTTGTTATTGACACGTTTCGTTCATCACAGGTTTTGCCGTATTTTTTATAAAATACCTGGTAAATTGAAATATATATATATATATACTAGGGGGCCTACCCCCTGCGAGCTACGCTCGCCAACCCCCGCTCAGACTTCGAGGCCTCTAAAAACATGACAGCGTGCTTTGTTTTAAAAATATTGGTAAATTTATAATTGGGTTGCCATGCTTTTAATGTTTTAATAGGGCATTTTTTGATTATCATGGGCCTCATACACAGCTGTTGCGACAACTGACGACTGTTTTCGGGATTGATAAGTAAAATCAATTACAACTTGAAAACCAGCTTGAATAAAATGGTTAGGTTTAAATTGTGGCTACCTCTCGGATTTTTATAACAACGATCTGTATTCTATTCTTCCTTTGCATTTAAGGATGAGAAAAATTCCATCTGCTTGTGAATAACATTAAGAACCACGGTATTGAAAAATACTATGTTATAGACATTTTCAGTAACAGGTTTTAATTTTCTCTCTATTTTAGTGCACCATCATGCATATTTTCATGTTATTTTAAATATGTAAATTATTTATTTTAATTAATATGTATATACGAATTTTCTAATAATTATTTATCATACAAAATTAATTAAATATTTTGTGCATGCATGCCTGCATTTATTCGGCATCAATTGATGAGATATTTAAACAAATTTGCTATCCGCGATGATTTTACACCATGTTATGTCACTTGAATATTGTCCATAAGAAAATCGGGTACTTTTCCAGTATAGGATCCTTTGCTTTTAGGTTTGGCGTAACTCGAGCTTCAAAAAGAGATAGATTCGTTAATATACATAGATTTGTTGCCAAAAGTTATTAAAACAAACCCAATGAACTTTTGGTGCTTTTCTATTATAGGGGTCTTGATGCTTTTTTAAAAAGCTTGGCGCAATTCGGGCATCAGAAAGTGAGATTTGGTGCCAAATGACATAAACACCCATGGAAACAAATTCGACGATTTTTTTGTTTATATGCGTATTTTAATTATATGCATATTATTATTGTTTTTCTATACAAATTACTTCTGATTATATATAAAATAGGATAAATGACATTTTACGCTAAACAAATTGTATAAATATTTTTTTGCTCCTTTCTTTTGCGTTTACATAAATGACGTCATTTGGACGAATTTATTCAAAATATTTTCAGTTTATAAATTAAATTAAATGCTGACAGACGATTGAATCCTAACGATAGAAATGTGATTTTTTTTTTTCAAATTTTCCTGAAAAACATAATTTAATCACAATCTTGTCTTCATTATCGATTGAAATAAAAGATAAATTCAATTTCAATTTGAAAATGACAAATAAAAAGAAATCAATAATCCCTGTCGGGATCCTTTTCATTTTTTTCCCTTTTTTGTCCCAAAAAACAGAGTAATTAGTTGCCATCATTAGAGAAATGTCATTAAAATTAGAAAAAAATTAATATCTCGAAAACTAAATCCAATTTCAAAATTCTATTACCAGTTTTGACATCCGCGGATTTTTATGGGCAATTGGTATTAATTTCACCATCAAGCGTTTAATATTTTATTAAAAATAGCCCTGAAACATAATCAGTCGTTTAATCAGTCGTTTCATAAAATCGTTTCATAAATTCGTTTCATAAAATCGTTTCACAAATTTGTTTCATTAGGATTTTATATATATAGGGTAGATATATATATATATATATATATATATCCCTGCCGGCTTCGCCTGCAAACAAGTTAGGTTTCAAAGTGGGCGGTTCCAAATACCGCATCATGGCAAAAAGGTCATTTCTGCCGCAATTCCCAACAAACAGGCACCCCACGGTCTGCGTCTCCGAAATCTACCTGTGCCTGTAGGCAGAGCCATCAGGAATTTTTTTAATACCGGAAAGTTCCAGACTTTCATAAAATTAACAGAATCCTAATTTGGTTAGTTTTGGTAGCAGCCGAATGGAATTTTTACTGTTCTACTTGTCAGAATATGATGAAATTCTTTTCCAAATGTAACTTATGGGATCCATGAACGTTTAATACTGTACAATATACCGTGTTTTTATTTTTAATAATTATTACTATTTTAATTCGGAACCGCAATAATTGAAGCTTGTAATACTGTATGAAGTTATTCCCAGCATTATATTAAGTATTGTACTTTTCTATCGCATATTATTTAAAAACTATTAGACCAGGAGGCGGCAGCACGGATAATCACCTCATCGAGTTCACGGCTGAAATTCCAGAATTAGTTAAAACTTGATTCGCATATTAAAACGTAATCGGTCTGCCAAGTCATATCTTGGTGAAAAACACCCGAAAACCCAATTTTAGCGGTTGGCTCGTAGGTTTATCATTGTGTATTCCTGCTCCCAGTTCTACATGTTTTCATACCTTTGGGTGCAGGAAAACACAATGGTAAACCTACGAATCAACCGCTAAAATCGGGTTTCACATGTTTTCCACCAAGATATGACTTGGCAGACCGATTGCGTTTTAATATGCGTATCAAGTTTTAACTAATTCTGGAATTTCAGCCGTGAACTCGATAAGGTGACTGTTTGTGCCGCCGCCTCCCGGTCTATAAGTATTTAGCGATAATTTTGCTGTATATTTCCATCTTTATTTACAATATTCCATCTAAAAGAATCCATGATAACATGTATACATTTGCACAACAGAAACTAGTCGTTGGGGGCTACCGTAATACTTACCCATCATGGATATGCATACTATAAAATATTAAAATAAAACTATTTATAAAATGCATTGCAATTCGAATAAAATCGTGGCTCGATGTCGTCATAAACTTTAAAGGCTCTATTACTGAATTGCATAAAAGAAACATCCTTATAACTCCAAAAATGATAATCATATTAATTAACAGTTTACTGCGTCGGATTAAGCGTCTCATTTCCAACTAAAATATATCTTTGAATTGAAATTTGGATGAAATGCAGGGTCATGAAAAATCGAAGAGTGTGGAAAATAGGATTACAAATATCTCGGCAACTCATTATCCGATCGGCTTCATGCTTTATGCAAAATTTGTTTTTTTTATTGTCTTTAATATTCCTTCCTTAAAATAAACAATTTCGAAAAAATTTTTTATACCTTTTATCAGAACGAATATTTCGGGAGCCCGAAAAAAATAGTTCCGGATAATCGAGGTTACTGAAATTCAATAGGCTTCTTCTCATTATTACATACTAAGTATGTACCAAATTTCAAGTCTCTATCTCAATTTGTTCGGGAGATAGAGCGTTTACAGACACACACACACAGACAGATGGACGGCTTCCCCCCCCCCCCCCCCCCCTAAGAATATGTTTTTCAGAATCTCCAGTGTCTGAAACGTGTAAAACTATCATTTTTTTTTCGATTTTTAAAACGATTACAAGACCCTATACTACGTATGATGGGTAAGTAATAAAGGTTTTAAAGTATGCGTTTTTCAAGATATAAAGTACTAAAAAAAATTATTATTATTATTATTATTATTATTTTATCGACAGTTAATACCCTACGATCCTTTAAGATAGTGAAAATAATAGATCATTTAAAAAAGAAGTTAGTTTTGAATGTCAGTCTTAAAAATATATGCCATAGCCAAAACCCTGTTAGACTCTGGATCAGTAGGGCCCAAAGGTTTTAAGTTAATCCACACATCGTTTTGTAATTCTATCCTAAATCCTAAAACTTACTTATTTACCTTTTTATGTTTTAAAACCCAGCTTACTTTTTAATAAAAAATTCGCTTTTTTAAAATTTTTGATGTAATCGGTAGCACTTAGCATAATCAGCAGGCAATTTTTGATGATTAACGAAAGCTTTTCTTTTTCTTCTTCTACTTAAAAAAATATACAGTGTCTCACAAAAGTGATGGGACACTTGTGCTTTATAAAAAGAAGCTGCAATAAAATAAATAAACAAACATGTGCAAAAATATTTTGGGTGTGTTTCATATTTAAAGTTAGTAACAATTATTACATAACATACATTTTGTCAAAATATTAAAATATTAATTTAGTAAAAATACAATTGTTCAGAACGGAGCAAAAAAGGGCTCACATAAGTGATGGGACACTTACTTTTCCATCAAATATTTATCCAAAAATTTTACTTTTTAAAAGGTTTTAATATTTTGTTGGATTTCCTTTTACTTTTAAAACATGATTTAATCTTTTTGGGATGGATTCGACTAATTTTTTTTGTGATTTCTGGAGTGATTTTACCCCATTCTTCTTGAAGCACCGATTTTAGTTGTTGTTTTGAAGAAATGGTGTGTTTGCGAATTCTTGATTCCAATTCTTGCCAAATATTCTCTATCTGATTTAAGTCTGGAGATTGTGGTGGTGTTTTTATTATTTCAGGACAGTTATATAGCAGCCAGAGTCTAACGTTCAGAGCAGTGTGCTTGGGGTCATTGTCCTGGTAGAATTTAAAATCGTTATGAAGGTTCAATTTTCGTGCTGAAGATTTCAAATTTTGCTTTAAAATATCAATATACTTGTACTGATCCATTATACTGTCAATAAAAACAAGATTACCAACTCCAGCGGACGACATACACCCCCATACCATAACTCCTCCTCCACCATGTTTTACTGTTGGTACCAAGTTCTGTTTGCGAAATTCTTCCCTGGGTTTTCTCCACACCAAGATTCTACCGTCAGAACCAAATATATTAAATTTACTCTCATCAGCAAATATAACTTTATTCCAGTAATCAGAATTCTTATTTATGTTGGATTTTGCGAAAGCTAGTCTGAGTTTTCTATTCTTTTCACTTACGAAGAATTTTTTCCTGGCTACTCTACCGTGATATCCAGCAGATCGAATTACCCTTCTAATAGTCTCAGGATTAACAATTATTCTATATAATGCTTGTAAATCAGCAGCAACTTTTGAAGCACTAATTCTTGGATTTTTTTTAATATTTCGAACGATAATTCGCTTTATTCCATTGGATAGCTTTGATGGTCGGCCAGGTCTTCTTTTATCCTGAATCATATGATTCTTTTTATATCGTTTAATGATATTGAAAACTGTTGAACGACTCAAGTTAACTGTTTCAGCAGTTTTTCTAATAGATTTTCCACGTTCAATATGCAAATTAATAACTAATTTTCGAATTTCAGGCGAAGTTTCTTTTCGTTTAGCATTCATGGCTACACAGAGCTAAAACACACAAAAATTCCAAAACAAACTGGAGAGAAATACTGCAGACGATTTTATAAATTATTGCCAATTGCTTTTAAGTAAAAATAAAACCCCCAAAAATATTTTTATTGCTTATTTCAGACGATTTTTGTTGCATATATAATGGTGTCCCATCACTTATGTGAGCTATTTTTTGCTCCGTTCTAAACATTTGTATTTTTATTAAATTAATATTTTAATATTTTGAAAAAATGTATGTTACGTAATAATCTTTACTAAATTTAAGTATGAAACACACCCACAAAAAAATGTGTACATGTTTTTTTAATTTATTTGATTAGTTTCCTTTTGTAAAGCACAAGTGTCCCATCACTTATGTGAGACACTGTATATACTTTACTTACTCGCGTATTTTTCGCACCCCATACTTTTGACGGAAAATTACGGTAAAAAAACAAAGATTTTCACATTTGTAAATGAGATAATTTATATTAATGAAATAAGCTGCTGAAACGTTTTTATTCTTAAAAGATATTATACTAAATGATTCTATCAAACTCATACCCATTAAATGTCCCACCACTTTTGGGAGATACTGTATTGTAAAATCCTTAAAAAAATCGAACAACCACATTTTGTATTCCAAATCAAACTTTAAAATCAATTAAAAAACCATATTTGAATCATAAAAAATAATTAGTAATTATTAATATATATCATCTACAGTTTATCATACTGCAAGAAAAAATAATTCGTATTAAAAGCTTTTGGAATTTTTAAATACAGTGTCTCACAAAAGTGATGGGACACTTGTGCTTTATAAAAAGAAACTGCAATAAAATAAATAAACAAACATGAGCAACAATTTTTTGGGTGTGTTTCATATTTAAAGTTAGTAACAATTATTACATAACATACATTTTGTCAAAATATTAAAATATTAATTTAGTAAAAATACAATTGTTCAGAACGGAGCAAAAAATGGCTCACATAAGTGATGGGACACTTACTTTTCCATCAAATATTTATCCACAAATTTTACTTTTTAAAAGGTTTTAATATTTTGTTGGATTTCCTTTTACTTTTAAAACATGATTTAATCTTTTTGGGATGGATTCGACTATTTTTTTTGTGATTTCTGGAGTGATTTTACCCCATTCTTCTTGAAGCACCGATTTTAGTTGTTGTTTTGAAGAAATGGTGTGTTTGCGAATTCTTGATTCCAATTCTTGCCAAATATTCTCTATGGGATTTAAGTCTGGAGATTGTGGTGGTGTTGTTATTATTTCAGGACAGTTATATAGCAGCCAGAGTCTAACGTTCAGAGCAGTGTGCTTGGGGTCATTGTCCTGGTAGAATTTAAAATCGTTATGAAGGTTCAATTTTCGTGCTGAAGATTTCAAATTTTGCTTTAAAATATCAATATACTTGTACTGATCCATTATACTGTCAATAAAAACAAAATTACCAACTCCAGCGGACGACATACACCCCCATACCATAACTCCTCCTCCACCATGTTTTACTGTTGGTACCAAGTTCTGTTTGCGAAGTTCTTCCCTGGGTTTTCTCCACACCAAGATTCTACCGTCAGAACCAAATATATTAAATTTACTCTCATCAGCAAATATAACTTTATTCCAGTAATCAGAATTCTTATTTATGTTGGATTTTGCGAAAGCTAGTCTGAGTTTTCTATTCTTTTCACTTACGAAGAATTTTTTCCTGGCTACTCTACCGTGATATCCAGCAGATCGAATTACCCTTCTAATAGTTTCAGGATTAACAATTATTCCATATAATGCTTGTAAATCAGCAGCAACTTTTGAAGCACTAATTCTTGGATTTTTTTTAATATTTCGAACGATAATTCGCTTTATTCCATTGGATAGCTTTGATGGTCAGCCAGGTCTTCTTTTATCCTGAATCATATGATTCTTTTTATATCGTTTAATGATATTGAAAACTGTTGAACGACTCAAGTTAACTGTTTCAGCAGTTTTTCTAATAGATTTTCCACGTTCAATATGCAAATTAATAACTAATTTTCGAATTTCAGGCGAAGTTTCTTTTCGTTTAGCATTCATGACTACACAGAGCTAAAAATCACAAAAATTCCAAAACAAACTGGAGAGAAATACTGCAGACGATTTTATAAATTATTGCCAATTGCTTTTAAGTAAAAATAAAACCCCAAAAAATATTTTTATTGCTTATTTCAGGCGATTTTTGTTGCATATATAATGGTGTCCCATCACTTATGTGAGCTATTTTTTGCTCCGTTCTAAACATTTGTATTTTTATTAAATTAATATTTTAATATTTTGACAAAATGTATGTTATGTAATAATCTTTACTAAATTTAAGTATGAAACACACCCACAAAAAAAATGTGTACATGTTTTTTTAATTTATTTGATTAGTTTCCTTTTGTAAAGCACAAGTGTCCCATCACTTATGTGAGACACTGTATATTACGAGGAATCAAACTATCATAACAGCAAAAAAAAATAATAAAAAAAAATAATAAAAAAATTCCTTTTATATATAGAACTTAAAAAATTTATAAATTATTCAATAATTTTTTTTTTGTTTTTTCAACGCCAAAATTAATTTTCTGTATTTTATAAATTTTCTTTCTTTCTAATAAAAATAATATCATCAAATAAAATCAAAAATCGTTTTCATTTTACGCATTTTCTAAATTGATCGTACAATGAGAGAGAATTCGAACGAAATTTCGAGATCCTGAAGTACTACGCTTGAGAAATTCCCAGCTTCTAAATTACTGAACGTTATGAAATCTGTTTCTATATTTGAACAACTTTCAATTAAAGTGAATATTCTAGAAATCACTAGATCTACAGATAGCAGATGGCAGCACTGAAAAGACATTGAAAAAGGAAGTCAATGCTCGCAAAGGAATATTCTAGAAATGACTCAACGTATCGATGACAGATGGCAGCACCACAAAAATGACGCAATTTTCTTGAATTTCCCAGATGTTTCCAGAAGCATTGGTTACGTTATAAATAGGAAGCGGCGAGAACAGCTGTCAGATTTGTTCAGAACTGAGCAAGCGTGAATTATCTCTTGCAACGAGTGAGCTGTGCGCTATATTTATTTCTTGTACTGTTTTAAACTGCGACTGTAAGCATTTATATTTTATCGTCTGCTAACTTGTGCTGTGTTTACGTTTTACTGACTTTGAGAGAAGATGCCGAGTGGAAAAGCTCCTGCGATCGGTATTGATTTGGGAACCACCTATTCCTGTGTCGGTGTATTTCAGCATGGAAATGTTGAAATTATTGCCAATGATCAAGGGAATCGCACGACACCGAGTTATGTTGCATTCACAGAGACTGAGAGACTGATCGGTGATGCTGCAAAATCGCAAGCTGCTTTAAATCCTGAAAATACTATCTTCGATGCGAAAAGGCTGATTGGCAGAAAATACGACGATCCCAAAATCCAGCAAGATTTAAAGAATTGGCCTTTTAAAGTGGTAAATTCTGGTGGAAAGCCTAAGATTCAAGCAGAATTCAAAGGTGAGCAAAAACTTTTTAATCCTGAAGAAATTAGTGCTATGGTGTTGACAAAAATGAAAGAGACAGCTGAGATGTATCTTGGAGAAAAAGTCACCGATGCTGTCATCACAGTTCCTGCCTATTTCAATGATTCTCAGAGACAAGCAACTAAAGATGCTGGAAAAATTGCTGGACTTAATGTTTTAAGAATAATTAATGAACCAACAGCCGCTGCTTTAGCTTATGGACTAGACAAAAATTTGAAAGGTGAGAAGAATGTTTTAATTTTTGACTTGGGTGGTGGAACTTTTGACGTGTCCATTTTGACAATCGACGAAGGATCGTTGTTTGAAGTGAGATCAACAGCTGGTGACACACATCTTGGAGGTGAGGACTTTGACAACAGAATGGTTGCTCACTTTGTGGAAGAATTCAAGAGGAAACATCGTAAAGATCTGCGTTCCAATCCGAGAGCTCTGAGACGACTAAGAACTGCCTGTGAACGTGCCAAGCGGACCCTTTCCAGCAGCTCTGAAGCAAGTATTGAAATAGATGCTCTCTTCGAAGGCATTGACTTCTATTCTAAAATTAGTAGAGCCAGATTTGAAGAACTTTGCATGGATCTCTTCCGATCAACTGTTGAGCCTGTTGAACGAGCCCTTAAAGATGCCAAGCTGGACAAAAGCTCTATCCATGATGTCGTTCTAGTAGGTGGAAGTACCCGCATTCCCAAGATTCAGAAATTACTGAGAGATTTCTTCAATGGAAAAGAACTGTGTATGTCTATAAATCCCGATGAAGCCGTAGCTTATGGAGCTGCAGTTCAAGCTGCTGTGTTGACTGGAAGTAATGATGAAAAGATACGAGATGTTCTCCTAGTAGACGTTGCTCCACTTTCTTTAGGTATTGAAACTGCTGGAGGAGTTATGACAAAAATCATCGAACGGAATTCCCGTATCCCATGCAAGACATCACAAGTTTTTACCACATATTCTGATAACCAGCCAGGTGTTGATATCCAAGTTTATGAAGGTGAAAGAGCGATGACAAAAGACAATCATCTGCTTGGGAGGTTCCAGTTATCGGGAATTCCACCAGCCCCTAGAGGCGTGCCACAGATTGAGGTGACATTTGACTTAGACGCCAATGGTATACTGCAAGTATCAGCTCAAGACAAAAGTACAGGAAAATCTCAAAGCATCCGCATTACTAATGATAAAGGACGTCTTTCTAAAGAAGAGATTGAAAGAATGTTGAATGAAGCTAAGCAGTATGAAAAGGAAGATGCAGCACAGAGAGAAAAAGTGGCTGCTAGGAATTCTCTAGAATCTTATGTATATTCTGTTAAACAAGCTGCCGAGTCTGCTCCTGGTGATAAACTTTCTGCTGAAGACAAGTCTAAAATCAAAGACACTTGTGAATCAGTGATACATTGGTTAGATAATAATTCCCTAGCAGAAAAAGATGAAATCGACCATAAACTGAAAGAAGTTCAAACTGAATTAACTCCTTTCATGACAAAATTGCACCAAGGTGATGCTAGCTTTAACCCTAGTCAAAAATCAACAAATACTGCTGGCAGTGGTGGTCCAACCATTGAAGAAGTGGATTAAATATGAACTGTTGTATTTTAGGACTGTGAACAAATTTTAAGCTATGTATATAAATTATTTTTGCCATCATCTTGGTTTAAAGTGAGTAATATTTATTGTTCATGTATTGTAAATAATTATTTTATATAATATATGTATATATATTTAATAGTTTTAATAAATAGTTTAAAAAAATTAAATATAGTGTTATTTTTTCCCTGTGTTTTAGATTTTAATTTTTATTGACTTTAATAGAATTCCACGTATTTAGACAAATATTCATAAAATTATAAAGCTGAAATAAGTTTAAAATTATATTTGAAAATCTTATGCACATTGAATGTAAATGCTTAAAAAGAAAACTGGTAAATAGTTTTTATTACATTATATTGGTAATTAAACAACTGCAACTTGAGTATAAATGGAATTTTTATAGAAAAGTATTTTCAGATATTTTGTACATGGTGTATGACCAAAATACTTAAGTACAACATTTTTGAACAAGTTTTGGTAAGAAGAATTTTTTTATTTAAGGAACTTTGTTTAAAATTGAGATGACTGTTTTATTACATAACAAATGAATTATCTGTCATGAATTACTCTATTGCTATATAACAAATTCACCAATTTTTAACTTAAAATAATTAACAGTAATCAATATTGTATAAAAAGGGTAAATACTACATGTAGATGTTTCACCAAGTCATTTTAAGGTAAGCAGGTTTGAATATTTCATAGCACATTTAAAACATCATTTATGTTTACAACTTTTTAAAACATATACTAATTAACTTATTTTTTTAATAAAATAATGAACAAATTTTGAACTACCTAAAACCTAATTTAAGGAAAGGAAGAAAACAAACTGATGTTAAATATAAACTCATTTATACTATATGAAAGAATGGTAAGTATTAAAAAGATAACTGAAGTCAAAGTTTCCTGCTTTATAGTAGATACATTCATATTTGCATTTTAGCATTTGTTATTTAATCTTTCACATCTAATTTTCAAAAATTTCAGAAGCTTTATTTTATTAATTCGTCAATTCACTACTGTGATAAATAAATTGCCTGATTTGCTTTTGCAGTGTTTGTTTCATCAAGAATTTGAAAAAGTAATGTTGACATTTTTTTCTACTTAAGATGATGGAAAAATGACAAACATTCTCCAAAAGCAAACTTTTTGGTACTTTCCATTATACCAACACCAAGCCAATATACCATTTATTTCACCCCTAAACTTTCAACAATAAATATGTACCTATATTTTATCCTAGAAAAACATCATACTCATTGCCTTTCATCAACAAAAATACTGTTTGTTCTCCTTGCCTTCAGGAAAAAAATTATATTATTAAAAAAATGTATCTCTTAAATGTTTTTATATATACGTACATCTATATATTTTTTCATCTCTACTCACTTTCATAGATAAAGATGAGGTATGATGCAATATTTACTTATTTTTTTTCATAATTTTGATATTAAAAGTACTCTGATGCAATCAGGATTTTTGTCAGGAAAGAATATAATCATTATTCATGAACAATTTCATTGTTTTATATTTGCTTTTTTGGCGAAGTCTGTGTTATGACCAACATAAGAAAAAAACACAGTCAAGATAGATCTACCTTGAAGCTGTTTGAAGGCTGCATATAGGAGCTCCTTTCATTTTAGAATGAAATGGGAAAAGAGAATATGTGCAACTTCGGAAGCAAAGTACTTGTGCTGCTACTGTTTTCTTTCTTATTTTGAACTGAGAGTACAGTGAAACCTCCCTAAACGACCATTTTTTTCATGGAACAAAATTTAATCCCAGTGTCTCAATGCTTATTTTACTTGCATTAAGAGATCATTCTCCATGGAACTCCCTCCATGAGCGACCAATTTGTTTGAAAAAACAGAAATAAACTCTGTTCTTTCCTGGTCGTTTGACCTTAATTTTAATTTTAATTTTATCATTTTTAGATTTTTTAAAATTTCAAGTAACTTTTAAAAGTTTAAACCCCTTTTGTGGCTTTTCAAGCAATGAATCAAATTCTGATGACGAATCGGTAGCGCCGGACAGTAAACTGCTTGCCCTATACTATCAGTAAACTCTCCAAGAAGAAATAAATTAATGGAATCTTTGTTATCTGTTCAAGACGAAACAAATTTGCATTTATTCACTGAACTTTGAAAGCGTTTAGAAATAAAAGTTGTAAAAGATAAAATTAGAAAGTAAAAGAGACAAATTTGTAAAATCAATGCAAATATCAATTTATAAATTTTTTAAAACCTTGTAGTAATTAAGATATGAATTTAAGTTTTCTTTCAGTATTTAATTTTTTTAATTTATTTCCTAATGAAAGATAAATTTTCATAACTCTACTTGTTACCTTCTTTTCAACAATCAAAAACTAAAAAACGTGACCTCCATTAAGATACCACCTCTCTGTGCGACCAATTTTTAATGGAATGGAGAGTGGTCTCTTTTGGGAGGTTTTACTGTAATCTTTTTCTTATTATAAAATCTTGAAGCAATTTAATGTTATTTTTTTTAGATAGTTAGCTTTTTTCTTCATACGCATAATTTAATCACCATAACACAACATTTTTTTGTTTTTATCTATTTTAAAATTATCTGAGAGGGATTTGAATCCCTAAACCCCTCTTCCCTTCATTGTACCAGTGTTTAACAAGATTGTCTGTACTACATTTTGAAAAATTATACTAGTGGAATTTAACTAGGAGTAGATGCATGAAGATTTAATAAGTTATTCTTGTTCATAAATGAAACTACAGTAGAAGATCTTTATAATGCAACAGTCTATATAACTGACAACTTCTCAGATGTAAACAATGAATTTTGCAGTTAAGTAGCCCCTGCATTCTACATTGTAGAAAAATTGCTACTCTCTAAAGAACTAAGTTTGACACATTTTTTCCTCTTTATCTCCTTAATTCAGAGCTTTTTAATGAAAAAAATGCTATTATTACAATATAATTTTTTGAAAATGAGTAATATAATGATTGGGTTCAGGCATATTTGGACCATGTAAAGTAAATGTTTAGACCATGTTAAAGTAAATTTAACAATGTGTGAAATGTTCTACAGTATGCAAAAATTTATGATCTGCACAATTTCTGATCCCAAGGAATGCAATATAAAGATCCTCTACTGTACATTCATATGTTTCCGACCTTGGCCATGCTTACAAGGTAAGTTTAACTAATGTTTGAAATGTGATCCCTATGACACAAAATTCTATAATACGCACAACCTCTAATCTCAAGATGTGAATTATAAAGATCTATAGCATTTCATTTGAAGTATAGTAAAACTCCAATTATTGAGACTAATGTGTTCTGGATGTAATCTAGATAATTGAGGAAATCAACATAAAAGGTTATAATATGAAATAAAAATGTCTCGAAAATTTTTTTGTTTAATAAAAAAGTATACCTAATGTACTTCAAATAAAATTACTTTTACTACTGGGAAAAAAAAAAAGAATAATATATACTTAGAGGTGTTAATTGAAGAAGTCAAACAAAGTTAACTGTTTTGTCGGAGTGGGACACTGAAAGTATATTTGAATTTTCACAACCATTTTACTGACTCACTCCTACCACATCTGTTAACAATATTCAACATTACTTGCTTTCCACTTAAAAGTCCAGTTACAATTTCTTAAATAAAATAGAATTCTTTGAATTACCTTAGAACAAAAATTTAATAATGGTATAAAATAATATTATTAAGAAACACTTTTGATAAATAGCAATATCATAATACCCCAGCAGCCTTATGCAAAATCTGATGAAAAACAAGTAATTTAACCTAAAAGAAGTGTGAAATTTTTTTTTAACTCTGCATTCAAACATTTTTTTTTTTTTTTTTTTTTTTATATACACAAAATGCAGTAAATATATAACATGAAAACAAAACTTTTTATTTCAGTTTTGAAGAAGATAAAAGATCAATTTATACTCTTTTTACAAATTCAAGCTTTATACTGAAACATATCCAGATTATACAAGGAGCTCAATTTTAAATTTTAATACAGCATTTCCAATATGGTGAATGTAGTATTATTAATAATACACTACTACTATATTCACTGTCTATAATTAATTTTAAAATAGTGTATATCTCTCTATTCTAAAAAAAGTAACTAATGCTGCTGTGTAACTGGTTTTATTATGACCATTTCACTTTCTCGGCTTATAATGCAAAAACTATTGCATATAAATACATAAAAACTGGTAGTTTTATAGAGAAATGCATGATAAACACATTGAAACAAACAGTTTTTAAATTGAAGAATTACTTTAAGTGTTATTTAATATTGAAATTGATCAAGATAGCTTAGTTACATAAGTTTTATAGGTTAGGAATTTAAATATCTTTTGCAGGTATATACTTGATTAGATTATGTTGTGCAATGTCTTTTTAATTTTAAGTTTTTTTTTTTTTTGCAATTTTTTATTTGAAATTTCATTATCTGAATGGAGATTTAATTAATAGTTTGAAATAAGCCCAAATAATATTTCTAAACACTTTTCAATTGAAAAATAAATTTACATGTGAATATTTAAAAAGAAAGAATACTTTAAAATAATTAAAGTAATTATGTGTGAAAAGCATTTAATGGTGAAAATTAGTCATATTTAAAACGGTTTTCTTATAGCATCTAAAAGAAAACTTTTCTTCTAAACCTTATAAAAGTCCGAGAGGCAATGACAATTTTTATTTAGTCAATTTATACAAGCTGATTTTCAAATGTGTAAATGATCTTACTTAATCACGAAAACAGCTGTTGCGATAGCAGTGGATGCAGCCTTGGGAATCAAAAAATTCTCCAGTCAAAGTGGAATGAATGACAACCCAATTACAGAAGATCACCGCTGTTCAGGAATCTGATATCACTCAAGGTTCTATAATTGGGTAATCTTGCATGCTTTTTATAGCCTGAGGGTTCTGGACAGGAGGTTGGTATGTAGGGTGTAAAAAAATCTTTTTTTTTTTTTTTTTTTTTTTTCAAATAACAAAAATTTTGATTTTTTAAAATATTAAAATCAGATTTTTATTTATTTAAATCAGATGTTTTTTTTTTTTAAATTTAAATCGTATTTTTATGATTTTTTTGTCCCTGCATTAAAATACAGAATAGCTACCAAGATTTTCAGCTTTCCAAAACAATTAACCCTCTTAGTAACTTTATCTATGTTTTTTTTTCTTTAATTAATAAAATTATTATTAGTTAGTAATTACAGAAATTATAAAAACAGCAAATCAGTAATTTCATTAGTTAGTAGCATACAATAATGTTACGTACATTAATACTTTGTAATAATTATGTAAAACTATGTTAAATAATATTGATATTATATTTATTAAAATTATTAATAACTGCTTCAATATTAATTTATTAACACTGTTTAAAATTAATAATTATTCAATAATTAACTCTCTTATTAGGAAAATAAAATACATTTTTATGATTTAAATACTAAAATTTCTTAATAATTTTGTATTCATTTTAGAAAGAAAAAGGGGCATGGTGCTAGTTCCCAAAAAGGGCACTAAATCAGTAGAAAAGGGCATTATTTCATGAGGAAATATATTAGTAATGTGTTTAGTAATGATATAAGGAAAAAAAAGTATATAATTTCTTAATATGATAAATAAAGTAACATTAATTTTTAATGATTTATTTCAATTACAAATTGAAAAATTTTAATTACAACAGTAATAATTACAGTTCCTGTTTTTTGTAAATAAATAAAGTTCAATATTTTTGCAAGGTCTTGGGCATGCGGATTTAGAAATACTGTGGTATGGAGACGTTTTTTACAAGAAATCTCTGGATAAAACTCTAAGATAAATTTTACTATTTAAAAAAAAAAAAAAAAAAAAAAAAAAAAAAAAAAAAAAAAAAGCAGAATGCATTTTGCTAATTTAATAAAGGGTAGGATGTTGCACTCTTAAAAAAATGGTTGGGGGGAACAGTAAGTAATTACAAAATTAATAAAAACTGCAAATAAGTATTTTCATTAGTTAGTAGCATAAGTAACAAAACAAATATTGTTTGCAACTTGTTTTGTATTTGTATTGTTAATCAATCGCCTAAATCTAAATTCACACACACATACGTGTATGATGAAAAAATTATGAAAATGAGTTACTCGTTCATGCACACATATAAATACGGAGTAAATATAAAATTAGTCAGTTTCATCTGAAATTCTAAAAAATGTTAAATAGCAGCATTGTTACTACTCGGTAAAGATTATTAGCATTCAGTGTTTCAAAAAAAAAAAAAAAAAGATTACATCCTTTAAATTAATAACTAATTCCTTTATTTGGTGTATAAATGAGTTTAAAAGTAAAAAGATAAATAAATTATTCAACCTCTTCTGAAGAAGCTGTTGTTGTGCTTAACTAATTAACTCTTTTTCTCTTATGCATTGTTTTACAATGGCTGTTGAGCAGATGTCATTCTTTCATTCTTCTTTAGCTCTAATTTGCTATAAATTTATTCTTGCAAAAATTGCTAGTTATTTATTCTTTTACTAGTAGAAATTTATTATACTTGATATTCTTATTTTATGTAAAAGATGGAATATTTGATTATTTAAAAGAAATTATGACATCGCAAATTATATTAGATTTAAATATCATTTTAAAATAAAATGCTTTTAATGCCCAATAAAAACTTGCTTTTTACAAACTTACTGTACTTATTATTTTACAAGCCTAAGATATTAAGCTTAGAAATAATTATTCAAAGCTATTTTAGTTTACCATAAGGTAAAATATCCATAGAAACGTTCCAAATTATGTTCATCTTAGATTTTATTTATTTATTTTATGCCATTTTAAACATTTAGAAAATTTATGATAAAAAAAAAAAAAAATCAGTTGATTTAAACCATCTGATTAAAATAGTTGACACCCTATTGGTGAGTGTAGCTAATAGCAAAGCACAGTCCCTGAGGAATTTGTAATAAAAACATAATTGATTTTCTTTTAATTAATTTATTTTTTATGTTTATTATATTTAACACTGAATGAAATAGTTGAGCTATATATTTTTTCAAAATATATTCTTCAATGGACTAAAATACTCATACTTTTAAAGTAAAAATATCCATTAAATTTACTTTCATGGATAGAATTCTAGATGTCATTGATTTTTATTTTGAACAGTCTTCATTACAGAAAAGAGCATTTAACACAAATATGACATTGAGAATGGAAAAATTATTTATATTACTTTTCTGCATTATTTGGAAATATATCCTTTAAAAAAAAAGTCAAATGATAATAATTAATGGTATTTTTTAAATTTCTTAGCACACTTAAGATCTTTTCGCAGAACATTAGTGAGTCAATTTTGCAATTTTTCCCTGATTTTTCTTGATATTTTCACGATAATTACAGATCCAGAAAATTCCCTGATATTTCCACATTTTCCAGGTGTGTCACATTCCTGAAAAATATAGTATATCCGAAATTGGGAAATACTGACTTAAAATTATTCAAATAAACACTTTGAAAATACCAAATAAACATAAATTTTAAATGTTCATTTAAAAATTTTACTATACATTGATGCAAAGATAACATCGCACTGGCCAGATTGATTTTATACAAGATAGTTGGTTTCTTCTGTTACATTAAATTATATTCTTTAATGAGATGAAAGCAATTATTTTATTTTCTGTAACGAAACAATTGAATAAGAATATCAGAATACTTTTAATACACATGCAGGAAATAAATATACCATAAGATTCTGTTGCACAATGATCAGTGAGAATAAATGTGATTTAAAAAATATATATGATTTAGGTGATGAGGTCCCCATATATCACAATGTAATTTTTTTTTAGTTTCATGTAACTAATGTCATTGTTATAACTAATTTTGGTAAAGACTTTTTTGTAGTCCAACTGAACAACACATTTCTTAAATGCAGAGATCCTATTATTTTCAATAAAAGAAAAAATATTTGATTAAGTCATTGTCATGACTATTTTTGTAGAGACCTTTCTCTAAGATCAACTGAACAACATATTTCTTATTTGTAGAGATCCTATTATTTCCAATTAAATAAAAAGGATTTATAAAGTTGCAATTCAAGCAAACAAACAAAAACAAAAGAAAAAAAATCAACAAGAAATCTTTTCTCTCTCTTTTTCGAAAAAATAATTTTAAATTATAAGAATATAACTAAGCTTTAAATATACTGTAAGTTTTAATAAATATTAAGGATGTTACAAGGAAAATTTTCCACTGAGTGAAAAGTGTCCAGCCCAGAAGTTGAACCCAGGACCTCTGACTGAAATTCTCAATGCCAAATGAGCTAACTGGCAACATAATACACTCATCTTTTGATAATGACATCTGGTCTGCCACATGAGATAGCTCAACAGAATAAACCACAGGTAAAGGAATGCTCATTGACACTTTTCCCTGTAAATATTTACTACAAAAATAGGTTTTTCGAAACTCTTGATGTATAAGTTTATTCACTAAAATACTTCTAAGTTCACATATCATGCTTGTAAGTTTACTGATTAAAATACCATTCTATTTCTAGGTCTTATTCCTTTTTACTGCTGTTTTACTGTTCAATTATGCATCATGCAATAGTAATACAAAATCAGAGACAGCAAGAAGGATGTGGAACCTACCAGACTCTCAGGAAAAAACAGACACAAAAATTGGAAAGCAAATGCCGCCACATCATGAACCTGATGCTGTGCTCATTAATAACAATGGAAAAGGACAACCTAGAATGCCAGAAGGAAATTTCCCCCAGTTCCCTGGCATATTTGGCTTTCCTAGACCTGGAGGAGGAGGACCAGGAGTAAACAGACCTGGATATTTTCCTGGTATATTTGGAGCATTCCCAGGAAACCGTGGTATGCAAGGAGTGCCAGGTATACCAAATGATCCCAGTATATTTATACCACAAGGACAAGGAGGTCCACTGATGCCAAATGGACCAAATGTGTATGGTGTACAAGGAGGACCTGGTTTTACAGTTAGAACTGGATATTTTATACCAAATGGTCAGCCTTCATATGCAGGTGAACCACATATATTTGGGCAACCAGGTGTATTTGCAATAGCTGGTAGTGGAAACGTACCTTTTCCAACAGGTCGAGATTTTTTCTCAACAGGCAGAGGCTCCACTATACCACAATCAAAAAACAATTTCCCTCCAGTAAGAGGTATGGCACCAGAACCACCAGTTACACGAAGAAATGGCTTTCAGCCAAAAGAAGTGTTACCTAGTGGTCTTCATCCTGAAGAGCCTTTAATTCCAAACCAACCAGGATTCAATTCAAATAGTAATTTTCCTAGACGAGAGTTTTATGGAGGAGCTGGAGGTAGGGAAATATATGATGATCCAATAGCAGAGTCATTTCGTCTTGTAGAAGCTTCTTTTCCATATTATGTTACAATTTAATGTTAATATGGAAAGTTAATGGAGGAAAAAAACAGTACCTAATGGCTTACAATTTTTTCTTTTTGCATTTAAAAAGAATGCATAATTGTTTAAAATAAATTGTTACAAAAAAATTTATGGTGAACAATTTATGAAAAGTAAGCAAGGTATATGATAATGCACTGGAATTAAGGTATGATCTCCAAATCCAATTGAAGATTTACTGATACATTTGCACAATTCTAACATTAACTACATGTTGTCAATCTTTATTGGCAACATTCGGAGATATCCTTTGACAAAGTTTCTTATAATCTCTCTTGTAAACTGGTAAAAAATTCACAAAATAAAAACTTACAAGAAAAAAACTATGTACAGGGGAGAAGAAAAAGAGTCCAGATTTCCCCAAATTTTAAATATATATTGTTTGATAAGAAAACATTCCTTATTATGTTTATAAGAGTGGTTACAATATAGTAATCAACATACTCCAATAGTATCAGATAGTTTTTTTAATTATGAAATAAGTTTCATAATAAATGGCACACATGATGCTACTGCTACAATCAATAAGATTTTATATTTGCTTTTATTGCATATATCTTTATCATGCAAAAAGGCATACTTATATTTGCATCAGTTTTTGCCACAAGAGGGCAAATGAATTATCATAAACCTAACCCTAGTTCAGCAACAATACTAGCAAAATTTCAAGCATTTTTTTTTTTTTCAGTTGCTTTAATATTAATGCCATGCAGTGATGTAATGCTTTAAAATAGTATTTAAGATACATACTATGATTTTAACTTTTCTGGATGAAATTCAAACTTTGTAGACTATTTTTTATAAAAAAAAAAATTCTTGAAATAAAGAATACAAAAGTGAACAGATGCTTGTCAAATATGTTTTAAAATGAAAAGCTGAAAAAAAATTTAGTATCTTGAAATTTTGGTACTTTTCCAGTATAGCGGCTTTAGCGAGATAAAGAAAATGGCCATGGCGAGAGAAGGAAATTTGGCAACATATTCATCCATTTTAATGTTTATACTTATATAAATATATATATAAACAAGTATAAAAGTTTATTTGGTTTGCTTTCATAGCTGTTATATGATTTAGCAACAAATCTCACTTTCTGAAGACCAAATTGCGCCAAGCTTAAAAAAATAAAAAATAAAAGCTACATATACTGCAAAAGTACCAAAATTTTCTTATCCACATGTAATATATTTGATTA
The DNA here is from genome assembly GCA_963931845.1 of Maratus michaelseni. Taxonomy (NCBI): domain Eukaryota; kingdom Metazoa; phylum Arthropoda; class Arachnida; order Araneae; family Salticidae; genus Maratus; species Maratus michaelseni. The sequence goes on from OZ007598.1 coordinate 15,100,534, forward strand.
AGCTTATTATTTTAGAGAAGTTAGATTTTCTTGCCTGTTTTCAATGAAATTAGTGTCCTCAATTATAATTTGCCCATAATAAGTAACACAAATTTAGATGAATTTAATCTTTAACTAAGGTGAAAATCACAACCAGAAACATCCAGTTTAAGCAATGCACTTTCTTACTCATTGGTCAGAGTTGTAACTGCAATTATCTGCAATGTAATTTAATTGTATGTAATTGATTATAGTTACACACATTCAAGCACAGAAATTTTGTCAAATAATAGGATGGGGGGCAGTTACAGCTACAGTGCTGCAAGTCTTTTTTATGGCATATAATTGTAACTATAATTAATTACATACAATAAAATTTAAATTACATTGCAGATAATTGCAATTACAAATTTGCCCAACTCTGCCATTTGTGTTCCCTGTAACATTGCAAACTCTTTTAAATTAATTGTCCAACATATTGTGGCCACAGTATAACAAGATATTAGATTAGATTTGCAGTAAAAAGTAAACATAAACAGAAGAAAAGGCAAATATTAAGTTTTATTTTTCTTTAAACTCTAAATACAATTCAAAATTGTAAACTGAATTTTTGACAACCAAATTATTATTACACAAAATGTGAATGAACTAACTAAAAGACATCTGTACAAAATAAAATATAATAAATACATATATATATATATACCTATTTGTAGAAACTTTATATACATAATGGCTGAAAATAAATATATACAACTGATAATATATAGTTTTCAATTCAAGTTACTACAAATGATAACAAGCTACTATTCAAATTCAGAATTATAAAATATGGACTTGAGTTTGAAAATGGATTTTTGACTTGATTTTAGAAAAAGCTTAAAAATAAAATAAATGTGTTTTTTATCCATAATACTTTCATTATATATTTTTATTTTAGAATACTTTTTATATCATTTTATCAAATCTCAAATATATATTTCATGCTGAAATAATTGAAATTTTTATTTTTCATATTTAAGCCAATTTTTAAATGTAAGGTATAATTGTACCTTGATGATTCTAATAAACTTTAATTACCTACACATATACAAAAAGGATTTTAAAAAAAATTATTAGGATTTTGAAAAATTAATCAAACTGTGGAAAATTTGGATAAAATTCACAAAACCTGGAATACAAGTATTATCAGCATCGAAATTTTAGCTATACAATTATTAAAATGCATAGCCAGAACTGAATACAGATGTACTCTAAAAAAAGAAAAAAGTATTTTGACAGTGTCATGGATTAATAATAGGTCTTATTTATTTTATTTAGTGTTATTGTATAAGGCATTATATAATCTAAGGAAATTGAAGCTCTAATATAAAGAAATTGAACCTAACAAGACTTGTAAAACAGCAGAATTTTAAAATACCTCTCTATCCCTTAAAAAAAAAAAAAAAAAAAAAAAAAAAAAAAAAAAAAAAAATCAAATTTAAGTACACAGTGTCCCCCCCCCCCCCCCCCCCCATCAAATAAAAATTGATGACATTATTTTATGAGAGCTGTAACTATTTTAAAGATGAAAGTCTAAACAATTATAATCATTTAACAAAGTTAGAAGAAAAAAAATACATTATATGTAACTAATTATACAAATATAACTTTCTTGCTTGTACTTTTTAGATTCTCTATATAATTCAAAGCATCCTGCTTTTATTGAAAACATGCATCATATAAAGTATGTTAAAATAGTTCCAGATGATTATTCCAGCTTACATTAAATCTCATGCATAAGTACTTCTCGAATAAGTTTTAAATATTCAAATAAACTAGATAATATGATAATGATAAATCATTAAAATATATCATTTTAATTCATAGAAATATACATTAGATTATAAAATATCTGACACCCAAAACACATATTTTCCCTATAAATCCATATCTGCCAATTTTTATGCTTTTTTCTTACCACTTTTTTTCAGTAGTAATATTTCCTTATAAAATCACAGAACTTCTCAGATTAAGTAAGGTGAAGATTTCTATTCGAAAAAAGTGGTGTAAAAATGCATAAGAGTTGCATAAATCTGGCTTATTGTTACTTAAGAGTGCTGAAAAAGCAAATACAAATTTTGGTTATTAAATTGTCTTATTTTTATTCTTTTCATTTTTTCTTTTGCTATGGTGGTTATTATGATAGTTTTTAATTACAGTTCTATGTTTGTACCTTTATAAAATGCCACTGTTAATTTATCCTATCATTTAACAACTTTGTAATTCTCAAAAGTAAATTTTTTTCTATTCTTTGCAAATTCTTTTCTCTGTTTGACAACATTGATTATCCAAAATAACCTTAGTCTCATAAGTGTTGGACAGTCATGAATCTACTGTAATTTAAATGATAAAGGTATTCAAGTAATATAATCTATATAGAATGTAATAACGGCAAATTACTATGGTTACTACTATAGTAGAAACACACTTAAAATAAGCTCACATCATATACACTGCTAAACACCATGCAGCAGCTTTAGCTTGGTAGAATTTATTAGATTTTTAACACCTACTTAAGAATTTAGCAATTTTGGAACTTAGAATAACTGTTTGTCGAAATAACTCAAATATTACAATAATGTATGGAGAAATCAAGCCTAATTCTGGGCCGCCTACTTCAATGACTAAGGCTAAGATTCTTAAATCTCCCAGTCTGAATGAGGTATAACATAATTCTCAAAACACTCTATATGTTACTTGTACAAGAAAAGAAAGAAAGAAAAAAAAAGACATGATTAAATAATACGATGGATTAAAAGACATTTTGAAGAAGAAGAAATAAAATGGTAATTTATAATTTACATTAAGAATAATTAATTTCTTCATGTCATTCAAGAACATTTTTACATTAAGAATTCAGTAACAATTTAATATTTCAAACTTAAAAGTAGCAAAAAAGTAAGCATCAAGTGAGGCATGACTCAAGTAACATTTATCACACCAATTAACACCATACAATATGAAAATATGGAGAAAGAATATTCTTATTTACAAATAGAGAAAACTTTAAAACAAACATAAAGTAGACTCATAATTTAAAATATACAAAAACAGAAGAAAAAAAAATCGCTTATCAAACAAAAGAAAGTTCCTTTTTATTTAAAATATTTTCTTTCAAACGATTATTTAGAATTATTTTATTTTTTTAATATTCTTAACCAAATTCTTGACATTTTGATTTTATTATTCTACCAAGAAAAGTTCTGTACAAACATTAGATGATTGTTAGACCATAGCCTCCCTAGGAGGTATGATATTTTTTTGTTCCTCACTAACTGTCAAAGAGTTGTGATATATTTATTAATTAACAAATTAATTGACGATATGCTTCTGAATAAAACAACATATTTCAAAGCAAAAGTTCTTTGATGAAGCCACTAGAGGACAGCTTATTAAAATGAATGTACAGCAATTAAATCATCTTAGTAGTCATGGTGTAAATTGCCAACAACAGTGGTTGTGCTTGTACAAACTCACAAGGAACATGCACAGACGTTCATAGTGAAAAGGACAGCATAAATATCATGTTTGGTTACTTTTAAATATTTTCAAAGATGTTTATTTGTTTATAAAATAAATATGTGCAGAAAATATGCTTACTGCCCAAAATTATATAAAATACACCCCTTTTCCTCTCCCAATGCACTTTACATCCTTGATTGTGCCCTAAGCAAATTCAATCACCCACTTTGGAAATTGCTATATTGAATTAAATTTAAAAAAATAATAATAATAGCATAGATAGTAGCAGAATTTTGTGTTTAAATCTACAGCAAACCAAATTAATTTACAATCCAGCAATGCTAAATCAAACATACTATAAAATAATAAATAATAGTAACCTACAAAATTTGTATTTGTAGAGAAAATATAATAAGAAAGTACAATAAATCTAGAGACTTAAAGTAAATTTTTTAAAAAGCTATTAGATTTATATGCAAGGTCTAAAATAATTTTCAGCGCTGGCTGCCATGCTGCATTGTTTCTGCTACTGAGATATATCTGATCAGGTTCTAATCACAGATTTCGATATGAAACTTTTAAAACTGTTTCTCAGAAAAATGACATTTAAAGGAGATGTTATTTAATGAACACTGCCACACAAAAAATTTAATTTAAAGTCTAAAAAGTATTTCTGAAAATATTCAGAGTCTACTGTAATTTGTTTTAAAGCATCATTTAACCATATCACTCAATAAACACACATTTATACAAAGAACACATCTTATGTACAGAGAAACAGCTTGGAAATTCTAAAATCACACAGACAAACAAAACACTTCTTAAAAAATATATGCACATTACAATTAAAACACCATATTTTAAAAATCTGAAAGTGCTTATCTACAAGGCAATGAATGAATTCAATAAATAAATTTTCAAACTATAAGCTAAATTAAAAGACAAACAGCTTTAATTACAACAATATGTTTTGAACTTCAAGATAATTGTATAAAAACAAAACAAAACCATAAAATATATTGCATAAATCAAAAAATAGCTTCATGCTCATGAAGGTGCCAGTCACAAGAAATATTAACAAGTAAGTATCAAGAGTTTTATATTTTAAAATGAGAATGTGGAAAGAATTAGCAAATACATCCAGCTATAAAATATTTTTTTGACTAGGTCTTTACTGTGCTCATGCAACAAGGTTAAAAGAAGTGTGTATATTTATTTTAATTAATTAATTATTAGGGATCATAATGATATTCAAACTTTTTATGGCAGAATTTATAAACCTTTTTTTTTTTTTTAAGGCATAGTTGTGTTTCTAAGTAAAAATTCATAAAAGTTACCTATGAAATAGAAAGGTAACAGTTCATATTATAACTTGAGCAACATAAAAATAGCATAATTTCTGACAATATCTGAAATATGGAAGAAACAGTAAAACAATTACTTCTTTCAGAAGTTGAACTGCTTCATTAACTTTTAGTGGTAATTTGACAAGCAGGACTCAAGCGATGCAGAAAGAACAAAGTAGCTGAAATTGGAGTAAAACTGACATAAATTGAGTTGAAGCTAAATGTCCACAATAATGCTTTTGGGAACTTCTAATTTCTAATCTATCAGATTTCTGCTATATTTGATTTTTGCTTTTTACACAGCTGTCTTTAAATATTTAAACCAATAACAAAATTACCCCCCTCCCTCCAAAAATTTCTAATGGGTAAAATACTCATCTACATGATTAATGACAAAACACTGGTTCTGAATACGCTTTAAATGTGCAAAATTGGAATGATCAAATAAAAACCCCAAGGTATACAGAAAACAACCACTCTGTGTTATTTTAATCAATGTTAGAAATTATTTTACGATAATGATTTTTGCCAAACAAATGTTGAAGCAAAGATTCCCTTTTTAATTACCTCTTTGTAAAAAAGAAAAAAAAATCAAATTTTCTTTCTTTTTCCACAATAATTAATTAATATAAAAATAAAAATACATACACAAAAGTGACATAACAAAAAACAACAAATATTTAAAAGGAAGTGGAATATAAAAATTCTTCTGAATTACTAAGAAATCGTAAATTATACAAAATAATTGCCAAGATAAATATAGAATTTAAAAAAAGGTTTACTTTAAAAAAGTATACATATCATATTTTAAAAATTTAGCACAAACACTTGAATATTCAATTTTGAATAATTTGGTTACAACTAAGAAAATTTAGTAATTAATAATGTCTTAAATCACATATTACCCCCCTCCCCTCCCCATTTAAAATTGATCCAAACTGGGTTAATTAAAATACAAGACATTTTTCTTAAATAATTGTTATATGGTTTAAAATCTAGTTTCACCAATTTTACTTGAAAAATAATTTTGATTTGTGACTAATTCTACAGCATTTTTACCTTTCCCCAAAAATGGATATAATAAAATAGCATCTGTTATTCCAAAGCCAAAAATATCCCTAATGGTAAACAAAAATTGTCTTAGAACTTAGAATTTTGTGAATGATATAACTATATTTGTAATAAACAGTAAGAAATAATTCAGTCTTTTGTTACATGAAATCACATTCTTTAAATAATAAAACATCTAAGGATTAAGTTTCAAAATGCGAGTAAACAATGTAATACCATTATTACATAGGTATACTTTGAGGCAAGCATTTTTCTCCAGTTATATGAGAATATATTATGAAGTATTCATGAAAAAGATCTTGGTAATGAAACACTGAAAAATATGGAAGATAGAAAAATTACATTCTTTGTGAAGGCACAACATTTATGAAGCACAGACATCCAATACATACAATGACATATGAATGCAACTATAGCAGATGTTCCAAAATTTTTGAAACAGCATTTATTATTAAAAGAGCTAAATGGGTTCATCAAAAATCAGCACTTATTAGTAAAAGTCTAATGAGGCCCAACAGCCAAAAGGAAGTGTTCAAAGGATAATAATGTGAATATTCGTGGCTCTTTAAATAAAAAGATTTCACCTTAGATATTCAAATAAAATTTTAATATAAACACTAACAAAATTTTCATAATGGTCGCAACCATTAAAATATTACATTAAAAAAAAAAAATCTGTATCCAGCCCCTTTCTCCAATACATGGTTGATTATAATATTAAATGGGAAAATATACTTTACATTATATTTATTATTAATTTATATTATAGCTAATAAATGCATAACTTTAAATGCAACAAGAAAACTGATAAATATTGAAAATGTCATTGAATTGTAAAGTACTTTTTTTTTTTTTTTTAAATTAAAAGATCCATTTTAAGAATAATTTGAAATACTACTATTACTAATAATAGTAACAATGATATTAATAATAAACATAAATAAGCAAAATATCAAACAATCATTACAAGAATTTTGAGAAAATCTTATCAACAAATATCCCTATTAGTTAAGCTACAGATTTAATTATTGACAGAATAATTTTTTATATTACAAAAAGAAAAATATATATTCATTAAGGGGCCGCTTCACTGAGACTGCTCGATCGTGAAATCCCATGTTAACCTATGGGTAAACTTAGAATTGTGATTACTCACTACGTAATATAATTATTAAAATACAGTTTTCACAGTTAGAAAAGTAGACATCAGATGCCAACGTTGTGAGTTTTTAAAAATTGTCTTCTTCAATTTTAAGCATTTCTAAGAAGATGTTAAAATTTCATGAAGAGAAAATTCCAAAGTTTATAGTTTTTTTAAATACTTAAAATTGAAGGAGTCAATTTAAAAAAAGGCATCTGAAATCTACTTTCTGATGGTGAAAACCATATTTTAATAATTATATTAGGTAATGAGTAATCACGCTTCTAAGTTTTCCCATTGGTTAACATAGGATTTCACAATCAAGGAGTTTCAGTGAAGCAGACCCTTAAGTCATAATAAAGTATTTACTGTCTACATACTCTTTCTTTTTAACTGCTAAATCTTAATTATAAAGTATAAATCAGATTTTCTAGGCTGGAAATTCTCAGCTTCAAGTTCATCTTATTTATTTGTTTTTATTTTTTTAAACTTTATTATCAACAACCACTTTAATTTGATCTAAGATGACAAAAAAATATTATACGATAAATGCCCAGATGGTCAATATAAACAAAATACAACCCTATAACTTTTAAAAACAAAATAAAAATATAAGACTTGTTTTTAGTTCTCAAAATAAACAAGTTAAAAAGCATGAAATGATACCATTCTGGAACATTCATGTCAAAATTTAAATTTAGAAACTTATATATATATATATATATGTATATATATAAATAAATAAATAAAAACTAGTCAAATTATTGATAAGATGTTTTTATATTTTACACATTTATCAAATATATAACAAGATGATTAAAAAAAAAAAAAAAAAATGAAGACTACTAAATGATTCAAGTTTTCTAGACTTATTCTGAAATCATCAAACCTCACTTTGTCAGCATTAACATAATAGTACAACATATATAAAAATGTTCAACATGTTTTTAGTTTAAAATTTTTGGAAAAATTATTTACAAACAAAAACTTTACAGTAACTTCAATCAATTACATGTCATATTACAACATATTGAAAGTTCGTTATACAAATTTTTACAATAAACAAGTGTGCAGATTTTCTTTTTCTTCAAATATCTGTACTCTGTACTTTACACTATTATAAGAATTAAAGATTTGTGGGACTAGAAACAGTGACTCAAAATAAGTCACAAATGGAATAAATGCTGTATGAAAACTTTTGCAACAATTGATATACTGCATAATGAGTATACACACACATGCATGATCAATATATATATATATATTTCTTTTTACAGAAGAGATGTAGCAGGGGCTTGAGGTTGCACAGGCAGAGGCGGCGGATCACCTTCAACCCACTAGAGAGGGGAAAAAATTCATATACTCAAGTGCAATAAAGTTATAAAACAATTTCATTTACATTTATCATACATAATAAATAATGTGTATTTTTCACAGTTTGAATTTTAGAGCGAATTATCCCTCTTCGATCCAAATTTTATAGATTTTTTTTCAATTTTGGAAGAGGAGGTCAGAATTTAGGTACTTTATTATACCAAAATTTATTTTGCATTATTACAGTCACATATTGTATGAGGGTCATACTGAAATTTTTGAAATACGGCTAAATGGCACAAGTTAAACCTACTAACACTTGGGAGTGTCTAAAGTAGTTCCCTCCAAGATCAATGCACTTTTGTAGGCAATTTTTCCAAAGATTAAATGCCATCAATTTTTTGGAATAGATGAAAAATAGGCTTTTATAACTTTATCAATCTCATCTTCAGAATGAACACGATGCCTACATGAAATTTTTTTTAGATTAAAAAATAGCCAAAAGTTACACATAGCAAGATCAGGTGAATAGGTTGGATGTTCTATCAATTTCATGTTTTTTTGTTCAAGAAATTCGATTGCAATCTTTGATGAATGAGAAGATGCATTGTTATGATGAAGCATGAATCTTCTAACATTCACCTCTTGAAGAATTTCTGGAAAACACTTAATGGTGTACCAGTTAGCTGCAACTGTCTTCTTTCCCTCTAGTTTTATGGCTTTGACCAGCTCTGTATTTCTGAAGAACACGGCATACATTACTTTTTCATTGCTCGTAGTCTTTTCACCATTGTTGGCATGGGGTCATCTCCAAAAACGCATATACTTTACCTTTTTGATGTATTGGAATGTCAAAAAAAAAGGTATGTACGTCTCACCCCCAGAATGATATTAGAAATAATATAGTGTCTTTCATCATTAAGTAGTTTTAGGGTTTATTTACTAATTCTGACACATTTCACATTTTGATGTTCTATTAAATTATGAAGAGCCCAATGACAAATTAATTTGTTCATAATGCAGTTCTTTATGAATAATTGTATGTATAGCTGTGGATCCAATGTTAAGCTCTTTCTGTATCATTTGGTAGGTACAGCGATTATCACCGATTAACATTTTTTGTATGGCTGACACATTTTCTCTGACTACAGCTGATAAATGTCTTCCTGTTGGTTCTTCATCCAGGAGAGAATTTCGACCTCTTCTAAATTCTGTAAATCATTTGAATAGAGTGGCACGAGATGGAGCTTCATCTCCATATGCTAATTGTAGACACTGAAGGCATTCTTCTTTATTTAGCCCCACTTTAAAATCATAGAGAATCATAGTTCGATAACGCTCTTTCATCAACTCCATTTTCTCTTCTTTCTAAATTTATTCTACTATAGTTAAATTTCAATTGTTGCCACGAATTATTGTCTGCAGACATAAAAGAGTTCAAATTTAAAAATCCAATGAATAATTTTTTTTGGTGCATATCATCTGCCCCTGTCTCAAAAATTTCAGTGTTACTTCCGTATTTATAATAGTCACTACAATTACAACACTATTAAAGCTAAATAGCTTTATTAAATCACATAAAATATAATGTTCAATATCATTTTTAATTTTTATTATTAAAACTTTTGGTACTTCTTTGTTATACGGGCCTCTAATTCAGTCTTAAGAAAGTGTGATTTTGTGCCAAATATTATAATATTACTTCAACATAACAAATGGTCCAGATTTTTTTTTTTTTTTTTTTTTTTTTTTTTTTGTGCACTGATGAAAGTAGGAAGTGGAAATTCCAGAAAAAGAATAATTTAGATGAAATTAAAAAACAGGAAAAAAATGGAATCTGCCAAAATGTGGAATATTCTCACCTTTTATGGCAAAAAGCTTATTTGACGATCACCATGAATTGTATAAAATTCCCTGACTTTACCAGATTTTTGACAAAATATTGAAATCCCCTGAATTACTTGTCTATTTTCCAAATACCCTTGCTTTTCTAGGTAGTATAACGACCCTGAGTTAGTTATCAGTAACACCTTTTATGGTAGCTAATATTGAAAATAAAAATAAATAAATAAGATATAAACACTGTATGTTGTTTTTATATTATTGTGATATTATATGTTGTTTTTGCTTTTAATGAATTAAGTATCCTACAAATTATAAAAAATTATATTAATAATTTTTTTTATTAGATATTAGTCAAAGTAGATTAATGTCTGCATTAAGAGTTGACATTACCATGCATAGTCACAGTCACCATTTCTTCAACAAGTGCCTGCAATGATTGCTGGCTAAAACTATGCAAGTGATTAACAAATGGCTCTTTTTTTATTAAATTCCTACTATTAGCTCACACTCTCTCTATATATATATCTTGTTGGAATTTTCAATCGTTAATAAAAAATTTTCTATTCATCCATTCAAGTTCAAATAAATTTTTTTAAACTTGTACTGGATGACAATTGATATTAATACAGTTTTTTCAAATATTAATTCATTAATTAAATTAAATTAATTAATTTTAATTTTATATTTCATTTCTGTTCAAAAGTATAGACTCACTCCATATTTATAGTCTCACCTTCACACGTAAAAAGATAATGGGGCTGTTCATGGACGACGATCAGGCGGCTCGCGGGCAAAGGAGACTATAAATGTGGAGTGAGTCTATACTTTTGAACAGAAATGAAGTATAAAACTAAAATTAATTAATTAATATTTGAAAAAAACTGTATTATCGCTAACTGTAACATCGCTATGGCACTTTATTGTGAAGTTTGGTAATTTTTTTAATTCAATATTTGAAAAACGGCATAATCATTAGATTTTAAATTTATATCAAGAAAAATACAATTTTTTTTACCTTTCTAACGCAGTTTGTCTAACAATTTTGTGAGAAATACTTTTCGAGCTATTCATTTTTGGTATTTTAGCTATTTATTTTTTATTTAATTTTTAATACATTTCAAAAATTTCTCTTATGTAAGATATTTAGCAGGATATAAATTTAGGAAAAAATACCGTCAGTGGCGAAGCGTGTAGATCGCTGGAAAAAAATTTCGATTTGACCTAAGTAGGAATTGACTTAAAAAAGTTTTTATATTACTTGTTTGCAAAGAAGAACAATGTTACTGTGCCTTTTCAATGGCAAATAATTTTCACTCCACATATGTCAGCCTACCTTCAAGGATGGATTTGCAACGAAAAAAGTGCATTTTGAAAGAAACTAGACTATGTAGTTTTTGAAATGGTCTGATTTAATTATAACAAAGAAATTTTGTTATAATTCTTTAAAGAACAGTTAAGATGTCATTCATAAAAATATTTGTAATACAATAATGATAATAAGTGAAGAATAATGACCTGAATTAAGTTGTGCTCTGGTAGCTGAGAGGCTTGAAAATGATCTTTTAAGAGGAGTTGTGAAAAATTACTATGTGTCTGAATTGCTTCTTGTTCTCTTATGGGTTCTCCACACAACCGATATAAATCTGGAAAATATTTAAATAACTTTCAGCAAGTACAAAATAAGCTTCTGGAATGAACACAGTAATTACAATACAGCAAAATATTGTACAAAATACACATCTAAATGAGAAAGAAGAAAAAAATAAATTAGTACATCAAAACATAATTTTAACCAGGTGTGTATCTAATATGTGGGATATATAATTAATTTTTATAAACATATATTAAGAAGGTAAACATATATTAAGAAGGTTGAAATTTACAAAAATAAAATGAAATAGCACAATTTTCTTCATTTTTTAAAAATACTACTTCGGTATATTACAGTTAGTTCTATAATGGAAAGAAACTAAATAAAAAGTGCACACAAAACCATGTGATTCCATTACCTAAAAGATGATTTAAACTTTAATTAGATTTTAAAACATTAAAATGTTTTAAAATCTAATTAAAGTTTTAATCATCTTTTAGGTAATGGAATCACATGCTTTTGTGTACACTTTTTATTTTAATTTGACAAAGATGAATTTAAGCATTCCAAACTTGTTTTATATATGAAAAGAAACAATTTATATAGCATAAAACTGCCTATTTAATTGGTTATTACAAGCAAATTACAGCCGAAGAAAGAGAAAATTAGATTTGACTGCCTTGTTGTTCTATTGATCATTTTAAATTTAATAACAATAATAAAGTAAAATAGTTTATGTTTTCAACTGCCCTACTTTTATTTCCCTAATTTTCAGCTACCTAGACCATTGATTTACATCCCTATACAAAGGAAACTTGAGAATATAAGCAAATAAATAAATACCTTTTAAGAGAGCTGACGCCCAAAGCTGCACATGAACATCAGGAATTTTGCTGGCAAGCTGCATGGCTGGTGTAACCATATTCATACTTTCCTGAAAAAAAAAGTAATAGAAAAAATAAATAAAAATGAATATAATTAATAACAGAAAAAAATAGAATAAACAAATCTAATAATAATGGATAATTTGCCCAATGCTTCAACATACAGGTTATGTCAATTACCTCTTTAACTAATGATGATAGAAACATAATTCTAATTGCAAAAATATACAAATCAAGTGCAGCTTTTAGACATGGCATTTGTTTTGCAAGGGGCTGTATACATATTAAAACATAAAATCTTTTTGGTTGTTGCAGATGAAATGTCACATTTTGGTAGATAAACTTCAAACAATCATAATTCTATGGAGATTTGACTTTTACAAATCAAAATAGGCACCATTAGGTGCAATACATCTTTCCCATTGACATAACAGAGTATTTATGCCAGTTACAAGAGAGACTGACATTCTGGAAAGATGTTTCTGATGTCTGTTTCATTGGTAAAACTTTTCTCTGCCAAAAAATGGTCCAAATGCTTAAAAAAGTGATAGTCAGTTGATGAAGGGTCCGAGGAGTATTGAGGATGAGGAAGTCTCTTATAGTGCAAGCTGTGTAATTTTTTATGCATTGTACAGCTGGATGTCGTATTTATCTGCATTAACAATTTCACTAATATTTAAAAGAGAAGTGTTGATAAAGGCAGCTTTACATCACCGAACAGCTACCATTTCCTTCTTTGGTTGAAGGATTGGTTTCGGCATGTGTTTCTGGAGATCATCGACATCCAGCCATTGTGCAAATAGGTAATGATTATTGTACAAGATCCACTTTTCATCACATGTCACTAATCTGTTCAAAAACAGTGTTTCTGTTCTGGGAGAGCAAAGAAGTGCAAACTTCCAGTCAACTCTTCAGGTTTGGTTCAGTGAGCTCACAGAGAACCCACATATCCTGCGTTTTGACTTTACCAAGTGCATGCAAGTGAAGGGAAGCTGTCAAATAATGTCCCTTAAAGTTTGCCAAGGGTCAGACCCATCTAATGTTCACATTTCATTGTTTTCCATGAACAGTGATGTGTGTCTATGTGGTGCGTTTTCCTAATTCATATCAGTGGATCAGAATTTTTGGTACCATTGCTGCATGCTTTGTTAATAATCCTTGCTGCATTATGATCCAGTTTGAACTCATAAGCAAAAAGTATCTGTATGTGGTTTATGTTTATCTTGTGTCTACATGTTAACATTACCAGCTAGCATTAAATGATTCCTTGCTTGTATGAAAATATATTTAACCTTCATGATCAACACCACTTATGCCATCTGCCAGTGTTTATAAATATGAAATTTACTTCATCGCAAAATCTGCCATTTCATCTGCAACAACTTAATAATTTTTTACACAACACCCATTTGCTATAAGTTATGTATAGAATTTTTTTACCATCCATCTAAGAAGGAAAAATAAAATCCCATGTACAGGGTGTTTTTTTTTAAACTGACACTGTTCAGAGCCGTCTGTAGCTCGTTCTAATAACTGGATTGACACAAAATTTTGTGAATGGACTAAGAAAACCATGGGAAAAAAGATTCCAACAAAAAAAAAAATTAGTTCCAATCACCACCGATAGGGGGAAATGTGGCGCTGTGTTCATTTATGCAACTGGGAATTAGCATAAAATACGGGCAAAAAATGAAAATGCAAATTTTTACTTACGCAAGCGACAGTAGCGCCAATAGTTTAAGTTATAAATGCATGCGAAAAACACAGAGAAACAATTTCAGCTCAGGTTGAAAATGAATCTCACGTTACTGCAGCGCGCGTTACTTGTGAAGTTCTTATATTGTAACCAGTACAATGCACCAGCCGCTCTTCGTTTACTTAGAACACGCCATAAACTGCGCAAAGGACCTTTATCCGTTAATGTATTGAAAGCAATGATTCTGAAATTCGAAGAAACAGGCTCGCTAGCAGTTCGGTCAGGCAGAGGACGTAAACCGGTGGCAGAAAAAGTGATAATGGATGTTTCAACTGCGATCAACGAAAGGGAAAGTGTAAATGATGAATAAAACGTGGCATTTTATCCAAATTATTAATTTTGTCTGTTTCTGATGGGTTTTTTTCAATGTACAGCGCCACATTTCCCCCTATCGGCGGTGATTGGAACTAATTTTTTTTTTGTTGGAATCTTTTTTTCCATGGTTTTCTTAGTCCATTCACAAAATTTTGTGTCAATCCAGTTATTAGAATGAGCTACAGACGGCTCTGATAGTGTCAGTTTAAAAAAAAAACACCCTTTATATAAGTTATGTATAGAATTTTTTTACCATCCTTCTAAGAAGGAAAAATAAAATCCCATGTCTCTGATTAGATAAATTTTACCTTTTAATACCAAAATGGGAAGTCATTCGGTCAAGTAGTTTAGGAATTATGAAGTTTGGAACTCCTAATGTTAAATTCATTTGTAATCATTGCAAAACAGAGTGCAATGAAAGTAGTTTTTTTAAGGATAACCTCAAGGACTATTTAGGAAAATGGGCTGTAATATTGGATTCACATATTTAAAGCTTCTAAAAATAAATTTTGGCTTTAAAAATTGTAAGTTACAATTCTAATGTTTTTCAAAAAATATATATTTATTAAAAGGTTTGGATGGTTAATCCCTCGGGTTCATAGGGTAAAGAGAAGCAAATGACTCTGACTAAAAAGATGGCTGATAGGAAAGAAAATATTTATCTAAATACTTCAAACATCATGAAATATATACAAACTACCCTACTACCTGCAAAGGTAGAAAAATTCACAAGACTAAATCATTACACAACACATGAGGCAGATAAAAAAGAGAAAGAGCAGATAAGCATTGCAGTAGTATTTTATCTGTGCAAGAAACAGTTTAAATCATGTGCAGTCCCAGTATCCAATTAGGAAATGACACGTGGCAGTAACGTACTGAGATACGCAGGAGCAAAAAAACATGTGCTTTTGTTTATCTTAAGACATTGAGTATCGGTGACCATACGATCACGATCAGTGTACTGAAACTAGAAAATAAAATCCCATCTCAGTGGCCTGAGATCTAAGAAAAAGAGCAATTGATATGAAGAAGATAAACTTCCACATTTAAGTTTTTCACAACAATATTTTTGAAAAAATTATAAATTGTATTCTATGAAGTTTTTTTAACAAAATTGTATTTCTAGAAGCTTCATATACACAAATTAAAAACTTCTTTTACTGAAGCAAGGTGTCAAATACATGTAAAACAAAATATCCAATCTTGACATGTTTCGGTTTAAAGTATAAAACCATAATCATAAGCACACATACATCGTCAAAAACCAGTGTTTTTGACGATGTATGTGTTATGATTATGGTTTTATACTTTAAACCGAAACATGTCAAGTTTGGATATTTTGTTTTACAAATATTTGACACCTTGCTTAAGTAAAAGAAGTTTTTAATTTGTGTATATGTTTTAGAAAAGGTGAAGTTTTATATTTTTAAATTTTGGAATAAAAAAACACAGTTTTAATTCTAGAAGCTTCACATATGCAAATCCAAAATTACTGCCAAGTAGTTCTTGAGTCAGGCTTAAAAAAAAAACTACCTGCAATGCAGTATCTTTTGCAAAGATTACAAATCAATTTAACATCAGGTGTTCCTAAATCTAAAACCTTCATAATATAATATGAAGTATTTGATCCTAAGGTAAAATTTGTCGAAAAATTAAAAATATGATGCTAAATGTTTGTATTGAAAATGTCAGAATTTTGTACAATTTTATTATGAACACGACCAATTAAGCTTATTTTTAAACACAAATTTAAAGAATAAGCAATGTCCAGTCAAAGGGCTATTTCCATTATCTTCTGGGACAATTTTATGATAAAAATGTATGGGAAGGTCTCTCTCTCTATTTTATTTATTTACTAGCTATCCGCCTGGCGTTGCCCGGGCCCGAGATAATAACAATCTCATTGCAAGGCGTTAACCCCCTCCCTCCACATACCCGCAAATATAACGAATAATTTGTTCAAGAAAACCACCGTCATCTATATTAACGCGATCATTAAAAAAATAATTACATTTTTCTGATAAATAGAACATAACGAAGACATTACGCTAAAATAGCCGGCAGATGACAACACTTTTCATCCTCAATTTCAGATCTATATCTTAATTAGTTATCTAAATTTTGTTCATTAGTAAAAATTGGCAATTATTTCCTTTCATTTTCGCAAACTAAATGGAAGGATTGGCCAGAGAAACAGATCTCTTTGTAGTTCAGTTTTTAATGAAAGCAGATCCCTGTCTGAAACTTTCTCAGATTTTTTTCACTGGCGCCGGCAGATTTTTAGCAGTTTTTTTGCATAAATTAAGAAAAATTACCGGCCGAATTTTTCAAAAATTGCATAGACGGATGCCGAATTTTTTTTTTAGATATGCTCAGCAATTTTCAAATTGATGTCTTAATTAGTTTTCTTAAAATTCGCTAATTAGTAAAATAATTTCGAATTCGTTCATTTCCGCTTCCAAATTTACAACAACAGTTCTTTTCTTTAGCCATTTTTATTTAAAAGATGGCATTTTCAATGCGATGTTGAATGATATTCTAATTAATATCTAGAGTAATTATCAAAATATTAAAATTCTGAGGCTCAGGTACACCAGGAGAGGGTTTGGACTACCTAAATCTAAAATTCCAGGCTTCTAGGTGGGCTAGATTTTGCTAGCCATCACCAACAGACACACACACAGCGCGAAACTTTATTTTATTAGTATAGATTTATTTATTTTTGACAACTGTACATTATTACTAAGAGTATCTAAAGAAAGTCTTAAAAGTATGTCCAAATGATGTCTTTTTTCTTTTTTTTTAATACTTTATTTTATTTTGTTCTGAAAAACCTCTATCACTATTAATAAGCAGTTTCTTAATTTTCTAAACGTAAAGGTATTTTATGGAATATTCTGGTTTCGGCTTTAACATAATGAAATATTTTTAAATTTCAAAAAATATTGATGAATAATTTCTTTAACATTTTCTCAATGAGTGAAAATGATTATAAGCATATAAAATACTTGTCTGTGCAAGTAGTGATGACCATTGGTTAAAAGAGAATGAGAAATAACAATAATACTAATTTTTGTCAGTACAAATAAATACAGTTGGTCTACATTAATGAAGCAATTCTATAAGTGGTCAATTAATAATGCAGGTTATACAGTGTTAAAAATTAAAAATGTATATACAAATGGAAATAAACTCATTAAAAATTGCAGATAAAGAATAAAAAAACAATTATAACTTTTGACTAAAAGTTATTTTTAAAATAATGGCAGTTTCTCATACATCATACATGTCAGGATACAGGAAAGAAGCACAGTATATATGAAAGCAAGATATTTTACCAAGGCAAGGGCATTAAAATTTTTTAAGAAAAATGATAACCTAGAAGTAAGTGTTTCATATTTCACATTAAAACTCTAGTTTATATGCATATTATAACTTTTAAAATAAAATTAATAATAAAGAATTATGCTTATTGTATTGTCTCATAAATAAGTTAATTAAAAAGCGCAGTTGAGTTAAAACAATTTATTTTCAACAAACAAACAAACAAAAAAAAAAAACTGACATATTTAAATAAGTGATATAATGAGGAGCTAAAGTATTTAAAATAATCAAAACAGATTCATATTTAAGGATTTAACATAAATACTATAAACAGTAAAATAAAAGCTCAAAACTTTTTAAAAACACTAACAAACAAACAAAAAATTAAAAACTTTTTTTTTAGAACAAAACAGTAAATTATCACCGAATAGAAAATTGAAAAGATATATTGAAATGTAATATATATTTAACACTTACTCTACTATTTCCTAGAGAAAAGAATATATGGCCTAAAAGAACTAATGAACATGATGTTAAACGATTCAGATCCTCTGCATTTGCCATTTTTAATGTTTCTCTGAGGTAGCGTCTAAGAAATAATAATAAAATTAAGAATAGCTGAAAAAAATGTAATGTAATATAACATGTAATTTTTATCATTTATTCCATTAAAAAAATAATAAAAGAGAACTAAATGACAAAATATTAAAAACACACTTTGATATAATTAGGTTGCCCTAAAAGTTTCATTTGTTAACTGCATGCAGCTACTTTACTTGCAACATTTATTTAAACTTGATATAACTATGTATTGATATTCTTCATTGTAGCAAAACTATCCTCTGCTGTGAGAAACCATAGTCCCGAGGTAAAGCATTTGGTTACGGAGCAGCAGGTGCTGAGTTCAAACCAGGTCGGAGACAAGTTGCCTAAAATCCATTTTCAGTTTAAAGATTGTTTTTGTGTGTTCTTCGTTCCTTCAGGAATATTCTTCTGTTAATTGTTATTCAATTTCTAGAACTTTCCAAGTCTGGAATATTCTATTCGAGATAGTAACTCAAATGTATTTAAGTTGATGTAGTATTCAGTTCGTCGAATAAAGTTTTGAATTGATGCATCCACATTGTCTTCACTCATTCTTAGTGAAATTTCAACACACTACACTTAAGTGATCTATGTAACAATATATTTAATACTTAAAAGAATTTATGAACAACCAAAGTTTGGTGATATATATCTGATATTTATTTTCAAAATATCATGATGTTTGATATCTTTATTTATTTGATAAAAATTTCTAAAATATCATTGATATTTTCGGTCAAAACAAGAAAATTTCAACTGTTATTCTGTAAGTAAAAAACTTTTGCTCTCGCAGTGACTTTTTTACACACACACACACACACACAAAAAAAAACTTTTCCAAGCTTTACATTTGAATCTGAATTTTTAAATGTAGAACCAATACTAATTAAGTGGAACAATATTTACTAAAATCAGCAATTGAAAGATAAACTGTCTAATTTAGATAAGTTATTTACAGCTTCATTAGAAATAATCTTTTCAGATTCTGGTTTAGTTCAGTTTAAACTGTACAACAGGTTAGGTAATTAAGAATCAGACAAGCTTACATATATGTTCAGATTTTTCAATAAAAACAAATTATTTCATATTTAAAATTTTGTTGTATAAAACATAAAATTTTCTGGATACTTGATACTAAATCCTATAGTTTGTTTTTAGGTGCGTTCATAATTATATAAATATGTAGAACTACTCAAACGAATGGTTTGAAATTTAATATATATAATCGTTGCAGAATTTTGTCAAGTCATTTCAAATTTTATAAAAATCGAATCTTCAAGCTATTAAATCCTATCATACGTAATCTATATACTAAAAGTGCAAGTCATGTGACTGAGGAAAACAAATACGGGCTAACCACTTCTTTTTTCATACGCTAAGTGGCCATTTTTATTCAAAAAAAATTTTTTTTAAATAAAATTGCATAAAAGTTACATTTTTAGAAAGATCGTTCAAAAAACTTGTTTGTTTGAGAGATGCGTTAAAAAATGTATAGATTCTGAGATAACTTCAGTGGAAATTAGGTTGACATTTCAATATTGCAATCCATTAAAGTAAATAAACATAAGCGATTCGTTCATCGTGAGTTACAGAAATATTAAATCATGGAGCTAATCACATGGAGCATATTAATTTTTAACGCTGTCTGGTGTCGAAAAATAAATTCTCATCTGTAAATGTGGCACATGTAATAAGAGAAAAGGCACGCTCATTTAGCTCATAACAGACGATATGATTCATTTCACTGAAATAATAACGATGATTTTTTTACATTATGAAACTAATTATAGTATGAACGCATCTCATTTGTCACGTTTAATGTACAATTTCCAACTTGCTTGCGAATGTAAAAAGCAAATTGTGTCTGTTTTCAATTAGATAATTTTGTTACATTAAAATAATAATAATAATAATAATAATAATAATAATAATAATAATATTGTTTTTCAAAATTTTCATGCTAAGTGTAATATGTTTCAGTTTCTAATTTATATTAAGCCTGATAATAGTTATAATCATCAATAAGTTGATTATTTTGAAAATAATGGATATATATATAAAAAATATCAGATATATATTAAAATATCGGATAATTTTGATATTTTCGAAAAAAGCATAATATTTACGAACCCTGTGAACAATATATTATGAATTTTCCAAAACTATGTGCACTTAATAAGATCTGTGTTTATAGTAAGTACACAGACAGCTATTACAATCTTTATATTCAAGTATAGCAATTCAGAGCTCATACCACATAGAAATTGTCTGATTTTTTTTTTTCTTTTTTTCTTGATCTTTAACAAGTTTTATGATAGCCAGACAATAATGGCTGAGAGATAAGATTATATATTTATAAAAACACTGTTAAAAAAGTTACAGGAAATAAAATTTTAGAATAAACTAATACAGTAAAGAACAAAAAATTGGCAAACGTATAAATGAAAACCACTTGGTTAGGAAAACATTTACTGCAACAAAGCTTACATTATTGTGTTGAAGGAAATCTAATTTACAAAATATATATATTTTTTAATCTTTTCACCATTTCGGGAAATACATGCTTGTAATCTTATTGGCATACCAATAAAAAAAGACTCTAGAAGGTCTTTAGACATACTGTTTCATAAATCCATAACAATATGTTTCCATTCCTTTCTTTCTATTTATTGAATCATGTTTACAAGGGATTTTTTTTTTTTTACAAATAACACACTTTGTTTTAATTGAACTAAAACACGTAAAGTTTAGGGGCTTGAAAGAGTTAAATACCATAAACTTCTAGAAATTTTAGTGTTAGGCACTTTTTTTGGAACTCATTTCAGATAACCAGCATAATTCTATCAATAGTCCAAGAAGAGACTAATTGAATTTGCAATCGCTGTAATATCTTTCAGGCTGTATTTTGTTGACAGTTAAATTACTCCATTTTTCTGGATAAAAAGGAAAAAGGAGAAAATGACAGTTAAATACAGTAAAGGGATTATTAGATTTTTATTGACATCATTTTCTCATTAAAACTGAAAAGAATTTATTTTTCAACTTAAACAGAAAGTGAATACATTTTTCAAAAAAATCTAAGGAAAAAAAAAAAAAAACATAACTTCAATTTTTAGAAAACAGTTTATTCTAAAATAGAAAAAATCATCTGACAATGAAATCAGTTTAGCACAGCTTTTTTAAATTTTACATTCAAACAAAGATGTTGTACAAAATCAAATTTCAGTTCTTTGCATTTAACCAAAGAATTGATTTTCCTTATTTACAGGTAATAAATTAAAAAAATAAACATAGATTTTCAACAAATTATTTCTTAAAGAGAATGACTTCTTAGAGAAAGGTGGTTAAAACTTTTCAAAAGGCTGCTAAAAGTGGCATGGTTTAGTGAGAAAAATGATATTTTTATAAGCATTTATTTTAATTCAGAAACATGAAATATATTTGAATAAACTCATCCAAATGATGCCATTCTTATATCATCAAATGACATCATTTTTATTTCACCAACTCTAAAATTAGAAGCTACATTTTGAAAGAACGAAAACCTTTTGTCAAATGAAGCATTGACAAAAGGTTAATTTTTATTGAGAAAACTTGTATATGTTGTAGTTACAATTTATTTATTAATTAAAATTTAGTATTTAATAAAATTAATATTATATTTATTTTTCTAAATGCACAATAAAATTAGATTTTATCCCTGAAAGAATCAAAAGATCTCATGTAGTTTAAATGCAACACTTTAGGGTTGCTATGCCAACTAGTTATATTTAAAAATAATAATACACTAGAAAATGAATTAATATGCTAGATGTTTTTATTATAAATTAAACATGTATAGTTATTAAAATAATAAACAGAAATGATAGTGCATGAATTCAATGATTTATTATAATTTAAATCAGTCAAAACATTTAATTATATAGATGAAAATAGATTATGCCATTAATTATAAGTAAATGCAACACGCATATATTAAAAACAGAATTTAAGTACAGTTAAACTTGTGACAAGTGCACCCTTTTTGAATCAAGAAGTTATTATTGGAAAATGTGAGAGCAAATTACATGGGATAGATGGCAGAAAGAAAAGGAAGTAGTACAAGAAAATATTTAAAAAAAAAAATAGGATTCATGCTTTTTTTAAACTTAAAATTTATACAATTTTCTAACATTTTACTGACACAGAAAACAAAACTCTCTCTAAAAGCATATTTTTAGTAAACATTTCAAACAAAAAATTTAACCTATGTTAGATACATTAGACTGTTTTTTTTTTTTTTTTTTTTTTTTTTTTTTTTTTTTAAATCTCCAACAATAAAAAGATATAACTTTAAGAATGTTAAAAGGGTTTTTACAATTTTTTAAGAACACTTCTCCCTCAAAAGAAAAAAGAAGTTTTAAACATATCATATAATCTTATTGCAAATTTATTACATAATGTTAAAAGTTTCTTTGTAACTATTTCTTAAGATAAATAATATAGTATTTAATCAAATGCACGGAAGATAAATAAATGTAATAATAAGATAAGTATTACAAAGAGAGAGGAAGAAGGGAAAAAAAAGTTCTCAAAGTGTATCAATTTTATCTTGACACAAATAAGTACTAATTATGTTCATGTAATCCAAAAGAAGAAAAAATATTTGAATTAAACAAGCTCTAAATAAAATTAATTAATAAAGAAAAGAAAACAAATGGAACATGCAGTTTTGAATCCTCTTTGTACAATGTTGCCAAGATGGGGAATTTTTTTTATTCACAAAATCTACTAGAATTTTTGAATAATGTTTGCTTTATTTAATTAATGATAGACATTTCTTGATTAAATAAAGCAAAGATTACTAGTCAGAAAAAAGTGGTAGATATTTTGAATTAAAGAATTCTCCAATCTGGCAACACTGCTTTTGTAAAAAATTCCAATCCTAAATTTGTATACAATGAAATAATTAGCTTCAAAGCAAAAACTAAAAGGATTTTAAAGAGTAAGTATTAAATTAGTCATACTTTGCATCATTATATCGAGCTTGAAAAAATGCATTCAATCCATGGACGTAATATGCAGCAGCTCTGAGACTATGAGACCTAGGGAATTTAGTGAACGATTAGTTAATCAGAAACTAATGCATGCATTAATGAACTCAGAGATATAAATAAAAACTTACACTAGAGGAAGAGACTCTGGATTCAAACGAGCTAAAAGCTCTCCTAATTCATGATCTCTTTTACTTCTTAAATAAACTATGGCTAAATTTAAACTAGCCAAAATGCGTAATTCACTGGTTGCATTGCTCTACAAATTGAAATGTATGTATTTTAATAAATAACAAAATTATTAGCATAACAATTATGAAATAGTAGCACAAATACCCTTTCAGAATGGGCTACTTTATTACTGATTTATTAAAATACATGAAATAAGGATAAAACTATTTTTTAAGACAACATATATATATGAAAATAAAATTATTTGTAAATTAATTTCTTTCTGACACAATAAAAAAAAAAAAAAGATAACAAAACCCCTTTATTTTTTACATGTTGTTCAATCAGTTTAAAAGACTGAAACTGATGTTTTCACGAGACCTTATTTTGAATCCTGTTTCAACATTTTTCATCTTTGAGTATTGGAACAGGGTTTTAAAGTATAACTAAATAACTATTAATCTTACTGATGAAGCATGTTTACCTACATCATCATCTTTTCACTAAGTCCCTACTTATTAGCAAAATATTATAAAGTTAATATGATAAAAATTAGCTAATTGAAATATTAGTGCAATCTATTAATTATATAAAAAAATATGGTAATCATTAATGCATTTATAATAACTGAATGTATGCGTATTTTGTAAATATTGTATTTTTCTATAGTATATTCCTACTTGTTTAACAATACTCTTCTAAAAACAGCAATTAGTTTTACTGATGTCTATGAGAGCGCATTGCTGCCAAAATTCATCAGTTCACTACAAAAGGAGAATATCTGAATTTATTGGGGCTGTAAATTTAAAGTGCAAGACCACTCTCATTCTCCAGTAGAGCGGAAAACTATCCTCGAATTTTGCGGCTCCAAGGACAGAATATCAGGCCAGGTCCGAGAAATGCAGGCTCAGTATGGCCCAATGGAACACCCAATCAGAATTCAACATGGCTACACACTCGGGACAAGAGAGTATAGCCATGCCGTGTGGAATTAAGGCAACAGGTAATAGCAAGCGCTTAGTAATCATTCCAAGATGTATCTTTGAGTATATAATATCATTCGAGACTATTTCTCGGAATATGTAACATCTTTCTACCTTTGAATATGTAGCAGCATGTTTTAATAAATCTGGCTATGACAACCTCATTCTAAAAATGTTTTACTATAAATTAATATTTTGAGAAAATTTTCTATTATATAGCACAGTCTAAAATGCTATGTCTTGTTAGTCAACATATAAAGAGAATCAAATTGACTTATGTGACATGACATCTCAATGATGCTAAAGATCGATAACCTAATGACAGTGCACCCAGCTAACAACTTAATGAAGGAGGTAAAGAATTTAGTGTATTTTGTTCCATATAAGCTATTCTGTTATTTATGTTATTTTTAGGGAGTAAGCCACTTTTGCGAGTAGGTAGTGTAAGTGTCTCTTTTTGCTCTGTTAGAACAAAAAGAATATATGAAAGCAATAACTCAAAAACTAAGTTGCTAAGTTAGCTAAGTTGTTTAAGGAAAAAGAGAAGCCATCAGTTGCATTAATGTACGTCATACATGTCCTTTGCAAATCATAGTTCTTTAGAAACTTTGACTGGGATTTTGTCTAAAGAAAATGACACTCACAAAGTTAAGACTGAATATTTTGTACTAACTTTCTAATTATTAAGATAATTTTAGCATTGAGATAATTAGGGAAATTAACAGTAGTAATTAGTTTAATTATGTGTGATGTTTTTAAAATTTTTAATATCTTCATGGGTATTAAGAATAGCAGTTAATAGGAGGAATTTTATAATTCCTTTGCTTCTCGTATTAACCAAGTTCGCCTGTATATTTTAAACAAAAATTCTGATTCAGTTTTTGAGAAAATGCTAAAACATTTTAATAGGAATAAAATTTTATATATTTCAAAATTATAGTCTAGGAATATTTTTGAAACTTGATAAGCATTTTGAAGCTCATATGATAGTACAGGGTGAACCAAAAGTCTTGCCCTGATTATAATAATTCATAACAAAATAACCGTTTATATAATAATGTAACTTGTTGTATCATTGGATAGGTCAGTTTTAGTAGTTTTTTGTGTGCAATAGATGGTGCTATTGCTCCTTCAAGAGTGACTCAGGGGAACATCTGTAAGAAAGACATTTTCAGCCAAAATGGCATCGATTCAAGACAAAGCTCAATACATGCTTTGGTTTCACAAAATGAAAACGCTCAATAATGTTCAGCGAACATTTCAACGTTGTTATGGACGCAATCCTCCTGATGCAAAATCAATAAAGTGATGGTATGACAGGTTTAAAGAAACAGGCAGCGTTACTGATCTGCCCAGAAGTGGCAGGGCTAGAATGAGTGCACCAATTGCTGATGCCGAAGAACTGAAGACTAGGATACAAGCTGCTGTGTGTACTGTAACAGAAGACATGTTAAAGAACACTTAACGGGAACTAGAATACTGCTTAAACATTCTCTAAGCTACCAAGGGGGCACACGCTGAAATTTACTGAGATACGTGGTCTTATAAAGAAATTTATAACAGTACTTACAATGTATCCAAACAAACATATGTCTAATTATAATAGTTTGAGCACAATAAATATTTATACTCGAGGGAAGACTTTTGGTTCACCCTGTATATGTTAACCCCCTCATAACGAGCGTCATATATACATGACATATACAGGTGCTCAGAATGCTTGAATTTTCCTACCAGTAAAATTGAATAGTAAATTTTGCCTTATTTAATTACAGAATTTCTTAATTTAAATTAAGGAAAGATTTCTAAATGGAAATACTGGTGGTAAAAAAATTTTAAAAATCTGCACTGGATGCTCGTTGCAAAGACATCATTTTAGTAGAATACTGAAAACTATCTCATAAGATCACATCAAAAGTTTCTTGATTCATATATGTTATGATTTAAAAATTTGACTCTTAATTTATTCAGTATTTTAACATTTAACTTTAATTTATTCATCAATTTAATTAAACTCATTAAATTCATTTAAATTAATTAAGCTAAATTTCATTTTTGCATTTTAAATCAAACATTCTTTCTAAATTGTTTACTTTTGGTGAGAGTATAAATTAATTTCAGAATCTTTCCATTACATATGTTTTAGGATATTCATTTCAATTTTAATTTACAATTTATTCACTTTACAATATTAATTAAACTTCATTTCAAATTATCTAAAAAGAAAATATTTCTAACTTTTAAATAATATACAGTCTAAAATAAATTATGCTAAAATATAGTGTATTTCTTTTTAATAATATTGATTAAAAAATGGTTTATTGCTAATTTTATTCTTTTCAGAAAGTTCAAATTCATTTATTTTAATTCATGCAAATTCTTTCAGAATAACGAACTTTTCCATATATCGTTTCAAGAATTTCTAAGTACAATATTTACTTTTCCAAAATTTCTTAAATTAAATATTTTTATTTTCAAAAACATATCTGGTGGAAAGAACTTTTAATTTTATTTAGATTGCTAAAATTTCATTTATTTTCATCCATTAGTTTGGCAGTTATAGATTTTTAATTACTTTCGTTTATTTTTTTTTTATGATCGTCAAGATTTGCGATGAGACGCCATTGATAAGTTTTTAGATGTTTCGGGTAAACAAGCAGGCGTTATTTCCTAGTTCCCGTGCATTTGTATCAGTGACTCACGAGAGGCAAGATCATTATCAGTCCGATTCAAGGTGACAGATGGAAGCTCATGGAACATTTGCAATGACGTGTCGTCAACAGTTAATATTTAACTTTGACCGCGTGGGTGAGCTTCTTCAAAAAATCCATCAGGTGGTGTCACGAGCATGACAGTTAGATTCGGAACCGTTGGGTAATGCTGTTTTCTGATTGGCGGAGATTTCAAATCTCAGAGAGAGATCGTACTTTGAGAAATTGAAGAAGAATCACTTCGCCAGACTCTCTTGATCTACGAACAACGATTTTTTAAGCTGTCGGGCCTCTGGCCTGGCGGCAGTTGAGTTTTTTTCCAGCACTGGATGAAGTTCTTCAGTTAGTGGGTGGAATTTTGTTGTGATGTTCTCAAGAGATAAATATACTAAAAACTTTTAGATGCAACTGAGCAGTGTTACCATCCTTTTTCGACATCTTGAGCTGTTTATTATCTATCGCTGATTTATTGAAGAGTATTTACGATGTATTAAATTGAAAGTGCCAGCCGAATTAGATACTCGCCATTCTATTTTGACATCTAGACCCAAGGTGAGATGTTCGCGCCAGCAGATTGATGATATAGCCATTATATTTTGCCATCTGGAGCCGAGATAAGATCTTTCGTTACTGAGTATCTACTAATTTTTGTTGGAAAACTCCAACCTTCAATCTTCAGTGTTTTCTGAGAGCCAGTCCGTGATTTTTCGTACATCCCTGAATGAGTTCTCATTAGATAGATGCAAGCGTGATAGAAGAAAAATGTTCATATCGTTTATTTTCCTGATCCAATAATGAACTCCTTCATTTCTTGAGTTATTCCGTTCAACAGTAGCATCTTACTGCAAGAATAAAAAATTATGTTCACGTATACAGACTTTTTTTTCATACCTTGTAATAGACTCTGCCATATTTCTTGAAAGACAATTTCAATCTTCATGAACATTCTCAAAGCCAAATATTAAATCTTGAAAACATAAACAATAAGCTTATTTAAACGAATAACATTTTAATTTAATCTAAAAGGACTGAACATCTGTCATTTTGAATGTATTTTCATAATTTAAATTATCATCAAAAGTTATCTGGTAAGAAATATTGTGAAAGAGAAGATTGTGAATAATATAATCAATGAAGATCTTTTTGTTTTAATATTTTGTGAGTGCTCTTTCTGCTTCAAAATAAATCACTGTGTAGCATCTATTTGGTGAGTCATTTGTTTTTCCTTTATACATTTCAACAGATACGGTTATTGGATGGATCAACTTTTGAGAAAATGTTTATTATTCTTAAATTTTACAATTAAGCTTTTAACTTAAATTCTAATTATTCCAACATTAAATTTTAACCTTTTTAATTTAACTTATTTTTACAACGCAATGTTACTGCCACTTGAGATTACGCCATATAGAGAGATTTTGGGATAGTTAACTTGTACTCTTTTCTAAATTGAATTTTCAGGTTTGGATTCAATCGGAATATTTTTCGAGAGAATCATCACTTCGTTAATTTTTCCCGGTATAAGTTCTCCGATCCCTAAATCTCGCTATAATATATTAAAAAAATGAAAAAAACATCTAGTTCAATTCATTTAATTCAAAGAATATTAAAAATACTCACCCTAACAACAGTGCTGAACTGTGCTTCTGCAGCTTCCATACAATTCATTGACATTGCATACAAACCCTAAAGTACAAATATGCAAAAAAATATAAAATAAAGACTTTTAAAAATTAACAAAAACAATTATTTTTAAGGGATGATTTTAAAATAATTATTGAGTATTATTATTCATGTCTTTAATTACCAGTTTAACTATTTAATTATCAATTGTGTTTTTAATTATCAAGCTATTTAATTATCAATTATAAAGATTTTAAATAAAAGCTTAAAGTGTATAATTAAACTATATCAGTATAAAATTTTCAATACTATATATAATAAACAGCTTACATATGAAAATTACATAAAGGGGAAAATAATAATGATATATATGTGTCATGCTAAATTTCCCTAAACAATCTGTAAAACAGAAAAATAAACATTGTTGCAAAAATGGTATAGTATTATTTTTGCTAAAACCAACAGTTAAGTACTAACAGACTCAGTGCTGAACATACAGCTGCTAAATCATGATACACAACTATATCTTAATTGCAATAAACTTGATATCTAAAAGGTTTCACACAAAATATAATTCAGGAAAAATGTTCCAAAGTGAGAGTTGTGTTAACATCAGCATTTTAAAGCAGTTTAAAGATGGTTCAAATTTGCAACCTGAACATAATAACTATTGAGCCGAGGAAAAAACTTAACAGAGGCAAATTAGTTTTGAGCATAAAGTTAAGAAAAAGAAACTAGGAATTTAAATTTTTTATTTAGAATTTTAATTACAATTTTGCAATTTAAACAAGTTTTATTATTTTTTTTTTCATTTTATATATACAAAATATCTTGTTTCTGTACACTGGAAACTTTCCATTACTTTCACTTCAAAAGACATTTTGTTTAATATAGTTTAATGATGCTTTATTGGTTTTTTTTTTTGTTTTTTTTATGTTTCATAGTTACTGTTTCTATACAGATTTTTTGCTTTACTACAATCTATAAAGAATAATATTATAACAGTAATTTTTCTTTAATCAACTCTGAACAAATGGTGCTTAAGCATAGTGTGGTAAGCCACTGTCAAAATGAAAAAAAAAATTATGTTGACAATATTTATGCTTGTATAATGGAAAAGTGCTGTTATTTCCTGTCATAAGAATTTCCATGAAATACTTATTGTCTATAATTGATGATCTAATTATTTTCATCCAAACTATTATATAATTAACATAAACAAGCTTACAACTATGTTTTACGGTGCATAACAATATTTGC
The DNA here is from genome assembly GCA_963931845.1 of Maratus michaelseni. Lineage (NCBI taxonomy): Eukaryota > Metazoa > Arthropoda > Arachnida > Araneae > Salticidae > Maratus > Maratus michaelseni. Next base: position 15,130,973 of record OZ007598.1, read on the forward strand.
CAGCAGCCAATTCCCAAGAATTTTTCTTATGTTAAATAAAAAAAAATTCTTGGGATTGGCAGATGGCTGCTGTCTATGAAAAAATAGGAAATGACAAAAATAAATAATAGCTATTTTTATACATATGTTTTGCATTTAAATTGTACACATGTGTTAATAAATACAACAAAAAAGAACTATCAAATATATTTTCAATGAAAGAGCAATTAGTTTTAATTTTTCTTGGAGAACTTTCTTTGCATAAGAATTGCAAGATAGATATATTCAAGATCTTTCTAAAAATAAATATAGCACATTATCTAAAGAAAACACAGAGAAAGTTTTACTTAATGTTTATCAATTTTAGAATTGAGTACACTTAATTATTAAATTATGTATTCTGATCAAGAATGTTAATAGGAATTGTAATTTAAAACTTCTAATTAAAATTTTTATTTTTGTGCGTACTAACATTTAAGCATCTGCTTTTCATTACTGAAAATTAGGATCCATTAAAGTCATAATGTTTAAAAAGACAATACATAAACTTATTTACGTGTAACATACTGAATTGATGAACATCTATATATATATTTGTTACGTGGTGCAGAAATAGGGCTGAATTTCTACCTTTTCGTTGGCAACAACCGTAGTTTCCAGAGCTCAGACCAATGAACAGACAAGATTGTGTTAGCTCCGCCTCCAATATGGCAGTCAGTGTCAGAGCAGTGACGATCAGGCTAGCAATTATTAAAAATAAAATAATATGAACGTAATCCAAAGCGTCTGAGATGATTCCTCATTTTAATTATGAGTAATATTGTTAATTTCAAATGAATTCTCAACTCTTATTTAGAATTTATTTACGAATTTCACTCACACAATAAATCGGAGATAATAAAATATAAACTTTCTAGAATGCCCCTGCTGCCATCTGTTGCTGTTTTACTGAAGTAAAAATAATTTCTTTTGCAGAAATCTATAATCAATTAGAATAGTAAAATGTCGAACGAAATTTAAACAATCATTGATGATATACTATCTTCCTACCACGTAGTGTTTTAATTAATTTAAGCAGTGCTGTACAATATTATAGATGCAATAAGTTTTAAACTAATTATGTTTCCAAGATCCTTTTTTCATAGTATTCAAATGATTTATATGCCCATTAGTAGCATCTACTAAATGCTTTTTTAGTTGTGTTTTCAATTACTTTTTTACATAAAAAAAATTGTCAATTTCATATGTTCAAATGATTTATTGTAGTACTTATTCCGGCTAGAATTACTAGAAAAATAAAAAGAGGCAAGCGAGCGAAGCAAGCTGGGACCGCGTAGGGGTATCAATGTGAATTGCTTTGCAATTCACATTGGGGGGGGGGGGGGGGGGAGGGTTGGCAAGCGTTAGCGAGTAGGGGCTGAGACCCCTAGTTATTTTTTAAAATTCTATCTGTAAAAGCAGGATATAGTCAAGCAGCTAAAGTAAATAGAACACCATCTAAAATATCCCCTAAAGGAAGAGCCAATCCTTGACACAGGTATTTATCGGCAATACACCTTACAATCTTAAGAAACCACCAGGGAATCAATGGGAATAGCAAGCAGTATAATTTGAAACTGAACTGCAAAGCAGTCTTCTAAAAAAATTTAGATAAAATGAACTGAGTTCTTCTAAAAGTAATTTAACAAATCACCTTTTATAACTAGAAGGTGACAGAATACAAAAACAGAATTTAAGTCAATCAGTATATGTTGCCACACTATTTTTTACACACAAACATAAAAACTGTTGTAACATGTGGCTGGATGACAAAAAAAAAAATGCATATTGTTTAACAACAGATAAACAAAGCTATGATGTAAAGTCATTAAACTATTATGACATTGCAATCTATGCCATTGCATCTACATATATTAAAAATATATACTGGAAAAAAATTAAACTTCCTCTTTTATTAAGTTAGTTGGAAATAAATAACCAGAATTTTTACACATAAAGTACACTAGCAAATTATAACTAAAACAGATGCAAAAATAAAGCATCAATTGGTTTTACTTATTACATTATTAATAGCACTAAAAACATTTATATATGTATTTTGATAGCATACCAAAAGGGCATTTATTTGAGGTCTATGGCGAACAAATAATCTTGGTTCTTGTCTGCAGATCTGGAGAGCTTGGGCTGCCTGAAAAATAAATCTTTACTTCAAAAAAATTGCTTCTTTGAGCAAATTGACATGTGATTTTTCCATTTATCAATTATATCAGTGCTGCCAGTTATATAAATTTCCAGAAACATATTATTCTTTTTGGAATAAATGTTTCCATTATTTATCTGTACAATATCTTTACTCACTGGTATGCTTGATTGGGATTAATATAATACTTATTTTATCTTAATGCTAATGGGATATTAATGGGATTAATATAATACTTATTTTATCTTAAGACATGACTCATGAAAGGGATTAGCATATTATTATATGAAAGGATATAAATGAACCCTTTTATAAAATTCAAAATCAAATTTAAAGTTCAAAAATTTAAATTAAAAAAGCCCCAGCCTCTTTTTCTAACTTTCAAATCTAATATCTAATGCTTAATTCTGACTTGCCCCTGTTAAGTTTATTTTACTGCACAGCACTTATTACTTCCAGACTCCAAAATTGAGCTTTCTTTAAGATTAAAAGTGCTGACATTTGTAGAATTCTCTTTTACTTTTGGTTAGATCGGCATGAACTATGCCCGGGATGCTCTGCAAGATCTGGCCCAGACATCAATCAAAAGCTAATTGATCAATTAAATTAAATGATCCTCCCTGTTTGACAGTTTCTCCCTCCGCTGGAAAATATCCCAAATTCTAATTAAAACTGGCATGCAATGACCAGGAACACAGATTTTTGGCAGATTTGAGTGGTCAGCCAAAACCCCGGCCATGTAGAGTTCAAATATGACGGAAGATGTTTCGCAGGACCTCTGGTCAAACTCCGGACTACAAATGTACAAAAGAACGGCCAATAAAAGAGTTCGATCTGCAAAGAGGTCCCGAGTTCTACTTATTTCTGTGTATCTGTCAATTATTCGTCTCCCAAATCATCCTTAGGCTAATTCTTTACATATATATAAGTATAAACTACAGTGAACACCCATTAGTATGAACTTCCAAGGTAAGTTATTTTTCCTACACACGTTTGCATTAAACGATGTAAACATTTGAATGATGTAATATAGTCCATTGCATTGAATAAATAGAATCCAGTTTTTGACAGAAATGAAATAGGTTATGTTAAAAGAAACAATCTAATTTAGTAAATTTATTTTTAAAAAGCAAGGAAGGTAATGGCAATTTGTTAATACAAAAGAACAAATTTCTCAAGACAAACAAAATATGCAAAGGAATTTTCACACTTGTAATTAGAATAATCTCTCATCAACAAATTCTCTTTTTACTACATTACTTTCCAGTTTTGCAACACACTCGAAAACTTGATCTGTTATCATCACATTTTGACTGTTAATATCAGCAACCATAAGCAATTTTTGAATCTTTCATGTTTTTGGTCGTGGAAAGTTTTCTTTCTCTTCATCATTGTTACTGACAATTTCTTGATCTCTCAGTATCCAAATATACACCAAAGTTGTTTAAGAAATAATGTACAAAACCCGTTTTGATTCTACCCAGTCAATTTGAGAAAAAAAATATCCACATTATCCAAGGAGTAGTATGCATCAAGCAATGTTCTGCACATTAATTGCAAATAGAAAATGGAGAGGAATATGAAATTGTCTTCATTAACCAGAGGTATGTTTTAACCCTTTCCACTCCGTTATCAAGTGTGACTCAACAATGCTTGTCACTACTGCTACTTCAGAATTGAACTTTGGCTATCACTAATTAAAAAAAAATAATAATAATCTTCATAATATGTTTCTACAACATCTTCTACAAAAGAATATATTTGCGATAGGAATTAAAAGTATTATAGTATAGAAATAGTAGGAGCAAAATGATGATCACTATTTTTATCAGACCAGAAATGATCAAAGACTAAATAAAGGTGTGACTTTGAAGTAAGATGTAAGTGGTGAACAATATCTCATTGATGTAAAATTACTAAACAGGGATGAAAAGAGCTAACATTAAACAAAGAGGAAAGTAAGAGTTTAAAAAAGGCAAGAAAAGAAGAATGTATTGACAAAAAGAAGAAAATATACACATCTATTTTTATTTACTGAAATTTCATTAAAATGATAAAGTAAACAATTGATAATGGATTCCAAAACCTTCAAGGTTTTGGAATATTTTGCTCAAAGAGTTCAGTAGTTCGCTCAGAGAATTTTACCATCCACTTTAATTGTATTAATTTAACAAATATAAGAACAATATTACATTAACAATATTATATTAACACTATTATATTTACAATATTATATTAACACTATAAGAAATATGTAAGACTGATACATTTGTAACAATGCATTGTTTTGTTTAATTTTGTTTTGGGGAGAAAGGGACAGATAGCAAATTTTTTAAAATGTGTCTTGTTACTCCTTTAGCAACCCATCCAACTCCCATCAACTAATAAAAAAATTTCTCTTCCGATTCTATAAACTCTAAGATCTGGTATTTGATCATTCAGTAAATTAAAATATAATAATTAATAAAAAATTAGAAAAATCAACTTTAAGATGTGAAATTTAAAGAATTTACAGGCAGTGACTGTTTCACAATCACAGCATGAAAAGTTATTGATCTATCTCATTGGATACCCATACTGTTATTTTGTTCACTTGTGGGAAACAAAATTTCAATTCGGCACAAAATTGGCAGAAACAGCCGTTTTGGTGCAGAGTGACACAAGAATTGTATTTTGGTGTAGTAGTGCGACCCCAGAAACTAGGGAAATGTATTTTAGCCTAAAATACAACAATTTTACAACTGAAGTAAGATTTTTTGAAATCTGGCAACACTGAACCATACAAATATAAGAAGCATAGTATTTTTTAATTTGAACACATTACTTTTATTAAGATAAACTTTTTCACTAACAGTATTAACTTCAATTAAATAACTTTCTACTATAATTTCTAGCGTATACGCCATGGATCAAACAAATATGTTTAAACCCAGAATTTTAGTTAATAAAATTCAATTTACTTAATCGAAATACTTATTTGACTTCAATTATTAAATAAAATTTCTGGATTTAAACAAGCTTGTTTGTTCCATGTGTTATATGCCGGAAATTACAGTAATTAAGAAAAAGTTTAAATATAAAAAAAGAACAAATTTGATTACCTCTTGTATAGCTATTGTTTTATTTCCCATCACTAACCGGCACATAGCTATATGTTCTAAGAGCAGGAGTTGAAATGAATGTAAAATTGGATGGCTGTCAATCACTAAAACAAATTACAATCTTCAAGTATGAGTTTGTTTAGATATGATATTACTTACAATATGACACAGAGTTAAGAAATAAAATCTCTGAAATCTGCACACTGTTTATGATATAAACAATGTTTAACAAAAAAATATACAAATAGTACATTTACTTGACAAATTATTAATTTTTAGGGTTCCGTACTTAAAAAGTAAAAATGGAACCATTATAAGATCACTTCTGTGTCTGTCTGTCAGAGCCCTTCTTCTCATAAACTATAGGACGTGAAAAGTTCGAACTTAGGAAAGTTATAAAGCCTTTTTACTCAGATATTTTAAGATTATTAGCGATTCACAAACATGTTTAGGAAAAATTTAGGAGGCTAATTAAGTTACTTGAAAAAAAAAAAGTTTTTTTATTGTATATTGTATGAAAGATCTCGTAATATCGAACTAAAAAATATATTTGTTTTAATTTTAGGTATTATATTTTCAGAAATATCGCCAAAAATGCATTGCAAAAATATGTTCCCCGCCCTCTGTTTCTGAATCTACTGAAACTAAAATTATGAAAAAATTAGGGGTAGTATAACTTTAATTAAACCTTGCAGGAAAACTATAGTGCTTTTACTAGGTAACATAGTTTTTGAGAAAAACACATTTTTATGATACACACAAACTGTACTTTTTGGGCGATCAGCAGGGGAGTTGAAGAACACTCGAGGTATCTATCGACGCAGAACCATCTAAGGATATTTGAAAAAAATGTCGGTATTTAGCCAAGATATTAATTAAATTACTTGAAAAAAATTTGTTCAAAAGATCTCGTAACATTGAACTAAAAAATATATTTGTCTTAATTTTAGGTATTATGTGTTCAGAGATATCGTCGAAAGTATACTGGAAAATTATGTCCCCTCTCATTCTTATTTCTGAATCTACTGAAACTAAAATTATGAAAAAATTAGTGGTAGTAGTAGTTTATTAATTAATAAATAGTAATTAATAAATTTAATGTACGGAACCCTTTGTGCACAAGTTATACTTGCACTTGACTGATTTATCTATATTATAAAGGACAAACATGTCCGTACGTAACGCTGACGTCATTTTGCGAATGGCAACATGAAATTTCGGTTTTGCGATTTTTGCTACTGTAATTATTTTAATTTCTAAACATCGCATATTCTTAATTTTTACACTGTTATACAGGGGAAAAAAATCTACTTTGAAATGCAATTTGTTTGAAACCTTGATCACAATTGACTCATTTATTATAGCATTTAAATTAAATTTTAAGCATGATTTTTAAAAGAATTCTATCTCTATCGCCTGCAGACGATTACAAAATATTAATCCGTTTGCAGTTTAAACATTTAAACAGCACATAACAGCACAAAATTTCAGCATTTGTTTCCAGCTAATATTGAATAATGAAATTAAAACTTCATTAAGCAATAAATAAAATAGAGACATGTAATTTAAATAAGCTTTTAAAACTGCTGAAATTATCAGAATAATAATAATAATAAAAACTGCTGTAAATAACGAAATTTTTAGCTATTTCTTCGGCTATTAACTTCTGGCACAAAGCCAAAGCGAAATTTCTGCTTTTAATAAATTTCTAAATTTTATTTGAATATATTATTGACATACTTCATATAAAAATGTTCTTTGGTGTTGTTAGGGGGCAATCTAAAATAAATAAATAAAAAATAAGTGTAAAAAATCTATTAAAGTTTTCAATAAAAAAAAATAAAGGGTTTTCACATATATTCTCTATTCCGGGAAGCCCTAAACAGATCCCTGAATACATAAACAGGGCTAGCACTAGGATTTTTCAAAATTTTAGGGAAGAATTATAGGAATTTTTTTCCAAATTTTAGGAAAATTTTAGGGGCATTTGCGATATTTTTAACATTACAAGTATGTAATAACAGTATTTTCGTGCTAGTCAGGCACATGTGGTACACTGCCAAAGAATATTCCCATCATTCCAATGAATTCAGCCCTTGTTCCATGTGCCTGTGTTGTTTGTTGCGAATGAGGGCATTTAAATTTGCACAATAACCGGCTTCATATTACAAACCGTTTTGACAGCTTATGCTTACTACAATTATATTAATTAGAATTTTGAATTCCTGGATCATTGAGCCTAACCAGAATGAATGCTCTCTTTCTCTCTCTTTTGGATGTTCTCGGTGAACCTAGAGAACAAGAGGCAGGAAGCAGGGGTGATTATGAGAAAAAAAAATTCTGAAGCTAATAGAAAAACTTCTGAAAGGTTTTTTTCACACTTCTTTGTCGAAATTTGCATTTTTTCCGTGTTTTTTTGACGAAACATGCATTTTTTCGTGATTCTTTCATGAAATTTCCCTTATTTGCACGATGTATTGACAAAATTCCACGTTTTTTTGTGATCTTTTGACGAAATTCGTGTTTTTTTTTTTTCGTGATCTTTTGACGGAATTCACGTTTTTTTGGATAACTTTTGTCGGAAATTCGTGTTTCTTTCGCAACCTTTTGACGGAATTTGCTTTTTTTTTCGCGATTTTTTGACGGAATTTACGTTTTTTCGTGATCTTTTGACAAAATTCGCGTTTTTCTGTAATCTTTTGACAAAATTTGCGATTCTTAGATGAAATTCGCGTTTTTTCGGCAATCTTTTTGCTGACGAAATTTGTATTTTTGTGCGATCGTTTGACAAAATTTGCCTTATATGCACGATTGATTGACAAAAGTTCGCGATCCTTCAATGAAATTGGTGTTTTTTTTTTCCACAATTTTTTGATGAAATTCATGTTTTTTCCACGATTTTTAGACGAAATTATCTTTTTCCCTTGATTTTTGAATGAAATTGGAGGGGTTTTTCACGATTATTTTTTTAAAAATCAAAATTCACGTTTATTCCAAGATCTTTTTAAGAAATTCTAGTTTTTTTTTCCCCGAGATGTTTTTAAAAAAATTACGATCTTTTGAAGAAATTAGTGTTTGTTGTGATCCTTAAATGAGTTTTTTTTCAGGATTGTTTGTCGAAATTAGCTTTTTTTTCCCCCACGATATCCTTGGATGAAATTTAAGTTTTTTCCCCTATTCTTTGACGAAATTTGCTTTATTTTAGCAATCTTTTGACGAAATTTACGTTATTTTAGCGATCTTTTGACAAAATACGTGTCTTTTTTGGTGACCATTTGTCGAAATTCGTGATATTTTTCGGTAAAATTTTGTCGATCTCGAATTTTTAGGAACAAGAAGAAAGTTTTAGGAGAATTTTAGGAATTTTAGGGGATAAAATAATAGTTAGGAAATTTAGGAATTTTAGGGGGAATGCTAGCCCTGCATAAATGAAAGACTTCAAACCCAACTGAAGCTTTCTGCACATGATCTTTTCCAAGATAATGAAGCATTTATATTTCAACAGGATTCAACTCCATGTCACATTGCTAAAGTGTGGCAGAGCTGACTAAATCTTGTTACACAGAAGCAACCCAGCAATAAAATGCAATTAATAGAAGCAATAATACAATCTTGGTATCACATTATACTATGGGAAGGCATTGTAAGGCCATAATTAAGAGTAAAGGTTATCCAACTAAGTATTAACTGACTTTGTGATAATTTTTGTATAGCTCATGTTTTTCACTTATCTTCTTTATAACTAACTGCTTCTCTAATAAACATTCCTTTATAAAATTTGCTGCATTACATTTTTGATTAAATTATCTTTCCATTGGTACAAAATTTTATGGTATTTACTTCAAGAGAAAGTGGTGTTATGAACTATCGAACTTCAAAAATAGGTTTCCACAATTTTAGCCACCACTGTATTTCTTTCTAATCACAGGGAGAATCCATGACTCATGTAAGACATATTTGAAAACTGTATCTATTTTATGCTACAATCATGGTAAGTGCTCTTTCAACTTTTTTGTGAAATTCAATTATTTATTTTCAGAAACTGACACAAAATGTTGGTAATTATTTGCATGGAATCAGAACTAACGAAATGTTGTCTTCGAAAAAATAAAATAAAATGAACAATGTTACTTTTTTTTTTTTTAATTAACGATCAAACTGAGGATTTCTATAAAATGAAAAAATAATGTGCTAGAAACAAAAGACACATTACTAATTAATTTTTCCAGATTTTAATTTTCACAAATTCTACCTTTCTTAAGCTATAATTTATGAGTAAAAAGTTTTAGAAATTTTAAAGACAAATGTACTAAATATCTCATTTTTTGTTTATTTTTAAACTTACTGATTCTTTACAAATTTTTAAAAGAATGTAGTTACTTATAGTCTTAATGACTGCATTCCATTTCCTTGCATTTAATAAACATACGAAATAACTTATTTTTACAAATATCTGAACAAATACATATTTTTTAGAATATATTTATGGCACTTTACGGAATCTATATATAATACTGTAAAATTTATATATTTCAATATATATGCAAAAGTCTCCCTTAAATCTGCATAACTTAAAACCAGAGGTTGTGCAGATTTTAGAGTTTCGTAGATTTCTGGTCACTATTTTGTTTAAATTTTTTAAACAATAATTTCAATATAATAATGCAGTCGAAATTGTAATGAATGCTTACAATAAAGTAAAATAATAAAAATTAAGAAACATTTAAAATATTAAAAGTAAAGGTCAAATAAATAATTAATAATGCATAACTAAATATGCTTAATGATGATAATTTTTCTTGAATTATTCAGAGAAACTCGCCTTATACATGTACACTAATAATTCAAATCAAAATCTTAAATTAGCAAATTTTTATTTCATGTTTGTTTAGTCATACTTAATAACCAAAAAAGCTTGATTAATACTATTAATTACTAAAATTATTTGGTAACAATATTGCAATCACCACTAATATCAGCACTATTTTGAATTTTTTCAAAAATAAATTTATACTTCCTTCATGAGAAAACATGAGTTGAATCATATTAAGAAGAATTACATATTAAAATGTATACAGAATGATATAAAAATTTTAAAAAGTTGAATTTTACACCTACATCTTAACAGTAAGTTTCATTGTTTACATAAGAAACAATATGCAGATTTTAGGTATTTGCTGATTTTAGGGTGGCGGATTTGAAGGAGTCTACTGTATATATTTTTAAAGGCTATATTTAGAAATTTTATTAAAAAACCTTAGTGATGGAAGATTAATAAATTTAGTCATATATATTTTTTCACTTTTAAAATTATTAAAAATATACAAATAAATGAAAGAATAAACATGAAAAACAAAAATATAAGTATGAGAATAGATATAGAAACAAATAAAGTAAAAAAAAAAAAAAAAAAATGAAACAAGTAAAGTAAAAAAAGTTATACTAACTTTTAAGCTTTTCAATTTGCATTAAAGCTTTATCAGTATATTTCTGAGCTTTGTCCATATATCCTGCCTGCATTGAATGGAGTACAGTAACCTAAACGATAAATCAAACATAAAAATTATAACAAATACTCGTTATTTGACTGGATTAAGTAAATGTTTAAACAATTTAAATTATGGTGATTAAGAATAAAGCAAAGAAATAAAATTTGCAGTGTTTGAAAAATCAGTTCCTATCTCAGATTAATTAATTTGGTACTTGTTTGTGCTCCCCACCATGATAAAATCCTAAGCACATGAAAATAATCATCAAACAGAGTGGTCATATCCCCAATAATGAAAAAACATGACATATTCATCAAACCATACGCATGATGTCAAAACATACGCTCATAAGTTCTACCTTTGGTGGTATGCAACCATGATGACTTCAACAAGCTAATTTTTAAATGTTGCATATTAGTTGTACAGACATTAAACAAGATCTTCCACCAAACAAACTGATTTGTCTCAAATAGTGATGTAAGATTGAATTAACAGATTTTTCTTTATTTAGACAGATAATGAAATATGTACACCACACGCATAATTGACTTAAACAAACATGATGTCATGGATATGCAATATTGGCATTAAATCATGTTATTTGATGACAGAATTTGTTTACCATAATTGGCATATCGGAAAGTAAACATATACCATTAATCCCCCTCCCCCCTAACAACCAGCTGATTTTATTGAAATTGTAGAATCACAATTTCTAAATACCTAGAGGTTTCTTGCAATATGCAATTTTTCCATGCAAAGAAAATAATCTGGAATTTAGCAGGACAAGCTAAGCATGGTGATGTTTTTCTCCTGCCCTCTTAAAGAAGTGCAAGTGAAATGTATATTATAATATCAGTTTAATATACCAGCAGAATTTATATATGTTTTACCATTGGACTTTAATGTGATCTTGATGCAGGGGTGATTGTGTTCAGGTTATATACCTGAATTCAGGTATTTTTTTCATTTTCAGTGCCAAAATTCTGTTTTTTCTGATGGTTAAATTCATAAAATAAGACTAAATTATCAATTTTATATGATTGTTAAACATAATTAAAATTCATATTTTTCATAATTTGACCTTCCTGTAATAAATTATATATTGGGACAGCCATTTCATTAGGGCACATTTTATTAGAACATATACATGCATCCCAATTAATCAGATTCTACTGTCAATGAATAATAATAATTTTCAAAAGAAAATTTAAACAGAACAAAACAGATCCTTACCAGGTAAACTAAGACACACATGTGTTCTTTAGGCATCCACTGAAACATATCACCAGGATTTGTAGGGATGACTTCTGTAATGACAAAACAAACTTACATTTACAGCAAATGTAAATAAATAAATAAATAAATAAAAATATATATCTAGGATCTTATAAATTATTCAGAAACATTATCACTTTTTTTGAATAGAAATATTCCTTTTATTCAGTGACAGAAATTCTGCAATTGAATAAGGTGAAATTTACAAAATAGTGGTAGTGTTTGCACAGAACATATAGGGCCCTATTATATAACCTAATATGTGTAAAAAAAACTACTATATTTACAACTTAAATTTTGATCTAACATGTTAAAAAACACAATTATGCAGAAATACAAAGTTATAGTAACAAAATATTTTTTCAATTTATTTAAAGCAGAACTTTATGATTTGTATATAACATCAGTATGAAGAACAATTAGTTAAAAATAATGTTAAGACACAAACTATACTGGCTGTAAAATCAATTGGCTTCTCAACAACATTCGTCCTGCTTACTTCTTCATGCCTTCGTTGTCATGGCACTAGAGGACACAAGCCCCTGGTTTAGTTTTTCTCAATGCATTTCCGCAAAAACAAATTTACCCGTGCAAGAGTTTGAGTTACCACGGCAATCGCAGATTCTTTTTACCGTAACACCAATCTTAAATTTTTTAATGAAAAGTTAAAGAAAAAGCAAATGATTTGTTCAGCTGATTTTATAGCAGTTTGAAATATGAATAGATTTTTAAATAACAGACTAATGGTATTCCCATTTTTAAAATTTTCCCCACTTCACAAATCAAATCTTTCTACCACATTTACAAAGTTATCTTCATTCGTATAAGCAAAGTTTTAATCTTCTTCCTGCTTGATGTAATTTTTCCGGTTATCCACAGTAACACGAGAAAGAGCCTTCTTGAACAGCCATCTTACAACTTTTATTTTAAATGTATTAACTTTTAAACTTTTGCTGACTTCTCTTTTCACCTGAGCCCATATTAAAACTGTTCTCAAATCCAAACTGGCAACTTTCTGACACAATTTTTAATCACAAATGTATCATATTGGCAGGTGCCCTTCTTACGAAACTATGTAATCAAACTGCTTTTCTGTAAAGCAGAAAACTGTGTCAAAGTTGTCATTATGAACAGAATTCCTAGATGTGGCAGTGCAGAAAAGAAGAAAAAACTGATAGCAATTACCAACTAGTCGGATGTGCCAATCCCAAAACTTTCTTCTATCTCAAAAAGATTTCGCATACACTAAAAAGAATCAGCACCAATTTATATCAAGGTCTAACTGAATCGAAAGTTTTATTAAATTCCGTGCATTAGTTCTTGAGATATGACTATTGCTAAAATCGTGTAAATCCTGCAAAATGCAGCATAGCAGCGCCACCTGTTGGGAGATTTAGGCCTAAACCTAATCAACAACAACTTATGTCAACGTCTAACTGAATCTGAAGTTTGGTGAAAATCTGTGCATTAGTTCTTGAGATATAGTTATCGTGATAACAGGGAAAAAAGTAGCATAGCAACGCCACCTCTTAGGCAATTTATACCAAAACGTACGCAGCATCTATTTATATCAAGATCTAACAGAATCTGAAGTTTGATGAAATTCCGTGCATTAGTTCTTGAGATATAGATATCGTAAAAATCGAGAAAAAAGTGGTATAGCAGCGCCACCTTTTGGGATATCTACACCAAAACATAATCAGCGTCTATTTATGTCAAGGTCTAACTGAACCTGAAGTTTGATGAAAATAAGTGCATTAGTTCTTGAGATAGAGCTATTGCGGAAATTGCAAAAAATGCAGCATAGCAGCGCCACTTGTAGGACGATTTTCACCAAAAACTAATCAGCACCAATTTATATCAGGGACTAACTGAATATAAAGTTTTATTAAATTTTGTGCATTAGTTCTTGAGATAGAGCGCTCACAAAATTCTTGACACAGACAGACATTTTCTAAAAATGGTCAAATCGTGTTCAGGACCTTCTAAAACATATAAGTCTGTCGAAAACCGGAAGTCGAAAATTTTCATGAATCGAATACTTTCTTCTTGTAAAGGTAGAAGAAAGTAAAAAGGCAATTACTGATGAAAAATAAATGAATGCAGAGCATAAAAGCATGTAGAGTGTCTATGTGTTCACCTAAAACTCATCAGTAAAGGAATCAAATGTAAAAGCTCTAAATATAAAAAAGGATATATTGAAAGAATAACTAATCAAATTAAAAACTACACAACTTTATTAAACAAATTTAGAAAAAACAAAAGTAAAATATTAAAAGCCATGAAAACTAGATTTCTAACATGTGACACAAGTTCTTTAAAACATCTACTTAGCACATTGTTCAGAAAAACAATTGGACGCTCTAACACCATATTAAATGCAACATAAACTGGAGCACCAAAAAGGAGCTGTTTAAAGTAAAACATTAGAAAAATATATTTGTTTTATTTAATCTTTAACTTAAAATCGCTTTAACTTTAATTTAAGTTAACTTTAAATTCAATTTAACTTTAAACAACTTTACTCAATTAACTTTTAACTGAAATTTAGCACTTATTTCAATTAATCTATAAAAATAAACGTGTGTGTCCCTATATTTTACTTTACAGCCACAACAACCCAGCACAGACCATTAGTGTTTGTGTGTGGTAGTAACCTCGAGTTTCTCATCGTGCACTATGATGGTTGCATGTCGGTAGCTGTGACGGTGTGGAAAATATAGTGGTTGAAAGTGGTGGACCTAGGGTATTTTCTTATAGACATGTGAGTCCCTATATTTCACTTTGCAGCACAGACCATTAATGTTTGTGTGTGGTGGTAGTCTTGAGTCTCCTATCGTGCACTACGGTGGTTGTATGTTGGTAGCTGTGGGAGATATGGTGGTTAAAAGTGGCGACCTAGGGCATTTTCATATTTCGACCAAAGTGATCTAAAAAAATGTTTGGAATTTTCTTCAATGGGAATTGGTTCATTCAACTTAACATGAACTAATTAAGATATAGATAACTAAGTAAGATGATTTTGCCTTCTAAATTTTTCTTTCTTTTACATTAATCCATCATAACGAACTAGTCAGATGTGCCAATCCCAAAACTTTCTTCTATCTCACACAGGTTTTGCATACACTAAAAATGAATCAGTACCAATTTATATCAAGGTCTAACTGAGTCTAAAGTTTTATTAAATTCTGTGCATTAGTTCTTGAGATATGACTATTGCTAAAATTGTGTAAATTCTGAAAAATGCAGCATAGCAGCACCACCTGTTGGGAGGTTTAGACCAAAACCTACTCAACAACAACTTATGTCAAGGTCTAACAGAATCTGAAGTTTCATGAAATTCCGTGCATTAGTTCTTGAGTATTAGTTATCGTGAAAATCATGAAAAAAGTAGCATAGCAACGCCACCTGTTGGAATATTTACACCAAAACATAATCAGTGTCTATTTATGTCAAGGTCTAACTGAATCTGAAGTTTAATGAAAATAAGTGCATTATTTCTTGAGATAGAGCTATTGCAGAAATTGCAAAAAATGCAGCATAGGAGCGCCACCTGTTGGGCAATTTTCATCAAAAACTAATCAGCACCAATTTATATCAGGGACTAACTGAATATAAAGTTTTAATAAATTCTGTGTAAAAGGTCTTGAGATAGAGCGGCCACAAAATTTTTGTCTCATACAGACAGACAGACATTTTCTAAAAACAGTCAAATCCAGGGACCTTCTAAATGCTCAGGATCTTCTAAAACATATAAATCTGTCGAAAACCGGAAGTAAAAAATTTTCTGAATCCAATACTTTCTTCTTGTAAAGATAGAAGAAAGTAATGTAATAACAACATGAGAGTTTTTCCAGCTATATTTAATTAAAGAATAAATACTCAGGTAAATACCTATTAAAATAAATACCTGGGTATTTTACATCGCTGGTTTTTTTTCTTTTTAACCAAGGTATAATCTCTCTAATTTTGACATCTTTGTGGATGGGATTTTCTTTAATGGGTCTCAGGAGTCTTACTTTTCCATTGAAGGTGCAATTTAGCATCATGTCACGTTTAATTTTATTTCTGACTAGCTAACCCGCCCGGCGTTGCCCGGACCCGAGATAACTACAATCTCAGAGAAAGGCGTTTACCCCCTCCCTCCCCATACCCTCAAATATACTGAATAATTTGTTCAAGAGAACCACCGTCACCTACATTAACGCGATCATTAAAAAAAGAATTACATTTTTCTGATAATTAGAACATAACAAAGACGCTACGCTAAAATAGCCGGCAGATGACACCCCCTTCCCGACCTCAATTTGAAATCTATATCTTAATTAGTTACCTAAATTTTTGTTCATTAGTAAAATTTGGCAATTATTCCCTTTCATTTTCGCAAACTAAATGAGAGGGATCGGCCAGAGAAACAGATCTCTTTGTAGTTCAGTTTTTAATGAAAGCAGATCCCTGTCTGAAACTTTCTTGGATCGTTTTCAATGGCGCCAGTAGATTTTTGGCAGTTTTTTGCATAAATTTAAAAAAATTACCGACCGAATTTTTCAAAAATCACATGGTCAGATGCAGAATAATTTTTTACATATGCTCAGAAATTTTCAAATTGATATCTCAATTAGTTTTCTTAAAATTCGCTAGTTAGTAAAATAATTTCGAATTTGTTCATTTCAGCTCGCAAATCCAACGCGTCAGTTCGTTTCTTTCGCCATTTTGTTTTAAAAGATAACATTTTAGAAGTGATGGTTAATGAGAATCTAATTAATATCTAGGCTAATTATCAAAATATTAAAATTCTGAGGCTCAGGTGCACATGCCCAGACCTTGGACTATCCACACCTAAATTTCCAGACTTTTAGGTGGGCTAGATTTTGCTAGCCATCGCCAACAGACACACACACAGAGCGAAACTTTCTTTTATTAGTATAGATTCCCTATATAACACAAACTGACAACTTAATATCTGTTCTATGTAGCGTAATTATTTCAATGTTATACAACAGATATTTTCGTGTTTTTTAAACATTTAATTTTGTTAATCTTTTTTTGTTTACTTGTGTACAACATTTTTCAAAAACTTAGAATATAATTTGTATGAAACTTGAGAGATACATTCATTTTAATGCAGGGAATAACTTATATTTCAAATTTAGTATTATAATTGCATTGATTATTTAAAATTAGCATTTTTTTTTAACAAAAAAGGGAATTTTTTTCAACATTTTATAATTTAAATTTTAAAAAAATTACATTTTAAATTGCTTAAAAATGAAGTAACATTAGTTTTACATCATTATCAATATTATTTAGGAATCTAGAACCAATAGGTTTGCTACAGTCTTGTGCACAGTGGATGCAAGGCAAAAAATAATTTTAAACTTTTTATCAAAATTAAAGATTTAAAAAAAAAGTAAAATATCAGTTGTAGAATGTTGAAATAATTATGGAAGCTTAATATATAGAACATATATTAAGCTATGAGTTGTAAAAATTTTATGTATTTGTGTTTTATAGGGAATGAGAAATAAAATTAAATGAGGACATGACGTTAAATTTCACTTTCAGTGAAAAAGTAAGACTCTTGAGATTCTGATTTGAATGATAGCTGGCATTGTCCATTACTATGATGCTGAGTTTTTTGAGTTCTCTCAATAAATTGATAAACCATGCTTACCTTCCCTGCCATCTTTTATTTATATACTTTTTTTTGTTTTTGTTTTAAGACACTAGGGGGCTCTGCCCCCTGCTTGCTACGCTCACCAACCCCCGTTCTGATTTCACAGCCTCTTAAAACCTGGTAATGTATCCTGTTTTAAAAAGATGATGATGATGATATCACAAACGGCGACTTTCTTCTGTAATCAGGTTATAATGCTTTTTCATTTAACTGGTTATAATGATTTTTCATTTAATTCATCTTTTTTATTTTTAATATTCATGTGTAAACACAATTTTTATGACGTAATTTTCTTTATTTCCTGCTTTCAACACGTGATCCTTTAATTATTATTTTAAACTTTCATTATTGTTTTTAATAGTCTCGTGCAGATGCATTTTTTATTTGAGATAAAACATAATCCTTTGCGCTTATTTAGAAATTGGCAACAATATTAAAAAATGACTTTTTCAATAAAAGATTTTTTTACTCGATTTTTAAGGATTTTTTGAGTTTTTATTGTCCGACTGTGATAATTTTTTTAATTTCTGAAAGCTTGTTATATTTCGCGTCTGGTGGTATGATTTTCGAATCTGTAGGATGGCTAGATAAAAAGTAATAGCTCTTCAAAAAAGTCCCTAGTAAAAAAGCAATGAGAATAACCCGGAATATCTACGCAGAATTTGATTGGTCCATTTCGTTTTTGGCTCAGTTCCAGATTACTCTTTTTTAATATAGAAGGATTTTTGAGTGAAAGGACAGAGTTAGGAAGACATAAGATAGCTTATCATAAAAGTAGATATAGATATATTAAATAAGTAAATATAGTCTAGGATCAACTATTTAAATACCAATGCTTATAAACTTGTAGTTTCCCTGTTTATAATATATTAATTAATATACAATAAAGTGTTCAAAAATAATAATCAGAACTTTAAAAAGTCCTTCCGGCCTGTACCGGGAGGAAAAGGTAGCTTTCTTATATCTTCGTTTTAAAATTTTAGCTAATGTTACACGAAAACAGCAAGTTAAAATGCAAAGAAACGTTTACAAAAGATTCGTTAATACTGAATTTGAATAAGAAATTCACCAAATTATTGAGCAATAGCCAAATTGGCTTCATTTATGAAGACTTATTTTGGTCGCCAAATTTGGCGATATTTCACCAAATGTTGCCCATTTTGTCGCCAATTTTGGCGCTAACGGATATGAATATATAGTTTTATGCGTATGATTGGGAAAATTATTACAACAATGAAAGAAAATAATTTGCAAGCAATGGCGTTAATGTGCTGTTTTGTTTCAAAATGTCAGCCACCTTAGAATTTCAAACTGCTCTATCTCAGCCATTTTTTAAGATAGAGGTAAACCAAAAAATGCTCTGGAATCCTTGTATCAAGGCCTAACACGTAATTAAAAAATAAATTTGAATTTTTAATTTTTTTTGTATATTTATTTTAGTTTTAAATTTTTAAATGGCCGCCATCTTGAAACAAAATGGCGGACCAAGCTGGCCAACGAACTCGGTCGAGACATTGGTGAGCTTAATACACACAATTAGTTTCATCAAAATCGATTTATAAATACGAGCGTTATCGTATGACATAGGTCAGATATATATATATATATATATATATATATATATATATATGAAACGAAGCGTGTTGCTCCGTCGGTGGGTCCTTGATCGCCGGGCCGGTGGCTGCGCGGACTGATGGCGGCTCCGTATTTACGTCAAAGTGCTCATTCTGATTCCCTTGCATGCTCTTGTAGTCCTGGGCCGTGAGCGGGATTCGGTTAAATTCCGAGTGAATGTATGTCTGTTTAAAGGAAGACACCGTCTATTACGGAACCTGGTTTATTTCTTTTTCTTACATGCATCCTTTTAAACCAGGCCCATATTGGCGTGAGAGCTGCTTTTTAAGTCTGTCTGGACATCGAAGGTTCGTCCATCGCGAGGCAATTCCGAGAGAGCAGATTGGCGTGGATTTGTTTAGATGAGGGAAATCGTAAAAAGTTCGCTCCTGATAGCAGTGCAATGGTATAAATATGAGGTTTTTGCATTATTTCTGCTAGAGGTCGTCTAAGTCAAAAGAGGCGTATTTTTAATTTTAATTGGCCGCGAGCTGAGTGATTGATTGTGCGGAATAAAGGCGTTGGCTCTATCGGCCGATCGGATGCCGCAAGACTTTAAAATTGCGTTAGCGTCAGCACAAATATTCTTATGAAGAGTCAGAAAACGATCTTTGAAAGTTATAAGATGTGATGCAGGAAAACTAATTTAACAGGGGCGACGGCATTTTCAATCAATTGAAACACAATTATTAAAGCATTTAAAAGTTTTGATTTAAATTTCTATTTTTTAAAACGGTAATTTAAAATTTTAAAAGGGGCAAAAAGGGATTTTGCATTTTAAAAAGGGGTTTAGCTTTTATCCTTTCATATCCCCCCCCCACTAAAACAAGAGCCACAGGGCTCGCCTGCAAGACCTGTGGGTCTTATCTCGTGAATTTAACCCATGTTTTTTTTTTTTTTTTTTTTTTTTTTTTTTAGATTCTTATTTTCTCCAGCTCTCAAGTAATTTCTCCAGCTCTTCAGTATTTACTTCAGCTCTCAAGTCAATTGGACCTATTTTTACATTTATATATCAAATTTACATAAAAATATTGGTTACACTAAAATATTGGAATTCTTTCAATGGTGCTGCAGCAAAACAATAATGTGTCTCGAGACGACATATCTTGATTATAACAGTTGTCATAACATAACTGTGTTTGTAGTGTTTCCCTTTCTTTCCAGTTTTTGTTTTAAAGTTTTTGATATAGTTTGTTGGGAAACATCCTTTTGTGTATAATTGCAAATTGCAACCATAAACTATATAATATATTAAAATATTCACAGGTAAACATACTGAAAACTATACAACATATGCAAATGTAAAAAATATTCAATAATAGACAATGTTCAAATGTAAAAAAAAATATTCACAAATACAAAATATTAAAATGTAAAATATATTCACAAATACAAATTATTGAAAAATATAAAATATTCAATAATACAAAATATGCACTAATACTATCAACAAAATATATTGTATCTCAAATGCAATTTGAAAAGCTTGCATTTCTAGAAATATTGAATTTTCACACTGAGATAAAATAACAGTAAAATATCCTAAAATACTAATAACAAAAACAAATTATATTTCTTCGTATACCTTTCCGTTTTGTTCGGGACTTAGCTACTCCTATGATGCAGCCTTAGGTTTATATCCATGAAAAAACAACACTAAGTTGTTTAAAAAAAAAAGAAAACTACAGCTAATAAAAACTAAATATACACTTGCTATAATTTTCACCATGCGCAGGGTCAGTGCGATATGGGTTTTAATACTCTGAGGGGAATATCACCCAAAAATGTGCCACTCGCACGGCAGAAAAAGAAAAGTGGGTAATCGATATTCACCTGCAGAGGGGAAGCGAAGCAGTTTTGCCAGATTCTCCGTTCAACCTGGAAAGAGAATCTGGGAAAACAGTCCGGCTAAAGATGGGTGGCCACGGAGCGGAGGACCCCTTCATGTGTCATCAATTCGTCATTATAATATTTTTAAAAAAAATAATAAAAATTCTAACAGTACTTTTAAACTGTCACCATCATTCTACACTGCTGGGGAGATAGGTTACACGCCCAGCTGGGTCCTCATCCAAATGCTACAAGTAAGGGGGACGATAGGAAAGCAAAAATTAAAAAAAAATTGACAGCTGAAAGAGATAGATGGGGTTTATTCATGGCTGAGTTTAAGATTTTGAGGAGGGTGGTAGTATCTTAACTTGGAGGAATGGACAATTTCGGAATTTCTCTTAAAATGTGGGCTGGGTTTATCAATTTCAAAGGATACATCAGAAAGTTGTTTTAAAATGGTGTGTGGGCCAGAATATGGTGCAGTCAATTTACGGGTATTCGGATAGTGAAATTCTTCATACATCACAATGTCACCAACTTTAAACTTTACAGGAAGGAAACGAGCATCATAACGGACTTTATTCTTTTTATGGTAAGCAATTGTTCTCTCTTTAGCCAATTTTCTAGCTTCTTCCACAGGGGGATAGTAACTATTATTTGGTAAAGGGGGATCATATGGTAAATTTCCTAAAAATAAATAGCTAGGGGTGAATTGGGTTACAGAATGAGGGGTGTTATTATATTCATATAAGACTTCATCTAAAAGCTTAGTCCAGGGTATTTTCTTGGATGTGGAATTGACTTTACATTTTAATCTAGTGACAATAGTCTGATTTAGTCGTTCAATTTTCCCATTCGTTTCCGGGTGATGGCTGCTCGTCAATCTGTGTTTTATATTGTAATTACGAAGAAATCTCCTAAACCTGGAAGCTGTAAATGCTCCATTTCTGTCGGTTAACAATCTATCTGGTACTTGTATCTGAAATAATTGTTTCAAAATGTTTGTATAAGTTTCGGTAGTTACACTTTTTGAAGGAAAACCCCACACATAGCGAGTTGCATGGTCAACGACTAAATGCAAATATTTTTTTGTAGAATTGTAATAATTAAATCCGCCAACAGAGTCTACTGCCAAACATTCAAAAGGTATCTCTGTTGGGGGCATTAATTGCAATAAGCCAAATCTTTTTTGTCTACATTTTTTGTTTATCTGACAAGTGTGGCAGTGTTTTACAAAATTTTCAATGTCCTGATTAAAGTTAGGCCAATAATATTGCGGAGAGATTAAATTTATCATTTTATAAATTCCAGGGTGGCCAAATTGTGTGTGGGTTTTTTCTAATAGGGGTAAACGTAAAGACATGGGGACCACAATCTTATACAAACCTTTCTTTTTAATAACAACAACATCATTTATCTCAGTGTACTTTTTACCATCAATTGTTACATTTTCTTTCTTCTGATTGTCTCTTACTTCATTCAAGTCAAGGAGATGTATAATATGGGGTAAATTTTCTGAAACAGGTTGTCTAGATAGCATATCAGCTTCAACATTAGTGGAGCCTTTCTGGTATTTAATTTCATAGTCAAACATACTAAGTTTTAGGGACCAGCGGAAAAGACGTC
The DNA here is from genome assembly GCA_963931845.1 of Maratus michaelseni. Classification (NCBI taxonomy): domain Eukaryota; kingdom Metazoa; phylum Arthropoda; class Arachnida; order Araneae; family Salticidae; genus Maratus; species Maratus michaelseni. Next base: position 15,153,767 of record OZ007598.1, read on the forward strand.
CTCTTAAATTTTTAACACTTTTGAGCCAGGTAAGTGCCGCATGATCTGTATGTATGACAAATTTTTGACCGTGTAAATAATGATAAAATTTATCTAAAGCATCCACAATCGCCAAACATTCTAACTCCGTAATTGCATAATTTTTTTCATAATCGCGAAGATTTCTAGAGTGATATGCTATAGGATGTAATGTTCCTTTTTCATCAACTTGTTTCACTACACATCCCACTCCATGACTTGATGCGTCTACAAACAAATGACAAGGTGTTTTGGGATCAAACAACTTTAAGATTGGTTTTTCAATTAAAGCATTTTTTAATTTTTCAAAAGAATTTTGACAATTTTGGTCCCACACATACGGGACATTTTTCTTCAACAAATTGTTGAGAGGGTATCGAATGTTAGCATACTTTGGAATAAATTTGTGATAAACATTTATAGATCCCAAAAAACGTTGTAATTCTTTTACATTCGTTGGTGGTGTTAATTTCTTAATCGTCTCTATATTAGGGTTGTCAGGTGTGATACAACCGTTCGAAACTTCATATCCTAGAAAATTAATTTTGGATTTCACAAAATTACACTTTGACAATTTGAGTTTAAGGTTTTCTTGAACACATATATTAAATAATGTCTCTAAATGACATAAATGTTCCTCTTCATTTTGGGAGAATACAATAACATCATCAAAGTAACTACAGGCAAAGTCAATTTTGTATTTATTAAGAATTCTACGGAGGGTACGGTTAAACCAAGCAGGTGAGTTTTTCCATCCAAACGGTAAACGATTCCACTCATATAATCCAAAGGTGGTGGCAAATGCCAGCTTCTCAGTGTCTCGAGGGTGGATAGGAATGTGCCAATATCCACTAGCTAAATCAAGAGTGGAAAAATTTTAGCATGCGCCAATTTATCTAACAGGGTGTCGATTCGAGGTAAGGGTTCTGCATCTGTTTTTGTAATGGCATTTAATTTTCTGAAGTCAATACATAACCGGGTTTTCTTCCCTTCTTCACGTTTATACACCAAAGTTACGGGTGATGAATAAGGAGAATAGCTTTCTTTAATGATACCGGCTCGCAATAAATTTTGAATTTGTTCTTTAATTTCCTCTTCTTCCTTAGGGGAAGTGCGATATGCTCTTAAAGAAACGGGGAGATCTGATGTTAACTGTATTCTCTGGGGTTCCATGTTTACACAGCCTATATCATATTTATCTTTGGCGAAAATACAGACATATTTGGCTAGAAGAGCAGGTAATTGTTCTCTGACAGACTGAACATTTTGCACATGGTCAGTGGTCTCGAACAACTCCGGCTCAAAATTTTCTTCGAATATCTCTGCATTTTCAATTGCTGGCTGGCTAGTATATACTTCGGATAAATGTAAAGTATGGTGAGATGTATTTGTTGGAATATGGTCCATGAGAGGTATATCTTATTATCTTGAGTTATTTGCATTTTAACACAGTCAATATTTAATCTAAACAGTTTGCAATGGGGTAGCCCAATCAAAGCATAAGGTAACTGATTGTTAATTATAAAAAGTTCAATTCTCTTAGAGATACGTCCTAATTACAAACTAACAAGGCATTTTTCTTTCAAAGCAAGAACACCTTGTGTTTGGGTGACTGGTATACTCTGCTGAACTTTACATATTTTTAGGTTAAGTTTATGGGCTAAATGACAAGGAATAACACTATTTGAACTCCCAGTATCGATCAAACAAGGTAGTGAGTCTTCATTTTTTACATAAGTAACTTTATGACAATCTCTATTTGATTTTTTATAGCTAGCTTTTTCTTTTTGTATATGTCCGGACATAAGAAATCGTCATTGATTACTAGATGTATTTCGGGATGACTCATTAGCGCTATGATCTTGGTTGGGGTTCGGCAAAGTCATATTGTGACTAGGGGTTGGTACTGCTAACACTTGTTGTCGAAAAGGGCAGTTTCCCACCCAATGATACGCATTTGGTATTCCGATATTAAGACAAACTTTGCATGGATAGGGCGGCAAAGTGGTCTGGTGGTGTACATTAGGTCGTGGTGGAACATTTGAAGTTGGTCTTTGTGAAGAGGGTTGGAAAGGCCTTCTGATTATCTTTCTCTTCAGGGTTATTAACGGGATTATCATCTTTGCTCGAAATTTGATTTTTTTCTTTTTCGGGGTCACCTGATTTGTCTGTTAAATCCTCTACTTCTTTGGGAGGTGTTGGGTTACTCATGATAGATATAAATACTAAATATCACTGAATTACACAGAAATATAATACACAATTAAAGCACATAAGAATAAAAATGAAAAAATCTTTCAAACTATTTAAAATTTGTAACACTATATCTGTAAATATCTGTTAAAATCATCTTTTTAAAATTAAAATCCACCTTAATAATTTTTTTTTTTTTTTTTTTCAATAACTTGAATTCAATAAAAAAAATTTAAATAACCTCACTAACTATAAAGTACGTTGCATATAAATCATCTTTAAAAAGTTTAACACTTAATAATAAAAATATTATAATAATAATAAAATTTTCACTTCTGCTAAAATATTTTCAAACTGTCTAGAAAAATGATTTTAATATGAGGTTTAGTTAATGTTATTTTTCATTAAAATCGTAATTATCAGTTCAACACAACTAAAGAATTTTCATAAAAATCACCATTCTTACTCTTTCATCTCTTTAAAATTACGTTAAACACAATACATAAACAATTATATATTTGAACCCAAATAGCTGACTTAAAAATAATTAAAATTTTCACACAAGTAATAGCATAATAAAATAATCCTCTTTAATTTATTTTTGGCATGCATAAAAAATTAAATAAAAAGTTTGAGAACCACTGCCTCTCACTAAAAAGATCTTTAAAAATTTTTTTTTTTTTTTTTTTTTTCTTCTGTACGTTAATATCAAAAGTACATACCTTTATACGCCTTTGCTTTAAATAAATCCATGAAAAAATTTACCTCTTACTTTTTTTTTTTTTACCGCGACGCGAAACAATAATAAATTAATTTCACTGAAATATTTATCTCTATATCTTCTTGCACTGGCCACAAAAATACTTTTTCCCGTAGTCACGTGGTTTTTGTTTTTGCTGAGGGCAGTTCTGATTTATTTTTCTAAATAGTCCAGAAACCAGAAACCGAAACATCTGAGTCACGAGTTCATTTCTTTACCGGCGCGCTCTTGAAAATTGAAAACAGCTGTGTAGTTGACCTACTTTTCATCCGATAAAACACTTCGATTCTTGCCGGCAGAATGAAATACTGCACAAGATTAAAGAAAAGTTAATGATTCACTTTCCTTTTGACGAAGGGAGATTAAGTACTTTTGAGTTCTTGGGATAAATTCCGTAAGTCTTTCACCGTATGCTGTAAGAATTTTTCACGGAGGTATTCGCTGTGATTGACGGGCGTAGATTACGTAACTGTTTAGTTTTTGGGATTTTCCCGTTGAGATGAACTGTCCTACTCGACTTCTGAAACGAAGCGTGTTGCTCCGTCGGTGGGTCCTTGATCGCCGGGCCGGTGGCTGCGCGGACTGATGGCGGCTCCGTATTTACGTCAAAGTGCTCATTCTGATTCCCTTGCATGCTCTTGTAGTCCTGGGCCGTGAGCGGGATTCGGTTAAATTCCGAGTGAATGTATGTCTGTTTAAAGGAAGACACCGTCTATTACGGAACCTGGTTTATTTCTTTTTCTTACATGCATCCTTTTAAACCAGGCCCATATTGGCGTGAGAGCTGCTTTTTAAGTCTGTCTGGACATCGAAGGTTCGTCCATCGCGAGGCAATTCCGAGAGAGCAGATTGGCGTGGATTTGTTTAGATGAGGGAAATCGTAAAAAGTTCGCTCCTGATAGCAGTGCAATGGTATAAATATGAGGTTTTTGCATTATTTCTGCTAGAGGTCGTCTAAGTCAAAAGAGGCGTATTTTTAATTTTAATTGGCCGCGAGCTGAGTGATTGATTGTGCGGAATAAAGGCGTTGGCTCTATCGGCCGATCGGATGCCGCAAGACTTTAAAATTGCGTTAGCGTCAGCACAAATATTCTTATGAAGAGTCAGAAAACGATCTTTGAAAGTTATAAGATGTGATGCAGGAAAACTAATTTAACAGGGGCGACGGCATTTTCAATCAATTGAAACACAATTATTAAAGCATTTAAAAGTTTTGATTTAAATTTCTATTTTTTAAAACGGTAATTTAAAATTTTAAAAGGGGCAAAAAGGGATTTTGCATTTTAAAAAGGGGTTTAGCTTTTATCCTTTCATATATATATATATATATATATATATATGGATATATCTATATATATATAAATCAACATTTGAGCGGAGGGTGGTTTTGAGGTCTGGGGGTCATGATCGGTGAAAATATATCGAAATTTTCCGGAACTGCTTTCCTCCGAATGGCTGCAATAGTAGCTTTATACTTTTTAGTATTGAAAGCTACCTAAAAAGTAATATTTTAATGACACAGTGAACTATCAATAATCTTATCTAGGAAAACAACAACAAAAAAAAAGGATCAATACAATGTAAAATATATAGAGTATTTTTTACCTTCATCAGCATGAAGAGAAGTGATGGTCTGTATACCTTGCTGCAGTTGTTTTAAGCATGGTTTTACACTTTTTACCTAGATAATAAAATGTAGAAAATTTATTTTTTCAGAAAGATATGTTTTCTTAAAAGCATCTGTCACAATGAAAACTTTAATAAATTATATTTATTTTTTAATACATTCAGAACTACCTGTTTTTGTCTTTTTAACAATGGGCTTTACTCTTGCTAATAAGTAATATTGCGTACTTTTAATAGGTGCCAATGGGCTTTACTCTTGCATGTTGCATTATTTAACAAAAATATTTTCTATATTTGTATTTACATTACAAACACATGTATATGATAATTATCTTATTTCTAAACGATATATTTATACCCATAGTACACTAATTGTATATACATGAATATTGTGTACATTTTTCAAAAATAATGTAACATATAAAATTCAAAAGTAATGCCTATAGATGGAGTTACTGATATCCGACAGATATGAATTCACTCAGCGGTTGCAGATATGTTCAGATGCTTTTTTTGTTCAACTTATCACTATACACACAGCACAATAACATCAATCATATTTTTATAGACAGCAATGAGCATAAATAGGCAGGGGATGGTCTGCCCCAGGAATATTTTTTGAATTATGAAGAAAGATTACAAGAAATATTAACAAGAAAAATTTTAAAGCATAAATTTTATGGAGCTGAAAAAAAAAAAAAAAAAAAAAAAAAGATAACATACTGAAGTTTTGATTATCTCTATCAATAATCAATTCCAACAAAAACTACAGTATTTCAAGAATATAACTCAATGTATCATTGTGACAGATTTATTTTCTTTCCCTTGTAAATTATGCCACAATATTGATTATTAAATCATAAATTATTCAATTTTTTTTCTAATAAAATCAGAAAGTTGATGACAGATTGATGTATAATTTATGCTAATCTTAAACGAGCAGGGAAGACCGAGCTATGCTCAGTCAAAATTAGCTTTAAGTTCAAATATCATGACCCATGACCAAAATGACCCACTAATCAAATTTTCTTGAACATGTGACACAGCCAAATTGCCTTCACGTGCCCGTAACCCATAGGAAATAAAATTTAATCTAAACAGTCTGAGCCGTTTTTAGATAAACTTAGCTTGACCCACAATGACACAAAAATGACCCACTAATCAGATTTTCTCAAGCATGTGACCCAGCTCAATGATTTTCTCGTGCCCAAAAACCGTAGTATGCAAAATTTAGCTCAAATCGTCTGAGCCATTTTTAAGATAAAAATAGCTTGACCCATAATGACCCACTAATCGACATTTCTCAAACATGTGACATAGCCCCTTAGTCTTCTCGTTCACTAAAACTGTAGGATACTAAATTTAGTTCAAATCCTCTGAGTTGTTTTTAAGATAAAAATAGCTTGACCCATAATGACCCACTAAGAAAATTTTCTCTAACATGTGACCTATCCTAACGGTCTTCTTGTGCCTGAAAACCATAGGATGCAAAATTTAGTCTAAATAGTCTGAGCTGTTTTTTAGATAAAATTAGCTTGACCCACAGACCCCACTAATTGAATTTTCTCGGACATGGGACGTAGCCCAATGATTTTCTTGTGCCCGAAACTCGTAAGATACAAAATTTAATCAAAATCGTTAAAGCCGTTTTTTAGATAAAATTAACTTGACCTGCATTGACCCAAAAAATGACCCACTAATTGAAAGTTCTCGAACATGTGACCCAGCTCAATAGTCTTCCCGTGCCCGAAAATGGTAGGATACAAAATTTAGTCAAAATCATTTGAACTGTTTTTTAGATAGAATTAGCTTGACCCTGACCCATGGTGACCCAAAATGACCCACTAATTGAATTTTCTTGAACATGTGATCCAGCCCAATTGTTTTCTGGTGCCCCAAAATGGTAGGATACAAAATTTCATCAAAATCGTTAGAGCTGTTTTTAAGATCAAATTTGCATACTTATATAACCACACACACACAAGATTTGCTCGCATTAGAATATATGATAACCAAGTGTAAAAGTGTAAAAAGATAATATAACTTACAAAAAAAAATTTTTTATCATAAATTAATGTTTTTATTTGCGTTATTTGTATTTTTAATTTTATACTAAAGATAACTATCCCTCCTTCTATAGCACTATGGGGCTACTCTCAAATGAAAATATCCTAGTTATGTCCAGATATCAACACTAAATTATTAAGAATGTCAAGAAAAACTAAGACTAAAAATTTTTAACTTTGAAGAATAGCTGAGAAATATACTTAACATTTTCAAAAATATAAAAGATACAACATAGAAAATTTATTATTATTATTATTATATAAGTCTTGAGCATGCTCTCTCAGTAATGATATTTATTTTTAAAACAATACTAAAAATAATCTGAAAATATTTAACAATTTTTGCACAGATCTTCAAAAGATAAATTAAAACTTTTACGCAAAAATTTTCAGCATATTGCGATAATCCAAACATTACAAAAAGAAAAAGAACTATATACTGGCAGGAAAAATTAAAGGAACAAATACAAAGCTCATGTAACTTGAATAATTTTGCAGTTAAAAACATTGAACTTGCACAAGATCTTTATTTTGTTATGCCTGACATACTTTCAAAATGCAGAATATCAGCTTTTCGCAATAGAAAAATAAATAAATATATAGGGAATCTATACTAATAAAGTAAAGATCTTTGTGTGTTTATGTGTGCGCATGCATGTGAGTGTTTGTGTGTGCCTGTTGGCAATGGCTAGAAAAATCTACTACACATACAGGTCCAAAAATTTGGATGAAGATAGTCCAAGACTGGCCCAAGCGCACCCAAAGCTCAGATTCTTCATTTTTTGTTAATTAACCAAGATATTAATTAAAAAAATTAATGAACATAAAAAAAATGGCATGAAAAGTTGCAGCAATACGCCTAAAAGGCCATTTCATAAAAAAAAAAAAAAAAAAAAAGTCAGAAAATGCAAATTTTTTCCCCACATTTTTCACAGCACAGCACTTATCAACTTAACTAGGCAAAATATGATTTTTAAAAAAATACATGCTTAAATTCCATATTTTAACCTTTTGAATGGTGCAATATGTTTAAATTAATGTCAATATTAACCCTTTCAAAAAAATTCTTTTCTAAATATCTTTTTTCATGTTTGCCCCTACCCCCCCCCCCCCCCCCCCCCCCACACACACACACTTTTTAAAGACTGCATCAGGTTAACTATTCAAAATACGATACAAAAATACATAAAATACCCACTTATAGATAGTACCTTTTCCTTTCTATCAATGTCTTTGTTTAAAAAAAATATTAATATTTACTACTTCAAAAAATTCATTTCTGGAAATCCTTTCATGCATTCACCAGACATTTTCTCGCTCTGTTCTAGAATATTTTGAGGGGTTTCATTTGTACACATGCACTGGGATACCTATATCTTCAACAGAGAGATATATTATTTTAAGTTTAAAAGAGGGAGAGGAAGGGGGTATATATTTTTGGTTTTCTCATCAACTTTTGGTTAGAATTGAAAATTTAATATAACTAAACATCAGAAATTAAATCAACAATGACTATAACAAGGCTCCTAAATTTATTCAGATAAATTTTCATTTAAAAATGTGATTTTAGGTATATTTAAGGTTATGATCATGGGCATGGACTATGTCAGTCATTTGTTTAAAAATATGAAATCAAAACAGATCGGAACATGCACAGCCCAGTATATGCTGCCAACGTTAGTGGAGGTTCCAACTCTAGGTTCATTTGGATAGAGATTCAAATCATACAAATGCGAGGTTGTACACTGCCAAAGGCAGTGGGGCCCCCAACATTAGATTCATCTGGAAAGATTTGTTTAAAATATAAAATCATTCCACACTGATTTTAGGTATATTGAAGGTTATTATCACGGGCCCGGGCTATGCCAGTCTTTAGTTTAAAAATATAAAAACAAAACAGACCGGAGCATGCACAGAATGCCCAGTGTATGCTGTCAACATTAGTGGAGGCTCCAACTCTAGGTTTGTTTAAATAGATTTCAATTAAAAAATATAAAATCATACAAATTCGAGGTTGTACACTGCCAAAGACAGTGGGTCCCCCAACATCAGATTTGTCTGGAAAGATTTGTTTAAAATATAAAATCACTTCACATTGATTTTAGGTATATTCAGGGTTATTTTCATGGGTCCGGGCAATGTCGTGCAGGTCGGCTAGTGAGATATAAAAAGGGCTAGGAAAAAGTTTTTTTTTTTTTTTTTACAACTTTTTAGAGATATGTAAACATTTTGTATAAGATGTGTGGACACCCCTGACCAAAATATAAGCTTTACAAGCTTACTGTCCTCATTTCATTCTCCCAGTTAACACTTTGAGGTCTAAGCCCAAGAGTCACTCGGGTTGCCATTTTTGTTGAAGCAAACTAAGCCCGAGAGTCTCTCGGGATCTTTGAGCTATAAAAGTACAACTATATACATTCATAGTTTTTTCTGATATTATCTATGAACCTTTTATTTTGAAAAAAAATATATAGATAGATGGCAGCACTAAACAGAAATAAGTATATGAAAATATCTAGAATCAGAGCTTAAAATCAGCGTCACTTTGAAAGAATTTTACTAAATAAATACTAATACATACTAATTTACACAAAAGCAAATTTTACTAAATAATGCTTATATACAAATAAAACCTATTTTCAGATATTTGTAGAACATTTGGGTAAGTTTGTATCTAATCCAAACAAATATCTGTTGCAGTTGTCTATGTCAAATTTTGTTAAAAAATTATGTTTTCTTATGCAGATTTATTTTTTTTTTTTTAAATATAAAACATACTTTTTTCAATAATTTCTCATTAAATATTAATTTTTAGTACATTTAAATAGTTCCTTCATTATGAATAAGAACAGTTTGAAGTTTATAATATTTTTTTTTTTTTTTTTTTTTTACAATACATATCGTCCATGTATTTTTAAAAAAAATCATGAAAAGTACCAAATACCCTCAATCCAGAGGGAGATATGTGGTTGAAATAGCACAGACCTGAAAATGTTAAACATCATTTCTTACAATCCATCAAATGTCTTTTCAACGACATGTTCCAGCTTCTATGCACAAAAATTTTATCATATTTGCATATTTCTGGGCAGCAAAACTGCATACCAGTGATAATGGTGACCTTGAGACCTACTAATTTTCATTGGATTTCATTCTCTTAACAGAATTAACATAAAGTACTTTTTTTAGTTGTTCCTTTAATTTTTTCTGCCTGTGTAATTAATCACAGAAAGGAAAATTATACATTAAAATTATTAACATCATACCTGTCCAGCAGTAAGGTAATGGCAAACTTGCAAAACAAGGAAAAATACTTTCAAAGCTTCTTTTTGGGCAGTACTTCCCTGCCAAGCTTCCACTAACTGCCCTGCTAATGTGAGCACTTGGTGGACTTCTTGAAGTTTCCGGTCAATCATTAACAACTAAAACAAAGAAAAAAAAATTAATCTAACAAATGGTAAAAACATAACAAATAAAGTGAAAGATATGAATTACCTTTCATTTTATTAAGAAATTGGAAAACAAAATAATCAATTTGTTGTTGTTGCTGTTTATCATTTTATTTATCTCTTCTAAACAAAGTATAATTTAGAATCAACTGCATTAATAAATATTAAAACATAATATCGCAGAACAGAAAACATCATTACACAAAATTAGGAATTTGAAAATCAGACTACCTAAAATTTGATGATTCTTGCTTCCAAACTTTTGATTTGTATAGAAAAACAGACAGTCAGACAAACAAATTTGAATTTTTATATATTAGACTACTCTATTAATTGACAATTAAGTTCTGAAAATATGAAATTGTTGTATTATCATCTAGAACACACAAATGTACATACTTTCTAGAACTCTAGCACATCAGGAAGCATGTGAAAAATCAGTTAAAAATTCCATCTTTACATACCTGTACCAAGTTAAGTTAAACAAAAGAATATAATAAATCCCAAAATTCAGAAATAAATTCACTGTAGTAGGATTCTGTGAAAAAAACCTGTATACATAAGGGGAACATAATAAAGGGACACCTTCTTTTACAACATATTTTAATATAATCAAAATGGATTGTTTGACAATCCCCAAATTAGAATTATCAATTAGAATTGAAAAAAATGTTTTAAAATTATAGTTTAATGTTAAAGTTAGTTAGTTGACTTACTGGTTGATTTTTTTTTTTTTTTTTTTTTTTTTTTTTACAAAAATTAAAAGATATAATGTATATTTTATTATTATAGAAAATTCTAAACAAATATCTGTTGCAGTTTTTTTTCTTTTTTTTTAAAAAAACAGAATTAGTGGTAGACTGGGTCTTAATATATTGGTTGTCAGGAGACAAAGCCTCCCACATCTACTATGCTATCACTTAATTTTTATAACAAATAAATAAAAAGTTCAAAAAATACAGGAGTGGAAACAACAGCAACAAAAACTATGTATGTTAGTGGCACAGTAAACAGAATTTTATAATTGATTTATTAATAAGTGTATGACATATATATAGTATGCAGTTATTCTGGAATTATATCGTTATTTTAAGAATTTTTAACCAAACTGAAAATAATGTTTGTCAATTTGAATGTTTATGAATATTTCTTATTGTTAAAGTGAAAACGGTCTATGCATTTGAACAGTATTTTTCCACCATAAAATTTCTAAACTCAAAGGCTGATAAATAAAATTTTGAAATGCATATTGATTTTTCTCAGTGTATTAGAGAAATAAATATGTAAGGTATTTAAATACAAATCATGACACCTATACTTTTCATAACGATTACTTTATGATTTGTTAAACAGATATGTAACAAGTAATGATGATTTATTAATTTAAAAAAAAAAAACTGTGAAAATTTACTTTAATGGGAAGGAAAACAAAACAAAAAGAAAGCACAAATATTCCATTTTTATGATATAATCAAATTATTACAATATTTATATTTAGAGCCATACAATTCCATGTAGAATTACTCATTTTCTTTAATTTGTTCATTATTTATTTACTAGCAAGCTTTGACTGCTACGTTGGTCAATTTAATAATGTCCGGGTGATTCATTCTCATTTGTTACTTTTTTAAATCTTTTGATAAGTCAAATTTAGAATTTGGAGAAATTCTGAAGATTTTTAAAAATACAATTTTGCATTATATAGATATAGTAGATAGAAGATTTAAAAAAAGCTAATCTTTCATAATCAGGTTGGCCTAATTATAAAACTTTCTCCCATACCTCTGTAACTAAGCAACATAGAACAATGTGTTATATACTAAAACCTTCGACAAAAATTACCTAACTGAGTATGCAAATCTAATAAAAATCCCTTTAGCAGAATGCGAGTTATAAGTGTTCCGAATGAAATTCTGATTCATAATTCGATTCACTTAATTATAGAATTTTCTCCCATTGCTATATAACTAACAAATGTAGAATGATGTGATATACACCAAAACATGGCAATATAAGCCCTATAAAAATCCGTTTAACAGAGCGTGAGTTATAAGTGTTCAGAGTGAAATTTCCATTCATAGTCAGGTTCACCTTATTATAGAACTTTCCCCTATAGCTCTATAACTAAACAACGTAGAACAATGTGTTATACATTTACACTAAAACTTTTCCCAAACAATTACCTAACTAAGGTTTTTTTTCGGCGGTTGGTTGTGTAGTGTGAAGGTTGTGTTAGCTCTCCGAAGTTATTGGGGGCGTTGACCGGTTTGTAGCGACTGGCTGTTGTACTCTGCTTTCTCATGTGTATTATTTTGGCTTGCGGTTATTGTAATAAAGTAAGTGTATTGTTTCTGCTTTTTCTCGGTTTTGGTTGCATATTTACTGGGTGTTTGTCTATATTTTTGTGCTGTAGCTGTAAGTAGTGTTTTATTTTCCTTGTTTTAACTATGTAACTTGTGGTTTGCATGTTGGGTATGGCCAACTCGGCTTTTAATTTTGTTAATGATGATATTGCTGAACAAGTACCGGCAATTAGCATAGAAATGGGGATGTTGACAACTATGTGACTCTAACTATCCAAATGTTGCTCGGTCATCTGCACCGGTGTTCTCTCTATTAGATATGGCTGCGGAGAATGATGGAAAGTTTTTTAATATTTTTTTACAAAGTGTGGACTCTCGCGCTATACCTACTCGTGACCCTCGTGTCGTGCAGGCTGAACTTAAGGCTAAAGTGACTCATGCGGCGGACATAGATAATATACGGTATACTAGGGCCGGTTGTATAATTATAAGTACTAGAGCAAAAACATACATATCTATTAAAATGTAACATTACAGTACCTAAGATGCTACATATTCATTATTTTGATATTTATATCTATTTTGCTTTTCCTTACAGATATTTCTTTCCCCTGAATCTGAAAACATTAATTATACACTTCTTAATAGTGCTGTCTACTGAAATAGCAAAAATAAATAAATAAATACATGGCTCTTTTGATAATTGTGAGCTTTATAAAGTCTACACTGATTTCTTTTCACCATTTTAGAGGATATTCCTTTCGATTAGTGATTTTTGCTTAAGATAGTAAGATTTCTTATTTTTTATTTTCTTTCATCAGAAAGTTGAAATTTATGTTTTCTAGTATCTTTAAAATTTTGTCATTATTTTAAAATGTAACAACATACATACATAATATATATTAAAATGTAACTAGACAGTAACCGATGAGGAACTTTTGCTAAGAATTTTTTTGGGGAGGCCGAATTATATTACTAAGGCAATTTTTAGGCCGAACATAACCGAATATTTTTTCAAAATAAAATAATGCTTTAAAAAATTAAAAATTTGCATATAAATAATTTTTAAAAAGAAAATAATACATTTTAATTGTGAAATATACAAGAATTGTGCATATAGTGCATACTATATTTTGTTTTTAGACAAAAATAAGTTCATTATTCGGCTATAACTTGGCCGAATAATCGGTATTCGGCCAAACCATTATTCGTTGCATCACTAAGTAAATGCCATAAAAATCCATTTAGCAGAACGTGAGTTACTTGCATTTTATGGATATATATATAGTATATTGGCATTTTAGCATGACTGGCAATGAATAATTGTTACATTTTCATAACTTCAATGCATACTTTTTATAGTTCAACCATTAATAATTGTTTTGGAGACCCTCCTGTTATTCCAGGGAAATTAGGCTATATTTATTGAAATGAAGTCAAACATTTTGATACCACATTTATTCAAATACATCCACCTGTTCCCATTTTATCAGCAAATAAAGTTCTGTTTTGTTGCCTATAGTCAAAACCGTATCCCCTCTTTTCTGTGTACAGTCAGGTAAAAATACTGCCACATGCTTAGAGGGTTAACAGATAGTTCAAAAATATAGAAATGTATGAGGGGGACACTTGCCATTGGACAAGTTGACAATTTTGCCAGGTTACCACTAAACAGAACAATAAATTAAATTAAGCTTCTTTGTAATTTATGTGTTACAGTAAAACTCAAATTTATCTGAACTCCAGTCATCCTGATCAATACCAGAAAAGAAAAAAAATTTAAATTTTCAGCAGCCGTTAGCAGATGAAAATAAAGAAAATAAATTACCAAATCACAAGAAGATTGATATGAAGAACTATTTATAACAGAATATATTTGTGGAATTCGGTAAAAAATATAACATTGAAGAAAGCATGGAATACAATTAATAACATTTTAACTAAAGAACAAATTCAGAAAGAAAAAAAAAAACATAGTAAGAGAAGGAAGAAAAACAAATGAAAAGTGACAAAGATACTGAAGATAAAAAAAAAAAATATTGGTTGAAGACATGCAGAATATCATTATGAAAATTCCTGGCATTCTATGCAATGCAGATGACATAACTCCAAATGATAGCATCTTGAAAGCATTAGTCCAAATAACTAAAATTTCACTGTATATACATTACACAGACCTATATTATATCATATTTAAATAAAGGAATACCCAAAATTTAATTACAAATCTTTTACAAATCAAGAGTCTGGCCAGACTTTTCAACCAAGGTGTTTTTGTGAAATTGTAAACATGCTTTTTGTAAAAAGTCTGATCATAATTTCATGAATCTAAAATTGTTTTATTATACAGGCTCCTGTATAGACATTTTTAATTATGTCCTGTTTTAATACCCTAAATATATATATACATAAAATTTATGCATATAAATTGACAAATTTTTATATGCAAATATATACAGTAAAACCTCTGAATAACGGACACTTCGGGAGCACAGAATTTGTCCGCTATTTGGAGGTGTCCGCTATTGAGAGTTAAAAATGTACAAATATACAGGTTTTGGGGATCACAAAAGTGTCCGCTAAATAGAGATGTCCGCTATTCGGGAGTGTCCGTTATAGAGGTTTTACTGTATTATGTAGGTATAAAAGGTCCTTTGTGACAGGTCCTTTTTTTTTTTTTTTTTTTTTTTTTTTTTCGAGAGGATTAAAGGAATCATTTTGGAGATGAAAAAGTTTCGTGAAAGGTTAATTTTTAATTCAAGAAATTTTACGAAGAGTCATGTTTTAAGATTAAAATCTTTGTGAAGGGTCCTACCTATTTTAAGATAAAAAATTGTGAAGTGTCCTTTAAAGGACTCAAATGCTTTTCAATATAAATCCCTGCAAATAATACAATTTTTCAAACAAATAACAACTTATTGACTTACCATTCCTTTACTTAAAAGGAAAAGTATCCGAGTATATTGTGCCCCAGATATATGGGCATAATCAGCTCCAACTCCTAAAACATTGCATGCAGCCGCATATTCTTTTTCACTTGCATGAATATGCTGAAATAGAAAATTGTAAATTAATATATGGGAATACCATTAAAAAAAATTTTGTGATCAAATATGAATGAAAAGGCAACTTACTGCAAGCTGAAATAAAAGGCGACAATGCCAGAATGCAGACTGTTGGGAAATTTCTACAGCTTTACTAAGGATCGATTTGGCCAATGGCATCTGATTCTAAAATTAAATATTTGTCATGTACATTTTGTGATGAAGTAATGAATTCCTCTAATGATGTATTAATTAAAAAACTAATGAAAAATTTAAATATAATAATAATATAAAAGACAGAGAATACTTCTTAGTATACATGCTCTAATATACGACTTAAGCAATAGTAGAAACAATACATCACTGAAATCAATAAGCAGATTGAATTTTTCAAGCAAAGTAAAGTTTTCGAAAGACAATGTAAACATTTTTTATGATTCATTTTAAGACTACATATGCTAAAATTATCATTTTGAATTAATAAAGCATACTGTAATAACATATGCAAAAGAAAAGAACTTATATAAATCAGAT
Source organism: Maratus michaelseni (assembly GCA_963931845.1). NCBI lineage: Eukaryota > Metazoa > Arthropoda > Arachnida > Araneae > Salticidae > Maratus > Maratus michaelseni. The sequence goes on from OZ007598.1 coordinate 15,169,760, forward strand.
AAAGTGTAAGAAAAAAAAATCCTCTTGGAAATATAAACATTTTTGCGATTTATTTTGATCATTTTGATTATATAAAATTAAAATTACCATTAAATTAATCAAAATCACCATTTAAAATTAATCTAACATACTGTAAAAATACAAGCCACAGAAAAAAAAAAACCTTAGATATATCAAATACTATGTCAGAATATGAATGAAAAAAAAATCATGGAATTGGAAATTACCCATGTTCAGTAGAGCATCATTTTTACATTCTGCAAAAATGTTTCTCAGCAATTTATGAGAAAATATTTTTATACATTAAATTTTCTTCTTTATATACAGGGTGTCCATGTATAACCTGACCGACCTTTATTTTCGAAACCGTTGATCCTAGATGCATACTTCCAATTGCAATTACAAAAATGGTTTAAATAAGGTAAAGAATTATTTTTAAAGAGATTTGGGTCAAGAAAAACATTTATTAAAAAATTATTAAATTAAAATTTTTATACAGTCCCCCGGTCCCATAAGTGATATTTAGTAAAAATTTACTGTGACACTAACAAGTAAGATAAAAAAAATCCCACTCATCTAACATTAAAATTGACCGAATTATGAAACTTTGAAATGCATGACTTATACCACTTTTTTGCATCTCAAAACAGATGATTTCAGCCGTGCTTTCAGGGATCGTATATAATGTACTTAAACTTATTTCAAGGTATCTGCACTTTGAAAGAAATCGTGCAACTATTACGATTGACTTAAATTTTATTAGTTAAGTTTCAGATTAGTTAAAATAATTGTATTTTATCATATGTTTTATTTTGTAAGGATTTAAGGCTATGATTTCTTTTAACAAAAAATATATTATTTTCATAAGGTTTTATTTAACTTGCAACAATCGTCTTTCCAGTTTAAAATTTTTACTCTAACTTTAACTCACTTTCAAAAGTCTGATCGAAGTTAAATTTTACATACTGACTTAAATCCGCTGACAATGTAATATTATTATGATTTTCTACGCTTACCATCTTAATAATACTCATACTAGTGGATAACACAAAAAAATTCGGGTAGATTATCGTCAACAAGTTTAAGAAAAAGTTTTAGATTAGATAACATAAACCTGCGATGGTTATGTTTTTTAGCTTTTATAATTACATTTTATTTATTTTTTAATGCTGAATTAAAAAAAAATACCTTCACTTTTAACCATCATGTCAAGATTTTTCGCAAATCGTAAATTTCAAGGTTAAAAAATAGCGAAAAATCTGATACTATAAAATAGATGTAAGACTTTTTTATTCAGTTTAATTTTATTTAATTCATTAATTTATTCAATTTTTTGGCTTATACTGGGTTTTTTACAAACTAAAAAGGTCAGGGGTCCGATGAGGTTGAGAGGGAAGGGGGGGGGATCAATTTTAACTTTGAAATTTTCAATTTGAGAAAAATCCTGACGTGATGGTTTAAAATAAAGGTCATTTTCGGATTCAGCGCTAAAAAATACATTAGAATCAATTTTCAAAACCTAAAAAACATGGCACAACCCAAAATTTGAAAGACAGTGTAAGCTAACAGCATTTTAAAATCTTAATTGAGCTGTTGTTTTTCATCCTTTTATTTAACAAAAATTCTGTTATTTTTATCCTCTTATATGTTCACGTTCAGTACAAATTGCATATTTTGCATTAATATGTCAGAATGATTATAGATTTCACATTTATATTAGATTGCAATGAAAAACATTCACATAATTTTGCTCTCAACTATTTTTTTGATATATCTGACGATTATTTATATTTCTACTACATTTGTGAATGACCCCTATTTCGCAACAAAAGATATACTCCAACTTTAAACAGCTATTACTTGGTCAGTTTTAATCACAGATGAATGGGACTTTTTTAATCTTACTTGTTAGTGTCACAGTAAATTTTTACTAAATATCACTTATAGGACTGGGGAACCGTATAAAAATTTAAATTTCGTAATTTTTTAATAAATGTTTTTCTTGACCCAAATCGCTTTAAAAATAATTCTTTACCTTATTTAAACATAGTACGTTATTTTACGTAATTGGAAGTATGCATCTAGGACCAACGGTTGCGAAAATAAAGGTCGGTCAGGTTATACGTGGACACCCTGTATATAGTAAACTTTTGATTATCCGTCATTCTTATCAACCCCTACCCTTGATTAACTGTCACCCCCTCCCCTAAATATTTTTTCAATCAGAAACGAACAATGGAAACTCAAATGCACACTAAACCTAATAAGGCTGTGCTATTCTAAGAAAAATACTTGTCTGATGGCAGCGAACAGCAGCTAGAAACTGGGAATTCCTGCTGAAACAGTCATGCGGGGTGGGTGAGGGGAAGAAATAAAGGAATGTGTTTTTTCCTTTTTGTCAATTGCTCTGTCACTGATTGGCTAGCTACGTTTGATGGTGTGCACTTGCTTGGCCATTTTTTTTTTCAGAGGCATCATTAGTCACGTTGTAGATCTGCAGTGTAGATTTCATTCTAGATGGTTTTCAATCTGTATTTTTAAGAGGACAAAAAGGAGGCAAAAAGAAAAGAAATTGTTTTTTATATGAGAAAACAATTGACAATTATAAAATCTTCAAAAAATGGCAAAACTGCTACTTATTTGTCTAAAGAGTGTGGTATAGAGCTATCTACAGCAAACGATTCAAAGAAAAATTCAGAAAAAATTGAAAAATATGCCACAAGAAACCACAGACAGTGCTATAGAAGCAAGAAAAACCATGAAAACCATAAAGGATAAACAACTGGACTGTACTCTTTACCAATTCAAAAACGGACTCAAGAGATTCCAATTTCTGGACCCATGAATTGTGAAGAAGCTGTAGAAAGTAATAGAAAATTTGATGGTGAAACCTGCTTTAAAGCAAACAATGGGCGGCTTACTCAATTTAAATTTCGCAATGGAATTAAATTAGACAGCTCGCCATTACTGGAGAGAAACACAGCGCTAATAGTACTGAATACATTGAGGAATTTTGAAAGAAGTTCTTGGAGACAATCAGATTTAAAATGAAAACAAGTTTATAATTGTGACTCGCTTGAATTGGAAAGCTCTTCCTACTAAAACACTTGCATCAGGTTGTGAAAAAGATGCTGCTGGATTTAAACTTCAAAAAGATCTTATAACTGTTTCGTTAATTTGCAACCCTGCAGGGAGCCATCAATTTCCACCAACTATGATTGGGAAATCTAAGAAACACAGAGCTTTTAAGAATATTAACATGAAAGCTCTGCCTACCAATTATTACAATTTGAAAAGTGCCTGAATGACACAGGACATTTTTAAGAAGCATAATTTATACCTTTGTATCTAGAGTTACAGCACATTAAAAAAAAAGTAATCTTCCACAGAAAGCAATCTTGCTGCTTGATAATGCAGGAGCACATCCAGATGAAAATGTAGAATCTACTGACGATAACATCAAGTGCTTATTTCTTTCACCTAATACAACATCATTAATACAGCCAATGGACCAAAGTGTCATTGAATCGGTCAAAATACTTTATCAGAAAGCATTTATTCAGTTGCTACTCGCTGATAAAAAATCAAATGTCTTCAATTTTTGGAAATTGTACAATATCAAAGATGTTGTATACAACTTGGCTGATGCCTGGAATGATTTGTCTGAAGAGATTTTGCAGAGCAGCTGGAGAAAATTATGGCCTAACATTTTTCATAGCACACAAGATGCTCAAGCAGCTGGTGAAGTGATGATTTGAAGATATTGACCTTGGCGTCAAAAGTACCATGTTTGTTTGAGATGCAAGAAGAAGCAGATGCAACCCAAGTACTTTTATTATGCAGAATTTGCAATCTTGCTGCAGTAAAAGTGCAAGCAAAACACAAACCAAAATATATAATGGATTATTTTGGATGAAAACAGGTTACTACATATTTACTCTGTAAAATTCTAAATTTGTGGTCATAAATTGATTTCTTATTATCATTTATGCTTTTTATTAAAGAATGTAAACAACAGATAAAAAATATATATATATATTCTTATTATATTTATTAACTGACAAATAGAAATGTAATTTTAGTAATGGTCTTGTACTGTCTTCTGATTATCCATCTATTTCAATTATCTGTCAAACCGCCGGTCCCATGAGTGACGTATAATTGGAAGTTTACTGTATATTAAGTTTATAGTAATATAGGAAAGTTTACTGTATACTTTAAATTTACATTTACCTTTTATTTCTTTTATAAATTTTGTGTATTTACAAAAGCACAAAAACAAGGGTCTATTGTGTATGTTACTGTATCAGTATCAAATTAGGTAAATTCTAGCATTTACCGCAGGTGGTAAAAGTCCAAAATTGCTTGTGAACCTTTTTTTTTTTTTTAAGTTTCATTTTCTGAATCACTGCCCAGCAATTTGTTTGCTGTTTCACATAGGCTGTGTTCACAATACATCATCTACATTAAGCAATGAACTCAGACAAAACTCAAAGATTTGAAAATAATGTATTTAATTGTTTAATATATTTATATTTACCTTACAGAGACACACAAGAAAGTACTTAATGAATATACTATCTATCAGAGATAAATGTTTGAAGCATTTCAATGATGATGTATAATTTCATCCATATTTATATGACTATGTATGGACATTGTACCCATTCTTCACAAGATTTTTCTTTTTTCAGATCATGAAGCATCATCTTTTATCATGAAGCAATTTAAGTGCTCAATGAAAATTTAAAACTAAATAATTACACAATGCATCAGACTATGCGCATAGATTTAAACATGTTCCTCATTATAATGGTATATATGGTTTATTATAAAGAGCCTCATAGAAGTACTAGAGCAGATAAATTGTCGTTGGTGGCAATTTCTTTAAAAAATACATTTTCTGCTACACTAAACAATTTTTACAATATGTGGTGCATGTATCATCTATAGTTCGTATACAATGCTGTCCAAAATAATTTGAAAACATCGATATTGATTAAAATAATTTACATCAATGTTACAAAATGTCAAAAAGGGTTTCCCTGCACACTATTGCTGTAAAAGTTGTTTTACAGGAATTTTTGAATAATGAATATAATGATGACAGGCATAAAGTTCTAGCCTGAAGAAAATCTCATAACGCATTTTTTGTAATGTTGAAAGTGTTTCATATTACATAAATGCTTGATTTATCTTCTTATTATCTGCTTTGGTAAATGAAAGGATGTATTGGTATTAAAAGATCAATCTTTGGCAGTTTTTTTTTTTTTTTATACTAACATAAATATATATGACTTGAAAATAATTACACTAATAAATGACTACATACCTGTTTTTCATATAGATCAGCCAAAACACTAGCAGCTTCAAATTTGACATCATCAAAACTACTTATCTACTAAAGTTGAGGAATAACAATCATAATAAAATAAAATGAATAATTAGATCTTAACCCCTTGCAGACGAGCGACACTCATACATGCCGCATAAGGTGCTCAGAATCATTGATTATTCCCACCAGTTACTTTTTATTGTAAGCTTTGCCTTATTTAATGATAGCATTTCTGCAATTCAATTAGTCCAAAATTTCTCGTTTAAAAAACTGGTGGTAAAAGATTAAAAATTCTGTAAAGGACACTCGTCGCATAAGGGGTTAAATTACTAGACTTAACAGTATTTGTGTATTATCCATGCCAGGAAGATACACTTTCATCAACCATGTACAACTTACAGGAATATAACATTAATACAGCCAATGGACCAAAGTATCATTTTATCGGTGAAAAGACTTTATCAGATCAGAAAGCTTTTACTCAGTTGCTGGAATATAACTTAAATATAACATATTCTTGTCACTCTCATACACTTTTAACCAAATTGTTGCCAGAATTGCTCAGTTTTGACACCAGCTTTTGACTATGGATTATGGAATATTATTGCCCTATTATGGAATATTAGACCCATGCTTTTTGCGATGAACATTATAGCTGTATCTTACTTTTTATTTTGTAGAAATGCACCAAATTTTATATTTGAGTTTAATGATAAAAAATGTATATCCTTGATCTAATTTTAAAACCCAACAGGATCACTGTCGTTCTATTCTTCTTTTAACTGGTTAGTGCAACTCTGTGTTAAATTCGAATAAATGCACTATGCTAATGTAATTCAGTATGCTATGTAATTCATAATTGTTGATGCTATTAAAAATTAATATATTAGAATGGTATCAAAGAAAGTTTTGTGATGCCCATAGCATACTAGTTTTTTTATGTCATATAAATTCAATTAAGTAATATTCACAAAATTCTATTAATTAATTACACTAGAAATAAATAAATAAAAGAGTGGTTAAGTAAAGGAATGCAGAAGTCTTTAAGCCAGGTTTCAGAACCTATTACTTTTTTCTTAGCATCGTTTTGGTGCTTCAACATAATTTCATCATATGCTTATACAAATAAATTTTCAAATAGGAATTATATCTTAAAAGAATTTAATCACAGAATGAGCATCCTTTGGCAAATACCAAATTGTGTATAAGCCTTCTTTAATTTGCTTTTTCAAAAAACTTTTTGAAGCAGCAAATCTTGAGAAAAAAAATAATTTATAAATGAGCAATGATGTTATAATCAGTTAACTGCAGTTGTCAACATTAAACAAGCAGTTTATCACATTTGACACAAAATTACGACTGCTGTCCTGTTAATTGAAACATAGAGTTTGCTATACAGTGGAAAAACTGTGAGTCAAAGTGACTCGCTACCACCAAAACTGAGAGTCAAATTTTAATGGATAAAGTCAAACTTTAAAATTTTTAATTAATATAAAGATAATGTTTTACCTTGATAAATGTAAGGCAGCATTTTCATTTGTATATTTAATTATTCTTCACCCTAACTTAAGACTATTTCACTTTCACTTTCAATGAAATAGTACAAATATGTCAAGTATTACAAGAAAACAATTTTGAATTATCATTATTTTAACTAAATTTGTTATTTATATTTATGTAGTATTAATGTTTAAAATAATGAAATAAATCTACAAAAATAGAGTAATTCAAAATGTATTTATATAGAAATTACATAAAGAAATCTCAGTAGTATGCAATATTTAGATTTAGAATATATATAATAGATGCCATTGGCATAATTTAAAATAATAGATGCATATACTTTTTAAAATATGACAGTCATTTTCATTCAGAAACTATATTTCAAATTAGCTACAACGGAAAATTAATTTTCTTCCATATATGTTGAATATAGTGTGCCACTTACATTTCACTAAACATCAAATTGCAAGCAAAATATTGTTCAAATTATATGCATCAAATTAAAAATAAAATAAAATAGATTATTTTTGATAAAATGTTTTAGAAAGAAAAAAAAAAATAAGAATTATAAGCATAAAATTTATTATTTACATTACATATTTTCTTTCTTTAACATTTTCAAACTGTTTGATGTATTTTTCAGAAGAGAGTCCCAAAACTGGTGTCTCATTTAAACTTAACATTATCAAGTTACTTAAGTTTTCATCTTTGAGGGCATTTTAACCTATTTTGGGTTTCTTAACGCCCTTTCACAACAAGCACTATTTAATGGCATAATTAAGGCACAGCTAGTCAATATAGAAAAGTTTAGGTAAAAGTCCTTCACTTCTGGTGCATTTATGAGTTTCAGACTCAGTTCTTTATACAGCATACCGAGTGTCCTAATGGTCTGACTAATTTTAAAATTCAATAACTTCCAAACAGTGACAGATATTTAAAAAATTCTTGCAGGAAAGTAATGTATGGTGTCAGACTGCAATTCCTAATTTTGGTTCGAATTACCAGCAATAGATGGCGCTGTGAGCAATAGACATCCAATCAAAACAAAAGCAGAAACCAGCCAGCATGGATGCGAAGAAAGGAGGTTCAATACATGGAGTGGGTCTCATTTATCCATAAAAACTTATTCAGAATCGGGTCCTAAGAACAAGATTGTATTAGCGAATGAGACCCACTTCATTTACTGAATCTCCTTCCTTTGCATCCATGCTGGCTGGTTTTTGTTTTGGACTGGATTGCATCCCTATTGCTCGCAGCACCATCTATTGCTGGTAATTTGAACTAAAATCACGAATCACAGTAAAAAAACTCCTAACATCTTAACCCGTCGGCTGATTAGTTCCTGGTTGGCATACAGATGGCGTTGCAATCACTGAACCGATGCTTTTTTTTAGTAAATACACTAACCTTTAAAAGGTAGCAGAAAAAATGTCATGACGATTCGCTGTGTGGATAAAACGTTAGAGTGGTTTTAGTTGAACGACTTTGTTGATAAACAAAAAAATGGATAAACAAGAATTTCAAGAATTGTTATTTGATAGAAAAAAACACCGTTCAAACAAAAGGTTGGCTTGATAAGCGTTATCCGGACACTGCACCAGGTAAATCAACCATTACTGACTGGTTTGCTGAATTTAAACGTGGTCGTACGGATACCCGTGATAAACCACGCAAAGGAGATGGTTACTCCGGAAAACATCAAAAAAGTCTACAAAATCGTTTTGGGGGAACCGTAAAGTGAAGTGGCAGGAGATAGCTCAGACTCTGAAGATATCCAAAGAACGTGTAGGTTTTATTTTGAATGAACATTTGTTTATGAAAAAGCTGTTGTCAAAGTGAGTGCCGCGCGTGTTGACTTTTGACCAAAAACAACAACGAGTCGATGATTCTGAGCACTTTTTGGAGCTTTTTCGTTATAAAATTATGTTATTTATTATTAAATTATTATTATTATTTATTTATTAAATTATTATTATTAAATTATTATTATTTATTTATTAAATTATTATTATTATTATTTATTTATTAAATTATTATTATTAAATTATTATTATTATTTATTTATTATTATTATTAAATTATTATTATTTATTATTAAAGTTATGTTATTTATTAAAGTTATAAAATTATGTTAAAAAGTTGTGTTTTCTGTATTAGACCGGGAACTTATCAGCCCATGTGTTATATCACTCTCCTGCAAGAATTTTTTAAATATCTGGTCACCCTTTGGAAGTTATTGAATTTTAAAATCAGTCAGTCCTTTTTAGGACACCCAGTATATTTCATAAAAGAACATGTATGCTAGAACATGTTCAAATTCTTATGAGCTTTTTTTTACATCTATGACAGGATCATAAATACTGAGCAGCATTTCAAATTTAGTATTAGAATAGTTAGTGATCTCTGACATTGTCAAGAGATATTTTTCAGAATAAACATAGCATCAAAACAAGACTATGCATTGCCATTTTTTGCGAGTTAAATTTTTAAAAAATTATTGACTAATGAATAAAATGTGAGCCATGTACAAGTTTTGAAAAAAAAAACACTATAAAACTAACCTAATTACAATTAAAATGCACATATTACAAGTTTAATGAAAACTTTATGTATACATGACAGTAACAAAAAAAGGATACATTTTGAGATAAGAGCCACTAGAGGAAAAAAAAAATAGTTATATTAATTTAAAATAGTTTAACATAGTCATGATATACATACAGATAGTTTAATATTAGTCATGATATCAGAGGTACCAAGCTGTCATTAATCTTCCGTAATATGTAAGTTACCATAATTCCCGGCGTATAATCTGCAGATCAAACAATTTTGTTTTAACCCTGGAATTTTATTCAATAATTGAAGTCAAATATTTACAGTGATCTACACTGCTCAAAACAATTAAAGGATATTTGAAGTTTTATATAAAATAAAGATATAAACGAAATTTTTTTTGCCGAAAATAGAAGAAGAGAATCACAAATGCAAATTTTTCTGGTTTTCAAACTGTGGAGTATGCAAATTTTGAGTTCGACGTCAAAAATGTCGCTTCAGCGGCAACGAATGAAATTTGACTTTCAACTGGATAAAAGAGAATGAAGACAAGGATGATCGGCATTCAGTGATTGCTTTGTTTCGATGAGTACGATGTCTCAGCAAAGTCATTTGACAGATTCAGAAGCTTGGAGAATTGTTGGTAGGTTAGAAGGGGGACAAACTCAAGCCGAAGTAGCGCAAGCCATTGGAGTGTCACATAGTGTCATTTCCAGGATGTGGAACCGTTTTTTGGAGAGTGGATGTGCAGGCCGAAGACCAGGGCAAGGTCGTAGACGGGCAACAACGCCCAATGAAGATCGGTATTTAGCGTTAACAGCTCGGAGACACCGAAACATGAACGCTACTCTTCTCCAACAACACCTTTGCTCGGCTACAGGCACCACGATTTCAACTCAGACTGTCCGAAACGGGCTCCATGCTGTAGGTCTGTATGCTCGCCGACCAATGGTATGTGATAGATTAACATCAAGGCATCGTCGCGACCGCAGGGAGTGGGCAACCGAGCATGTCAACTGGAGGAGAAATGAATGGAGTAATATTCTGTTTTCTGACGAGTCCCGTTTTTCTGTGCATCCGGATAATAGGCGTATTTTCATCTGGAGGGACCGTGGCAGTAGGAATAATCTTGCGTTCATGCACGAAAGTGTCAGATTTGGCGGTGGAGGAGTGTTGGCGTATGGTGGCATCTCCATTGACAGGCGCACTGACCTCTACATCATTCGAGATGGAGCTCTGACTGGTCGCCGATATAGGGATGAGATCCTCAGACCTATTGTAGTCGCTTACGCTGCAGCAATCGGAGATAACTTCACTTTAATGGACGATAACTGCAGGCCACATCGTGCAAACCTGGTGGAGGATTTCCTTTTCGAGGAAGGAATCGTTCGAATGGAATGGCCAGCGTGTTCTCCAGACATGAATCCAATCGAGCACGTTTGGGACGCTCTAGGAAGACGAGTTTCTGACTGCCAACAACCCCCACAAACTCTCCAAGAACTGGAAAGAGCTCTTCTGGAAGAGTGGGGCAGAATACCCCAACTCGTCATTAATAGCCTCATTGAGTCCATGCCTCAAAGGTGTTCAACGTTGCTGGCCGCCCGTGGAAACCATTGTGAAGGTCGCCTCTACTCCATGATGCAAGAACTTTTTAGAAACTGTCGAATGGCAACGGCCTGCGAGAAGAGAGACTCGGAGAGTGTTCGGAAGCGTGCGGTGTCGCGCGGTGGAAGATTCCATACGAAATATGTAGTCGTGAATTGTGTTAACTATTATTCTGTGTTTGTGTATTGTCTTCAATGTGTTAGTCAGATCTATATTAAACGTGTTTAAATGTACCAGTGAGTCGCTTATGTTATTTCCTGATCAAAAGTTATCGGATCTACATGAAGCGTGATAATTTGGCTCAGCCGACAGCATGTCCTGTTGTACAACATGTCGGAATGTTACATCATTGGATGTTACATCATAAAATGTTTTCGTTAAATATTATAGCATCGTGGACATTAAGCAGATAACTTTGTGCTCATTGAATCATATTCACTTTGACGTCGAACAGAGTCCGATAACTATTCTGGTTATCGTCAAAGTATCCTTTTTTATATGTTCCATCGAGAGCTGGTTTAAAAGTACATATAAAGTTTAAAAGTATATTGTTAGGATTGTTAACTGTTTAAGGTGTATATATGCTTCATATTATGATACTGGTTTAATATAAATATATCGAAATAAATTTAATATTCATTCTATGAATAGAACAAAACATGATATCTAATTCAGTAATTGATTAAGTTTTAAAGGTAAATAATTAATTGATGTTACATTGTTCCGTAATGATAAGAATTGTATTTTTGTTGCTTATTTAACTTGTGTAATATTAATGCAGAGTATTTTCTTTATTACGATTGATAAAATGTACAAATAGAACAGTTATACATAAACAATTATATTTGGAGCGAAAAATAAAATTTTGTTCTTTAATAAATATTCTGCAGTCATATATTATTACTGTAAGGTTGTTGTTTAGTTGTTTAAAGAGAAAAAAAACATAAAACGAGTTTCAGTTGTTTATAATTTCATAATAACTTTGTTAAGCTACGTGTTGTTAGAAAGAAGAAAAAAAAATTTGTATTAGCGAAGTTAATGATTGTTTGAAGAAAAAAAAAGAGAGAAGATCTATTTGCAAATGTTTTTATTTTGTTTAGGTTTATGATTAGATTAAAGAGTGTTATTTTCAAAGTATGTATAGGACGTAAATAGTTTTTTTTATTTTGTTACATATTATTTCTGAAATTCTTTCTGTGATTATTGAAATGTTTGTTTACGAATTCAGATTAAATTCTAAAACAAAAGTTGAGTAATCTCTGCCTGAGTGAAACCAGAAATGCATAAATTTGTTCTTTATCGGATTATTACGGATTTGTTTGTTTATTTTTTTTTAATTGGGACTGAATGTTAAGCATTTTTTTTTTTTGTTTGTTGTTGCTTTATTTTCGATTTACAAAGTGAAAGCATGAAGATTTGATTTGCGTTTCAAATGAAAATAAAGGAAAGATTTTCATATCTTAAATACAATTTAATTTAATTTAATTAAAAGGTGTTAATTTAAGATTGTGATTTATAAATATTTGGTTTTGTTATGAAATATAATTTTATAGGAAATTAAATGGTTAAAAGGAAAACAAGATAATGTATTACTTATTTTGAAGGATGTATTTAAAAGGTAATATGAAAAATTATTGATAAATTCTTGTTTTGTTAGAACATAAAGGTGTTATTTTTTTTTAATTGACATTTTGGTAAAAGTGTTTAATTATTCCAAGAATTGTTTTGGGGATATATTTTTATTGTTGTGCAAATGTGTTCGAATTTATTCAGTAATACTAGTATAAATATTTAAATGAAATAAGTTTCATTCAATTTAATGGGTTACAAACAAAAGAATGTTCAGGTTTAAATTTAGTTTGGTTTAGGGCGTTCTTAGGGAAAGTTCTAATTAGGATAGAGTCATTGTTTGAGTACTGTTGCATTGTGTGGATTTTTAAAGTTGGTTTATCAGATATGGCTTATTTAAGCAAAGGTAGTAAGAAAGAAGATTTACAGCTAGTGGCGATTGAGCTTGGAGTGGAGGATGTCGAAAATTTAAGAGTTGTAGATCTGAGAAAGGCTATATTAGAAGTTGAGGGATATGATGAAGAATTTGTGAAGAGATTTTTGAGGTCTGTAATTGAGGATAGGAAAAAGAATGGAGAAAGAGAGAGGGAAGAAAGAAAACGTCAAGAAGAGAGGGAAGAAAAGGAGAGGGAAGAAAGAATACGTCAAGAAGAGAGGGATGAAAAGAGACGTCAAGAAGAGAGGGAAGAAAAAATACGTCAAGAAGAAAGGGAGGAGAGAATAGCCAGGGAAGCGAAAGCACATGAATTGGAAATGAAGAAACTTGAACAATTACAGAAATTTCCGGAACAAAGAGATGAATCAAGAGTTGAGATAGCTCCAAAAATTCAGTTAGCACAGATTGTCCCGAAGTTTGATGAAAAACGTGATGAAATGGGATTATTTCTGATAAATTTTGAAAGAAGAGCGGAAATGGCACAAGTACCAAAGAAGGATTGGGTAGCCTACCTGTTGGCAGTTTTACCGGTAGAAATTTCAAATATGCTAGCTAGAGAATCTCCAGAAGATGCAGTTAATTACGATTTTGTAAAATCTCTTATTTTAAAGCGATACAAGTTAAACAGTGAAAAATTAAAACAGTGTTTCTACAGACACCACAAGACACCTGAAAAATCATGGAGAAATTATACACAAGAGCTTTTAAGTTACTTCACTGAATGGATCACCGAATTAAATATTAACACTTTCCAACAATTAAAAGACTTAATAGTAACCGAACAATTAAAATTTCGTGTTCCTGTAGAAATAAGAGAACATTTCTTGGAAAACTGGCTCACATTTACAACGCCGTTAGAACTAGCAGAAAAACTTGATGATTACGAGAGCATTACAGACAGTTTTAAAAGAAAAGAACTTCCAAAGAAAAATTTATCTAACTCTCGGAATGAATGCTGGAATAATTATACTGCGGATTCAAAAAAAGATATGAGAGATTTTAAACCGAAATTGGAACTCAAGACTGAAGCATCTCTCGGAGTGCAACGAGATAGAAAAGAATTATGCACAAAATATGCCTGTTTCGCGTGTGGCAAGGAAGGACATTTGAAGAAGGCCTGTCCCAAATTGAATACAGTAGGTCAAAGTGGAGGGAAAACTTCCAAAGTCGATCTTGAGAAAAAGGGTCTAAATGAAATTTGCTTGAATATGAATATTCCGGTGGAAGAAACAGATGGGAGACTTCTTAAGGTAAATCTAGGAATCGGTAACCAGAAGTTTCAGGGAATCATCGATAGTGGCGCGGAGATTACAGTGCTACGGGAGTCGGTGGTGCCGGAAGAATATTTACAGTCATGTGGAAAGGTTTTCTTGAGACCCGCAATAGGAAATCCTGTAGAGGCAAAGCTTGTTTCCGTTCCACTCACTCTTCGGAAAGAAGATGAGGTCATTCCGTATATACGAGTACAGGTTGCGGTAGTGGAAGGATTACATGAGGAAGCTTTGATCACTCCCAAGGTTTTCGCTCTGTTAAAAGAACAACAGAAATTGTATTTAGGGGATGAGGTAGATATCACCCCGGTTGAAGAAAACAAAGAAAAATCTGTGTTCAATGTGGAGGGAAGGTGCCCAGCAGAAAAACTGGAAACAAATGTAGATAACGAAGACGAAGACCCAGAAGTTTCAGATTTGGAACTGATTCCCACTCCGGTCGAGGCAACTGTTTTGTCCGAAAAGGTTTGTAACGAGGACCAGAAGGAAAGTCCTTCAGTTTCACAAGCGCAACTGTTGAAAAGGGAGCAATCGGCTTGTTCTACATTAGAAAAATGTTTTGAAGATGCAAAGCGGCAGAAAAATAATTATTGGGTCGAATCCGGTTTATTGTATCATAGCGGCAAGGTTGGAGGACAAAAATATGTTCAGCTTGTTGTACCTGCTTGTAGAAGACAAGAAATTTTGAGATTAGCACATGAAACACCAACTGGTGGACACTTAGCTGCTAAGAAAACCAGAGATAGAATTGCTATGTCATTTTGGTGGGAAGGAATGCCAAAAGAAGTAAAACAACTATGCGCTGCTTGTCATGATTGTCAAATGCGCAGAAAAACAAAAGTAAAGGACAGAGCACCTATTGAAGCGGTCGGAAGACCAGAACTCCCATTTCAAGTAGTGAATGCTGATATTTTGGGACCAATTGAGCCGAAGTCCTCTCGAGGCCATCGGTACGTTCTTGCTCTGATGGATCAACATAGTCGTTGGCCTGAAGCAATCCCTATTAAATCATTGACAGCAAAAGCAGCTTGTGAAGCGTTTATTGAAATTTTTGTTAGGACTGGAATTCCTAGAATGATTGCCATGGATAATGGAGGGAACTTTGCTTCAAAATTGACCAATGAACTTTTGAAACGATTGGGGTGTGTTCCTAAGTTTTCTACTCCAGGATACCCACAATCAAATGGATTGGTTGAACGGTGGGTGGGAACAATCAAATCGATGCTTCACCATGCCATAAACTCTCATGGTAAAGGTTGGGACAAACAACTCCCATTTCTATTATGGGCATATCGAGAAGTGCCGAATGCTACAACTGGTGTTGCACCATTTTTGTTGGTGTACGGACGTCCACCTGTAGGACCATTAGCAATATTAAAATCAAGTTGGGAAGATGAAGTGGTGCTTCCCCAAGGAATTGGAGAGTCGGTCGCAGATTATATGCAGAAACTACGAGAACGTTTAAAAAATGCGGAAGAATATTCAAAGACCGTGGCTAAAACCCAACAACAGCGATACGTTCACTATCATAATTTAAGGTCGAAAGATACAAAATTCTCCGTCGGAGATGAAGTTGTAGTACTAATTCCCGATTCCACTAATAAATTGTGTTCAAAATGGAAGGGACCAGGAGAGATAGTTCAACAAAAATCGGTTCATTCCTATGCAGTCAAACTACCTGACGGAAGCATCCGACATCTACATCAGAACAAATTAAGAAAGTATATTCAACCGATTAGAGCTATTGGTGTTATTTATGAAGTGGATGAAGAGTTCGGAGAAGTACAACATGCTCCGGTAGAACAACACAGGGTCGTTGATGAAGAACTGCAGAAAAATATTAATTCGAGCAATTTATCGCCAGAACAACAAAAAGAACTAATAGCACTTATCCAAGAATATAGAGTGGTTTTTGATGGGGAACTAAAGAGAGCCAAAGTTGGTTCGCATAGTATAAATTTAAAACCTGGTGTTGTAAGAAAACAACCACATCTTTATAAAGTACCAGAAACTTTGAAAGCTAATGTAGAAAAGCAAATACAGGAATTACTAAGGAAAGATCTCATAGAACCTTCTTCTGCGGAGATAGTCTACCCATTGGTGTGCGTAGCTAAAAAGGACGGTACAATCAGACTATGTGTAGATTATAGAGAGCTAAACGCCGCCACCAAGATCTCCCCTTTTCCTATGCAGAATTCCGACAACTTAAAATTTAAAGCTGGTTCAGCAAAATATTTGACTTCGCTAGATATTTTAAAGGGATATTGGGAAATCCCGCTCGAAGAGAGTAGTCGAGAATTGACCAGTTTTGTGTCCCCAAAAGGCCAGTACCAATGGAAAGTTATGCCTTTCGGACTGTCGGGAGCTCCGGCTACTTTTCAAAGAGTGATGAATCAGACCTTGAGACCGCATAGTGATTATGCAGAAAGTTTTCTTGATGATATTATAATTTTCTCTTCTAACTGGGAAGACCATCTGCAACATATAAGAGATATTCTGGAAACTTTGAAATCTCTGAATTTTTCTGCAAACTTGACGAAATGCTCCTTTGCAGCATCTGAAGTCAGATATTTAGGACATATCGTGGGTTCAGGCAAACATGGACCTATTCCAGAGAAGCTAGAAGTAAACATCTCAAAGCTCCCAAGACTAAGAAAGGACTGAGATCCATATTAGGTCTATTTAACTATTATAGAGAATACGTTCCACATTATGCCAACCTTGCAAAGCCTTTGACAGATCTGACCAGAAAAACTGCTCCAAATGATATTCCATGGTCGGAAGATGCTGAAAAGTCGTTCAATAAGTTAAAGGAAAGCTTATGTGAAGTTACAAACCTTTATACCCCAGACATGTCCAAACCGTTCGAAATAAACACTGATGCTTCCATATCGGGTATTGGTGCCTGTTTAATGCAAAGGGACAAAGACAACATGTGCCCATAACTTTTGCCAGTCAAAAGCTTACTCCAGCTCAATCAAAGTGGAGCACAATTGAAAGGGAAGCGTATGCTGTAATCTGGGCACTTGGGAGATTCGAAATGTGGACTTATGGAACCACCATAATATTGCATACGGATCATAATCCCCTAAAGTACTTAACAGAGGGAACGCCTAGGAACGCCCGATTGCAAAGATGGTCGTTGGCACTATCTCGCTATCAGGTATCTATTGCCCATAATCCGGGTAGTGCTAATACAGTGGCAGATGCTTTATCTCGCATTTATGAGTAAATATATATATATATATATATCTTGTATTATTTCATTATTATATATTGTATAATGTGTATTGGTAATATGTAAATTTTTAGTATATAGTGTATAAGAATTTATATATGTAAGTAATTTAAGTAAATGCTCTCGATGGGACGGGTAAAGAAATAAGACTTTTAAGTAGGACTTTTCAGTAAGACTTTTTTTTTTAGTAAGACTTTTAAGAATAGTTTCACAGTGTGGGACACCGTCCAACATGTGGAAACTGGAGGGAAGGTGTGAAGGTCGCCTCTACTCCATGATGCAAGAACTTTTTAGAAACTGTCGAATGGCAACGGCCTGCGAGAAGAGAGACTCGGAGAGTGTTCGGAAGCGTGCGGTGTCGCGCGGTGGAAGATTCCATACGAAATATGTAGTCGTGAATTGTGTTAACTATTATTCTGTGTTTGTGTATTGTCTTCAATGTGTTAGTCAGATCTATATTAAACGTGTTTAAATGTACCAGTGAGTCGCTTATGTTATTTCCTGATCAAAAGTTATCGGATCTACATGAAGCGTGATAACCATACCCCCTACTGAAAATGATTTTCTTTGAAGAAAACACCTTTTCTTATTCTTTTTTTCTCATATGCACAAATTGTGTTTTTTTCCTTTTGTACACAAATGCGCAATAAAATGCATTTTTTTCTGCCAAACATGTGTAATTTATTCTCATATAACCTACTATGTCTGTCGACTATGTATCAATCAGCTAAAAAGTTTCCCAGATACAAAATCCACCTAAAACTGCAATATCCTTTAATTGTTTTGAGCAGTGTAGTAAGTTACATTTTATAAAATAAAATTTCTGGGTTGAAATATGATTGTTTGATCCGTGGATTATATGCCGGATATTACGGTAATTTGACACAGGTTTAACACGTTTCACACCAGAGAATTATTTTAAGAAAAGAAATGAAATTAGTTCCATGTAGAAACATAAAATTAAATAAATAAAGATTCGTCCAATAATTTTTCTGGTTCGAAGCGTTGTTAAACTGGGTCAAATTAAACCATATATTACTGAAGATTAGTGGGAACTTGGTATCTCTGCGATATACACACAGTCACAGACATATAATACTGAATAAATCATTCGAGCTGCATTTCTTCCCTCTGAGTTAGATGAAAAACTTCTAGTTGAACTCTGATAAAAAAGATTTCGAAATCGTACAGGAATTTAGCCATCCAGCGAGCAGGATAAATAGCTCCTAGTGCTATCCAATGGATTTTCTCTGGTGGATTACCCAGAACAACAAGTATCAACTCTCAATCATCTCTTTATAATCACCTTTAACCCTTTTGCGACGGCATCCCTTACAGAAATTTTATTTGGTTGATACCACTTTTTCTAAATAGTTCCTTGTATTTGTAAAATACCAACAAATACTCTAATTAAAAAAGACAAATATTACAATTAAATTATTTATCAGTGGTGCCAAACACATATTCCACATACAACTTTTGACGATGCATATATGCATCACCCGTCCCGAAAGGGTTAATGACCATAAATTTATATTCAGATATAGAATAGACAATGGTTGAATCATCTTTAACATCTTTAGTGCTTTTTGAAGTTTTATCTCCTGAAAACTTGTTTGTTCAATTCCTTGCCAAATATTCTTAAATCTGTTGACGAGTGGAATTTCTGAGGAACTGGACGATTTAAGGCACAAGCTAAAAATCTTTGTCAAGATTATTTCCGTGATATAGTGACGGCAGGCTAGCCACAATAGTTCCCACGTTCACAGCCAATTTTTTTCTAAACGAATGCATGCTACTTTTACACAACCAGTGTTTACAATCACAGTGTCAAAACTTAACCCTTAAATGCATAGTGTATCAAATTTGCAACACCTTTTGATTTTATTTAACTTTTAATATATAAATCAAGTTCTTCGCAACCACTATTTAGAAAATAGAAATATTAATCCTGTAAAAATCACATAAATATGTTACTAAACCAAATTAAAAATCTATCCTAAAATTTCTGGTGCCTAGAGTTTAATCTAGGAAAAAGAGATTTGTAGCTTTTCAGCCAATTGCAGCCAATAACTGTTAGCCAAATAAAAATAGCTTTAGTCAAGAAAAAAAACTTTTATTTATACAAAATTTCTACATACATAAGTATTATTTTTAATTATGTAATATACAAACAGTACATCACTCTGTAAGATTGACCCTACGAGATTTGGCCATACATCACACATCACAAGCTTTTTTAAATGGATATTCTTTTCAAACTTCCCCTTCCAAATTACTCATCAAGTTACTTAAATTTTTGATTGTCAGTCTATCTCTCAAGTCAGTTTTTGTTATATTCATGAGACTCAATCCCCTTTCACAATCTGTTGTAGACAACAGAATTGTTGCTACAAATTCATACAAAGAAGTCACATTGGGAAACATGTCATTAATGCCATTTTTATGGGGAAAAAAGAATACAATCACCTGGTTTCATTTCTTTACCCCTTGTAGCCAGAACCTACCTGAACAACTTCCATTCATGAACCATTTTGGTTTCATTTCCCAAGTTGGGATCATCAACAAGAAATAAACAAACTCTTTTAATTTCCTCAATACGTCTAACGCTAATGATATCACACTATTTGTAAAATGCTTGCACAGAGAGGACAAGACAAATTCTGAAGTGAGTTGCCAGGACAGAGCAGGTGTGAGATTTTATTCTATTATATTTTTATTTTTTCCATGCGGCAGCAACAGGTTTACGAAAGGCGGGAACGGAACATATGCTTTACACTCAAGCACCGATGTTTGGCGACTTCTTGGTTGCCGAGATTTTCAAGCCAACGCCAAACCAATAATTTAATACAATAAAAATCCCCTAAATTTGGCGACTGTTTTCCTTTTTATAACCGATTAAAAAAAAAACTGTGCATGAGTGTATGAAATCATAGCCGCAGGAACAACAAAATGGAAATGATATATATTTTTTTGGCTGTCGCTATTTGGCGAATCTACTAAATGCTTTGGGGGCAAAAGGTGCTTTCAGTTAGCTTTTTGGCTAGCGCTAGATTAAACCCAAATAATTTTTTTGTTGAAAGTTGAAACATTGCAAAAGAGGCATTTTTAATATAAAATACATTAAATCTGTCTTATTCCTAAAAGAGAACCCATTTTTGTAAAAATAGACCCAGTGTTTTGGAAGTGTCTGGCGATTAAATCCTAGAACAAGAGAGACACTTGGCGGTGTCGAATTTGGCGACGCAATAAATGAGTTTTTGTTGCTACCGGTTTTTTTCTTGCATTTCTTCCATGCCTACTGTGGTTGATTGGTTGGTTTATTGTTGTTTGTTCTGGAAATTAGATTGGGTTTTGAGCTCAGAGCAAAGATAGAAGAAGGTCTTGATTGGTTTATTGTGTGTCGGATTTGTTGAATTACATTTGTGGAATGTGTTTAGTGAAGTTTAATGGTTTGACATTTTGTCGTATGTCATAGAAGGATAATTCCTGAGAAATAAAGGTGTTATATACATATATTATTACAGTGGCAACACTATTTTTCTATATACGTTTTGGCAACAAAACCGTTTATTTCAATATTCAATAGATGTCACTAATTGCTATGTTTGCTTATATATATTTATTAATGCTGATTAAATTATAATATGATTAAAAGATGAATACAAACAACACTAACAAAAGTAAAGTGAATTTTTGTTGATTTTATTTGATAAGATGTATTTTATGCATTCTAGAGATTGGTGCACTGGGAGTTTTATGCATCCAGGGTTTTTTTTTTTTGTTAGTTATTGTACGCGAAGAATACATATATATAAGTTACTAACCGCTGTTTGTATGAGCTTCGTGTATTCTAGAGATTGGTGCACTGCGAGTTTCATGCATCCAGGGATTTTTTTTTCAGTTAATGTACAAGAAGTGTACATATATGTTAGTTACTAACCGCTGCTTGTATGAGTTTCATGCATGCCAGAGATTGGTGCTCCACAAGTTTCATGCATCCAGGGGTTTTTTTTTTCGGTTAATGTACGCAAAGCGTACATATATATAAGTTACTAACCGCTGCTTGTATGAGTTTTGTGCATTCTAGAGATTGGTGCTCCACAAGTTTCATGCATCCAGGGGTTTTTTTCTCGGTTAATGTACGCAAAGCGTACATATATATAAGTTACTAATTGCTGCTTGTATGAGTTTTGTGCATTCTAGAGATTGGTGCACTGGGAGTTTCATGCATCCAGGGGTTTTTTTTTTTCAGTTAATATACGCGAAGCGTACATATATGTTTGTTACTAACCGCTGCTTGTACGAGTTTCGTGCATTCAAACAATCAGGAATCTCGAGATGCTCCACAATCATAAACGGAGAACTCACTACTTATGCAGTTCCTATGAGAATTTCTTTCACGAAGTAAACATTCATTTTATTCCGTTTAGTGACAATTTACAAAGTTTAAGCAAGGAGGAAAATTTTTTTGTAAAAATAGAAAAATTCGGAGGAAAAAAAATGCTAAAAATTTGTAAAAATAGAAAACTTGGTGGAACAAAATTGCTAAATGTTTGTAAAAATCGAAATATCTGGAGAAAATATTGCTAAAAGTTTGAAAAAATACAAAAATATGGAGGAAAATATTGCTAAAAGTTTGCAAAAATCAAAAAATTGTGAAGAAAAACTTGCTAAAACTTTGTAAATAGTCGCAAAACGGAATAAAATAGATGTTTACTTTGTGAAAAAGATTGCCGTAGGAAGCATGCGTTCTGATTGGGTAGAATTTGGAGGTTGCCAATTTTTTAGTTGCCGCGCGGAAAAAAAAATCGCTGAATTGGGTATCTCGCTTGTTCTAGGATTTTGCCTCTTCTGGCTCCCAGAGACCCACGATTTAAAAAACCTAGAGGCATTACTGATTTTATATATACGAATGCATCCTACGCCCATAGGTTTAACATTAGCGAGGAGAATTGGAAGTTCACTGACTAACAGCCTTAAGGAACTTTTAGCCATTACATCAGTAATATGAAGCAATTAAAAACATGACAGAAAACACTTGTGAAAACTTTCTTAATTTTACAAAGGCCAATATAAGAAGGAAGTAACTTGTTACCATGTGTATGTGAATTAATTTTGTATGAAGTAAATTAAGCATTCATTAAAAGGTCATCATAGTTTTATGTGAAAATTTATGTAAGGATTTAGAATATTTTAACAACTTCTTTAAGTATAAATTTAATATAGGCAGTGTTTGAAAATGAGTCAACATCAAAGATACATAGGTACAGAATAAAAGGTCACAATTTTGAATATAGAACATTTGTAAGCAAGAGCTAGAAAAGCATCATACTCTGCATTCTATATATATATATTAAAGATTTCTACAAAGCACAAACACTTCATGATTTAACATTAAAGTAACAAGTAACGGAGAGTTTCATCAGTAAACCGTAATATATATATATATTAAACAATAGTTTTAAATCTACATCAGGATATCAGAATTAGTTCAGCAGAAAAATGTTAGTCACTTACTAAAGAAGTGTCTTAACCAGTTTAGGATATAATATGAAATATAAATACTCACAGCTTTTTCAAGATGAGACTGGGCTAAGTCGGTATTTTTTGTGTGTTGTAACAAGATGTTCCCAAGTTGCAAATGAGTTCGAGCCTCAACTTTAGGAGGTTGTTTTAAATTAAAAATCGCAAACATACACTGAATGCAATTTCGTATATTAGGTGGATTCATTGTACGAAACTCTTCTGCTAAAGCAAGAAGAGCTAAATAACAAGCATCTTGTGTATTAGATCCCATAACGATGAACAAGAACTCTATCAACAATAGTAAACAAACATTCAAGACAAACTTCTTCACTTCCTATTGACAATTCATATTTTTGACGTTTCAAAATTACAGGATATAAACAATTCAACTCTTATATTAATTGAGTACTTTTTTTGCGGTTAACTGTGATTTTATTTTTTTTTTATTTCCAAATCTGTAGTGCACGTGCAGTTGCGTCTTGCAAATTCATTAATTAATAGCTTTAATAAACCATTAAATAATACTTAACTCTACATATTCGTATATATCACGTTTTGCGGGGAAAATAAAAGGATTTATCTACTGATTTCATTCAGTTACGCAGGATTACTTTGAGAAGAGCCTGGCGACGATTCGTTGGAACTAAAATGCACATGCCGTCATAACTTTTTCGACGCAAGTTCGTTATCCCCACGATGTTTTTACTCAGTCGGTAGGTTGGTTTTTGTCACCGCGCAGTTTGTTGTGCTCTTTGTCTTTTACACTGTTTACATTCTGTGAGAATTTTTTTCAAAGTGTCTAAACTCTCTACTGAAAAATGGAAATTTTTGAAATCGGTAAAGGGATATTACTTTGCGCAGTATGTGGTTTAAAAGACTGTATTGTTGGCATGTGTAAATTAATTAACTTAATAAACGCACAAGAACCTGTTCGTGAAAATGCTCAGCGCATAACTAGGCATACTAATGACTCTTCTGCAAAAAGTAAGGTTATTCATTGCGTAGTATTTGGGGTGTGTTTTTGGATATCAAACTTTATATTTAATGCACTGATAATAAAGAGTATAATTGCGAAATTAGCTGAATGGTTGATCGGACAAGCTGATGATTGGTTGCTAAACAAAATTTTATACTTTATCTTTTTTAATTGCTGGATATTGCCCATGCTTTTCTTCAGCAAGCTTTTGAACTTTCTATGGTATCAAGATATTGCTGATATAATATTCGCTCGTGCAAATATTAAGAAAACTATTGATCACAAAATTAGTGTTTCCGCGGCTGACCAGCTCAAAAGCTTTTTACTACAGACAGTTTATTGTGTTCAAGGATATCTTGTGTACCTTTTACCCCTGCCTGCCGTTTTGCAACATTTTTACTATTTATGTCACCTGGCGTTATTGTCTTCTTTATATGCGTTTGAATATAAGTGGGTACAAATGGGTATGCTGCTAAATAGACGTTTACTCAATATTGACAGAAAGTGGCCATATTACTTAGGATTTGGTTTTCCTTTAGCAATAATTACTATGGCTTTTCCGTCGTTTATTGATAGCATGATCGTATTTGCTACACTGTTTCCTATCTACATTATTAGCAGTGCTAATATTTTAGATGACCAGAGTCCATTAGCAAGCGTTCCTTTGCATACTTTTAAATTCGCTGATTTTGTATCGGATATGATTCTATCATTCGTCTGGAATGTAATAACTGCTGGATTTACCTTTTTTTTAAGGTAGCAACAAATGTAAATTAATTTTAATTTTTAGACTATTTTTTCAATGTATTAGTGAGAAAAAAAAAATTATAAATGTTTGTTATTTTATCATTATTGCTTTACTGTATGACATGCCTGATATCAAGCTGTTTTGATTATTGGATGTATATATGTATATATTGGTGGTGTATGTTTGCAAGTTCCTGAATGTTGCAAAGTTGTTCCTTTGCTTTATTTTTATGTTATTTATTTTCCTTTGTTTTTTAAGATTTTTGTCCTTTTTTTATTATGTCCTCCATTATTAAATTGGAGCAAGATAATTGCAAACTTTTATTTATAGAAAAAAAAGTTCTGGTTATCACATTTGAAAGGTGTTTTCTTGTGTTGCACATCCAAATACCATCAGTAACAAGTTTTATTTTGTGGGTATTTTCCCATTGATTTTGAATTATGAGGCAAGATGTATCTTCAAAGAATGATTGATTTATTTCACTTGCAAATCTTTTCAAAAAATTACATTTTACTAGGGGGGGGGGGGGAGTCATTCCATGGTAACTTGCGTTACATTTAGAATAATTGACTTCAGTAATTTTAGTAATATAACACCAAAAAATATTCAAACTGTAAAGTTGATGTGATTTGTTAATTAAACCTATCCCTATCCAAAGAAAAATTTGCATGAAAATTACTTAAATTTAGTACTATTTCTTGAACTCTGGAAATTATATTTACTATGGTAACTTACGTAACTGAAAAAAGAACGTAAGTTACCATAAAAAATTTAATTGCCATTGTTCAAGAAATAGCACTAAATTTGGGTAATTTTCATCCAAATTTCAGTTTGGATAGGTTTAATTAACAAATCGCATCAACTTTAGTTTAAATATTTTTTGGTGTTACATCACTAAAATTACTGAAATCAATTATTCTATATATAACGTAAGTTACCCGAAATACAATGATAAACAAGGGAAATCAAATTAAACTTGATGTACTTTACTACTCATAATTTGATTATATATGTGATTACTTCCTTTTCTATAAGGGCCTTGGTGAGATTGAGAAAACGGCCTTATAAAGATGAGAAAAATGTTTGCACATACTATGTTCCGGCATCTTCAATTGTTTCATAAACACAAGCAATCTGTTGGCAATGTTATCTTACACTTACCCCCCCTCCCCCTCATCCCTTTATTTTTTCTAGTTATATTTACTATTATAAAAAGGAAAACAGTCGTCAAATTTTTGGGATTTTTTTTTCCTTTAATGGTAATCTGGCTATATTAAGTTATTGGTTTGGTGCCTGCTGGGAAATCTTGCCAAACATCGGTGGGTGACTTTAACACATCTGTTCCAATTTATTCAGTATTAACACAATTGATTTAATAAGTACATTTACATACAGAAGGCATTAATTTTATGTATATATACAGACGTAATTTAATTATGTATTAGTGATGATGGGAATGGGCTGTACTGCATCATTAAGAAGACCCTTCACTCACTTGAAAACACTCCCTTGCTAATGTTAAACCTATATGGGCAGGTTGTTTTCGAATTTTTTGTTTAACTTTGAATATTTTTAAGTTTTGAAAGGGAAAGTAGCTTTATTTAAAATCTGCAACCGAAATTGGAAAAAAGAAAAAAATAACCATATTAGAGATCGACATCGACTATCCATTCGGCAAAAAAAAATTGTTTTAAAATATTCAAATTTAAACGAGTATTTTGAAAACAAGGCTTAACATTAGCGAGCGGGTGTTTTCAAGTGAGTGAAGATAGAAGAATTAATTAAAAATAGGAATGCATAAAAAGAATTGTAATGGGTCCTTCAAGATGCATAATTTTTCCTTGTAAGATTGCAAAAGAGGCCTATTTTGTAGTAAATACATTGAATCTGTCTTTATTTCTAAAAGGAGGACAGAGTTTTCTGGTGTCTGGCTCCCAAGATTTCAAAAGCCTAGCAGCATCACTGTGTGCAACCAGAATCAGTTTTTTAAACACTTAAAAACAAGTGTTTTGTTTTCATAGTTTTATATCATTTGGCAATAAATCTTGCTTTCTTAAACGTGACAAGGCCTGATATTCAGGATGGAATGGTGGGTATTCCCTTGAATTTTAAAATCCCGTCCAAGAGAGTTTCGCAAATGGGAACTTACCTCCAGCCCAAGAAGTTTCTTCAATTTTTGGAAAATTTAAGTTTTATAACAATATAGTGGGAGGAGCTATGTAATGTATATGAAATTAAGTCTGCAAAAACTGAATGAAATTCAGTTGTTTAGGACACATAACATTTGGTTTAAAAAAAAATTTCCAAATTGTTGACAAATTCTTTTAATGGTACTCTGCCATGTGTGTTATGCACAGTTAATTCAGGATTAAAGATAATTTTCTCACCTTCTCAAAGAGTTTTATCAACCCCATCACTTACAAATGTTCGTAGAAAGACTGCATTTTAAGCCCTGCCTGAACCTTCCCAATGCACAAGGGTCATTTCCCCTTCCTAAATGAATAAAATTTCTACAAAATTGTATATTTCCATAGAATGAGAATGAGATGGTCTTTAATATGTCATGTTGGTTGGATAGAATCCTGCTAGCATTTAAAAAGAAGAATCAAAATTAAAATACATAATGTTAAAAAGTTGTTCTCAAGTACAAACTAGCTACTTTCTAAATTCATTTTTGTTCCTACGCATAAGTTTGGCAGGTGATCTTATTTAGAAACTGTGGAATCGAATAGTTTTGTCTATTTTTCGATAAAGGCTTGTAGAGATCCCTTTAGAAAATGCTGTCAAAGTTGGCTTTTAGAGAAGCAAATTTCCAGACGAAGCTACACATTACGGATCTTTGATATGAAATTCTTTTATCGAAAAATGAAGAAAACTATTTAGTAATCAAATCACTTCAAACTCCAATAGTCATGCGATGCCTAAAAGTGTGCTTTTATGTTTGAAAATAAATCTGTTAATGTCAGCAAATTTCGCAAAGAAAAATATTTTTTGACATCATCTTTAAGGAACATGACCCCTTTCTAAATCAAGGGCTGGATGCACCAATGCCATTGTAAGAAGCCCCAAGGCCCTTATAAAATGGAAGTTATATATATGCATTATAATGCTTTTAGCTTGATTAGGCCTGCTAGCCCTTCAGATATGATTGGCACTATATTTTGGCAATTTATCATGGAGGGACCATGATATATATTTAATATGTATTAAACAAGTACCGTTATATTTAAATTACAGAGATTTCCATATCTCATGGTAAAAGTGTTTGCATCATATTGGAGTGAAAATTGTATATAATTACCTTTGTATATGAAAATTTAAATCTTTATGAATGTTAGTGTTACATTGGTATTTTACTAAAATTTGGTGTTGCTGAAATGTGCTAAATGTTAAAAGTATCTTTGCAGAAACAATATAAATTATATTTATGCAGAATTTTTACTGATAAAAGATGTTGCACATTGTATTTGAATATGTGCTGTTCATGGGCTATCCAGAAATAGTCCTTCCTGAAATATTTAGAATATTCATAATATCTAAAGTCTTCATAATTTAACTGAAACTTGTAAGAAAGGTTCAGATATTATTAAGTTATTTGCTGCTTAAGTTATTTTTTATTCAAATTTCAAGGTGCTATTTCAGGAGAAAGGGGAAAAAATGTGTAGTTGTGATTGTTTTATGAATGCTGTATGTTACTTTTCTTAGTGTGTTATAGTTATTTAATTGTACTGTAGTCATCTTCTGCAATGCTCACATATAACTTTTGTAATAATATCTTCACTTTATTTTGATTTTATATTATACTACTACTTCTAAAGTGAAATTTTATTTTTAAAATCTACATTTTTACCTTTTTAAAGAAAAGTTCCAGTTTCTTTGTTCTGTTATATAATATCTTGCATTAATAATATATAGTCAAGTTTTCTCTAATACAAAGAATACTCTATGGTTACATTATTTGTAGGAATTTGCTGTGGACCAATAGAAAATACTTATTTTTATTAGAATTTGAGAAGTTGTAAAACTTGTGTAATAATACTCCTTACTTAAATTAGCTCATGAAAGTTTTTTATGTGAAGAATGACATTTTGAATACTTTCTGTTTTGGCTGAGCTTTTTACTTTACTTTCCTGTTATAGATTTTACCATAATTAGTATTTTTCAGATGTCATATACGCACCACATTGGCATAATTTTTTTTCCCCGCTAATTTGGTGAAAACCTTGTTTTTGAATATTAGTTACAAATAGCATGCAATAATAGCACGTGATTTTTTATTTCAATATAAAAATAAAATAAGGTAATAAATGAAATAGCTTTCTATTATTTTAAAAAAGGAAATAAAAATAAATAAACAATAGTTTGATATAAATAAATATTGATATACATAAAAATAATTTATAGAATTAAAATAAAAGTAAATAAACAACAAATATAAACAAAATAACCGGGTTACTATATGAGGCATAAAATTGCCATTTTGTTGCAATCACGCAAACGTGGTACGTATATGACATCTGTGCCATATTTTTGTTTGATGACAATTTTGTTAAAATTGTAATTAAAGCATACTTTTTCTGAATTTCATGTGTCATTCATTATTAAATAATAGTCTTGTTTATTGTTTTCAATCGCTGAAAAAGTATTATGATAAAAGTACCTCAATCATGGAAAAAGATTGTGTTATGGATAATTATGCTTCATTAGTAACTTAGTTTCTAGAATCCCCCACTGATTTAGCTATGATTTTTGGTGACTTTTCTTGGAGTGAAAAATGTGCCAAGTATGATAACATTGCTTAAAGTGTGCCAAGGTAGAAATTTCAAATGGGTTAAAAGTTTGCTTGTTTTATCCTTCTGCTCATGTGTACTTCAGTGTCAATCCATTGCATTTTTTTTCTTTAAAATGATGGAATGAAAACTTAATATAATAACAATATTTTATAAATAAATGATGCAAAGCAAAAGTATTTAATTAAAAATTTATTTTAAATATTTACTATTGACCAGCAATTTATTGAAAGCAGTAAAAGAAAAAAAAATTATCACTTGTTAGTAAGGCTGTTGTTTTCCTCCTTGAAATATTCTACACATTTATGCAGGCATATGAAATGTAATATATCTATTTTCTTTTTATAGTTCCTATTTCCCCAAATTTCAATTAAAATTTAATTTTAAAATAGTTAAAGAGGAGTAGACTGCATACCAATATGTTAACATTTTTAATTACAAATTACTTATCTAATAGTGTTTCGGAATAATACTTAGTGATTTTAATTCTCTTAGTAAGTTTCTGTAACCTAAAACTTTTTAGGAAGGTTTGATATATATAGAATACAAATTAGCAGTTATGCAAGTGTGTATTCTTCTTAAACCAAAAGACATAAAGCCAGTAAATTTCCCTCTATTTTTTTTTTTTCTGCATCTCATCTTAGTGCCACTCTTCAAGGACAAGACATTAGCCAAGAAATATGTGTAGATACCCTAAATCCTGGCTTGAAATTGAATTTTGCCAAGGAGGGGAGGGGAGTCTCCCTCCCAACAAGGGAAAAAAAAAAATCTTTAAACCCTACATTATTTTACGTGCTATTTAAAGAATTATATTAATGCAGACATGACAAAATACCATTGAAAAAATTAAGTCAACTCAGAATGATTATGTAAAATGTATATTTTTACTATAAAAAAGGGAAGAAAGTCAAATTTTATAATTGTGGTGTATTTTTCGCCTTCCAACAAATATTAGGAGCAATTAGCTTGTTAAATGAATTTCTGAATTTAGATTTTATTTGATTTAGGGTGCTGAAGCCTCTTTTACAAAGTACACTTCATGGAGATAGAAATAAGAAGGAGAACAGTGAAGATAGGCTTTCAAGATCAGAACATGGACCGGAAATTAGTACCCGGTTCGTGGCGCTGGTGCTCCCAAAGGCCGGTCATGTGACCTGTCAAACATGACAAATTGTCGTCTGCTCTTCCTGCATTTTGGTTTCGAGCATGGTAAAGAGTTGTCAGTCGAAACCGGAAATAGAGGGTGCTACACTCCCCAAAGGCCCAAAAAACGGAAACGCCGCCATACTAGATACCACTTTTAGTTCCATAAGTAGAAACATTATCGTTGTTCTCCTTCTCTCTACCTTCATGGTACACTTTTACTCCTTCACAAGGATTAAAAAGGTTTACTCCTTTACCTCAAGGAGTAAAAGTAATAAGATCTTTACAGCTCTTCTAATCTCATTTTTCTTTATTGCTTACTCTAGACCTATTTGACAGGGTGCAGCGACCGGTGGCTGTTATTGCCCTTTTTTGTTATTTTCAGTCACAGGGAAAAAAATCTTTAAATACATCTATTGGTCGGAAAAAATTGTGAATTTAGTCAATTGGTTGAGGGAATAAAATAATAAAATTAGTCTTACGCATGAACATAGGTATAGATAAGGACTTCTAACGAAATAGTGTTAATATCAATTTGCGACTTTGGCACCTACATGGTAGCGAGTGTACAACTGTGCTATGGTAATGCCACCTACAAACAACAATATGGATACATACCATAGAATAAATCTATTATACCTACCAGACGATGGCTGTCAAGCAGACGATTTGAAGAAGTAGGTGAACTAATACAACTGTCCTACACAGACATTGTATTTAAAACGATTTTCTTCTTCGAAAGGCTATTTTATTAAAAGTATTTATCTATGTCTTTGTTCATAGAAAAAAATCACTAAATTCGTCGATCAGTTGTGGGGGAAAAAACGGCAAAGTTTGCCAATTGGTCACAAGAAAATAACGCGAAATTCGTCGGGGGGAAAATCTTGAAATTTTTCAGTGAGGCACGAGAAAGGAAAAAAATAGTGCATTTCATCAATTTGTCGCCAGAAAAAACCTAATAATTCGCCAATCGGTTATGAAAAAAATCGCGAAGTTCGTCAGTCGGTCACGGGGGAAAAAAGAAGTGCTAAGTTTGTCAATTACTCACCAGACAATATCGCAAAATTCGTCAATCAGTCACGGGAAAATATTGTGAAATTCATCAGTCGATCGCAGGAAAAATAATCTAAATTTGTCATTCGGACACGGGGGGAAAATACGAAGTTCGCCAATCTGTCAAAAGACAAAAATGCGAAATTACGCAAATTTCGTCGATCGATCGCAGAAAAAATGCAAAGTTGGTCAAGGAAAAAACGCGATGTTTGTGGGGGGGAAAAATCACAAAATTTATCGTTCGGTTGCAGGTAAATTAAATAATGCAAAGTTCTCCGGAAAATAGTGAAATTTTTTGGGTGGGATTTCAAAATTTTCGACGCAAATCCCCCCATCCCGCTCTGAAATTCAAGCCCTACCCTAAATAATAATTAAAAAAAGAGTTATTATATGTAATGCTTCTTATTTTATTTTAGATTTTATATATTGCATTATAAGTTCTCCATATTAGCATTGACTTAAGGATCAGTGTAATTTTTTTTTAGTTTTGGGCCCAAAATTTCTGTTTGTTTCCAACACAAAGTTGCTCGCTGCTCATAATTAAAAAAAAAAACCTTCTAAAGTCTTTTGTTTGTGTCATCTGACATACCATCAATACCTCTACCAAAACTTTAAAATGAATTTTTCTCAAACTGGTGTTTTTTGAACTGGTAGGCATTGTGTGAAAGTTAATAGTTAACTATAGATTCTGCTCCACCATCAGCAGCTTAGATATTCTGCTCTCAAAGTTGGTCGACGGAAAGTGCTGAGTTTGAACCCATGTTGCATTCAGTGTTGAATCCAGGGGGTGGCCGGGGGGGAATGTCCCCCCCGGAACACTGAAATGTCCCCCCCCCCCCCCCGGAGTATTTGAAATTTTATGCTTTCCGAGGTCAAAAAGTGGAATTTCCCCCCCGGAACTCTATAATGTCCCCCCCGGAGCTACAGAAATCCCTCCCGGAGAAAAGTGTCTGAATTCAACACTGGTTGCATTTATCAGCCTAACCCTTCATAGTTTTGGGAGGGGGGGGGGTTCGGGTTTTAGCTGTCAAAAACTAGTTTTTAATATGAAATAAGTTTAAACCATCAAAAACACCAATATTTAAGTACACTCAGAGGACGAAAAAGAAAAAATACTGTTAATATAGCAAGATACAGCATTGCTTTTTGTTTAATGATAGTGTAACTGTAGTTTCGGTATACATCAAATTGTAATCAAATATGAAATTAGATTTTTTTTCTTTGTTTATGACTTAATTTTCAATTTTTTCATATAAATTTCTGGTGTGGCTTTTTTTGCATACTTGATTACCTTATTTTAAAATACAGCACAGAACCATTCATCCAGAATGGTTGGGATCAGATGTATTCTGGATAAAACTGGTTGGGCATCTGCATACAAATCAAAATGTCCAATATCTAACTAAATATGTTCCTATTTTAAATTCTAGATGTTAGCATCAAGTTATATCATGCAAGTTGTATTGTTTCAAGCAATACACAACATGTCAAACTGGCATTGTATAGCACTTTTTCTGAAATCTGTCAATTGGAAATATTTTGGTTTCTGGATAAACGGTTCCATATACCCTTTAATAGAAATATCTTCTCTGCAGCATTAAATATTTTTTGTTTGGGACAAATACAGAACATGAACAATAAAATTTATTTTATAAATGAGAAAAGAATTAAATGTTGGGATAAAAGGATTAAAATATATTTTAATCCTTTTTTTCCCAAAATTAATTGTTGCTATTGACTGACAATCACTCTTATTCCTTAAATAAGATAATTTCATTAGTATCACCTGAAATTCGGGAGAAATGAATAATTCACCATACCAGTAGGAAAAAATAAATTCCTTACCATATGATGAAATTATTCCTGTTTTATGTATAAATTGTGGAAAATTAAAAATGTAAGAACTTTTGAGACACATATACAGATTACATGTAATTATCACATTTATTTAATTTTTAATATTCTGCTTCAAAACAATCCTGTTATATCAAAAACAACCAAAATTAGTGATAGCACATCACTAATTCTAAACATTTCTCTAAACCTAAGCGATTTTAATTCAAAAATTTATCATGCTGCACTGCAATCTAATTGCAGTTTATCATATCCTCTACAATAGGTTTCAAGAATGTGTTTGCATATTATTTTATTAAAATTAGGTTTTTAACATACCTTCACACTGTAAAAAACTTGCCAACCCTGATTTGCCATAACTAGAGATGTAAAATTTCCGGAAATTTTGAAGTCGTTTTTTTTTTCTGGAAAAATTGATTTCTTACAAATGTTTCTCAAAAATAAGTTACATTTTCTTTAAAAATATAAAATAATACGCATTTTTTTAATTTCTGCATACCAAAGAAAATATTTTTTTGCACTTTACATGTGTGTATATATATATATATATATATATAAAGGTCAGCCTTTCAGTTTCAGAATTTTCACAGTAGCTTTTCTTGCTTAATTTAACACCATTATTTGTAATATATCATGTTTCTGTTGAAATGATTTTTCAGTTGCATTTGTTCAATTACCAGTAGAACTAATTAAAAAAATAACAAAATAAATCTTATGAGTTTCAACCAATATCACTGCAGTTTGAAAGCAAATTTAAATCCCTTCTACATAGTATTGGTTTGTACATAAATGACACCATTTTTCTTTTTCTTGAATGTAACCAATTCATATGAATGTTTGGAGTGTCCAGTCAGATTCCGTTTTATTTGGTAATATATCAATCAAAGCTAAGATAGGATTTCAAAAAAAAGTATTCCATATTTTGGTACTTGTAGGAGGACTTTATCACCATTTTTTATTATTTCTATCAAGTTGCTGAAGTTTTTTGTCAACTTTCAATTTTTGAGCTAGTAAAGCATAATTGATTAAAATTTATTGCAAAGAGTTGATTAGTTATCCAGAAATCAAAGTGTAACAACATTTTTAAGTGTAGAAAGCTATGGTTGTGAAGAAATTTGAAGTAAAATTAGATGTAAATAAACAAAGAAACGTCTAAATCAAGCAAAACAAGACTAGTAAAAGCAGGAAAAGGTGCAGGAGAGCAATTGGAGGTAGAAGAATAAGGTATCTGTGTATAGGTCACAGAAAACAGTCATCTCGGTATGTGCAATATGAAATGATGCACTGTAATGGGAAGCTGAAACAAAGTACAGTTCTGAGCAGAGTGCAGTATTTTGGTCTAAATTCTAGAATTCCATTTAAAAAAAAACCTAAATAACAAGACCCTACTGCCTACTATTTCTCTGTCTAGTAAACATGCCTTTTAGCTCAGTTTAATATTATATTTTCAACCTTTATTTGATTTATAATTCTTTTTTTCATGAAATTCTAGTATTTGGACCAAAATACTGCATTCTCTACAGAACTGTACTTTGATTCAACTCCACATTTCAGTGCGCCATTTCATGTTGCATTCACCGAGATGATGCTTTCTGTGACCTATACACAGAGACTTTACTCTTCTATCCCTAATTGCTCTCCTTCACCTTTTTCTGCCTTTATCAGTCTTGTTTTGCACATGACTAAGTCATCCCTTTGTTAATTTACTTCCAATTTCATCATAACCATAGCTTTGTACACTTAAAATTATTGTTATGTACATCAATTTCTGGGTAACTAATCAACTATTTATGATATTTGCTTAATTTTATTATGCTTTACTAGCTCAAAAATTGAAAGATGGCAAAGAACTTTAGCAACTTGAGAGCAATCATAAAAAATAGTGATAAAAGTTCGCCTATAAGTACCAAAATATGACATTTTTATAAAAAAGAAATCCTACCCTAGCTTTGATTGACACATTACCAAATAAAATGGAATCTGTCTGATACTCCAAACATTCATATGCATTGGCTACATTCAAGAAAACTAAAAATAATTATTGTCAACCTAACCAGGTTTTAGTGCTTTTTTCTGATTATCTGGCTATAACGTTTCATAAAATAATTATAATTGATCAAACTATATTGCATGATATTTTTGATTAAATTATCTTTCCCAGTGGTATATAGTTTTTATGGTATAACTAAGAAATATATATTGGGTGTTTTATGATTCATCAAACTTAAAAAAAAAAAAAATTTTTTTCAAAAGGTTTCCACAATTTTGGCCAAATACTGTTTATACAGCTAGATAAGAGATTCATTGGCGATTTCAGCTGTTATGTGACATATTTTGTTATTCTAAAATCATCACATTTCTGGTGGATTCAGAATGGACATTGAAAAAAATTCCGAATTTTTTGAAGGGTCCTATGTTTTAAGGTGAAAAAATTGTAAAGGATCCTTTAAAGCACTAAGTTCTTCCTAAACTGCTTACAGATCATATTTTCATGGGAGACACTGAACATGAAAAAATATCCGAATGCAGCCATAATAATATTTTGAACATATTATTTTTATAAATTAAATTTCAATTTTTCCAATTTGGAAAAATTGAAAAATACCCCTTCGGAAAAAAAACTGTTTTTTTTCCCAAAGTTTCCGTTTTTTTCCGAGCATTCCGATCTCTAGCCATAACAAAACACCACTGCCTGACTTACATTATGGAGTGAAGTTACATGAGATATGTATTTATCTGGTGAATCATTAATTTTGTCTTCATAATTCCTTTTATGATAAACATGGTTTCTAAGAAAATCCATTCCTTTTTTTTTTACCCCCAAGAATTGCACATTAAAAAATTTGAAAAAATGAATGGTTCGTCAAATTTTAACATTCATTGAAAAAAAAAAAAAAAAATTAAACCCTTGTTTGTGTGTTTCAAAACCACAGTTACCAAGCAGCAGTGCCCACCAGTCAGAAGAGTTTTGTAGTGGAAACTACAAATCATTTTTTTGCTCTGATAGTTCCTGATGATCAAATTAATTATATTTTTATAGAATTTGTTGTCTAATGTAATGCTGATTTCAGTCCAAAATAAGTTGACAAAATTTCCCCCCCCCCCCCCCCCAAACAATTATAAAACTATCATAATTTAACAAGCATTTACAGGGTTCCCAGCGACAGGGAAAGTCATGGAAATTTTTAAATATATAGGAAAAGTCAGGGTGGAATTTACAAATATTTTCTAAAAAGTCATGGAAAGGTCTGGGGGGAAAAGAATTTGAATTTGAAATCATTTCTTTTTCAGAAAAGTGTTGCTATATTTCTCGCTACATGGCGCCTTTGAAAAATCTCTGTCTGTTTCAAGATCAAGAAATTCCTTCAAATGCAATGCAGAAAAACCATAATATGGACAAAAGTTTTCTACATTTTTGAGACTTTTTCATGACATTTCACATTCTAGACTTTGTTGTACGGCATTCATTTGAAAACTGGCAAAGATGAATTTTTTTTTAATTATAGCATTTTACAGAATTTAATTTTGCAATTTTCTTGAAAGGTGCTTGAATTTTCTCCTGGGAAAAGAATATGAGCCCTGTTATTATGATACAAATTTCTGATTTATATATATTTTTTGTTATTTTGTGTTATTTAAAGCAGATTTTGTGTATGCTCGTTTGGTCATGGAATTTTTTTGGATTTGGTCTGGGAAATTGCCAGACATGTTTTGCTGGGAACCCTGATTTACATTGGAAGTTATGCTAATACAGTAAAACCCCGGTTATCCGAAAAGCATGGGACAAAAGGATTTTTGGTTGACCGGAGTTCCATGGGAATTTTCGGATAACCGGAAGGCTTCCTAATTTTGTTCTACCAGATGACACTATTCACCCTTCTCACTTCCCCACAGTCAGGTAGCACGTTCGTGATTGCAGGTGAAGCAAGAGTCCGTATTATGAGCGTTTTCCCCTTCCTGTTTAAACGTGTTTTAATTTCCTCCCAACTTTATTTACGATGAGTAATGCTTTAAAGCACAAATGGATTGTTGTAAGCATGAAGAGCTCAATGCATTGAAAAGCGTGGATATTAGCCATGAACATAGAAATATATAAGGACTTCTAACGAATATCGTTTCGCGAATTTCGAACTTAATGGCAGCTGCACGTACAGCCCTGTGCAGCTGGCGAGCATTTTTGCTAAGGTAGTGACACCTACAACAACAAACCGAAACTGTATATCGAATGCCCACCAGACGATGGCTGTCGAAAAAGCAGACGAATTGGTGAAGTATAGAGCAACTGTTCTAAACAATTGCCACCTATTTGAAACATTTTTCAAAGAATGGTTTTCTTCTTTGAAAGGCTATTTCGTTAGAAGCCCTTATCTATTTCTATGTTTATGATACTAGCACTTCAATATACTGAAGTCCAGGAAGGTTCAACTGCATCAGATGTGTTCATGTTTAAAAGGTGGCGTGATAAGGCAGCATTGAAGTAATGCAAAGTTGGGGGGGGGAATCAGAACATATTTTGTAAAGAAATAAAATGTAAGTGTCTACGTAATAAAATGCCTGCGTTTACGTGATGGTCCAAATAATTAAATTGGCGCTGTTTATTTCATAAACAGCATGCTTGTTTAAAAATAAAATTTTTCATATTAAAAAAAGAGTTTTAACGTCTTTTGGTTAAGCCGATTTTTGGATAATCTGGATTCTACTGTACCTGTTTCAACATTCAAATACAAAACTAACTATGTAAGTAGGGCTTTACAAATTTAATAAAGTCTGGTAACCAGAAAAAAATACTAGTCGCCAGTAAAAAATATTTACACCCCCCCCCCCCCACCACCACCACCACCCTCTTCCCCGTCATTAATTTAAAAGAGGGAAAAAAACACAAGTTTTTATGAATTAATTGAGAAAAAATAATAAGCATAGTTTAGAATAGTACATAATTTAGAAAGATAATATAAACTATGTTTTCTAATGAAACTTATAAAAATTACAATCACTTATATAATGTTGACAACTTATATAAACACAAAAATCAGATTTGAAACTTACAAAAAAAACTTTAGCATTGTATCCAATTTTAGATGCCACAGAGGCTGGATTGATACTATTTCTTACTGTTTTGTTGAAATATCCTCCCACATTCTAATCACTTGATATATACTAGCTGGCTATAGCTGAAAAGAATGGTGTTTTATGTGATGAGTTGGAAAATGCCTTTTAAATTTAGTTCTTCCATTAAAAGTATGAGAGAGGAGGAAGATCACTGCTTGCCACGCACAAGTAGGGGTGGGGGAAGAGAAAAAATACCATTTGTGCTCATTTCTTATGTCAAATTTTTAACTTGGTAGCCAGTGGCGACTGCAGTTGTCAAGCCCTGCTTATATATACAAAATCTTCAAGGAGAGTGTGAAGAAAAAGCACCACTCTTATTTTCCCATTCGCACAACTTTCAGTATGCGGGAGCTGGCACTTTTCACTGTCTCTCTTGCTTGTTGATTATGCGAAATCTCCCTTGGTTTCCTATATTCATTTAGTTAATTTTTGTTTGTTTCATTGTATGATCTTCTTTCATAAAAAGTAAAATGTTGCATTTTTTCCTAAGTGTTTATTTTCTTTTAGTTGCATTGTTTAAAATTTACTTTTGAAAACTCAAATGTATTTCAACCTGTGCCTTAAGTCGTACTGGCTGATTTTACTTTTGCAATTTATGTATTGTGAACACCTGTTTAAATAACCCATGAGCTGCCACTGATAGCGTCTTGCATCTTCATGTTCTAAACTATACCCAAAGGATTATTGAAATCTGCAATTACCTTAGCAGTTCAACCTGCACACAATCCAGAAATTATGGTCTATCTAACTTTGAATTCTTTCGAAATAATGATTTCTTATCAGCATTTAACACTTATATGTGAAAAAAAAAAAAAAAAAATGTTAAATCACAACCTTATAAACACAGCTTTTCAAAATTAGTAAGAAACAAGTGAAATAAGAAGATACAAAGTTACTGCCGATTTATCGCACACACCTTGTGTATTTTAAAACAAAAACATGTCTATCAATAATTCTGACATCTTAACGATCATGGCAATAATTTAGTTACAACTGTGTCAAACTTTATTATGCTACACATATATATTTGCTTATAAATATCTCATAATTTAAATTTTTACCCTATTAAATGGTACTATCAAATAAAATTTGGTGCAACTCAATTAACTTTTTTTTTTTTTTCAAGCGTGAATCTTTTTTAATTTATTACTAAGAATGTAGAAACATGACTCAACAATAAACTTTCTTTTGCTGCAATTATGTAAAGCAACATTTTGAACATTTGAAGGAGTGTTACTTAGAGACCTATAGGTACACAGGCTGTTGTCTCGAATGATCCATATATTTTTATTTACAGAAACACATGCATGACTTCGACAATTACATAAATTTTGATGAAGACAGGATAGACACAAGGAAATAACATAACTGAAGAATTACAGCCTGGATACCCATAATGAGTGTGCAATGGAGGTGTGACGGGAGTTGAACCCGTCGCCCTGACCCCTATGCTCTCAAGCAATTAGAGGAGTGGTGCATTAACCATTCGGCCACAGAGGGCCCGATGTAAAGCAACAGTTGCAGTAATATAAATAATTATTTCAAAAAAGCTAAGGAGAAAGTGGCAGCAATTGCAACAGATGAATCAAACTTTGTAAGAGCTACTTCTTTACCCTAGTAAAAAAAGAAAAAAAAAATTCTTTTGTAAAATAAAAAAAAAAAGGGGGGGGGGCTGAACTAATTCCTTTGAAACTTTGTGCATATATTATAAACGAAACTGGGACACATGTTGCTTATTCATTTAAACATGCAAAATTTAATTAATTTCAAAATTTTAATTGATTTCTTTAGTATAACAGTGCTTTTTGCTGTAGTTAGTGGGCGATCGAAAAAATATATTAAATGTAAAAAAAATATAAGAGTATTCTAATGAAAACTATTTTGCCTATGACCTTTTGCAAGGCAGCATGTACTCTATATGCTCTGCTCAGGGTGACTCGATAAAAGAGTGATGGACATACGTATAGGACTCATGATCAAATTAATATTTTTGCCAAAACTGCATCAAACCAAAATACATTGCTTAGTGATGTTTGTCTAGACAAGTCAACCGCGACCTACATTATACACGGCCGGCGAGGCTAACAAAACAGAAAAGCTACCGCAGTGCTTTACACGTATGTTTTTTTACAGACCGCGTGTGTCACGTGTTGCTCAAATCTACCAATGCAGGTGTACGAAAAGAACATCACGTCACTCTAGCGGTCTGTAAAAAAAGATAAGTGGAATGGGAACAGATGTGTTACACTCACGCTAAAATGTAAACAAAAGATTGGCGACTGTTTGGTTGGCGCGATTTCCAAGACTGTGCCAAGCTACTATTTTCCGTTGCCATTTTGGAAACATAAAAAACAGAACATTTATAAATAACGTATTCGAAAACACAGAAAATCGTATTTCTACACAACAATTAAAATAAACCAAAAATACATTTTTTACAACATAAATTTAATGGAAAATGTTAATTACGTCATTTCAATCTTTTAAAGTGCACTACTATATTACAGTAATCCTTCGCTGATGCTAATTTTAATTTCACACAAACTTTTAGTTAAAATCATTACGTCATTTCAATCTTTTAAAGTGCCCTCATATATCGGAGTAAACATTCGATTATTTAGTTTCTAATTTCATGACGAACACAACATTTGTAAATAATGACGTATAAGTAAAACCAGAAAGTAAATATCAAAATAAAAGAAAAATAAATTTTTTTAACATAAATTTAATAAAAAATACATTACCTACGTCATTCTTCTAAAGTCGAGGCTAATGAAAAAGAAAGGCTACTGCGCTTTACGCATATCTTTTTTTACAGACCGCGGGAGTCACGTGATGCTCGAATCCACCAATGCAGGTGTACGAAAAGAGCATCACGTCACTCTAGCGGTCTGTTAAAAAAGATAAGTGGAATGCACCGCGGTAGCCTGTCTTTTTCGTTAGCCTCGTCTAAAGTGGACTGCTACAATCAGAATAATCATTCGATAACTGATTTTATAATTTTGCACAACCCTTTAGATAAAATTACGTCATTTCAATCTTTTAAAGAGCACTACTATATCAGGGTAACCATTCGGTAATTCAAATTCTAATTTAACACAAACTATTAGATAAAATCATCGCGTTATTTCAGTTTTGAAGTGCTGAACTTGTTTTTCTGCTTCCTCATAAAAACTTACCTGGTATTCTCGAAAAATGGTATCCATAGCTACGGACATTTTCCAACTTCTACCAGCAACTACAAACGTCAAAACAATTTCGATAAACAAAATAGAATGATAAATTCAATTCTACCACTCTAACTGCCACTGTAATAACCGCCAATACGTAATAATTCACATGACAATTAAAAACCAATCATTAACTCAACAGTTATGCAAATTTATTTCCCTTCCATATATAGTTCTATAATACGCGACTCTGCAACCAATAACGTGCAATAGAACGTTCTTCTACAACCAATCGCGTTTTCTCTACTTTTCATCATCAATGACGTAATACAGACGTGTGCAAACATTTCCCTTAACATCCACGCAAATACAGATTACAATAACAAATTTCAACACCAGTAACTAAATACAAGCTTAATAGCCGTGTTGCCATAAAAGAAAAAACAGTCCCCAAAGTTTGGCAACTTTTTCTTTTTTTTAACCGATTATTTTTTTTTTTTTTTTAGTGTGAGTGTAAAGCATCTAAGCCGTGGAATGCACCGTGGTAGCCTGTCTTTTTCGTTAGCCTTGGAGTGGACCATCTTTACATGGCAATTTGTACAAAGGACGTGTAAACGTCCTTGTGACATCTTAAATGTCATTAACCGGCCGTGTATAACGTAAGTCGCGAGTCAACAAACATTAGCTTGACCATAATGCCAGGCGCGTCAATCAAATTTTATTTCCTGTATCTCGCCATTCTCCTTACCGCGACCTATGTTATACACGACCGGTGCATGAAGTTTAAAACGTCACATGGAGTGGATCATTTTTACGCGGCTATTGGTGTAAAACGGTGGGTGTGACGATGATTGATTTGATGGGATGAGAGTAATAAATCAATTGCCGTAATAATATTATTTAATGGATGGAGGAATAAGATCGTATAGTGAACTTTTAAATATTATTGCAGTTGTGATTTAAATAAGCAAATAACCCTGCACAATTTGTGCATCTCTTCTTTTGGTCGAAATTCTTTGAAGAGAGAATCAAAGCAATAAAATAAATAAAACATTCTTACTTGTGTGAAGAAATAGATGCAGACTATAAATGATGAATACTCTATAAGAATTGGATCCATAAAATCTTTATTGTAATTCTTGAGGAAGGATGAGAATAAAATCAGCTGCACATCATGGCTTTATAAAGTTCTGGCTCAATCATCATGAAATTCGAAGAATCTCTAAAATATTCCTTCTGGCCGAATCCATTAAGGGACGTAGAATTAATGCAGAATTAGTTAAATTACCAGTTGATTTAAACTTTTAAAATATTAAACTTAAATTTTACAACAGCATTTTTATAGAATAATTAAAAACTGAAAACGCGAAATTGAACTCCATAAGAATCGGCATTTGTCGATCTCGGACAACGAGCCGAAGCTCAGCTCAAAGATACGCGCTCCACTTTATTTTTACAGCATCATTTTTGTTAAAATTCTGTTGGAAAAATGCGCAACATTAATATATATACCCATAACAGGGGTGCACAAATGTGAGAGCAAGATTAATTTAAACTAATTTGTTGATTAGGAATTACGTGAAAATTAAAATAACAAATCAGAAACTCATTAACATTTAATAATTAAAAGAACCATTCTAATTTGTATTTGAAAGACACGCCCCTTTCGCCTGCAGCGCTACGCGGCCCAAATATGAAATACTTCCCAAGTCCGGAAAACACATCGAACAAGAGCGACGCATGCGTAAAACGCAGGAGCGGGGAAGAGCCGCCGAATGCGATGACGTCACAGCTCAATATCAGCGCCGATTGAAGCGAACGCAGGAGGGATGCTTTGCCATAGAAACAACATGCACGGCGGCGACGGTTGCCGATAAAATAGCCTTTAAATGAGCGGCAAATAAACTGGAAAGGTTATAAAATACAGAAATACGATGAGCTGAAATATAAAAGAATTAAGACTGTGATATATCTTTATCACAGTGGGCTTGTTGCTTTGCACTAATCTCCGTGTAAATATGATCCACTGCATGTGACGTTTTAAACGTCATGCACCGGCCGTGTATAAGGCTCCTATAATAGATCAGTTTCAACTGACGTCACACCCTAGCAACTAGCTTTGTTTTTTGTTTGCCCATCAAAAATGGTGGATTGTGATTGGTTGACTCGTAAATCAGGCTACAAATCCACGATTATGATTGGTTGATAACTTTTGGTGGGCTGGTGATCAGGTGGTTGAAACTGATCTATAGGAGCTGACGCATATCCATTTTGTTTCGGATTATTCCTGCTCAGTTCAGCATCAATCTACCGCAACCGGAGTTGGGGTTGCCTAAGACTCGGTTCTGATTGGCTGAACCGGTTCTGATTAGCCTGGTTTTTCGACTGAACTCCAATTTGAGACCCAAATCTGCGAGGATGCGTCAGCCTGTATTATAGGAGCTCTAGCCGTGTATAACGTAGGTCGCGGTTTTACTTGTATCATTTTTTACAGACCGCCGGAGTCACGTGATACTCGAATCGCGACCTACGTTATACACGGCCGGTGCATGACGTTTAAAACGTCACATGGACTGGATCATTTTTACACGGTATTAGTGCAAAACGAGGGGGGGGCGCGTCGCTTTGCACCAATAACCGTGTAAAAATGATCTACTACATGTGACCAGCGTCACGTGACTCCCGCGGTCTGTAAAAAAATATACGCGTAAAGCACCGCGGTAGCCTTTCTTTTTCGTTAGCCTCGGAAGTGTTCCACTTCATGTTACGTTTTAAACGTCCTGCAGCGGCCGTGTATAACGTAGATCGCGGCCCTAGCCCCTGCGATCCTGGCATTACAGTGGTGGACATAATTATAAGACACCTTCCTAATTTGAAATACAGTGATAGAAAAGATTCAGAGCTTAAAATGCTTTATCAAATAGGACAAAAACATTAATTTATTCTGTTATCGCACGTAATTGGGACTTAAAACGGCCTATAGAGGCGCTGATTGCAGCCGTCGGTACAGGAAAATTGGCCCTTTAACTAATGCTAAAGTGCCATTGAAACCATTATTTATTGTAAACGCGTTTGAAAGTGTTAGATATTCAAATTCGGATAATTTTTACTTTGACA
This sequence comes from Maratus michaelseni, assembly GCA_963931845.1. Classification (NCBI taxonomy): domain Eukaryota; kingdom Metazoa; phylum Arthropoda; class Arachnida; order Araneae; family Salticidae; genus Maratus; species Maratus michaelseni. The sequence continues at coordinate 15,214,759 of OZ007598.1, forward strand.
TTCAACACAGAACACAAATAGCACATGAAATCTGAAATTGTGCATAAAAATAATCATTATGAACAAATTTAAAATGCATGTAACGCAATGGGATTGACGCAAGTGATTTTCCTGAAGGGAGCAGTTATATCTTTTTTCCACCAGATGGCGTATTCGAGCGCTTTAATTCCCAATTGTTTTACAGAAAGGATATTTTTATAGAATTTAATAAAAAAATACCATGGACAAAATTATAAGACACCCTAACATTTTAATTAAAAGATCTGTTTTTTTTTTCGAAATATGCAAATTTCCTGCATGCTGTTATGACGTCAGCAGTTAACTAAAGCAGACGATAACCGACTTCACGCATTTACAAACATGCCACGAGGTACAGAATTAAAAGAAAGGGAAATTCGCGAAATTTGGAGATTAAATGGAACTGGTGCTTCAGTTAATTATATTTCAAAAGCTATTAAACGTTCTAGATGTGCAATTTCAAATGTTTTGAAAAGAGGAAGTAATGGATCGGTGATTAAAAAATCTGGACGTACTCAGTGTTTGTCCTCGAGAGACAGACATCATGTGCTTTCGCTCGCTACACAGAATAAGATGACCACTACAGGCATTAAAAATGCTTTGAAACTGAATACGCCACCGAAGTGATTACGTCACTGGTGTGCTTTCGTCTGCTATGGGCCACAAGTGGCCGAGTTTCTAATGATAATGACATGAGAAATTATTTTAAAAAATCGTATTAAAACAAATATTTTTTTTCTGAAATTTTAATCCTTTGATTTGCATACATTGATGTAAGAAGTACTATTTTCTGAAATATGATTAAATTATTTGTAGCTCAAATTTATGTTTTTTAGTTTTAAAATTTAAAAACGCCGAAGTTCATACACATCATCCTAGCAATTTAAGATTTAGGGGTAGCGCCATCTACGATCAGTAATCTCAAAGAAAGTAGAATCAGTCTCGGATATTTTTCTGCTTTTTACAGATTATATGAATTTATTAATTTCTTTTTGATCGATTTAAATGATTTTTAAATAACTTATTTACTTTTATATTTTTTTACTGAATATTTAAGTTTTTGAATCATTTAAAATTTTTATAGAACATTATTGATATTTTAATGATCTAATCATAAAATACAAATTTATTTACCTTCATAATGATAGAAAATTTTGTATTCAGTAAAAATCTTAGGAACTAAAAAGTGTTAATTGCTTTTCCATACATATATTTACAAATATGACAGTCAGATTAGAAATGTCAGAATGTTAAAATTCAGCGATTATTTTATAAAATCACGTTTGCTTATAAAGTTTCTTTTGGTTGTTAGATGGGTAGATTAATTACTTTTTTTTTTTTTTTCAAATTAAAGATTATGACATTAGTAAATTATCTTTTATGTTACGGCAGTTTGAGGGGGTGGAGGGATAAAGTGTTTAGGAGGTTCTAAAGTGTGAAGATTTTAAAAATGTTTCAGCAGTTTATATACATATATTTGTTGCATATTTCTGCACTGTAAATTAATTATTATTTCTATTGCTCAAATCTGATATAGGTATGTCGAAGATATTTTATATATTTTTTTATAAACAAACATGATTTTTTATAGCATGTTAAATTGCTAAATTAAAAATTTGCTTGTAAAAAAAAAAAACGTATAAAGTTTTTTTTATGGATATTTTGGATAAATTAGATTTTTTTTCACGTTTTTTAATTAAAGATTATGACTACTATCAAACTATTTTCTTTCTTACTCTCTTTGCCTCCATATATAATTAACACTATTTAGTTTTCTGAGTTTCTTATTAAACAACAGATTTTGCACAGTACACAAGGTAAATAAATTATAATTAATGATCAGATTAATAAAAATATTAATTTCTATAAAACATTTTAAATGATTGAAAATCATAAATATTTAGTAAATAAAAATCTAGATAAATAAGTTACTTTAAAATAATATCACATAAATAAGAGAATGATGACCTTTACTGATCGCAGATGGCGCCACCCCTAGACCTTTCTTCGATATATTATTTTTTGGATTGGGACGTTAGCGTTTGGAAATTTTAAAACTTAAATTACACAAATCTGAGCTAAAAAATACCTTAATTACACTTACGCAAATGATACCTCTTATATCAAGCTATCCTAATCAAGGGATAAAAGTTTTAGAAAACTAATATTTTTTTTAATATGATTTTTTAAAACAATTTCCCTATGCGCCTATGTGTCTCGCGTGGCCGTAGCAGACGACAAGAGATAAATGACGTCACACTTCGGTAGCGTATTGTTCATGGAGAACCATTCGCAGGGTGTTGCATAATGCTTCCTATGTGAAATTAAAAAAATTGAAGAAAAAACCACCGCTTCTAAGGCGGCACAAAAAGTACCATTTAAACTTCGCTATAAAAACTATGGCCTGGACCTCAAAATGGCACTCTGTGTTATTTTCTGATTAAAAAAAGTTTAACCTGGATGGTCCTGACGGGTTTCACTATTATTGGCATGATTTACGGAAGTCTCCTGATGTACAAATGAGGCGCCAAATGGGTGGAGGCTTAGTAACGGTTTGGGCTGTTTTTTCGGCTCAAGGGAAAACCGGTATCGTTTTTGTGCATTCAAGAATGAATTCCGAAAAGTATAAGAATCTTCTTAAAGATCAACTAGCCATATACGGTGAACTTCTTTGTGGCGAAAACTACAGTTTCCAGCACGATAACACGTCGATCCATGCATCACACACAACAAAAAAGTGGCTTTCAGAGCAAAGTATCAATGTTCTTGGTTACATGTGTCGAAGAGCTAAATAATGCTATAAAATGTGCTGGGGCATTCTGTACCTCGTGGCATGTTTGTAAATGCATGAAGTCGGTTATCGTCTGCTTTAGTTAACTGCTGATGTCATAACAGCGTGCAGAAAATTTGCATATTTCGAAAAAAAGCAGGTATTTTAATTAAAATGTTAGGGTGTCTTATAATTTTGTCCATAGTATTTTTAATTTTTTTTATTAAACTCTATAAAAATATCATTTCTGTAAAACAATTACGTGTGATAATAGAATAAATTTATGTTTTTGTTGTATCTGATCGCGACCTACGTTATATACGGCCGGTGCATGACGTTTAAAACGTCACATGCAGTGGATCATATTTACACGGCGATTGGTGCAAAGCGACAAGCCCACCGTTTTGCACCAATAGCCGCGTAAAAATGATCCACTCCATGTGACGTTTTAAAAGTCATGCACCGGCCGTGTATAACGTAGGTCGGGATCTGATAAAGCATTTTTAAGTTCTGAATCTTTTCTTTCACTGTATGTCAAATTAGGTAAGTGTCTTAGGCTGGGATTGCGGTACCTCGCGTAAGATCAATCTTGAGCGTAAGTCTGACTTACGATATAAACAAAGCGTAATTGGTATTGCAGTGCCTCACGTTCTTACGCTAACCCGAAAGCTATCTTACGACGAACCACAAGTATATGCGCGCGCAACCACAACAAATCTAACTATGGCCTCTGATTGGCTGACTGCAGGAGGACTTATGCTTAAGCAGCAGAACTTACGATGAGGCACCACAATACGAAGTTAAGTTAGATCGCAGGAACGCCCATCCTACGATCGAGCGTAAGATCTAAGTTAGCGAGGCACTGCAATTCCAGCCTTATAATTATGTCCACCACTGTATCATGTTGAAAAAATTCTGGAGATGATGTACCATGAAGCTTAAAAGTAACACAAAAAGCAGTAGGTAGAGTGCATTTGAGAGCATTTCGATATATGCTCATGTCAAAACTGTTGTCCAAACGATGCAAAGCACATTCCAGAACTTGGCAATATTCCCCTAGATGAGTTCGTTCAGACTACGGTGCCCATGAACCTCTATAGAAGGACTTCTAACGCAATAGTGATAACATCGTGTCGAGACTTCGGCACTAAATGGCAGCTGCACAGCTACGCGCACGGTTCTGCGCAGCTCGCCAGAATCCGTGCTGCAGCAGCGCCCATGGCTGTCACTGTCAGTGTCAAACAGTGAAGCAGACGAATTTTAGTGACGTTTGCAGGATCCGTCTTATCACATGCGACACCTATTTGAGACTTTTTTTGAGGAACGATTTCCTTCTTGGAAAGGCTATTACGTTAGAAGTCCTGGTATAGAGGTTCATGACGGTGCCTGTATAAGATAAAAGTGACCTAAGGGATATAAAAGTTGATTTGTTGAGACTGTTTTGGTCAAAACCGAGTCATTAAGCTAATGCTTATTAAATTATACCACTCACGTAATCGAACTAATTTTGGAATATATGCTTGCCATAGCTGGGACAGAAGCGATTTTACAAACCATCACGCGTATAGCGATTGTAGGCGGTGTCGAATGATGATTGGCTAAAAGATGGTTACGTAGTTGGTGAGGGGAGGAGTTAAAGCGTATTAAATGAATAAGTGTAATAAAAGCAAATATTCTTGTGTCAGATCTTGTATAGTGGTTAAAGCACCAGGCTCGTAGTTTTGATGTATCGAGTTGTGTCCTTTCCAATTTTTTTAGAGTTTTGCTTTGATCTTTATTGAATTAGTTAATAAAGAATATTTATTAGCAGTGATTCTTAAGCATTGATGTAAAGATCAGTTGATCTTTATCAATTGCTCTGCAATATTTTATTGTCAATTAGATAATTAAATTTTAATTAGAATTAAGTTAAACAATGTTAAATTATAATTATAATTAAGGTAAATAAAAATAAAATTTTTTATTACATACAATGAAATTTAATATCAGATAATTTCAAGAATTAAATTAAATTTTAATTCATATAAGCTATTTTTTAATAACTATACGAACATTTATTAAAATGCAATAACTCCTAAACTTTCATTAAATTTTTTTTATTAGAACTTTAGTAACAGATGATTATCAAATTAGCAGAATTAATTAATTAAAGTTTTCAACTTTTAAACTTAAGCATTATTCTTAAAAATCTCTATTAATTTACTAAAATTCTTTTTACCAATTACTGGTTGATCTGTAGTGATAAAGTTCTGGAAGATTACCATATTTAAAGTTTTTTTTCTATTATTTTATTATTTAAATTTTTAATTATTATTTTTATTTAAATAAGTATAATTAATATTAATTAATATTTTTATTTAAATATATTCAATTAATATATTATATAAGTATAATTATTTAAACGTATAATTAATATAAATAAATGTTATTATTTAAATATATAATTAATATAAACAAATATTATTATTTAAATATATAATTAATATTATTATTAAAATATATAATTAATATTATTATTATATAATTAATATTTTTGCGTAAAGGTTTGTTATACATTCTCTTGTGATTAATTAGCAAGATATAAACTATGAGAAAAATAAACCAATCTATGTTAAAGAGAAGCTTGGGTTTTGTAGACATAGCTTGAAATATGATCTTATGTTTCGGTTGATACATTTTGTACAAACCCAAACATTACATGTATGTTAATGTTATTTGTTATTAATAATGTGTAATAGAAACAAAACGTTTTTGGTAACTATTAAAATCCGGAAGCTAGGACTTTTTTGTTTTTATTTCTGTTTCTGCTTCTTCTTCTTTTTATTTATTTATTTATTTATTTTTATTTTTTTGTATATGTCGTCTACATCAGTAATCTATTTATTTAAAAAAAAAATTGTATATGTCGTCTACATCAGTAATATATTGTTGTGAGCTCGGGGTTCGAAAGGACTGATGCCAATATATAAGAACAATAAAAAGGCTTTATTCACTATAAACAGTGCAATACGATCACAAATATCTTCTGAAAATTACAAGATATTCAGTAATCTTCAAATCCAATAAAAGCGCAGCAAAATTTCACACAGAAACAATGCGTTCAATACGACGTATCAACGACAAAATCAATCTGAGTAACACAGTTCTCAATGCAAAGCCTCTCGTATGAATTCAATCGCAGTTGACAGACAACTAACTCAACTGAACTGATGGAGGTCCTTATATAGGTTTCAGAGATCTTTCTAGATTATTCCAGAGCCTTCAGATGCTAGAAATTACCAGAAAGCGCTTTAACTTTCGATAGAGAACCCAAGCAAGAAAGGATCCCAATGTATAGGTATAAGGGGGGTGTGGTTGCACAAAAAGTCGCCAAATCCGTCGCCAACTTGGCGACATTTGGCGATATATCGCCAAATTTGGCGACAAAAATAAGTCGCCAAAACCATCGCCAACTTGGCGATAAACCCATTCCTTGGCGATATTTCAATAGACTTCCATTATAAAGATGAGGGTGTAAGGTTGTTTTCCTTGCAAACCATCTGAGGCCTTTAGCATTGAGTTACATGATGCTCAATAGGAAATACATTAATAATACTGCAATTTTCACAATAATAAAATAAAATAAATTTAAACAAATGGAATATTTACAGATATATACAAAATTCATAACATTGCCCCCCTCTCAAGGACTGCACGTCCCGGGCAGTTCAACCTTTGATCGAAAAGCAAACCCGTTACCAACAAATGCTATACTATTTAAAACACATTCATAATGCTGAATTATACAAACTATACACTTATTTAAAAATAAAATAAAATTAAAGCATAGACATTATTACATACAAGTATTTAAATAAGAATAACAATAATAATGATAATGCTAAGCAAAATAAATAATTACATTAATTTATATACAAGACCATGGTCATACTAATTTACATTATTTACATTACACTATTTACAATCAATGAACTAAGTACTATGGCCATAGTATGGAGCCAGCCTGTCGTAATGAACGACTCTAGGCTTCGAACTTGGTGACTTTCGGATCCGAATTACGACATCGTTCAGTCTGTTTAGGACTGTATAAGGACCGTCCCAGTGCGATTGCAGTTTGGGAGAAAGTCCTTTACGTCGAGTCGGATTATAAAACCAAACCTTGTCACCTTCTTTGAATTGATGTCCCGTGGCTTTCGTGTCGTACCTGGTCTTCATCTTCTCCGTCTGTATATTGATCCGCTCTCGAGCCAAATTGTGGACGTCTTCAAATCGTGCCTGGAGATTCTGCACGTATCCTTCTGGCGATGAAGGCGCATCTGGAGGGCGACCAAAAAGCAGATCACAAGGTAGACGAAGATCACGACCGAAAAGCATCTGAGACGGGGAATAGCCAGTCGTTTCATGGACGGCGCTGCGATAGGCGAGGAGAAACAAGGGAAGTTTTTGGTCCCAGTCTTGTTGGTTTCTTGAGACTAGCAGTGAGAGATTGTTGAGGATGGTACGATTAAATCTCTCAACCATGCCATCCGATTGTGGATGTAAAGGCGTCGTCCTAGTTTTGTCCATTCCGAGAAGTTGACAGAGACCCTCAATCACAGCAGAGATGAAATTTCTCCCCTGGTCAGAATGCATTTGAAGAGGGACTCCATACCTTGATATCCACTGGTGTACCAAGGCATCCGCAACCGTAGAAGCTTCTTGATCAGGGATGGCATAAACTTCAGGCCATTTCGTGAAGTAGTCCATGACAACAAGGAGGTATTTGTTGCCATCAGCACTTCTTGGCAGAGGACCTAGGATGTCAAGGGCGATGCGTTCAAAAGGTGCTCCTACATTGTAGAGATGTAGTCTTCCTCGGCTACGTTTCTTTGGTCCTTTCCGAGCTGCACATGCATCGCAAGATTTGCACCATTGTTCGACGTCAGCTCTCGCTTTTCCCCAGAAGAAGCGCTCTCGGACTCTGTGTAATGTTTTCATGACTCCAAAATGGCCACCAGCGGGACTGCCATGTAATTCTTCGAGGACCTCTGGGATTCGAGATCGAGGAAGTACCAACTGCCACCGAGATGTCTTCCCATCTTCCGATTCGAATTTTCGGAACAGGACACCATTCCTGACGTGGAGAGAGTTCCAAAGAGCCCAATATTGCTTCGTCGTAGGACTGTAAGTCGAGATGTCTTTCCAACTGGGCTTCGTGCTAGAAGATTCTAATAACTCCAAGATTGGTTTGATCTCAGAGTCTGCCATTTGATCTTGTCGAATCTTCTCATCACTCCAGGGATCTGGTGGCGTCAATAGTGAAGTCTTCATCTGGCGTATGACATATTCGGGATTATACTTGCTCTCCGCTCTGGAACAATAGCGACAGCTCTCGGGACACGGTCTTCTTGATAGGGCATCGGCGTTTCCATGCGATGAGCCTTTGCGGTGCCTGATGTCAAAGTCGTATTCCTGGAGTCGTTGTATCCATCTGGCTACTTGGCCCTCTGGGTTCTTAAAATTCATCAGCCATGTTAGGGATGCGTGATCAGTACGAAGGAGAAATTTCCTGCCATAGAGATAGTGATGGAAGTGTTCTATGGCTTTCACTATAGCTAATAACTCCTTACGAGTGACGCAATAATTCCGCTCTGCTTTCGATAAACATTTGCTCCAGTATGCTACGACTCGTTCTTGGCCATCTATTTCTTGGGAAAGTACAGCACCGACACTTGTCGGGGTGTGGATAGGTTAGGACTGGAGAGGATGTGAGAGCTTCTTTCAGCTGCTGGAAGGAATTCTCACATTCTTGTGTCCATAGAAACTTCTGCTTGCTTTCAGTGAGCCTATGCAAGGGTCTTGCGATGTTGGAGAACCCTTGTACAAACTTTCTGTAATAAGTGCATAGTCCCAGAAAGCTTCGCAACTGATGGACATTTTCCGGACGCTTCCAGTTCTTTACTGCGGACACTTTTTCAGGATCTGTTCGAACACCTTCAGCTGAGATGATGTGTCCTAAATAGTTTACTTCTCGTTGGAAGAACTTGCATTTCAAAGGGTTCAGCTTCAAATTCGCCGCTCTTAGCTTCGTTAACACTTTTCGAATATTTTCTAGATGTTCTTCAAACGTGCGGCCACCAATGATGACGTCATCTAGGTAGATGAGACAAGCTTCAAAAGTCAGGCCTTTTAACACTGTCTCCATGAGGCGCTCGAACGTTGCTGGTGCATTGCAGAGCCCGAACGGCATAACTTTAAATTGCCAAAGTCCTTGTCCAGTAGTAAATGCGGTCTTCTCTTTGTCATCAGGATGGATCTCTACTTGCCAATATCCACTCTTCAAATCCAGCGTGGAAAACCATTTATGTCCTGAAAGAGTATCTAGCGTGTCGTCTATTCTTGGTAGAGGATAGCTGTCCTTCTTCGTGATATCGTTAAGTTTGCGATAATCCACACAAAATCTTGTGGAGCCATCTTTCTTTCGGACCAACACGATGGGAGAGGCCCACGGACTTGATGACGGGTCGATGATGTCACTATCCTGCATCTGTTGTAAGAGCTTAGACACCTCTTCTTGTTTAGCGAACGGCAAACGTCTGGGATGCTGTTTAATCGGTGGATGGCCGGCAGTATCAATTCTATGCCGTGTCAGTGAAGTGCGACCAATATCACTCTCGTTTTGAGAAAACACATCCTTAAATTCCTGGAACAGTCTTTCTGCGGCATGTCTCTGTTCAGGAGATAAATTTTCATTTCGTCCAATTTCAGGTGTTAAACTTGTAGGCGGCTCCGACAACATCAAGCTCGGGTCTTTGCAAACACAGGTGACTGGAGCACAGGTTGCAAGCACCTCACCCTTCTGGATAATTCTAGATTTTTCACTTACATTCGCCATCCTCACGGGTATCACATCTCTCGACAGATCTACCAGCGCTGATGCTATTAGCACTCCTTTTGGGCTCTTCTCAGGATATCCAACCAAGCCACATTGAAAACTACCTTCGTTCTCAGTTAATCCAGGTATCATCATTTCGGTCCGAGGAGGGATGATAACATCTGCCTTGGCTGTGATCCGTTGAATAGACCCGGACTCATTTCCAAGTTTGAAAATAGTGACATCTTCTTGCGCAGAGCGTAACTCATTCTTCTTAAAATCCAGTGTAAATCCATGATCTTTTAAAAAGTCCAGTCCGAGTATGAAAGGGTCTGAAATATCGGCCACGTAGACTGTATGGCGATAAGCGGCGTTCCCAAACTTTATTTTCAGTGTCATTCTTCCATGTATATCGATCTTATCTCCGGTCACAGTTTGAAGAATAACACGCGGCGGGGTCCAGAAGAGTTTTTCTTTCAGCCGCTGAGCTAGATCTTTCCGAATGATGGTCACATTGGCTCCTGTATCGATGATCATATTACAGGGCAAATCATTCACACTTCCGACTAGAAAAACTCCGTTCTCGCCGCAACTTCTTGCAGAAATTTCACATACTTGAAAATGGGGCTTCTCAAAATCTGGCAACCTCCGCCCCGCAAGATGGCCATTAATCAGTTTTCCTGCTCCTCCTTTAGCGGGAGAGATATTACCTTCGGTGCTGGGTCGTCTTGGGCAGTCGATTTGGATATGGCCTTCCCCACCGCATTTCCAGCACTTGATCTTCCTGTAAGGTTTGTTGGCCATTAAGGAGTTCATCTTTCTCATTATGTCATTCATCTGCTGCTGTAAGCGCTCCACAGCTCTATCCGACGTCTCAGGCAGGTTGGCTGCTCGCACAAAGTGTCGATCTTTCCTAGTAGCTTGCTTGGCTGCCTCGAATTTCAGAGCGTAAACCAAAGCCCCTTTTAAATCATTGAGATCTGCAATCCGGAGTGCTGTCTGGATCTCAGAGTCACGCACACCATCGATAAAATGTTGCAGAGCCAAGCTTTCTCTAATTTCAGTCGGACAGTTAGGATAAGCAAGATGTGAAAGTCTCTCGACATCCGTAGCAAGCTCTTGCAGGGATTCAGTGGATTTCTGCTGTCGAGATTTGAGCTGGAGTCTGCTATATTCCTTCATGCATTTCTCGCCAAAGCGTAATTCTAAGGCACTGACGAGCGTTTCAAAATCCAGCGGTTCATTTGCAGGCAAAGTCTGTAGGACGTCGGCAGCATCAGCTCGTAGAGAAGCCGCTAACTGGCAAGCCTTTGTCTGGGAATCCCATCCATTGGCGTCCGCTACGATCCCAAATTGTGTCTTAAAAACTGGCCATGAGAATTTTCCGTCATAGGTCGAGAGTTTAATAGAGGCCCGAGGAAGCATACCTTGATACTTGACATCTTCGGGATAGTTTTCGGCAGTTATCTTTTGTTTCTTCACATTTTCCAACTCCTTTTCTACACTCTCAATCCTTTCTTCTACGGTTTTGGAGATCTTTTGAACTTTTTCTTCTACTCTTTCTTCTACGGTATTGGCTGTCTTTTGAACTTTTTCTTCTATTTCCTGAAATCTTCCTTCAAATTTGTTTTCCACGCTGTCAATTCTTTCATTTAAAGATGTAATTTTATTATCTATTAATTCTTTCAACTCACCAAGGTTGGTTGACATTTCCTTCTTCATTTCTTCCGACATTTCCTTCATTTCAGCCTGATTCTCAGTCATTTCCTTCTTCATTTCTTCTTTCAACTCGCCAAGGTTGGCAGTCATTTTCTCATCCATCTCCCCTAATTTCTCCAATAATTTAGTCAGCTGTGCCTCCATTGCTCTGGTAATCGGCATTCAATCCCACTTCTGACACCAATTGTTGTGAGCTCGGGGTTCGAAAGGACTGATGCCAATATATAAGAACAATAAAAAGGCTTTATTCACTATAAACAGTGCAATACGATCACAAATATCTTCTGAAAATTACAAGATATTCAGTAATCTTCAAATCCAATAAAAGCGCAGCAAAATTTCACACAGAAACAATGCGTTCAATACGACGTATCAACGACAAAATCAATCTGAGTAACACAGTTCTCAATGCAAAGCCTCTCGTATGAATTCAATCGCAGTTGACAGACAACTAACTCAACTGAACTGATGGAGGTCCTTATATAGGTTTCAGAGATCTTTCTAGATTATTCCAGAGCCTTCAGATGCTAGAAATTACCAGAAAGTGCTTTAACTTTCGATAGAGAACCCAAGCAAGAAAGGATCCCAATGTATAGGTATAAGGGGGGTGTGGTTGCACAAAAAGTCGCCAAATCCGTCGCCAACTTGGCGACATTTGGCGATATATCGCCAAATTTGGCGACAAAAATAAGTCGCCAAAACCATCGCCAACTTGGCGATAAACCCATTCCTTGGCGATATTTCAATAGACTTCCATTATAAAGATGAGGGTGTAAGGTTGTTTTCCTTGCAAACCATCTGAGGCCTTTAGCATTGAGTTACATGATGCTCAATAGGAAATACATTAATAATACTGCAATTTTCACAATAATAAAATAAAATAAATTTAAACAAATGGAATATTTACAGATATATACAAAATTCATAACAATATATTTTAATGTCATCATGATCCCAAGAATTTTGTGAAAATTGGAATAGCAGAAAATCATATACAGGGATTGTATTGATTTCATGATTTTACATGTTAATTTTGGTACATTTAGGCTAAAAACAATAACAACCAAACAAAATTATTATAAATAGATTAAATAAAGCAAACAATGGCATCATTTCATAACTGTATTACAAATAATAATAGTGAAAGTAAAGAAGATAAATCTATCTAACACTAGTAATAATAAATATAGTTATCATTATTTTTATTTTGCGAAAAAAAAAATGTTGAATGATTAATTGCTTATTTTACGAACAGATGGCGCCACTACACATTTTGTGACCATTATTATTACATGTTGGAGGATTTATGTGTGTTTTGTAATAAACCATTTAAATTATTTAAATAAAAAAATAAATTTACATGTGTATGTGTATTTTTAACGGCTTAGAAGTTGCATGGATTTTAGGTGTTTAAGTGTAATTTGTATAGCTTTTTAAATTATTTAAATACTGAATGATTTTTTTTTTCAGTTAAATTTTGGCAGTGGATACATGCAATGTTTGCAAGCTTTTAATTGTAAAAAGAAAAAAATAATTCCAAAATTAAATGAATTTGTATGAAAATTTTGTATTTTACGCTGTCTTGACTTAAAGATATGAAGGAAATAGTTTGTTTAATAAACCTTTAAGTTCAGTAAAAATTTTAAAACTAGTATATATAAATTCGAAATCTTCATTTCTTAAGTATATATTGATTTTATGAAATAAATAACTATATAAAAATCTGTAAACTGCATTGCTTAAGTATATGTTGATTTTATAAAATAGCACAGTTCAAAAAGTTTTTAACAACCTAGTAATTTTATTTTCGTTTATTAATTCAATTATGATTATTAAAAAAATAATAATAAACATTCAGAAAGCTAACATTTATTTGCTGTGCTTTCAGTTTATTCTTGTGAAATAATGTTTAATATGTTTTTCTTTATTTAATTCTAGCTAATTGTACTTAGTATTTACTATAAATAAAATTTAAAATAAAAATTACAAAAAAAAAAAAAATGTAAACATGTAATCTTTATTTGAAAATAGGAAGTTATAGATTATAGATATTAAAGAATATAATAGTTTATAAATTAAATATGTTTAACTTTATGTAAGGTTTGTTATGTATCAATAAATTATGCTGGACGTAAAGTTTTTTCCCTTAAAAAATGCACACAAGCTACTACAAATTTAAATTAGTTTTCACCAACCTTTAAAATTAAAATATGTTTTATTTAAAAAAAAAAAAAAAAAAAAAAAAAAAAAGAACAAGAGTTGAATTAGATAATGACCTCTGAAAATACAAGGGCTAGAAGTATTTGATTTGCTGTTTCAAATTATACTTGTACATATGGATTGTTTTCTTTTAATTGGATTAAGTTAATAATTTTTTGTTAGACACGTTTAATATGTCCTAAGCATCATTAAAAATAAAGCAAACATGAATATGCAAAATGCAAGATCAGACTTTCTTATGAATCTTGAACGAAATGAAAAATATCCTCTTCAAGCGCATTAAGCTCCTCCTACCTCGTCTCGGGCAGTCGACCAATCACCATTCGACATCGTCTCCAATCGTTCTACGCGTGATGGTTTGTAAAATCGCGGGACAGAAACGTCTGCCCAAGCGAATCCTACATTAGACGAGTGAAGCATGTAGGGAGCCTAGATATGTAAGAGGCGACATACAGGGCATAAGATTTGATTGGTTGAGATGATTTTGGATACAACCAAATCGCCAAGGCGTTTTCGCAAGTCTACCATTGTCGCAGAGCTAATGGTTGTTAACTTGTCTTACTCGTACAATCGAACTTGTCCAGGAAAGTATCGACAAGATCTAGAACAGAAAATGCCTACATTTGCCATAGTTTGGACAAACGCGTCTGTTTAAGCACAGTCTGAGCATTGTATGTCGCCTCTGTCATATATAGGCTCTCTAGTGAGACAGGTCAACAAACGTTAGCTTAGCGATAATGACAGGCTCGTCAAGATGTTTGGGGATTCGGTTTGTTCAAAGTAGTCTCGACCAATCAACTTTTATTTCCCGTATGTCATCATAGGGGCCTCCGTGGCTGAGTGGTTACGACCGCGACCTACGTTATACACGGCCGGTACATGACGTTTAAAACGTCACATGGAGTGGATCATTTTTACAGGGTGATTGGTGCAAAGCGGCGCTAATATTTACAAATGATACAATTGTAAATATTTGTAAAAAATCTTCACCGTTTTGGACCAATCGCTGTGTTAAAATGAACCACTCCATGCGCGACCTGCGTTATACACGGCCGGTGCATGACGTTTAAAGCGTCACATGGAGTGGATCATTTTTACACGGTGATTGGTTCAAAACGGGGGGCGTGCCGCTTTGCACCAATCACCGTGTAAAAATGATCCATTCCATCTGACGTTTTAACCGTCATGCTCCGGCCGTGTATAACGTAGGTCGCGCTCCATGTGACGTTTTAAACGTCACATACAGTGGATCATATTTACACGGCGATTGGTGCAAAGCGACAAGCCCACCGTTTTGCACCAATAGCCGCGTAAAAATGATCCACTCCATGTGACGTTTTAAAAGTCATGCACCGGCCGTGTATAACGTAGGTCGCGTTAAGACACCATTCCGCTAATCGCTTGAGAGGTAGGAGTCAGGTCGGCGGGTTCGACTCCCGTTCTCTGTTGTTTAAATTTCCTTGTGGCTATCACGTCCTTGTATATTGACGATGACCTATAAATGGGCACTTGATGACAAGCACACAAGTCAGATGTATGTTTTCAATGAAACGTGCCGTCACACTCTTACAAGGAAAGGGCATAGATCAGTCATCGCCCCCTGAATACTAGGCCTATGTGCTGACACAAAAATAGCGGCTGTCGTAGGTGAATGTTTTTCAGCGTTTGTACAATCCCTTGAGTTTTAATGCCAGTAAATTCTAAAAATATTGTTCCCTTTATTTTTAACAAATTAAATAAAGGCGCTACGCTAATGGATAGCACTCCATACCATAGACCATAAGTAATGTGATTCCTCTAAATAATAATATTAAAAATGTCTGCTTGGGAATGCTAGGGTGTCCTAAGGAGAATGACGGAATGCTTCCACCAGTAAATAAAAGATGACGTAACACGTACATTAGTATTCATAAATCTGGAAAAACTTGGTATAATTGCGCCAAAAGGACGTAATTTTGCATTGACTTTTTGTTCTTTATTTAACACATTTGTGTTTAGGGCCCCAGAAAATTTCTTTCTGTGCGTTTTCCTTAGATAAGTGCTATATGATTTTTAAATGGGGTGACTCTAAATGAGAGTCGCGACATACGCACAGGGTGCATGCTCAGACTCAGACTCTGCTTAGATAAGTGCGTTTGTTGGTAAACATACATTCCAGAACTTGGCAGTAGTTGCCTGGGGGCCTCCGAAGGCACCATTCCGCTAATCGCTTGAGAGCGTAGGAATCAGACCGGTGGGTTCGACTCCCGTCAGCTCTATTGCACGCACTTTGTACTTTGTGGTGCTCTGGTTGTAACTCTCTGGTATTGTAAATTTCCTAGTGCTATCGCGCCTAGAAGATTTATGTAACTGTCAAAAGTAATGCAAGTGTTTCTGTGAATAAAATATATGGATCATTCGAGACAAACAGCCTTTCTAGATATAGTTCTCAAAGCATCACCCCTTCAAAGTTCAAATACTTGCCTGAACGAGTTCGATTACACGGTTGAGGGAGATAAGTTAGAAAGCGTTAGCTTGGCGATAAAGGCAGGCTCGCCAAGATGCTTAGCAATTTGATTTTGTCCAGAATCGTCTCATCCAATCGAATTGTATATTCGTATGTTATAACTTCCATATTACGACACACTATTTTTAACCAGTTGCAAAATATTTATAGATCAGTTTCAACCACGTGATCACCAGCCCACCAAAAGTTATCAACCAATCATAATCGTGGATTTGTAGCCTGTATTACGAGCTAACCAATCACAATCCACCATCTTTGATGGGCAAACAAAAAACAAAGCTAGTTGCTAAGGTGGTTGCTAGGGTGTGACGTCAGTTGAAACTGATCTATTGAGAGAAATCCAAATTCTTTTGCGTGGATCGGACAAAACCTCATAAAATTAGAAGCTATTCAGTAGCTTTCTTTAGTTATCCAAATGAAAATGGGGGAAAGATGTTTTCTGTGTTTTAATCTACAGAGTAAAGAGAAAGATAGAGGTGCCTTATGCTATAAAAATGATGTGGGTTATCGCTCATCCGTTCTAATTATATATATTATTATTTTCAGATTGGCAACACCTAATTTTGTTACTGTTTTGTTTTCAGAAGCGTGAGTTGTTTTGATGGCCGTTGTGGTTTAATATTTAGCTTTTAATGTTACAACTGTAGTTTATGTCTGTTGAAATCAAGTGATGGATTCAAAGCAGATGACAAATAATATCGTGCCAGCGAGAGCTCCTGGTTTTAAAGGAGCATCTAGCTCAAAAACTGCAGGTGCTGAAGCTAGTGGTCGTCTGAAAGGAGTTACAGTTGTTAAACCGATTGTTTATGGAAATGTAGCCTGGTATCTTGGTAAAAAGAGGGAAGAAGATGGTCATACACATCAATGGACTGTTTATTTAAGATCCTATGATAATGAGGATATGTCAGTGTATGTGAAGCGAGTTCAGTTTAAATTACATGACAGCTATGCAGAACCGATCCGCATTCATACCGTTCCACCTTATTCTATCACTGAAACCGGTTGGGGAGAGTTCGAAATTGCTATCAAAATATTTTTCGTTGATAGTAATGAAAGACCTGTCACAGTATATCATTTCTTAAAGCTGTTTGATCGAGAAAAAGACGGAAACGTTAAAATGAGTGCCGGACCTGTTAATTCTGAATTTTATGATGAACTGGTATTCTTGGATCCCACCATAAAAATGCATAGACTTTTGACTCATCCAAGAATGTCTAATATCATTGTGACTGCTCATAAAACAGACTATGAAGAGAAAAAAGTCCAAGACTTGCAAAAGATAATGGCAGCAAAGAAAAAAGTCAAACAAGAAATTGATGAATTGAAAGCACGCCTTGCAGAAGCGAAAGAAAATATCACGAAGTTAAAGTCACAGGTTACGAGTTGAATGATTCATTCTCGTTTTAATATCGAACTATTCTTGGTATTCCAGTTTTTGGAAATATTCCATTGCTGTAGATAAGCCTTCTGGTGTATTTTGATAAATGGAAAGTTTAACATAAGGTTTTACTAAAAGGAAAAATCTTCATTCATTTTATGCTCTATTGAATGTTATACATACTTTATATTGTTATAAAGATTTAAGATAAAACTTTTTTTTTATCATTCTGTGAAACAGATTTGTATTTAATTTCAGTATCTGTGATAGCTTCACATATATATAACTTAATTATTCTTAATTATAAAAGAATTCATTAATTAGTATCATAAAATGATTAAAAGAAAAACTTTTGTATGAAGTTATTTTAAACGTAGTCAGTATTTCTACACAGTTCATTGACAGTTGGTGCATTTACACTTTTTAAAATAAAACATTTGAATAAATTTTTGAATTTGCAGACAAAATGGTATTTTTGTCAGGACAGTGGAAAAAACGAGGAAATGACTGAAATAAAAAATAATGCAGCAAACAATATAATCTTTTACAAAATATGACTGAGACTTAAATCAGAATAATTGGTATTTCAATGATATTAATTTGATTAATTAAAACAATTTAAAATAATTTTAATTGATAAAATTTGAAGTAGAAGTAAAAACAACTATTTTGTAAATAAATTTATGTTTGTTGAAGATAGAAGAATATGTAGTATTATTTCATTCCTCCTTTTTAATATAATAATGTCATCTTTAATAGTAATAGTTTATATGTTACGGTCGATTAATCCAGTTATTATTAATAAATAACCAGTTATTATTAATATTGACCGTAACATATATATTAAAACTTTGGAACACATAATTTATATATTCAAGAAACCTGTGACTATTAAAGACAAAATTATTACTTTAAAAGTTGCCTTATAACATATGTATATACAACTTTGTAACAACCAAATCAATCCTCATTTTCTCTTTATCTGAACGTCTACAATATAGAGGTTCAGATAAAATTCCTAAAAAAATAATTTTTGTTTATAAAAAAAAAAACATATAAACCTGATAAAAATTATTACTATCCATGAGAGAAGAATTGTATACTAATTAAATTTTGCATTTTCAAATTGCTATTGTTCTGATAGCACAGCAAAGTGTGTAATATTTCTTAGACTTCGTTAAAGATAAACTAAAGCATAAAAATTAGCTCTTTTATAATATGACTGCTTAAACCACTACTCAGGGAGTTATTTTATTGTTATTTACTCTTCTCTTTCCCAACCACAGCATAAACTAAACGATATTTTATCAAGAAAGAAAAACAATGCAAACTTAGCATTTTGTTTACTGTTTGAATGATGCATTGAATATTGCAAGTTAAAAAATTCAAAGTTACATATTTTATTACATTTTCGTAAATATAACATATATATCTATTTTTGCCAAGAAAGTTTTTACAATTTTTTTCCATGGTTTTTTCCATCTTTGGCAAAATCTTGCCAACCCTGCGACGGTAACAAACAAATTTTGAATTATTTATATTGTTTTAAATGCAAATGGGTTTAA
Source organism: Maratus michaelseni (assembly GCA_963931845.1). NCBI lineage: Eukaryota > Metazoa > Arthropoda > Arachnida > Araneae > Salticidae > Maratus > Maratus michaelseni. Next base: position 15,233,788 of record OZ007598.1, read on the forward strand.
TTTTCTGTAATTGTGTTGCATTCAGATTTTAAAATATTTATGTTTGAAATCCATAAAAAGTCAGTATATTGAGATGCAATTTTTAAACAAATTACATTTGAAAGCAATTTTTTTTTCCTATTCCTACTATTAGTTCAGACTCTCCCTATATATATTTATATATCTTGTTCAAATTTTCAATCGTTAATAAAATACTTTTTATTCATCGTAGTGGATCACACTTGATGTTAATACAGTTTTTTTCAAATATTAATTCTTTAATTAAATTTAATTAATTAATTTTAGTTTTTGCATTATAAAAAGTGACTAAAATAAGTAGCAACACTTAAGACAGCGGAATATCTAGTCATGGCGTAGTGGTCGGGACCTCCAGTTTAGTATACGGAAGATTGCAGGTTCGATTCTCACTGTGGCAAGGTTTTGTTATTTACAGAAATGCAAAAAAAGAAAAAGCAGAAATATATCTAGATTGTATATAAAGTTATTCTTGAGAAGTCACTTTTATTTTATTATTTTTTTCTTTTTTGATCCTATATGTTTATTTTAACATTATAAAAATTTCTAAAAAATACAGAAGATATCTGTTATAAAATGGAAATTTAGGACATTTCAGAAATCATGGAAAATTTTCTGGAATTTACGGATTTTTTTTTCGCTAAAATACGGAAATAGTACTGACATCCCGATTGCCAGTATAATTTCCGTTTTTTTTCAGGAAATTTTTTTTACAGTGATATTATACATATATTCCTTCAATTCCTACTATTAGTTCACACTCTCCATAGGGGAGACTGGTACACACTGGACCTATGGGCACAGTGGACCACCCCTAATATTTTATTAATTAAAATTTTTTTTAAGCTTCTCTTCTATCTTAATAGACAACAGCACTGCACTGATTATTTATAGCCTTCAGAAAATATGTTTAGCCCAGATTGAACTATTTTATCCTGATTGGTTGTTTTGAGCTTCTAAAAGTAAAATTTTTCATCATCATATTTTTATTTTTTTAGTAATTAAAGGTTGTAGATAAATAAGATAAAACAGCTTTTTTGCAAAGCTAATATACTTGTTTTTATTTAACTTTAAAGTTAACATGCTTAAAAGAAAGCTATAAACAATATTAATATGATTATTTATAGAACTTCAACATTGGGCACAGTGGACCACCCACTCCTGAGGCACAGTGGTCCACAATCCACTCTGCTCCTGTAATGCAGAATGTTCAAAATATTTAATAATTGCTTTATAAAGAAATATTGTTTTAAAGTAGTTATTTAACTGTAAAATAAAGTAAACAAAAAAAAACAATTTATTCAACATAGTAAGAAATATATTTTGTTTTGTATTTACTGTCTTTGATAAATATAACTGTAGTCTAATTGGCAGTGCCGAAACTAGCCTTTCTTGCGCCCGGGGCAAACATGGATTTTGGCGCCCCCCCCCCCCCCCCCCCCCCCCCCTCTGAAGTAAATTTACAAAAAGAATTTTACCAAGTTTCTAATAGCCGACTTATTCTAAATTTAAAATATGTAATCACAAAATACGTAATACTGAACTACGTAATCAGCTTTGTCAAATATTGATCAATTACTTTCTTAAGTGCTAACCAATAGATTATTTACTACTATTGTTACTTAATTGGAAATTATGTACAGTATAGAACCATTTATCCGGAATGGTTGGGGTCAGACGTATTCCGGATAACTGGTTTTTCTGGATAACTGTTTGGGCATAACAACTTAAAATATTAAATTTAAAACATCTATTTGATCAGATTTGTAGAATATTTGTGGTTGTGATATTGTTTCAGATTTCAAATTAATTATTTGATTACTCATATTAAGAATCAGATGCAAACAAGATCAAAGATTAATCAGAGTTTAAAAGAGGACAATTTGTGAAAAACCTTTGGAAATAAAAATTCCTGTGCATAAAAATCAAAATGTCTAATATCTAACTAAATATGCTTCCATTTCAAATCCTAGATGTTAGTATCAAGTTATACCATGCATGTTGTAATGTTTCAAGCAATGCACTTGTCAAACTGGCACCATATGGCACTTTTTTACTGGAAAGATTCTGAAATTGGACAATTGGAAATATCATTCTGGATAACTGGTTTTCCGGTTAACTGGTTTCCGGATAAATGGTTCCATACTGTATACAATTTCTCGTGTTAAAATTAAGTATTGCGTGCAAATATAAATAAATAAAATGTTTTTTTGTGAATCGAGAAGAAAGTAAGAATTCTGTAGTTCCGCAGTGCCTATATACAACCTGGCCCTGGTTTTGAAATCTAGGCATGTATACATTTCCTACCTAAGCTATTTAATTGAATAATGACTCGGGGAAATTTAAGAATTTATAAATGTGTCTCTCGAGCATGAAAGATTGAATTGTCAGGATTAGGATTTGTTATGGTGTTAAAATAAAATTTGGATGCTTCTAAATTATGGTAGAGATGAAAATAGCCTATTTTTAGAAAGACAATTAACCAAAGTTAATAAGTTTAAAAATTCAATAAATTAAAATTATGACATTTTTTATATTTTAAGTTCCGACACCCTTTAACCCTTTAACGTTCATTGGTTTCCCTGTGAAACCCCAAAACTTTAATTACGAAATTCAACAATCACAGCAGAATTTTAATCGAAATGTTTTCCATTTATTATACATGTGAAATATCGCTTTTTTATACATAGAAAGAAATTTGTTCATAATTTCCGGTGTCAATCATTTACTTCAACATTTTAGCAATTGAAATGCTTTATCCGTTAAAGGGTTAACTTAAAACTATTCTCGAAATCATAAATGATTACTTTCTGATACATCGAAGATGTAATTTTGTAACATTCTATTTTAATGTAACATTCATTTAATGTAAAATGTAACATTCTATTTTAAATACCAAAAAATTTAAGTGTTTTTCATTTTAGAAAATGTTGTTATAAGACAATAATAAAGACGCAGAACGCGACAAATCGTGAATAATCAATCAACAATCTATTACAATTCAAAATAGATGGCCGTTTCTACCATTAGGCAAAACTACGCAGACATCTAGGGCTGAAAATGTCGTATTTTAGAGGCAGATAGGCTTCTTTACTAGCCATAGCGTCCCGAAAGAGATTTTTATTCTGAACTCCTAGAAATAATTCTTAAAAAAGAAAAAAAAAAGGCTTTTACTATTTTATCTTGCATATAATAGTTACCCCTTGCCCCTTAGTTTTTAGTATCATTGGCTCCCATTAAGGCCAGATCTGTCTCTAAAAATATAATTGTAGTAAAAAGCATGAGTGGATTTTTCAGTTGTCGCCTACCTAGAAATGACAAAAGAAAGAAAAAATAATTTGACAGATTAAAGACAGATCTTTACTAGCCATAGCACCCTGGGTGAGATTTTTTTTTTCTGCACCCCTACAAATGATGTAACCGAAAAAAAAAAGGTTTTACTAAGTATTTTATTTTGTGTATATTTTCCACAACTTTGTGTTTAGTATCCCGAGAAGAGAAGTCACCTGATCTCACCCCTTCTAAACTCCAAGGCTGGATCTGGATGCAAAAGAAATATTTCCAGCAAAAGTAATGGGGGCGGAATTTTCCGTTTGTCGCCTAGGGCGGCAAAACACATACAAATGGTAAAAAGGGGATAATTTTTTTTTTTTTTTTGGAGGATAAAGGCTTTAAGCCATGGCGCCCTGTATGAGATTGTTTACTGTACCTCTAACAAATGCTATACTCTTTTTAGATAATGATTTTACTAAGTATTTTACTTTATGCGTTCCCTTTTATTTTTATTGTCCTGGGCAGTCGCTCGACCTCACCCATATTAAAACGGGGAAAAAGAAAGCTCCACGCTGCTCAGCGAGAAAGAAAGAAAAAATAGAACACCCTTCTTGGAATTTTTTCACAGGGAATCTCTGGGCAATTATCTTTGTTGGACACCGGACGGTGACACAGAGACATGAGACTGACCTTGAAAAATGTTAGGGATTCTTACTACACGGAAAGTGATTTCCCCGATAGATAGAAGACATAGGACATGGTGTATTTGGAATGGGATAAAAATAAACTAAGAGAACAGTTTTTTCTTCTTATTCATTTGCTATCTAGTACTTAAGACAAATCTTTTTATCTATTTGTCAAATTTAATGCATTTGATTGTTTTTTTTTTTCCGGCTACGAAACATTTGTATCCAAATTTCACATACATATATACATTTTTGTATTACACGACAGACGAAATCTTCATTTTGGCGCCCCCTTCGGGTGGCGCCCGGAGCACATGCCCCCTCTGCCCCCCCTTAGTTTCGGCCCTGCTAATTGGTGATGATTCTATTCAAGTAAGATTCATCAGATGCAAATTAAATGGAAATCAGTTTATTTTTCCTGAAACTGTAGATCAGAGGTTCCCAAAGTGTGCTCCGTGGAGCCCTTGGGGCTCCGCCTATACTTTTGAGGGGCTCCGCGGAGTTCCAGGAAAATAAACAAAACATGAAAAAATTAGCATATTGCAAGGAAAAAATTTTCGAAACTATGTAGGAATTTGTGTGTGTGTGCGTGTCAAAAATAATTACATCTATCACTGGGTTGAAAAATACTATAATATATATCATTTAATTATATAAAAATTTGCATTAAACATGTATCCATTTTCTATATAATATTTTTGGTTTGAACTACTTTATTTTATATTTCTGTATTTAATGTGTTTTAAAAATTCGATTCAAAATAAGCTAGAAGAAATAGTATTCTGAATCAAATGCACAACGTGAATCGAAAGAGCAAAGGCGCGCCTCTACTGTTATGTTTGCTTGTTGAACAAAAGAGAGAACAGTTTTGTTCTTTGGAGCTTCGTCTATTCATATGTTTATACTACTTCGTTCTTTTCTGCTTAATAACCAGGTTCTAACTTCCTAATGAGGTAAGTGTGTCTTACATTGTTCATTTTCTTTCGCTTTACTCTTTGCGATCTTAAAATGAGATACTTTATACTCCATTACTTGCTATATTTACTCAGAAATGTGTTAGTTAAGCTTTGATTGTTTCAGTGATAGACTTAAAATTGGTTTTCGCTTTCCGTTAATATTTTAATTTAAGTGGTTTAATCTCAAATTTCATGTTCTATTTCAGTTTAAAATTCAAAACTGCTTCAATTTATTTAGCCTATTCAGTTTTTCAAAAGTTGTAATTAATTTTGACACTCTGTTCGCGAAAATGGAACATATGTAGTTACGAAATAAATATTTATTTTCATTTTCATAATTGCTTGGGTTGTAAATTTTATTTTATAGTTAAAATTTGAAGTCAAATTGCTCTTGTAAGTTACAATTTATTCCAACATTTTTATTACTGTAATATTTAGTGCTTTTATTTAGTGTCCTATTAATAATGTTAACATTATTTAGTTGTTTTTGGTGATTTCAATAATATCGCCACAACACCGGATAATTCGAATTTTATTGTAACATTTAATTGAAGACACATTTCTGAGATACATTTTACATAATTGTACTTAATTTTTAAAGCAATGTATGTTGCTGAAAACGCATTTTTTTTCTACATCTTGAATCACTTAACAACCCCTTTTTAAAATTTTGTTTTAGTTGGTCTCGGCATTGGCTAAGATTCTTATGTTATGATGACACATTTTTCAATCAGAAATAAGGCTGTAGCAATTAAATAATATAAATATTGGTTCTTTACATTTGTCATCACGCTAGCAATCTAAACTTTTGCGCAACTCCACCCCTTGCTTAGACTTTTCATCAATGCGTACCCTCCCTGATATAAATTTAACCCCACCCATATATCCCGTTTTGTTAGCAAGTTTTTCTACTAGTTGCAGTTCTTTTAACATGTGTAGTTTTTAATTGTATATCTATTTTGAGGCAAAAACAATGGTGAAAGAAAGTTTCTTTCCAAACTATAATTAATAGTTAAGTATTTCAAATAAAACATCCAATAAAAGTGAACTATGCAGCACTTAACAGTACAGGTTATCGATTTTGCTCCGTCCACTTAAACACTAAAACGATGATATGCTTCGCATCTAAATGTATTTTTTTTTTAAATGGTTCAAAAGAAGAAGCTCAGAGGCGAGTCGTTTTCGCTGCATGTTTAGAAGTACTAAAAACGTAAAGAAGAACGAAAAAAGAATCCGTAATCGCATGATTCTATTACGTGTGGGCGGGACTAGCGAAAACGTGTTATATAATTACTCATGGGCGAGTGACCCAACTCATTTTCATTCTTTTCGCGAGTAGCCTATTGGGATTATACAGAAGTTTCTCTTTGTAAACAAAAACTGTGCAACTTACCTTTTTTGTGTGTGCGGTTTTCGCCATAAATAATCAGAGCTTAATTTCTATGGAAAAAGTACCGGAGCCCTAATATTCTGCAGTACTAACACTCGTAGCATACCCTCCGCCGTCGTCACTCCAATATGCATATTTATATTTCATACACTATTTTCAAAATTTAACGCATTGTTTTTTTATATTTAGCAAAATAAAAATTTCAAATACATCTATCCACGTATATTTAACTACCAACTATTCCACTCTTTAAATATTACTACTTCCAAATAGAAACCGTTGCCTAATCTTAATGTTAATTAATCACAGAATTCAGCGATTAAAAAAGCTCAGGATTATGATTCGGAAACAGTGTTAACACAAAAAATGAATAGTTCGCAGCTATGCAGAATAGAAAAAGACTATTTCTGTTTACTCTGAATTCTGATCAAAATAACATTAAAATGATTTGTAATGAAAATAAATAAAATTTTGAATTTCAGACAGATTGAGCTCTAACCTGCCCAAAGCCGAAGAATAAAAAATCCTTGACGGCCTGGCCTACAGGCACAGGTAGATTTCGAAGACGCTGACCATGGGGCGCCTGTTTATTGGGAATTTCAGAAGAATTGACCTTTTTGCTATGATGCCACATTTGGGACCGCCCACTTTGAAATCGACCTGTGTCTTTAGACGAAGCCGGCAGGGATTTTTTTGTTTTTAATATTATTTTGCTGTAAGGGTTGGTCCTATAAAAAACTTGTCAATATAAAAGTTGTAGATACTATTAAGAGGATTTATAATAAATGTAAGCGGATTTGATATCTTGTGAATTGACAAAGTTACGATTTTTTTCTTTTCTGAAACCCCTATTTCCCTCCCCCCCTCGAGACCATTTTTAATGATATCGAAAATCTGTCATACAAAAATTTTCGGCCCTTTTCCCAGAAGTAATAATAATTTTAAACGGATTCGATACGTATCATAATTAAGAAATTGTGGTTTTTTTTTTTTTTTTTTACAAAAAGCCCCCCCCCCCCTCTTTGTCTATCCCTCTTGGTTCGATTTTGCCCATTAACAAACTTGACCGAGATTTTATGCCCCTTGATTTTAGGTATCAGTTTGGAAGAGATTTGTGCAGAATTATTGAAGTTATCGTGTCCATAAAAAAGTGATATAGATAGATAGATAAAGTTTTGAATACTGGGTGGTTTTGAGTTCTGGGAGTCATGATCGGCGTAGATCTGCAAAAAATTTTCAGAAATTCAAACATAGAGGAGAATGTAATAGGTAGTATTTCTTACAAAAACTATCTAAAATCGAGCCCGTTACATGAGCGACACATTACGTCACTTATAATTGTTTTGATACAAAAGATTAGAAATGTGGAGGAAAGGAAAGGGTAATTTAGGATTCGTTTTTCGGAAACGTTATTGCACTGGTCTCCGGAGCGCAGTGTTTATGAGCTCCCTTGAATTTTGACCAATATTTAATGATTTACTAAAAACAGAAAAGTACCGGAGCTGAGCTCCGGTGGGCTCCAGCGCAAATTAAGCCCTGTAAATAATAATAGTTACATACATGTAAACCCCAATGCAATACATGTTCCAGACAGAGTTACCATTTGGATCTTTAATTCCAAGTCCGTAAGGGAAATCCCGAAAGAATACTTTTTATTTTAAAAATGGATGTCATTAACCCCTTAACAGTATTGCTCGAAAGTCTCTTGGGTAAGAAGAGTTTGTTTTCTTCGTTACTAAAAGCTTTCAGAAAACACAAATTTTTAACTATAAATTTTGCTGTATTTGGCGTATATATCTCGATTATACAAGGCAGGTATTTTAATAAAAAAAGTGGTTTTTAATTCTTATTTTTAATTTATAGTGTTCAGTAATAGTAATATTAAATAAAACTTTTAAGGAGTTAAATAGTATAAAATTTGATTTTCAAAATTTCTAATATGAATTCAGAATTTCTGTATCAAGAAAACGTCCAAACGGACAACCTTGGCCCCATGTTGGAAACAACTGGTTCGGACTCTTATCCAGCAGATCTTTCTCTTCTCCATAGGCATAAAAAAAAACTTTAATTTGTGAAACATGAAGTACCGTGAGGTTAAGGGGCTCCGCCTTACAAATTCTTCCCAAAAAGGGCTCCGCCAGCCCAAGAGTTTGGGAACCACTGCTGTAGATGAATCTAATGTTGATGTCAATGATTTCATAATGTTGCTCCCAGACTCAAAAGTATTTCAAGAAAATTCCAGGTTCAATCTTACTCATAAGTATTTTGGAATTTAATTTGCAAATTTTAATGTGCGCTGATACCGTGTACGTTAATGGGAGCTGGTGCACGTAAAATCTGTTCGTGGCTCCAATGTCCTTCAAGTTTAGTATAAGCGTTACCTCTGGGGGTGCCAATCCAGGTGCAGGTCTCCCATCTGGAATTGGTTCAAAATTGAGAGACCAGCTCTAGAAGTCCAACCTCTCTTGAGGCTCTGGCACCCCTTCTTTCAGAGAAGTGCCTTGGCACTTTCTCTGACACGCCAACAACAACAACAACAACAATGTGCGCTGATTTTTTTGTACTTAAGTAATAACTTCAACTAAATTGCAATAGTTCCTGTGTTAATCTGTTATTATTTAGCAAAATATAATTAATTTTTTGTTTTTGTTTTAAAATGTTACTTTAAATTTATATTATGTTATTTTGCAGTTAAAGGGGAAATAAAAAAGAATTAGATTAATGAAAAATAGATTTATATTGTATTTCAGATGATATCTAATAGTGGTCCACTGTGTCTCGGTGGGTGGACCAGTGTGCCCCACTTCTGGGGCACACTGGTCCATTTTACGGATGCATATAATTTTTTTTTTTTTTTTTTTTTTTTTTTTTTTGACAAATGTATTGAAAACTATGTTCTAAGAAAATTATGATGAATGTATAAAGGTTTAAGGAATATTAAAAAATATTTTCATGCGGATTGGTTTGACCATTAACCCTGTAAGCGTGTGGAACGTAATATTCCGTTCACTAAGCTCCAGGTTTCACTGCAATATATGCAATGTTTAAGATAATATAATTCTATAGATTTAAGGAATTTTCAAAACATTGAAGAATGATTAATACTCTCAAGGGTTACATTCATATTTGTAATTAAGTTTTATGTATAATGCTGAAAGAATAATATTTTTTTAGCATTTAAAACAAAATGCAGAGAAAACAACATTACAATTTTACCCTTTTTCAAAACGCTCAGAGGGTTAAAGAGAAAAAAAAAAAATTAACTGAAAAAGTGGTCCACTATATATATTTATGTATCGTGTTCAAATTTTCAATCTTTAATAAAATACTTTTTATTCATCCACTCAAGTTCAAATACATTTTTTTAAACTTGTAGTGGATGACACTTGATGTTAATACAGTTTTTTCAAATATTAATTCATTAATTTAATTTAATTAATGAATTTTAGTTTTATATGGGAGAAATTTTTTTCTCTTATATAAGATATTTAGCAGGATATAAATATAGGAATAAATACCGTCAGTGGCGAAGCGTGGATTGCTGGGAAAAAATTTCTTTTTGACCTAAGTAGGAATTGACTTAATTTTTTTTTTTTTTTTTATATTACTTGTTTCTATTTGATGGTATAAAAAAGAAATTCTGCAATGTTTAGAATTAAAATCAGTAAGAACAAAATATATTGGTCAAGTTATTGCCATGCAGTCAGTATGACTCATGGACATGGTTTTACGTTATGATACAGATAGATAACTACATAAATAGTGCAAAAAAAAAATTTTTTTTGTTATATGATAAATTTATTTTTCATGAATATGACAGGTAATTTTTTAAAAAATTTAACAGTGACACAGAGCTTTTTATCTATTAAAAAATGTGTAAGGTTTTATTTATTTTTTCCTGTCAGAAGACAAAACATGTGAGTTTATCTAGGTTTGTTGAAAATATTATATATTGAAAGTGTTTAGTATCTCATTTAAGTTTATAATTGTAATGAATATGAAATTTTAAAAAAGAAATCTGCTGTGTATTTACAGTGAAATTCAGTTTGGTTAGTCTTAATAGCTGTTTACTTTTGTTTCCTATGTTTTACAACATGAAATAATATTAATGAAGATTTAGTTTTAATTTGAAATGCTCAACTAAATATTATTTTACTTTTAAAATTAAGTATTTTTATTACATTATTTTTTTAATGATGAAAAAAAAAAGGTTTTGCATTAATTTAAAATTGCCTGATTAAGGTTAGCTTTAATTAAAAAAAACCTACTCTTATTTTTAAAAAGGCAGTTTACAGCTAATTCACATTAATTCATTTTTAATGCACTCATAAATGTTTTCTACTAAAATATTTATAAACTTCTGTTAAATATTATCATGTCTTTATAAATGTTAGAAGGCAATATGTTACGAGAAAAATGTATATACATTGAGGAGAATGCATTTACATTAAACTCCAAGTTGGTGTTTTGAAATTCTATATAATGTAGCTGCAGACACAAAACATTTTAAGATTGTATTTAACTAAACAATGACAAATCACCACACATAAAAAAGGAAACATTATTCTTACATACTGCCATTTTAAAATTGATTAAAACTTAATAATTTATGTATGCAATAGGTTCCATTAAAACCGCAAAGCTTAAAACCAGACGTTGTAACGATTTTATAATTTTGCAGATTTCTGGTGACTGTTTTATTTACATTTTTAAACAGTAATTTGAATTTAATAGTCCACTTGAAATTATAATGAATGCTTACAATAAAGTAAAACAATAAAATAAAATTAAAAAATATTTTGGTACTTCTCTATTATCCCGTCGACCACGTTTCATAACAAAAAACTATCGCCAAATAAACGGGAGAACGTTGCCATTAGAATATCAAAATAAATAAATAAATAAAATATAAGAATTCAAGGAAACAATTATTTTAATTAATGAAATAAACATAATGAAAAATACACACAAATGTCGAATTAAAAACCACTTGATGACATAACAAACACGTATAATGCTTCTGACATCAAGTAAATGGGACTGCATTTTTGGCGTTTAATCTTACAGTTTGGCGATAGTTTTTTGTTATGAAAAGTGGTCGACTGGATAATAGAGAAGTACCATTTATTTTTATTTCCTTTTTTAAAATAATAGAAGCTATTTCATTTATTACGTTATTTTATTTTTATATTGGGGTGAATCCAAGAATCGACCCCTGCTTGGCGTCCGTTTGTATTGGCGTGCTAGCGCGCGCGCGATAGCGGACTGACTCTTGCAACCCTCATCATTTCTCAATCGTGCCAAATCGGCGATAGTTAGCCAGATGTAGCTCTTTTATTGTTGGAAAGGCTGAGCAATATTTTTTGTGATGACGCGTTTGTTACGTATGACGTATTTGTTACGTCATCAAATGATTATTCGACTTGACTTTTATTTGTATTTTAATGATATTTAATGTTTTATTAGTTATTTAAAACATGTTTTTTTTAATACAATTAAATAACACTTATGTCATTAAATGGCTATGTCATGATATTCATCATCTGCTTCTTTATTTAAATCTTGATTTTTTTTTTTTTAAATTTATGTATGTGAGTGGCTACTCTTGTTACTTTAGAACAGTGTGAATTAATTGATTGCAGTTTTCATGGAAGTCTCATGTTCGCGAAGCGATCATACATGCGGTATAGTGATCGCCGCATTTACAAATTTCGTGTATTTTTGTGATCTCTATACAACGAGGTTGCTGTATCCAGTGATGTTTTTTTTGGTTTCGTGTTCGCGAAGTGAACATACGTGCGGTACAGTGATCGCGGCATTAACGAATTTCGTGTATTTCGTGGGATTCCGATTCGACGAGGTTGCTGTATCCAGTGATGTTTTTTTTTCGGTTTCATGTTCGCGAAGCGATCATACGTGCGGTACAGTGATCGCGGCATTAACGAATTTCGTGATTTTCTTGAGATTCCGATACGACGAGGTTGCTGTATCCAGTGATGTTTTTTTTTCGGTTTCATGTTCGCGAAGCGATCATACGTGCGGTACAGTGATCGCGGCATTAACGAATTTCGTGTTTTTCTTGGGATTCCGATACGACGAGGTTGCTGTATCCAGTGATGTTTTTTTTTCGGTTTCATGTTCGCGAAGCGATCATACGTGCGGTACAGTGATCGCGGCATTAACGAATTTCGTGTTTTTCTTGGGATTCCGATACGACGAGGTTGCTGTATCCAGTGATGTTTTTTTTTTCGGTTTCATGTTCGCGAAGCGATCATATGTGCGGTACAGTGATCGCGGCCATTAACGAATTTCGTGTTTTTCTTGGGATTCCGATACGACGAGGTTGCTGTATCCAGTGATGTTTTTTTTTTCGGTTTCATGTTCGCGAAGCGATCATACGTGCGGTACAGTGATCGCGGCATTAACGAATTTCGTGTTTTTCTTGGGATTCCGATACGACGAGGTTGCTGTATCCAGTGATGTTTTTTTTTCAGTTTCATGTTCGCGAAGCGATCATACGTGCGGTACAGTGATCGCGGCATTAACGAATTTCGTGTTCTTCTTGGGATTCCGATACGACGAGGTTGCTGTATCCAGTGATGTTTTTTTTCGGTTTCATGTTCGCGAAGCGATCATACGTGCGGTACAGTGATTGCGGCATTAAGGAATTTCGTGTATTTTCGTTTTTTCAACTTCACATTAATCGTTAACTTTTATGTAATATCGATGAAAATGTTGTTTTTTACTGCTCGTATTATCTTTTTTATATGTATCTTATTAAATTTGTCAAATAAAATATTTTATTTCACTCATAAATGCAGTATCAAAAAAAATCAACTTTGTAGGGTTTAATTTAATAATTCTGTATTTAAATTATGTCTTTTGTCCAAATTGTTTTGAACGAATAAAATTTTACTCTCGTATAAATGCAATCTATTTTTCAGGGACCTTTTTATTGCTAAATCCATTACTTTTCCTATGTGTAACTATTTAAAAATTAAGAATGGCAACATTTTACCACTTGCTTATTGTGGGTTACAATACGATAAATGTAAGTAAACAATTTAGAAATCGCCAATGTGGCATCATTTTTTAAAAGCGCTAAATGGTGGCTTGTTGAGTAAGGATTAGGTCGAGATCATTGGTTCTCTTTTATTTTTCATAAATGTATTTTGATGTTATTTTGCTGTTTAAAGGTTTAAATTAATTATTTTTGCTTTTATTTTGATTCTCGCGATTTCAATTTGCGTGGTTTTCGGAACACTCCGCACAAAAGCAGGTGAGTTTAATTCTTACCTAGCCATTCCAAAAAGTGGATTTTTTTTAAAACAAAAAAATCTGTGTTTTTAAAAACGTTATTTTGACATTATTTTGCTTTTAAATGTTTTAAAATATGTATTTTTGCTTTATTTTGATTATCGCCATTTCAATTTGCACGCTTTTGCCTGTTGTCTTCTGGAGGTTGCCACTCCGGTAGACAACAGGCAGAAACGCACAAATTTGGCAATTTTTTGAAAACGCGCCAAGCAGTGGTGGATTCTTGGATCGCACCATATGTGTGTATATATATCACTGGCGCCCGGTTAACTGAAAAGTACCTTCTATTTTATTTTAAAAAAGTACTTTTTTGTTTGTTATTTTTGGTACTTTTATGTTAGCCGGACGCCAGTGATCGCCAGAATTTTTTGAATTTTGCCAACCCTTTTCTTTCGTCAATCTTTTAACATTTAGCTAATATCAACTATCCAATATTTTAACATTGCAATAAATTATCTTTAAAAAAAACTTACTTAAAATTCTCTAAAATAGTCATAATAAAATATGTAAACACAAACAAAACTACCGATTGGTTAAACTGCTGAAATAATAAATAAGATAAATTAAAATATCTTAAGTAATTTGATATTTTAATCGTGGATAAGTAAAAAGTGCGAGAGGCAGATGACAGATTCATCTTGCCTGACCTGAATATAAACATCACCCCTGTTCTCCGATAACTAAAAAAAAAAAAACATTCAAATCTTTACCAATTCATAGCCGCCATTGTTGTAAAGCAAATGAGTTGTAATAAATCATAAAAACTTAGATCGCAGAATACTAAGTTTTGTGAATTCATAATGAAAAACCCGTTTTAAACTTCACAGAACAGTGCTTGAAATTTCTTTAAAAAAACAATTATGACTAATTTTTTTGTTTACTTTCAAAACTCCTTCAAAATTTCCAATACTCCTCAGAATTCAGTGTTTATTCCCAAAAATTCCCGGGTTTATTCCCTTTCCTCAAAAACTGCGGGTTTTTTGCAACTCTACGCAGGTATAAAATCACGCAAAAAAGATATTCCGGTGCGTCTGCAACACCTGTACCGAAATTCACATTACAAAAAACTGACTGTTTTGAAATCATTTGCAATTATAACAAGCAGAAAATTAAACAAATAAAAGTTCAAGATATAAACCATTAAAATTGACAATAATATATATTTTTTTATTTAATTTTTTTTTCTGGTACAGCTTTTGGTAGGATTTTACTGAAATAAAAACATCGAAAACAATCTGTATTTTAAAAGAAATCAGTTGACGAAAAATCTCTGATTTCCCTCCAAATATTCTTCAATATCTTTTTCATTTGTGACAGGCTGTAAAGTAACTAATTTAGTATATACATCTTCTGAATACAAAAAACGTCAATTGGAATAAGTTTGGGCATCATTATCTCCAGCAGCATTTTCGTTTGTTTCTTGATGGAGTCTGATAACTGAGAACATGTTCATAAATTCTCGAAGCAAATATATGAAGATTTTTGTTGTGATCACAAAAGCAACTCCAAAATTTACAAAATCAGCCATTTTTAATAACAAAACTTCGTCTACCACAATATATGTACGAAAACAGGATTTTTTATACTTTTAATCTGACGTTCTAATGCGTGTTGATTCGAGAAACAATTTACGTGAAAATCTAAATTGCTCCGGTTTCTTTAGATTGGATTTTAAAAAAGTGATGCCATCCCTTATAATCTTATAATAGATAAATTTACCAATTGAATCCATTTGGACACTACACTGTTAACTAGTATTTTAAAAACACAAATTGCACAAATTGTGCTTATTAGTTGCTAAAAGTTGGCTTTAAGTTTAAAGCCGAAACATGTAGGATTTTAGCTCTTTTATGAGTTTAAAACAATTTTTACACTGATTTTAGCAACTAATAAGCACAATTTGTGCAATTTGTGTTTTTAAAAGATAAATTTACTTTATTAAGTTTTCACCTACTTTAACTATCTTCTGTCTACTTCTACTTATCTATATTATAAAGGACAAACGTGTTCGTCCGTAACGCTGACGTCATTTTGAGAATGGTAACACTTGAAGATGAAATTTCGGTTTTGCGATTTTTGCTTATGCATTTTGTTTTTTAATTTCTACACATGGCATATTTTAAACTTTACACCATTATATAGGGGGGGAAAAAAACTACTTTCAATTGCAATTTATTCGAAAACTGTATCGTAAATTACTCATTTATTAAAGCATTTAAATTAAATTTAAAGAATGACTTTTTTAAAAATCCATTTCTATCGGTTACAGACGATTACAAAATATTAATCCGTTTGCACTTTAAACAATATAAAAAGTTCAGCATTTGTTTCCATCTAATATTCAATAACGAAATTAAAACTTCACTAAGCAATAAATAAATTAGTATAAATAAAACACAAATTTAACAGACATGCAATTGAAACAAGCGCTTAAAACCGTTGAAATTATCAGAATAATAAAAAAAAAACTGCTTTAGATACTGAAATTTTAGCGATTTCTTCGGCTAACTTGTGGCACCAGGCCAATACGAAACTAGTCGGATCTGCCTATCCTAAAACTTTCTTCTATCTCACACAGATATCGCATACACTAAAAAGAATCAGCACCCATTTATATCAAGGTCTAACTGAAACTCAAGTTTTATTCAATTCCGTGCATTAGATCTTGACATATGATTATTGCTAAAATCGTGTAAATCCTGCAAAATGTTGGATAGCAGCGCCACCTGTTGGGAAATTTAGACCAAAACGTAATCAACAATAACTTGAGACAACGTCTAACTGAATCTGAACTTTGATGGAAATCCGTGCATTAGTTCTTGAGATGTAGTTATCGCGATAATAATGAAAAAAGTAGTATAGCAGCGCCACCTGTTGGGCTACTTACACCAAAACGTAATCAGCATCTATTTATGTCAAGGTCTAACAGAATCTGAAGTTTGATGAAATTCCGTGAATTAGTTCTTGAGATATAGTTATCGTAAAAATCGAGAAAAAAATGATATAGCAGCACCACCTGTCGGGATATCTATACCAAAACGTAATCAGCGTTTATTTATGTCAAGGTCTAACTGAACCTGAAGTTGGATGAAAATAAGCGCATTAGTTCTTGAGATAGAGCTATTGCGGAAATCGCGAAAAA
The DNA here is from genome assembly GCA_963931845.1 of Maratus michaelseni. Taxonomy (NCBI): domain Eukaryota; kingdom Metazoa; phylum Arthropoda; class Arachnida; order Araneae; family Salticidae; genus Maratus; species Maratus michaelseni. Next base: position 15,250,567 of record OZ007598.1, read on the forward strand.
TGCAGCATAGCAGCGCCACCTTTCGGGCGATTTTCACCAAAAACTAATCAGCACCAATTTATATCAGGGACTAACTGAATATAAAGTTTTATTAAATTTAGTGCATTAGTTCTTGAGATAGAGCGCCCACAAATTTTTTGTCACATACAGACAGACATTTTCTAAATATGGTGAAATCGTGTTCAAGACCTTTTAAAACGTATAAATCCGTCGGAAATTTTCATGAATCCAATACTTTCTTCTTGTAAAAATAGAAGAAAGTAATTACGGCTTTTAATAAATTTCAAAATTTTTGTTTGAATATATATAATTGACATATTTCATATAAAAATGCCTTTTGGTGTTGTTAGGAGGCAGTATAAAAACAATTATTAAATGTAAACTAGTCGGATGTGCCAATCCCAAAACTTTCTTCTATCTCACACAGGTTTCACATGCACTAAAAAGATTCAGCAACCAATTTATATTAAGGTCTAATTGAATCTAAAGTTTTATTAAATTCCGTGCATTAGTTCTTGACATATGATTTGCTAAAATCGTGTAAATCCTGCAAAATGCAGGATAGCAGCGCCACCTGTTGGGAGATTTAGACCAAAACCTATTCAACAATAACTTATGACAACGTCTAACTGAATCTGAAGTTTGATGGAAATCCGTGCATTAGTTCTTGTGATATAGTTATCGCGATTATTGAATCTGTCCCTTTCTGTAAAATTCTGTCTTCAATATTATTTATATTGATATTGAAGTATCAATATTCATTTCAAAATTAAAATATCATAAAACTAGAACACAAGAATAGGTTAGATTTACCTAAAAGGTCCTCTTTCTGGAGATAAAAGCGATCTTAAATTATTCTGAGTTTTCGAAAATAAATGTTCATACTGTTCAAGAAGTAATTGAGTCTACACAATGTAGACACACAAACATATATATTGATGATCACAAACACAATATACATAACGTTTTCGCGCACATCGTAAATATTACATCTTATATTCCGTAATTACATTTTCTCGTTCAGTTCATAAAAGTTCTAAGACAGATTCATTTTAACAACAGGAAAATATCATCTGCGCGTTGCGCAAAGTAAAAACGATTAAAAAAACCCATGGAAGTAGCGATAAAACGCATCAGCGATAATAATGAAAAAAGTAGTACAGCAGCGCCACCTGTTGGGCTACTTACACCAAAACGTAATCAGCATCTATTTATGTCACGGTCTAACAGAATCTGAAGTTGGATGAAATTCCGTGCCTTAGTTCTTGAGATATAGCTATCATAAAAATAATGAAAAAAGTGGTATAGCAGCGGCACTTGTTGGGATATCTACAGCAAAATGTAATCAGCATCTATTTATGTCAAGGTCTAATTGAATCTGAAGTTTGATGAAAATAACTGCATTAGTTCTTGAACTAGAGCTATTGCGGAAATCGCAAAAAATGCAGCATAGCAGCGCCACCTTTCGGGCGATTTTCACCAAAAACTAATCAGCACCAATTTATAATAGGGACTAACTGAATATAAAGTTTTATTAAATTTCGCGGATTAGTTCTTGAGATAGAGCACTCACAAAAATTTTGTCACAGACAGACATACATTTTCTAAAAACAGTCAAATCGTGTTCAGGACCTTCTAAAACGTATAAATCCGTCGAAAACCAGAAGTCGAAAATTTTCATGAATCCAATACTTTCTTCTTGTAAAGATTCTCGTAATTTAATAATAACTAAATAATAATAATGTAATAATAACTAAATATTGATGTGCTGAGATAATAATCGCTTATAAACATAAGCCCCGACGTAACGGAGGCAAATCTGGCAAACTTCCATCACTAATTTTAAAATGTTATTTTTATCTTAATTAATTAAATAGAAAAAAAAACTTTTTAAAATTAGCGGTAGAAGTATGCTTTATTGCCTCTTTCGCCCCAGTGAAGTCTGTGCCTTTGCTTATAACGCAAGATTTAATTTATCGAAAAAGGAAAAAAATGCTCGATTGTAAATCAGGTCAATAAACATGCTTGCAGTAGCATACGTTTATTTTTCGAAACGAGTCAGAAAGTTTCGCGTTGTTGAGCGCAGAAAAATATTTTTTCTCACAAAATGAGGGTTGCTGTATAGCGCAGTTGTTCCTAACATGGCTCGGATAATTCGTAAGTACCAATTAAAATTATATATGTGAAAATAAAAGGGTATTGTAGTTGTGCAGAACAAGGTAAAAAGAAAATCCCTTTCCAAGAAAGTTGTAAAATAGCGCCCCTGAGATAAAGTATGGCGGACTTTGGCCGTGCACGGAGAGGTAATGATTGCCCAATTCTATATTCCAATGGACTTGAAAAATTTCAAAGCAAACAAAAGAGAAAATGGTACTTCTCTATTATCCCGTCGACCACTTTTCATAACAAAAAAATATCGCCAAACTTTAAGATTAAACGCCAAAAATGCAGTCCCATTTACTTGATGTCAGAAGCATTATACGTGTTTACTATGTCATCAAGTGGTTTTTAATTCGACATTTGCCTGTATTTTTCATTATGTTTTACTGATTTATTAGTTATTTCATTAATTAAAATAACAATTGAGTCTTTAAATTCTTATATTTTATTTATTTTGATATTCCAATGGCAACGTTCTCCCGTTTATTTGGCGTTACAGTTTGGCGATAGTTTTTTTGTTATGAAAAGTGGTCGACGGGATAATAGAGAAGTATACCCCATATTTCATCCACAATTGTGTTAATATTATAAAAATTAAACTAATAAAAGTTCAAGATATAAACCATTGAAATTTACAACAATATTTATTTAATTTTTTGTGCACAGCCTTTCGTAAGATTTTACTGAAATAAAAACATTCAAAACAATCTGTGATTTTAAAAGATATCAGTTGATGACGAAAAATATTCCATTTCCCTTCAAAGATTCTTCAACATCTTCTACATTTGTGACAGGCCGGAAGGTAACTAATTCAGCAGACCCGTCTTCTGTGTACAAAAAACGTCGATTGCAATAAGTTTGGACATAATTTTTTCCAGCAGTGTTACCGTTGAATTCTTGATGGGGTCTTACCATTGAGAACATATTGACAAATTTTCGAAGCAAGTATCTGAAGATTTTTATTGTGATCGCAAAAGCAACACCAAAATTTACAAAATCAGCCATTTTTAATAAAACAAATCAGTCTCCCACAAAATACGCAACTGAATCAGAATATTTGATACATGATTTAATGCATCCTAATTCGAGAAAAAAAAATTGACGCGAAAATTTAAATTGTTTTGGTTCCTTTAGCATAAATTTTTTAAACAGATGCCATCCCCCATTATAGAAATATTTACTTTAAAAGTTTTCAGTAAATAAAAGCTAGCTAGCAGATGGAAAGAGAACGCGAACGTTGCACAATACAACAATACTAACTGATTTTAAATTTTTCCGAGAGCAAACAAAAAGGAAAATAATATTCCCTTTAGGAAAAAGCCAACTGGTGGGGGAATTTGGCAAAAATGTTAATCAAATCTTGTTCTCAATTATATATATACAGTGTCTCACAAAAGTGATGGGACACTTGTGCTTTATAAAAAGAAATTGCAATAAAATAAATAAACAAACATGTGCAAAAATTTTTTGGGTGTGTTTCATATTTAAAGTTAGTAACAATTATTACATAACATACATTTTGTCAAAATATTAAAATATTAATTTAGTAAAAATACAATTGTTCAGAACGGAGCAAAAAATGGCTCACATAAGTGATGGGACACTTACTTTTCCATCAAATATTTATCCAAAAATTTTACTTTTTAAAAGGTTTTAATATTTTGTTGGATTTCCTTTTACTTTTAAAACATGATTTAATCTTTTTGGGATGGATTCGACTAATTTTTTTGTGATTTCTGGAGTGATTTTACCCCATTCTTCTTGAAGCACCGATTTTAGTTGTTGTTTTGAAGAAATGGTGTGTTTGCGAATTCTTGATTCCAATTCTTGCCAAATATTCTCTATGGGATTTAAGTCTGGAGATTGTGGTGGTGTTTTTATTATTTCAGGACAGTTATATAGCAGCCAGAGTCTAACGTTCAGAGCAGTGTGCTTGGGGTCATTGTCCTGGTAGAATTTAAAATCGTTATGAAGGTTCAATTTTCGTGCTGAAGATTTCAAATTTTGATTTAAAATATCAATATACTTGTACTGATCCATTATACTGTCAATAAAAACAAGATTACCAACTCCAGCGGACGACATACACCCCATACCATAACTGCTCCTCCACCATGTTTTACTGATGGTACCAAGTTCTGTTTGTGAAGTTCTTCCCTGGGTTTTCTCCACACCAAGATTCTACCGTCAGAACCAAATATATTAAATTTACTCTCATCAGCAAATATAACTTTATTCCAGTAATCAGAATTCTTATTTATGTTGGATTTTGCGAAAGCTAGTCTAAGTTTTCTATTCTTTTCACTTACGAAGAATTTTTTCCTGGCTACTCTACCGTGATATCCAGCAGATCGAATTACCCTTCTAATAGTTTCAGGATTTGGGGTGTAATGTAGATCGCCTCCACGTGGTGCACCCTGGACAACGCAAAATGATCTACGACTGAAGCAGGGCTTTGGAGATTTTTCTGTTTTCTGCTTTCTTTGTCAGTTAACTGCGAGTATAATGGCTGAAGATTATCTGAGCGTCCTCCATTGGAACGCTGGTGGCTTGTCACAGAACAAAAAGTTAGAATTGGAAAACAAGTTAAATGTACTCGATGTTGATGTGTTTGCAGTTGTCGAAGCGAACATTAAGGAAAACGACCTTGATAAGTATAAATTTAGAAATTACACCACATATTGTATGGAAAAGGCAAGACAAATTGCAAGTGGTATAATAGTGGGGATTAGATCTAACCTAACAGCAGATTTTACTGTCATTAAAAGAATGAATGCAGGTGAAGATAAGACTGAAATAGTCAGGATAAATGTATGGAAATCCAATTTGCACTTTAGAATCTATTCCCTATATAGTCCACCGAATAATCATCTAAATTTGGGGATTATTGATATTAAACCAAAAACAATTATTATGGGAGATTTTAATGCTCACTCGGATAGATGGGGGTACCTAGGTTCCAACAGAGCAGGAAAAGAGGTTGAAGATTTTATCGATTCACATGAAGTGGAATTGTTATTGAATCCTGAAGATACCCCCACGTATTTACATTACAATGGAAATACTAGTAATCCCGATCTTATAATCACATCTGAAGACCTTAGCGAAAGAGCAGAAAGAACTGTCTTAGAAGATCCCGGTTTTGGGCACAGAATGGTTCTGAGCCGCTTTAAGATCCAAAAGCAAAATCGGGAGAAACCAATTTATAAACCTTCTTGGAATTTTAAGAAAGCTAATTGGGAAGTTTTTCAATCATATCTTGAAACAGATGTAAATACTGAACACATCTTCCACCCATGTGCTACTGTTGATAGTGCCAATAGGGACTTATGCAACGTTATACTTGAAGCAGCTAGAAATTCAATCCCACATACTAAACCAAAAAAATTCAAACCTTTTTGGAATGAGAGACTTGGTACCTTAAAGAGAGCACGAGATAGTGCCAGATGTAAAGCGGAAAAAACTAAGCTTATAGAAGACGTTAACAGTTGGAGAAAACTTGCGAAAGAAATGAAAGCTGAAGTAAATTACTTTAAAAAATCGTCGTTCGAGAATTTTATCACAAACATCGACTTTAAAAAAGACGGTAAGAAAACTTATAAATTCCTAGCAAAAATGACAAACAAACAATGTACGCAGAGAAAGCAACCTTTTCGTATAGGGAATAAACAGTTAGTGGAAGACGGAGAAATCGCGAATGCTTTTATCAAGTTTTATACTGCCCAAACACAAAAATCAAGGGAAATGAAGCTTTGGGAAAAAGTACTAAAAAAGGAATTGAGGGAAACAATGGCAGAAACCCGTTTTCAGGTAGATAGCATACTTACTGATCATTTCACTATAGACGAACTAAATTTTGCAATTGCAAAAGCAAAAGTCAGGAAGAGTCCTGGACCGGATAAAATTCACACAGAATTCTTGAAACACTTGGGACCAAAAGCACTACAACTAGTCTTAAAACTGTTTAATCTATCCTGGGAAACTTCTTGTCCAGCAGAGTGGAAAAAAGCTATTATAATCCCCATTTTAAAGAAAAATAAACCACCTGAACAACTTTCCAGTTATCGACCTATTTGTCTAACTAGTATATTGTCAAAGATCATGGAAAGAATGGTAAATGAAAGACTTATGTACTTCCTAGAACTTCATGAAATAATCGATGACGCACAGGCAGGCTTCAGAAAACACCAATCTACTAACCAACAAGTTACAAGATTGGCACAGGAAATTAAAGATGCGATGGATAACAGCGAGACCGTTGTCGCTGTTTTCGTTGATTTCAAGGCGGCATACGACTATATCTGGAGAGCTAGATTACATTATAAGCTCCATAACATTGGAATTAAAGGAAATATGTTGAATTGGATCCGTAGTTGTACTACACAAAGGTTTTGTTCTGTTCGATATGGAAACCAAACTTCAAAATATAGGCAGACTCATCGCGGACTCCAACAGGGAGGAGTTACTAGTACATCGCTTTTTAATGTTTACATTAACGATCTTCCTCAAGAGCTAAAAAGAATCGCAGGAATTAATTGTGCGATGTATGCAGATGATTTAGTTATCTGGACCTCCGGAAAACATAGAAAAAGAGATGAATTGATTAGCAGAATTAACAATGCAATCATGGTACTGGCCGATTGGTGTAATTTAAATGAAATGCAAGTAAACATTGAGAAAACTGAATACCAAACTTTTACACTAAGCCATCAAGAAACGGAAATGACCATAAAGTATATGGGCATACCTATTAGGGAAACTAATGCCAGTACATACCTAGGAGTAACATTTGATAAAAGGCTATCATGGAAACACCATATCGCAAATATTTCAGAAAAGGCCATTAAGAGATTTTCAATTCTCAAAAGATTAGCAGGAGTGATGTGGGGCTGCTGTAGAGACACCCTTAATACTACGTATAATATGTATATTAAGCCTTTGATAACGTATTGCTGTGAGCCACTGATAACATGCTCAGGGCTTTATATCGAAAAACTCGAAAGAGTTCAGAATCAAGCTTTAAGACTGATAACCGGTGCGATTAAAACCACACCGATCCAGGCAATGCTGTGTTTGACGGATAATAAGCCTATTGAGGAGATTGTCAAAGAAAAGGCACTAATTTTATTTGAGAAACTTATTAGACTGCCTTCAAATAATTACTGGAGAGAATATAATACTGAACAATTAAGAAAGTTAAAAACTCAGCAGGGATTCATGCAGAAAGTGACTGAGTATCGCCTTGCACTAGAAATTCCTAGTAATCCTGAAAAGCTGCTTCCAATGTTGAACCCGACAGAGTTACCTTGTATACGAGGTAATACCGATTTGCTGTATTCAATTAGGAAAAAGGATGCTGGGGATAAAGAGTTACATGCATATGCAATGGAAACTATTTATACTAGGTACCCCATAAAAGAATGGCTCCACGTTTATACGGACGGCTCCAGACTCTCTTTGGAAGAGAATGCGGGTGCTGGAATCTACTCGGAACTCTTCGCATTTTATGCATCCTTGGGAACAAACACAACACCGTTCGATGGAGAGGTGCAGGCTATCTGTATTGCCACACAACAGCTAATTATACGAGATAATGATTTCAAAAAAGCAGTTATTTTATCGGATTCAATCTCTGCTATTCAAGCAATAACTTCCTTTAAGATTCCCGACTCAAGAAGAATTGAGGACTGCAGGAAAAATTTTAAGCAACTAAAAGAGAGTGGAAAGGAAGTGGAACTACAATGGATCCCGGCCCATTGTGGAATATACGGGAATGAAGCGGCTGACCAACTAGCCAAAAAAGGAACTAAAATAATACAAACACCAAGTAATGAAATACCTTTCAATTCAATATCAAGAATTATAAAGAGAAAAATGGACTCTCAATATGAAAGGAGAAAACTAAGTGAAATCGAAAATAAAGAATGGAAAAATGCAATATCTCATGTCCCTCCAGCACCTAGAAGAACAAGTGTTGCCTTATTTAGACTTGCCACGGGACACGATTGTCTACCTAGTTACCTTTTCAGATTTGGTATTCTTGAAAGTCCAAATTGCCCTATTTGTGGAGAGGATGTAATCTTGAATGCACAGCATTTACCACTGTGCCCCGCACTATCAAGTAACAGTATATCTGGCAGATATTGGGAGGCCAGGGAACTAATGAGGACCTCAGAGCATCAGCCTAATTGATTGTATTCCCTGTTTACAGTTGACTTTTTGTTTTCTCTAAAGTCTCTATATGTCACCCTTGTTTCATTTGTTGTTCCGTTTATTCTTCAATTGTTTTGGTGGCATATAATAGTGTATAGATGTTTGTCTAAGTGCTATTGCTTTGAAAAAAAAAAAAAAAAAAAAAAAGTTTCAGGATTAACAATTATTCCATATAATGCTTGTAAATCAGCAGCAACTTTTGAAGCACTAATTCTTGGATTTTTTTTAATATTTCGAACGATAATTCGCTTTATTCCATTGGATAGCTTTGATGGTCAGCCAGGTCTTCTTTTATCCTGAATCATATGATTCTTTTTATATCGTTTAATGATATTGAAAACTGTTGAACGACTCAAGTTAACTGTTTCAGCAGTTTTTCTAATAGATTTTCCACGTTCAATATGCAAATTAATAACTAATTTTCGAATTTCAGGCGAAGTTTCTTTTCGTTTAGCATTCATGACTACACAGAGCTAAAAAACACAAAAATTCCAAAACAAACTGGAGAGAAATACTGCAGACGATTTTATAAATTATTGCCAATTGCTTTTAAGTAAAAATAAAACCCCAAAAAATATTTTTATTGCTTATTTCAGACGATTTTTGTTGCATATATAATGGTGTCCCATCACTTATGTGAGCTATTTTTTGCTCCGTTCTAAACATTTGTATTTTTATTAAATTAATATTTTAATATTTTGACAAAATGTATGTTATGTAATAATCTTTACTAAATTTAAGTATGAAACACACCCACAAAAAAAATGTGTACATGTTTTTTTAATTTATTTGATTAGTTTCCTTTTGTAAAGCACAAGTGTCCCATCACTTATGTGAGACACTGTATATATATATATATATATATATATATATATATATATATATATATATATATATTATTATTATTTTTAAATACCTAAATTAATTTATTTGGATACATCACAAGTTAAAAAGAAAGCAGGAACCCCATTCTTTTCTTTTATGGATATGTCTGATCTATGTATTTTAAATTACGGACTCTGTGATTTTAAATAAAAATTAAAAGCGATTTAGATATTGAAACCATGCTTGTTTATTTGATGTATATTGATGGAACGCAGTTTGCCAATGTTGAAACAGTTTGTAAAATTAATACTTCGTTTATCACAACTGACAAAAATAAATTTTAAGAGTTGAAATATTAGCAGATGTTTCAAGTAACAAATATTTATTTACTACTTAAATTATCTTGTTGTAATATGTAAAGATTTTCCATTTTTCAAATAATCAGAATACATTTTTAATAAATGGCATTTTTCGTTCATTGAATTTAAACCTTTTTAGGTGCGTTCGTAATTATATAAATACGTAGCACCTATAGTCGTCGTTTGGTCCGTCCGTCTGTCTGTCTGTCTGTCTGTCCGCATATAACAACGCAAAAACTACCCAACCAAATGGTTTGCAATTTAAAATATATTATCTTTGCAGAATTTTGTCGAGACATTTCAAATTTTATTAAAATCGAATCAAAACTTTAGGAGATATTAATAAAAATATTTATTAAGAAATTTGAATTTTTTTTTTTTTTAAATCAGTGCTTTTTTGTTATAGGAGCTTCCGATGGATGTTAAATCGTCAAGCGAGCGAGATACTTATTTTATGACAGAAATTAATCTGCAGACGATATAATTCATTTCACAGAATTAAAAATCATCAAGATCTGAATATTTATATAACTAGCTGATACATACAGTGTCTCACATAAGTGATGGGACACTTGTGCTTTACAAAAGGAAACTAATCAAATAAATTAAAAAAACATGTACACATTTTTTTTGTGGGTGTGTTTCATACTTAAATTTAGTAAAGATTATTACATAACATACATTTTGTCAAAATATTAAAATATTAATTTAATAAAAATACAAATGTTTAGAACGGAGCAAAAAATAGCTCACATAAGTGATGGGACACCATTATATATGCAACAAAAATCGCCTGAAATAAGCAATAAAAATATTTTTTGGGGTTTTATTTTTACTTAAAAGCAATTGGCAATAATTTATAAAATCGTCTGCAGTATTTCTCTCCAGTTTGTTTTGGAATTTTTGTGTTTTTTAGCTCTGTGTAGTCATGAATGCTAAACGAAAAGAAACTTCGCCTGAAATTCGAAAATTAGTTATTAATTTGCATATTGAACGTGGAAAATCTATTAGAAAAACTGCTGAAACAGTTAACTTGAGTCGTTCAACAGTTTTCAATATCATTAAACGATATAAAAAGAATCATATGATTCAGGATAAAAGAAGACCTGGCTGACCATCAAAGCTATCCAATGGAATAAAGCAAATTATCGTTCGAAATATTAAAAAAAATCCAAGAATTAGTGCTTCAAAAGTTGCTGCTGATTTACAAGCATTATATGGAATAATTGTTAATCCTGAAACTATTAGAAGGGTAATTCGATCTGCTGGATATCACGGTAGAGTAGCCAGGAAAAAATTCTTCGTAAGTGAAAAGAATAGAAAACTCAGACTAGCTTTCGCAAAATCCAACATAAATAAGAATTCTGATTACTGGAATAAAGTTATATTTGCTGATGAGAGTAAATTTAATATATTTGGTTCTGACGGTAGAATCTTGGTGTGGAGAAAACCCAGGGAAGAACTTCGCAAACAGAACTTGGTACCAACAGTAAAACATGGTGGAGGAGGAGTTATGGTATGGGGGTGTATGTCGTCCGCTGGAGTTGGTAATTTTGTTTTTATTGACAGTATAATGGATCAGTACAAGTATATTGATATTTTAAAGCAAAATTTGAAATCTTCAGCACGAAAATTGAACCTTCATAACGATTTTAAATTCTACCAGGACAATGACCCCAAGCACACTGCTCTGAACGTTAGACTCTGGCTGCTATATAACTGTCCTGAAATAATAAAAACACCACCACAATCTCCAGACTTAAATCCCATAGAGAATATTTGGCAAGAATTGGAATCAAGAATTCGCAAACACACCATTTCTTCAAAACAACAACTAAAATCGGTGCTTCAAGAAGAATGGGGTAAAATCACTCCAGAAATCACAAAAAAAATAGTCGAATCCATCCCAAAAAGATTAAATCATGTTTTAAAAGTAAAAGGAAATCCAACAAAATATTAAAACCTTTTAAAAAGTAAAATTTGTGGATAAATATTTGATGGAAAAGTAAGTGTCCCATCACTTATGTGAGCCATTTTTTGCTCCGTTCTGAACAATTGTATTTTTACTAAATTAATATTTTAATATTTTGACAAAATGTATGTTATGTAATAATTGTTACTAACTTTAAATATGAAACACACCCAAAAAATTTTTGCACATGTTTGTTTATTTATTTTATTGCAGTTTCTTTTTATAAAGCACAAGTGTCCCATCACTTTTGTGAGACACTGTATATATCTGAATATTTATATAACTAGTTAAGATATTTGTATGAACAGTGTCATAAAATATATACTTAACTAGCTGTTTAACCCGTTCTACGCACGGGATATCATGAATTTAATTCTAAAACGTGCGTACGAACGCACCTCGTTTGTAACGTTTGACGTACAATTCCCAACTTGTTTTTTTTTGTAATTATCCATTCATTAAAGATTTTGATATTAAATTTTATCTGATTACTAGCTGACCCGACCGGCGTTGCCCGGGCAGACTATCATTAAAAATGTAACAGTGGAGTGGATAAAAAAAGACTGAATAAATTTTTTTATACTAAAAATTTGTAAAAAAATTAAATAAGAACTAAAATTTCAAAAGTATCACAGTTATGTTTAAAAAATGAAACGGCCAGGAAAAATTATTACACTTACTTTTCCTTTTTTACAAAAAATACCTTTTTAAAAAATCATTGCTTTGTTTACATTTTTAATTTTATATTGCTAATTGTATATATTTTTAAATGATAAATATTAACTGGTTACAAAAATCAATATTTCAAACAATTTATTTGTACTGTAATCAAGAAATCATTGTTTGTTTCGCTTTTATTTCTGTAGATGACAGCACCAAACAGTTAAATGTAAAAAATCCTGCCAAAAGACTTTTACACAATAACCAATGAGATGCGTTTCATTCGGGCATTGTCATTAAACAATTAACAAATAATCGCGATTTCTGTGCCACGTACGATAGCTTAAAATATATATAGATTCTTTCGAAAAGTTTTTTCATGAAGTTCTTTTCCTACGGAAAAAAAAATTACTTATCTGCAGTCTGCTACTTTTAGGTAGTTTTCAATACAAAAAGTAAAAAGCTACCTATTGCAGTGATATATTTTCACCGATCATGACTCCCAGACCTCAAAACCATCCTCCGTTCAAATTTTGATTTATACATACATATACATACATACATACATACATATATGACATTTGCCATGCTGTGACTCTCTTATTTATCAACCGATTTGGATGTGACTGAGTTTGTGTATAGGATATATCAAGGTCTCGATCGAGTTCGTTGGCCAGTTTCATCCGCCATCTTGTTTAATAATGGCGGTCAGTTAAAAAAAAAAATTAAATTAAAAAAGATAAAATTATAAATTGAAAAATTGTAAAAAAATGGCTGAGATATGGTAGTTTGAAATTCTATAGTGGCTGACATTTTGAAACAATCTGATTTTTGTTATATCATGGCTGGGATTGCGGTGCCTCGCTTTCTTAAATCTTATGTTCGAACTTAGGATGGGCGTTCCTACGATCGATCTTAACTTCGTATTGCGGTGCCTCATCGTAAGTCCTCCTGCTTAAACGTAAGTCCTCCTGCAGTCAGCCAATCAGAGGCCGTAGTTAGATTTGTTGTGGTTGCGCGCGCATACACTTACGCTTCGTCGTAAGATAGCTTTCGGGTTAGCGTAAGAACGCGAGGCACTGCAATACCGATTACGCTTTGTTTATATCGTAAGTCAGAGTTACGCTCAAGATTGATCTTAAGTGAGGCACCACAATCCCAGCCCATAACTCTCGTATTTATGAACCGAATTGAATGTGACTGATCATGTGTACAGGACATATCAAGGTCTCGACCGAGTTCGTTGGCCAGCGTCTTGCGTCATCTTGTTTCAAAATGGAGGACAGTTAATTTTTTATATTTTTTTAAAAAATAAAAAAGATGTATAAAAATTATAAATTGAAAAAGTTGTTTCGATTAAGTGTTAAACCATGATAACAAGGATTCCAGAGATTTTTTTTGTTTTTGCTTTATCTTAAAAAATGGCGGAGATATGGCAGTTTGAAATTCTAGGGTGGCTGACATTTTGAAACAGTCTGATTTTTGTTATGCTGTAACTCTCATGTTGAAATTCGAATTCAAATTCAGTATTAACGAAAACCGGTATTGAATCTTCTATAATCGGTTTCCAAGGATTTTAGCTTCGGGTGTTTGAGTAAAATGAATTTATTTTTTAATAACATGGAATATGGAAGCTACCTTTTCCTCCCGGTACAGGCCAGAAGGACTTTTAAACACTTTCCAACCTATTTGAAAAGTGTTTATGACTTCGGTTTGTCTGGCCGTCTGCCGTCTGGCCGTGCTCTAACTCCCGTAAATATGCTCGGATTGCTCTGCAATTTTTATATGTTATAGTAGTTATCTGTAGCATGTTCCCTATTTCAACGGAAGTGTGTAGCACTTACAGTTTTTTACAGGGACACTCAAAAGAATTCCATTACATTGCGGTCTATGGGGGAAAAATCATTTGCGGTTTATTTAAATAATGTTTCACTATTTTAAACGCATTGAAATTTATATATATCACTAAGGTGTATTAGAAGAAGCTTAATATGGAATAGGCTGTGCATAGCACTTATAGTTACTTTACAGGGACAGTCAAAAGAATTCCGTTACATTACGTCTATGGAGAAAAATCGTCTGCGGTTTATTTAAATAATGTTTCCCTATTTTAAACGCATTGAAATTTATATAAGGTGCATTACAAGAGGCTTACTACAGAATATTGTGTGTATATCAATCATCGTTCATTTACAGGGACACACAAAAGAATTCTCTACTGTATGTTAACAATAATTCCTGGAAGTGATGTTTAAGTTAATGAACTCGATTTTAATTTTAACTCGCTTTTTGTCTATTACATGGTGTGTATAAATTCTGTAGATCCTATACAGGGAAGCACAAAAGTTCGCGAACACATTTCCGTATTATTTAACTCCAGACGGAGAATTTTAAACTGTGCTACGCGTTTCCTAAATGAACTAAATTTTAGCATCCTATGTAGTATATATACAAATCTATAGATCCTATACAGGGCTGAATAAAAGTATTCGGATTACTTAGATGTTATCTTTTAGCTTATTAAACGGTATGATTTGTAAAATTATTTTGGAAGCGATGGAAAGTGTTACATAATCTATGCTTGACGCATGATTTTTCGTTCTTGTTTAAAATTCAGATTGCTTGATTGCCACCACTTTTTTGAAGTAGTAATATTCATCATATTTTATGGCAGATTAAACAAGGCGAATATAAGACGAATTATACTATTTAAAAAAAAGTGGTGGCAATCAAGCAATCTGAATAATAATAATAATAATAATAATGATAATAAACAAGAACGAAAAATCAGGCATCAAGCATAGATTATGTAACACTTTCCAACACTTCCAATATACTTTTAGAAATCTTTACTGCCTAATAAGGTGAAATATGATGTCTAAGTAAACAAGGTCAAGGTCAAACCGGCCGGGGTGGCCTACCTTTCGGCTTAAGCTCAACTAGCCCCGCCCAGCAGATTTGTTTACCTAATTTAGAAAAATCATAACATACTTAAAAACCTAATTTCAGGAATTACCAACAATATTCGGAAAAATATCCGAATTATTATGTGTAGCCCTGTATATGATAAATAGATTTGTATATATCCTACATAGAATGCTAAAATTTAGTTCAATTAGGGAACGCATAGCACGGTTTAAAATTCCTTTTCAGGAATTTCCGCCAATAAACGGAAATGTGCTCGAGATTTTTTTTTGTGCTGCCCTGTATAGGATGTATAGAATTTATACACAGCATGTAATAGGCGAAAAATTAGTTATATTTAAAGATGTGTACCGCAACTGAAACGCACTTCTAGCAATTATTGTTAACAGATAGTACTTTAACTGAATTATTTTGTGTGTCTCTGTAAATGAACGATGGATGCCATGCAGACAGTATTCGATAGTAAGCCCCATGTAATGCACCTCGGTGATATATATGAATTTCAATATGTTTGAAATAATAATTTTTTTTAAAAAATAAACCGCAAATGATTTTACCCCCACAGACCGTAATGTAACGGAATTCTTTTGAGTGTCTTTTTGTATTTTTTTGAGATTTCAATAGCAACATTCTTCGATTAGTTTCATTTATGGAAAGTGGCGACGGGATAACAGAGAAGTACCCAAAACAGTAATTTAGTACATATTTATAAAACTAGCCGCCACTGGCGACCAGTTTGGTCTCCCTTAAATGTATATTAAGCATTGTAACACGCTACTTTTATTCATAATTTATTTTTTTCTCTCTTAATTCTTCGCCAAATCGAAAAATTCTAATACGCAAATCAAGAACTTTTGCGATCATGGTAGCATTTTGCACGTTTTTTGTTGTTAATGATATCCACATTTACACTGAACCATATTGTTGCTATTTTTGTTGTTGTTGTTTCTCTCTAACTTAGGCTGTAAACTCGATTACGGAAGATTAGATAATTATCATTATTCTCATCTAAAACGTCTTGAATAATATGCCATAATAGGGCTTCATATTATTACACCTAATTTTCGAGTACGATTTGGTGAAACATTGAACTTTTGGAAGCCAGTTTTGATAATCACATTCCCTTTTTAAACCGCAACCCGGCGTTTTCGGCTAGATTTTGCTTCGTATGGCAACCCAGTAGAGCAGATTCCGTATGTTTTATAATAAATTAAACATTGTGTGTTTTATAATAAATTAAACATTGTGTGTTTTATAATAAATTAATCCTTGTGTGTGTTTTATAATAAAATTGTGTGTTTTTTAATATAAAATGGTACTTTTCCGTTATACGGACACCATGCCAAAATGTATGCTAATGCCTAGAGTATGTAAATGTATGCTTGGCGACAATGGTGTCCGTATAACGGAAAAATACCTGTAAAATAAACTATTTTATAATAAAATAAAAGTAACATGCTGTTTCAGAAATCTCTAACAAGTACCTGAAAATGGGGTTTTCTCGCCAAAATGGCGCGAAACAAAAATCGCGCCAACCCCAGCTGTTCCACTTTGGATTTTAAAATCAAAGTATCGTTTCTAATGCACACGCGAAAAATAAAAGCTGGTTTTGTCGATTTTAAAAATGCTATTGGCGAGATTTGCGCACAAATAACATAAAAGTACATACTGATGTTATGTATTTTATAAAAGTATATTAAAGTACTGTTTTGAACGCGATTGGTCATTAATAATAGAAAATACGATTGGCGATTAATAATCATTTTCGGTGATCTCTCTTTCTGGCACGTATAATACATAAATACCAAATTAACTGACAATTCGTTTCGAAATTTGATTCATTAAATATTATTACATGAGTTGTATTTGTTTACATTCAAGTTACGTCAAGAAAAGATTCGGAAGGAAGTTCAATTGTGTAAGCACTTCATCAAACGGAATTATGGTAAACTTTAATTGTCTCACAGGTCCTGGTGCGAATTCTTTTTTTGACAACAGCCAGCGCTCCAAAAAATCATTCACGGTAAACTTACTTTACGAACGATTATCTCCGTGGTTTAATGGTTTAATATTTTAAACCTCACGACGAATGAATCTTTTTTTTTTTTTTTTTTTTTTTTACTTTCATAGATAGAGAGTTTGAACTACGAAGCTAATTTTAACTGAAGATATTGCAGAATATATACATAATTGAACATAAGTCATCTCTCAAATATTAATTTATTTTGAACGACCTTTCTAAAAATGTAACTTTTATACAGTTTCATTCGAAAAATAATTTTGAATAAAAATGGCCGCCTGGCATATGAAAAAGCGATGCGGGCATCCCGGAACTGTTGATGACAGTCACATGACTTACGGTTTTATTATAGAGATATAGTAATCCGTTAACATTCGCGAGTTTTGATTAGTAGTGAATATGAAAATGCGGAAAAACTTAACATTCGCGAGAATCTGATTTGATCTTTCGCGATTATTTTATTATTTCTTTCTGTTTCAAAATTTATAGTGGTTAAAGATTGTTTCCCCTGTGGTTTCTCTGTATGTATTTACAAATCAATTTTCAGTTGCCAACTGAACAAGAACGAAAAATCATGCGTCAAGCATAGATAATGTAACACTTTCCAACACTTCCAAAATAATTTTACAAATCTTTAACTGTTTAATAACCCGAAAGATGATATCTTAAGTAAACAATTTGGAAAACGCATAACATATTTAAAAACCCAATTTCAGACCAACGATATTCGGAAAAATATTCTTTTCTCGGAACTCTTTTGTGCATTCCTGTATAGGATCTATAGATTTGTATATATACTACATAGAATGCTAAATTTTAGCTCAGTTAAGAAACGCATAGCGCACAGTTTAAAATTCCCCTTCTGGAATTTTCGTCAGTAAACGGAAATGTACTCGAGAACTTTTGTGCTGCCCTGTATACGAGCTATACAATTTATACACACCAAGTAATAGACAAAAAATGAGTTAAATTTAAAATCGCGTTCAGCAACTGAAAAAACACTTCCAGAAATTATTGTTTACAGACAGTACCTAATTCTTTGTGTGTCTTTGTAAATGAACGATGAGTGCTATACACAACACCCTATTCTATAGTAAGCCTCTTATAATATCCCTAAGTGATATATATCAATTTCAATATGTTTGAAATGGTGTAACATCATTAAAATAATCCGCAAATGATTTTCCCCCATAGACCGTAATGTAACGGAATTCTTTTGAGTGTCCCTGTTCATGAACGACACACTTCATTTTCAATACCAAACATGCCATAGTGAACATCAATAACATATATCAATTGCGTGACAATCCGAGTGTATGTACGCGAGTTAGAGCACGGACAACCAGACAGACAAACCGAATTCATAAACACTTTTCAACTTTGTTAAAAAGTATAGCGGATTGAGAACACTGTTCATCAAGATCTGCTAAAAATTTGAAAATTTAAATACTGTTGCGGCATCAGTATTTCCATCAGTTTGATTCTGATTTAGACCAGAAGCGCTTATGTGCACTGTTGTTAAGCACAACATAAAAAGTCAACTATTGAAACTACAACAAAAATGCGATTATCCGTCACCCTGTTGTTGTTGGCGTGTCAGAGAAAGTGCCAAGGCACTTCTCTGAAAGAAGGGGTGCCAGAGCCTCAAGAGAGTTTGGACTTCTAGAGCTGGTCTCATAATTTTGAACCAATTATAGATGAGAGACCTGCACCTGGATTGGCACCCCCATAGGTAACGCTTATACTAAACATGGAGGACATTGGAGCCACGAACAGATTTTACATACACCATCTCCCATTAATGTACACGGTCCCACAGCAGCGGCAGTCGAGAGAGGTTGTCACCCTCCCAAACACGGACCATGGTCGATGCTGCTTATCTTTTGGCAGGGGCGTAACTATAAACTTGGAGGCCCCGGGGCAAAACTTCATAGTGAGGCCCCTCAATATTTCTTCCTTTTTATATGCATGGGGGTTTATTCCAATTCGACAAAAATTTGTTTTTATCTATATTGGTCCATTCAATGGTAACAAAACTAGCTACAAAAGGTTCACTAAGCCAAATGTTCAAGTACTTATCTATCTTATACAATTAACAAATTTTTAAATGGATTATTTTTATGATACGAGTTTTGGAAATTAAATATTCAGTGTGTATGGTTGTAAAAATAACAAGTTGGAAATTGTACGTCAAACGTTACAAACGAGGTGCGTTCGTACGCACGTTTTAGAATTAAATTCATGATATCCCGTGCGTAGAACGGGTTAAACAGCTAGTTAAGTATATATTTTATGACACTGTTCATACAAATATCTTAACTAGTTATATAAATATTCAGATATATATGTATCAGCTAGTTATATAAATATTCAGATCTTGATGATTTTTAATTCTGTGAAATGAATTATATCGTCTGCAGATTAATTTCTGTCATAAAATAAGTATCTCGCTCGCTTGACGATTTAACATCCATCGGAAGCTCCTATAACAAAAAAGCACTGATTTAAAAAAAAAAAAAAATTCAAATTTCTTAATAAATATTTTTATTAATATCTCCTAAAGTTTTGATTCGATTTTAATAAAATTTGAAATGTCTCGACAAAATTCTGCAAAGATAATATATTTTAAATTGCAAACCATTTGGTTGGGTAGTTTTTGCGTTGTTATATGCGGACAGACAGACAGACGGACGGACAGACAGACGGACAGACAGACAGACAGACGGACGGACCAAGCGACGACTATAGGTGCTACGTATTTATATAATTACGAACGCACCTAATAAGGTGGATAATACAAAAGCCAAATACTTACAAAAGTACAATTTCTAAAAAGAGTATATGTTTATTTAAAATTTATAAAATCACACACTAAAAATACATGGTAAAATATTCGCTACACTGTTGTTCGGATCTGAACCAGATCTGAAGCCGGGGACTTGGCAACTCTTGAACACCAGTATATTCTTAGAGAAAATGTTGTTCTTTTAAATCGCAGAATGCTCCGATCAAACAAAACTTTCTGCATTAAAATACTGGTATCCAAAAGGTCGGAGACTGGGCAGCTCTGGTTGTTAACATAAAAAAACTTATCCTATGAAAAAACTTTCTGTAAAAAATAAAAGCGCCAAGTTCTCCTTAATGTTTCGGCCGTAAAAAGTACTGATATCTGATGTTCGCCCAAGTTAAAAGTCAAACATCCGAAATCTTTCATTCAAAATGGCTTCCTGCGACTTGGCCGTTAATGCATTCTAGGTTAAAAACATTAGAAGAATGTAATACTGAGAAAAATAAATTAGAATACATAATACACCCTGATTGATGTTAAACATGCCATATCTTTCATTTGAAATAAATAATTACGTCGATAAATCATTTCAAAATTAATGAGTGGAAATTATACATTTAAAAGTAATATCGGAATGCAAATAGGCAAATTCGTATGATGACATTGTAATTAAAAGCTTTGTGATACATACCATTGAGTTTCAAGAAACATTAGTTTGATTAACCATCATTTAGTTTTACCATGGTTTAATGACCATATTGTACGGTCTATTGTCATTAACACGAATTCCAATGAATATTTTTTTTCATCAAATTTCACATTGTGTTACATTATATAAGACGTTGAGAACCAGAGTGGACCAGTCTCGACAGCTGTGATCTCGAAATTATGTTTTTAAAAACGTGTATTATATGTTAGTACTTTGTACAACAAAATGCGTAAAATGTTCAATAAAATGTAGTAGACACGTAGATCATTATACATTCCTTAGAATTTGATAAACCTTCTAAAGTGCATTAACGGCCAAGTCGCAGGAAGCCATTTTGAATGAAAGATTTCGGATGTTTGACTTTTAACTTGGGCGAACATCAGATATCAGTACTTTTTACGGCCGAAACATTAAGGAGAACTTGGCGCTTTTATTTTTTACAGAGAGTTTTTTCATAGGATATCACTGCTTTTTGTAGGTTTTATCAAATGTATAAAGGATATAAATATAATAAATGTATAAATGTCAAAGAATTTTAAAATTATTTTATTATGCTTTACAAATTTGTATTTTTATTTGTAGTTTACATTAAAATACTAGCCGTCTCAGGCAAACAATATATTCTTTCTAATATGTATGCTAAGCACTTCATTATATTACTTTTATTCATAACTAGCCGAAGTACTTGGTGTTGTTCGAGATTTTAAGAATGTTTGTGTAGAAAAATCAATTTCAAAATTAAACATGTTGTATAGATAACTTCAAAATGTTAAAATATGCCAATATTTCTATAATCATGTTTTTATCATGATTCAATACGTTCCTCAAACTCGTATGACGTTGTACTCACCTACTGATATCTTACCTACTTGCTTTCACTATTACTCATATTGATACTCTCTTTGTATAATTCCCAAACATTTGAAAAGTCCGTTAAACTTCCAATGTGACGTTATATTAATTTTCTTTTTTAATTATCGAATGACATCATATTAACCTGCTTTCTGTATTTACACATACTCATACTCCTTGTATTATTGAGATATATTTGAAATTTCCGTTATATTACCAATATGACGTCATATTAATCTTTTTTTCCATTGCTGAAACTTTTTATTTTTATTTTCATTTTTCTCGTGGAAATCTTTCAATAGAAAATTAATTATTGTAGAAAGAATTTCATTGTGGATTTTTAGTTGTTGGCAACTGCTATAACGAAAAATGTTCAAATTTAATAGGAAAAGGCGGGAAGAGTTCAATATCCTGTGCTGGTAGGTTTGGCGAGTTGTTTTTGGCGATAAATGTTTGATTTGGTTGTTGCGATATTCAGTCTTTGGAGTTTTAACTTAACAACTGGAATTGACCATATCTACGTGACATCACACCTCTTTTGGCGGCAGTTTGGATTTTTTTGCCAATCGCGTGAACCAGCACAGGATATGGAAGCTGATAGATTTTTGGTTTTTTATTATTTAAAAATTAACTCTACATTATATTTCGATTCCGGATTACTTTAGTTGCCTCGGCCGTGTTTTAATACACCTCACACGTAGCATTTCACAATTCTGGCTTTCAAACTGTTGATTTGTATAGAAGTGCAGACAGACAAACAGATTTTCATTTTCATGTATTAGATTTACTTGCTCAATCCTTCGCCAAATCGGAAGTTTCTGTTAGAGAAATTCTCTTCGCGATCATTGGCAGCATATCTTATATTTTGTGTTGTTATCTATTTCATCTTTATTGACAATTACCGCTTAATTTACTTAGGAATTTACGCTTCATGTCCGTTTGCATCGTTACACTCTGTAATACGGAGATTTTTAATCCTGTTAAGTAATCTTCTGTAATTTACACTGAAGTGAAGTGGTTCTTGTTAAACGCCTGTTAAGCTATCCATATTTACAGTAAACCATATTGATGCTAATTTTTTTCTCTTTCATTCTAACATTGGAACGATTAAGGAAGATTAGAAAATCTACGGACGCACTGCCGTTCTTCCATTAGAAAATCTACCATTATTCTCATCTAATCGTCTTAGATAATATGTCAATATGTCTTGTTTTTAAGATTTTAGCTAAATTTACTCGAAAACCTGAAGCTAAAATGCGAGGAACCCCATTATAGAAGATTCATTCTAACGTACATATTGATAAACTGGATATATGTTATAAAATTATAATAATATAGAACTGGCAGTTTCGATGCTTTAATTCTGAAAATTCTCTTTCTATAATAAACTTTTAAGAGAGTAAAGACTAACAATATAGTAAGAGTAAGTACAATAACAGTACAATATAATAGCAAGAGCAGAGGTCTTGTATAGTGACGAAAGATTGAAACTTTATTAACATTCGTGCATTATGCCATTTAATTAACCGCATAATATTAATAGATGATTACTCGCTCTAAAAATTCACAATGAAAAATAGCCTCTAGCGTCAAATTCTCTCCAAGCTTTGCGACACTTAACGAAATATCGCCAAATTTGGCGACAAAAATAACCTGTTTATGTGGACATCATAATGGTGCATATGTATTATATATGTGATGCATATGCATATATATATATATATATATATATATATATATATATATATATATATATATATATATGTATATATATATACTAGCAAGCTACGCCCGCTACGCTGGTCAATTTCTCTTAACGAATTTTTAATCAAACAAAATATTGACATTTCATAGTTCACTTTTATATTTTAACAGAATAATAAGGCTACTATAATTTGTGACTCGTACTATAGCCAATATACACGTCAGGACACGTCGCCCTTATCATTATCTTTTCGCTATGGTACTCCATCGTGAAATTTGGTAATTTTTGAAATTCAATATTTGAAAAATGGCATAATCATTAGATTTGAAATTTATATTAAGAAATATACATTTTTTACTCTTCAAACGCAGTTTGTTTAACAATTTTCTGACATATACTTTTCGAGCTATTATTATTATTTTCAGTAACTTCAAATGTTTCATTTTCCGAGTTTAACCTGTGGCAAAGATTAGCGAAAAACGCAGTCGTCAGCAACGCATAGCTTTATATTGAAGAGGATGTTGGAGAAGGGATTGTCACCATCACTTTTGAAATCGGTTCTGTAGTTCCAGAGATTCCATAGATATTGTAATTTAGAATGATTTTAGAACGCTTTTCGCTCATTTCACCCTTTTAAATTTCGATTTTTTTTAAAAATTTATTCTTAGAGAGTAACTACCATGCCAAATTTCAAGTTTCTAGCTCCTTCAATATAAAAAAAGTCGCAATTTTCGAAAATTTTTCACTCCTGCACCCCCCTACCCCTGGGATTAGTGGCACAGACATAAATTATAGCCTATGTTGGAGCAGGAAGTGTCACCATCAATTTGCCACCATCACTTTTGAAATCGGTTCTGTAGCTCCAGAGATTCCATAGAAATTGTAATTTAGAATGTTTTTAGAACGCTTTTCGCTCATTTCACCCTTTTAAATTTCGAATTTTCTTATTTTGTTCTTAGAGAGCATTTACATCTTATAAGTAACTACAATGCCAAATTTCAAATTTCTAGCACCTTTAGTATAAAAAAAAATGCAATTTTCGAACGTTTTTTGCTCCTGCACCACCCTGGGATTAGTGGCACCGACGTAAAATATAGCCTATGTTGGAGCAGGGATTGCCATCAAATATTTGCCACCATCACTTTTGAAAAGGGTTCGGTAGTTCCAGAGATTCCATAGAAATTGTAATTTAGAATGTTTTAAGAACGCTTTTCGCTCATCTCACAGTTTTAAATTTCGAATTTTTTTTGAATTTGTTCTTAGAGAGCATTTACATCTTATAAGTAACTACCATGCCAAATTTCATGTTTCTAACACCTTCAGTACAAAAAAATCGAAATTTTAGAATGTTTTTCGCTCATGCACTTCCCTGGGGGCAGTGGCACCGGCATGAAATATAGCCTATGTTACAGCAGGAACTGTGACCATCAATTTGCCACAATCACTTTTGAAAACAGTTCTGTAGTTCCAGATATTCCATTGAAATTGTAATTTAGAATGTTTTTAGAATGCTTTTCGCTCATTTCACCCTTTTAAATTTCGAATTTTCTTATTTTGTTCTTAGAGAGCATTTACATCTTATAAGTAACTACAATGCCAAATTTCAAATTTCTACCTCCTTTAGTATAAAAAAAATGCAATTTTCGAACGTTTTTTGCTCCTGCACCACCCTGGGATTAGTGGCACCGACGTAAAATATAGCCTATGTTGGAGCAGGGATTGCCATCAAATATTTACCACCATCACTTTTGAAAAGGGTTCGGTAGTTCCAGAGGTTCCATAGAAATTGTAATTTAGAATGTTTTAAGAACGCTTTTCGCTCATCTCACAGTTTTAAATTTCGAATTTTTTTTGAATTTGTTCTTAGAGAGCATTTACATCTTATAAGTAACTACCATGCCAAATTTCATGTTTCTAACACCTTCAGTACAAAAAAATCGAAATTTTAGAACGTTTTTCGCTCATGCACTTCCCTGGGGGCAGTGGCGCCGGCATGATATAGCCTATGTTACAGCAGGAACTGTGACCATCAATTTGCCTCAATCACTTTTGAAAACAGTTCTGTAGTTCCAGATATTCCATTGAAATTGTAATTTAGAATGTTTTTAGAATGCTTTTCGCTTTATCTCACAACTTTTAAATTTCGAAATTTTTTTAAAATGTGTTCTTAGAGAGCATTTACATCTTATAAGTAACTACCATGCCAAATTTTAAATTTCTAGCTCCTTTAGTATAAAAAAAATGCAATTTTAGAACTTTTTTTGCTCCTGCACCACCCTGGGGGTACTAGCACCGACGTAAAATGTAGCCTATGTTGGAGCAGGGACTGTCACCATCAATTTGCCATCATCACTTTTGAAAAGGGCTCGGTAGTTCCAGAGATTCCATAGAAATTATAATTTAGAATGTTTTTAGAACGCTTTTCGCTCATCTCATCCTTTTAAATTTCGAATTTTATTAGAACTTGTTTTTAGAGAGCATTTACATCTTATAAGTTATTACCATGCCAAATTTCATGTTTCTAGCTCCTTCAGTATAAAAAAAATCGAAATTTTAGAACCTTTTTCGCTCTCGCACCCCCCTGTGGTAGTGGCACCGACATAAAATATAGCCTATGTTACAGCAGAGACTGTTACCATCAATTTGCCACCATTACTTTTGAAAAAGGTTCTGTAGTTCCAGATATTCCATTGAAATTGTAATTTGGAATGTTTTTAGAACGCTTTTCGCTCATCTCACCCTTTTAAATTTCGAATTTTATTAGAGTTTGTTCTTAGAGAGCATTTACCTCTTATAAGTAACTAGCATGGCAAATTTCATGTTCCTAGCTCCTCCAGTATAAAAAAAATTGAAATTTTAGAACGTTTTTCGCTTTTGCACCTCCTTGGGGGTAGTGGCACCGACATAAAATATAGCCTATGTTGGAGCAGGGATTGTCACCATCAATTTGCCACCATCGCTTTTGAAATCTCTTCAGTAGTTACAGAGATTACCCCCTACAAACAAACAAACAAACAATCTTTACTACTTTATAATATTAGTATCTGGAGGCACGGCAGTGCCTCCGCCAAGTCGAGAGAGGACAGCCGTAAGCATACTTTTCTGGAAGCAACTCAGGGCACTTTTGACCCCCCCATATCTCCGCGCTGGAGTATCCCAAAAATTTTAAACTTCAATTATAGAGAGTATTTGGCCCACAGGACCAAAATTTAAAATTACAACTTTCTGTCTTTTCTAGTTCAGGCGATATATGAACTCAAACATTCGATTTTTTGTCACTTCTTACTCACTCGTTCACTCGTCATCAAAAAGATTGGGTAGTTCCCGTAGCCCCAGAAACTTGGCATTTGGAAAAAAGGTAGTGTTTAGGATATAAAGAAAGGAAAAATTATAAAATCCAGAAAATTCGAAAAAAAAACATTCGAAAATTCAACAAATTCCATCAAAATTGAAAATTGAAAATAATACGATCTTGTAGTCTTGGAAACTTAAGATTTGGTGTGAAGTTAGTGTTTAACATCCAGAAAAAGAAAACATCAAAAACACCAAAAAAATTGAAAGCAAAATTGAAAAAATCGAAGAAATTGAAAAAAACCGAAAATTTGAAGACAATTCGATTTTGTTGCGCTAGAAAATTCAAATTAGGAATAAAGGTAGTATTTAGGATACAGAAAAAGGAAAATTAAAAAAATCCAGAAAATTCGAAAAAAAATAAAAAAAATCGAAAAAAATTGAAAAAATGAAAATAATTTGATACGATAACGCTCGTATTTATAAATTAATTTGGATGAAACTAATTGTGTGTATTAAGCTCACCAATGCCTCAACCGAGTTCGTTGGCCAGCTTGGTCCGCCATCTTGTTTCAAGATGGCGGCCACGGAAAATTTTAAAACTAAAATAAATATACAAAAAAGTTAAAAAATCAAGTTTATTTTTTAATTAGGTGTTAGGACTTGATACAAGGATTCCAGAGCATTTTTTGTTTTACCTCTATCTTAAAAATTGGCTGAGATAGAGCAGTTTGAAATTCTAGGGTGGCTGACATTTTGAAACAAAACAGCACATTACAAAAAACCAACGATAAATTTATGGTCAATAATGGTCAAGCAGGTGCAATCCCGAATGAATACTCCGTGTTATTATAACTGTAACTTTGACTTCGAAATTTTGATACGTTGCATTTTCTATTTGTTGATATTTTTGAACTATGATTTACGCTAAGTGAAATGTTGTTGTTGAAGAGGGATTTTCCATGTAAATCCGAAACGTCCAATTTTAATATGTTTTTAATGTTTTATGAAAGTGTATTGTAATGTTTGTAATTTTAATGATTTTAATATAAATTTATAAGTTTTAGTGAACGCGATTTCTCGCAAATTATTTTCTTTCATTGTTGTAATCATTTTCCCAATCATACGCATAAAACTATATATTCATATCCATTAGCGCCAAATTCTCACCAAACTTGGCGACAATTGGCGAAATCTCGCCAAATTTGGCGACAAAAATAAGTCTTCATAAATGAAGCCAACTTGGCTATAGCTCAATAATTTGGCGAATTTCTTATTCAAATTCAGTGTAAACAAATCTTTTGTAAACGGTTTCTTTGCATTTTAACTTGCTGTTTCCGAGTAACATTAGCTAAAATTTTAAAACGAAGATATAGGAAAGCTACCTTTTCCTGCCGGTACAGGCCGGAGGACTTTTTTATGAGTTGTCGGATGCAATCTATGTTTTGCATTAAATAAAGTAAAACATTGAAAAACAAATCCCACAGGATGGGGATAGTTTGTTTTAGATACATTTTAAGATAATTGTCCTATTAGCTAGTACACCTTCCGTTATTGTTTTGTGTTATTTTCCCCGGATTATGCTTTTCTTTTCTTTTGTTTACGAATTTTGTAATAGAAAAGTTCCGCTATAGACTGGCTACGTTATAGACCTTTTTTTTATAGACAGGTTCATTTTCTTTCACAGGCTTTACTCTATTTAATTTATATATGAAATATTTGTTGTTAAAAGATGTTGGTCGCACAAAAATTTTCACATCTCTCCCTCCCTCCCGACATTACTGGTTGGTTATGGCTTGATAGTCCTTTCTAAATAAAATCATGGTGATTCTAAGATTCTCTTGATTTATCTATAAATTGAACATAAACGATCCTAAGAAAACGGATCAATGAATTACTATATTGGTATGAGGAAATTTAGTTGCAGAAAAATGGAGCATATAGCTAACATTAAGTCTAATAGGAAAACCACAGCCTTGGCAAGATTGTATTAACAAGAAACCATCCAAATACATTTTTATGAAAGTAATATAATTTTCCCCTGGAATCTATACAAACCATGTATTATAAGAAAAACCGGTACTTCTCTATTATCCCGTCGACCACTTTTCATAACAAAAAACATCGCCAAACTGTAAGATTAAACGCCAAAAATGCAGTCCCATTTACTTGATGTCAGAAGCATTACACGTGTTTGTTATGTCATCAAGTGGTTTTTAATTCGACATTTGCGTGTATTTTTCATTATGTTTTACTGATTTATTAGTTATTTCCTTAATTAAAATAACAATTGTGTCCTTAAAGTCTTACATTATATTTATTTATTTATTTTGATACTATAATGGCAAAGTTCTCCCGTTTATTTGGCGTTACAGTTTGGCGATAGCTTTTTGTTATGAAAAGTGGTCGACGGGATAATAGAGAAGTACCGAAAAACCATAGAGTTTGTAACACGTAAAAATACAATGTGTAAACGATAAACATAATTTAATTTATGAAAATTGTGGCTCGATGTACTCTATGGTTACAAATATGGAAATAAACATCCAAGTACAAATAAAAAATAACGTGCGTAGTTTTAATCAGTATGTGAAAAATTAAATGATATCGTTTCAAATAATAACTTCATTAGACCGTGCAATTATATAATATTCTTATTTGTTTTGATTATGACAAAATATGTCAATAATCTAAATAACTAAGTACGTTGATTAGTGACAGTAAGTTGAAACGATGTGTAACGAAGAAAACGTTGACAAAAAGATGGACACAAATATACAAACTGAAATGTTATATTTTAATAAGGGCGAATATAGTTCTCATCGAGTAATTCCGATACCTGGAGATGGTTCTTGTTTGTTTCATTGTATATCTTTTTCTGTTTTTAATAACATAGCCTCGTCGTATGATATCAGGCGAGCTATTGCGGAGTATGTGGTTGCGAATTGGGATCAGCTGCAAGTATACACTTGTGATAAGCACGGAGAAATTTACCCCACTACTGAACTGTACTCGAAAGCTATGCTGAGTACATCAAAGTATGGATCAGTCTCAGAACTCATGGCAGCCTCCAAACTTTATCCGTATACATTCGAGGTCTATGAATATGGCCATCTGAGGGGATCTTTTAGTGATAGTAGTGAAAACCCAGTGAAACGTTTACGTTTCTCTGGTAGCTTCTTAGCAGGCCACTATGATGTTCTCCTCCCTTTTCTCAAGGCTTCTCAAAAATCTAATAGTCCTCCAAACGATTATTCATCACATAAAGAAAATAGCTACTCAAAAAATGTTGGAAGGCATATTAACATCAAAAGAGGAAGGCCTAAAATCTCCAAAGAATCACGTTCTCAACAGCTCAAAGAAGCTGCAGCTCGCTATCGTAAAAACCATCATGCAAAACAAAAAGACATATTAAAACGCTATCGTGATTCACACCTTGAAGTGAATCGGGAAGCCGTAGCTCGCTAGAGTGCTTCGCATCCTGAAGTGAATCGGGAAGTCGTTGCGGGCTATGGTTCTTTGGATGCTGAAATCAATCGGGAAGCAGTTGCGCGTTATACTGCTTCACAAGCTGACGTAAACCTCGGAGCTCTCCAACGGAAAAGGTCTAGAATTAAACTGCAGTTTAAAATAAATACTTTAGAAAAAATTACCAGAGATCTAAATAAAAAAACGGGAGATAGACCGGAAGCAGACAAACTAATAAAATGGGCTCTTCACAATAGACAGTTGACATTGGAGAACTTCGGCAGAACAGCTGATAAATTTAAACAAAAACTAATATTCTCACTAGAAAAATTAAATGAATGCTCCTCAGACAGTAGCATACACAACAAATTCGAAGCATTTCTAGGTAAAGCGGAGCATCGAAGTAATCAGGAACCTTTTTATGCACATAAAGTTTTTGAAGCTAAAGATTGGGCAATTGAAGTCGACGCTACTGGCAAAGCTTTCTTTGGGGACATTAAAAAAACGTCTAAGGCTTTAGTCTGGCCTTGTTTTGATATATTGTGCGCACTAGATGATAACATCATTGTAAAATTAAAAAACATTTTCGAAAATTTGGAGAGTAAAACCTTACATCAGCTTTACTTGTTAGTTGAAACTGGAGAGCTGTCTACATTTATCTCTTATATAAAAACCGTAAAATCACACTTTCCGCGATTAAGAACAATTGTAAGAGAGATGTATCAAATACAGAGCGATTGTAAGTTATTGAAGAATATAGATGAGTCGTTAGAAAATGCAGATGTGGACAAATTAAAAGATTATGGAAAACAACAAGCAGTTGCATGTGTAACTATACTAAGTGAAGAATTATATGAAGTCGTAGAAGATTCGATTATACAAAAACATAAATTAGCTTTCAGAGCATTGTCAAAAAATGTTTAGATACTCCTAAATGGGACTGTATGTCATGCTTTAAACTATGTTACTCAAGGGATGTTTCCTCTATAAAACGTTTAAGAAAACCTATAGACACTAGCATTTGGAGGAATCTTCTTGACTATTATAATAGAAAGGAAATAACTCATAGCCCGCAAATTTGTCATTCATGTTTACTAAAGATACGAGCTAATCAAATGCCATCAATATGTATCCTTAATGACTTATAATACCTGATACCTGTAAATAATAGGGACAGAGTGTGGGCTTAGCGAAAATCAGTGGATGATCTCCAAAAAAAACCCAAAATCAAGAAAAGGAGGATTACTTACAAAAAGAAGTGAAATCTCATCAAAAAGTCACCTGTAAAAAATGCAGCCAAGTCTCGTAACTCATTTACCGTAAAAAGTACTGAGATCGTATAAAGCCAAGTTTAACTATCTTATTAACTCTGAAATTTTCATTCACAAATCACTCCTAGTCTCTACATCTTTAGTTAATTATTATTTTGTGACTTGGCAATTACGTAGCACGAGAATGTGATGTATATAAATAGTCTTAATCAAATAATACTATAACATATTAAAGTGTAATAACTTCCCTGTGCGTATATAATTTACCTTAATTAAATTATCTCATGCCATCCCATAACATAGTAAGGTGTAATAACTTCCCTGTGCTGCGTAATTGCCAAGTCACAAAATAATAATTAACTAAAGATGTAGAGACTAGGAGTGATTTGTGAATGAAAATTTCAGAGTTAATAAGATAGTTAAACTTGGCTTTATACGATCTCAGTACTTTTTACGGTAAATGAGTTACGAGACTTGGCTGCATTTTTTACAGGTGACTTTTTGATGAGATAGATATATATATTTCAAATAAAATACGGTGTGCATATATATATATATATATATATATAAAGTCTATTAACATCATTAAAATGCACTTAAAGAACTAACAACCCACTGGAATATTGCCAGATTGACTGAGTGCTATTGCGATTAGAATACCGACATTTATAATAAAATTTATTTTAAGGAAGTAAAAAATAGAAAAACGGACAGATAAACTAAAAGATTTGCCTTCCCAACATTTTCGGAAAAGAATATAAAAAATTCATTCTGCTTGAAACCATGTAACACCTTTAAACTCAGGCTAATTTTCTGTAATCAGGCTTTGGCGACCAACTCTGGCGTCAAATATGAGCGAGGAAATGATTGTCTAGTTAACTATTATTACTTAAATGTTTATCGTACAACAAAAAACACAAATGGTTGCAACAATGCAATTAATTTAATTTGCCAATTGAATGTGTTACGAACTGTATATAGCCAAATCAGCACCCCCTATTTGAAGGGTTTAAAGGCAGAAATTCTATGTTTTCAGACTTTTCTGGTTAATTGTGTGACAAAACCTACTTACTTGTCAAATTTTATGATTCTACGACTGTTAGAAGTACCTTAGTTATTTGATGATCACCAACTTTTTAGTTATTTGATGATTCCCTGTGAGTCAGTTACAAAAAAGCCCTTTTTCGGAATCTCATATTTCGAAAAATATTAAATACAGAAATAAGAAATCTTGGAACCTAGTTCAGTTTCATTATATTAATGTGTGTTAAAAAGGAAAACTCTCTAGCTCTCATGAAAACGCAGTTATGAGGGGGTGAAAAGTAGGCCGAAATGGTCAGGGAAAAGGTAGCTTACGGCCTGTGCGAACTTGGCGGACGCACTGCCGTGCTCCCAGAAAACAGTAACATTTAATAAGTTTAATTTTTGAGTACAAATACAGAAATACTATAGTAATTTTTTACTGAAAAAGCCTATAACAAGCATGAAAACAATTTAACGGTATGAGGAAGCTATAGTACAGAAAACGCCTAACATAAACGTACATAATTTTTATTCAAATGAATGGGAAGAATAATAAAAAAAATACATTTTAGTTAGTCATTATTTAGAACTAAATTAAACTAACGGAAAACTTTCAATTGATAATTTAAAATATGACTTTTCTAAATAAAAGTTTAAAGAAGATTAAAGATATAGTTACAATAGATGTAAATTAAGTTTGTTAAAATGCATACTTTGCTTAAAAGACAAGGAATCAGTAACTGATGCATGGAAAGTAGTGTCGATTGAAAAGTTTAAAGATTAGCTACATTTGATTATTTCTTAAACATTTGTTTCCTAACTTTCAAAGAAGCGAATTCACCAATTAATTTGTCAAAGTTGATTTGATGAGCTCGATCATTCTCAGTTGCAAAGCAAAGCTAAGCTGCTGAGTCTTTCTTGAACCATTGTACTTCTCAAGTAATTTTTGATCAATTTAAGCTTAGAAAATGACCGTTCACCCTTAGATACTGTCAGAGGAACAGTCAAATACATGATGCATGATGTGCAAACATCTGAATAGCTTGCTGAAAGCGAACTGTGGTTGACTATTATATAATTATTAGCAAATTCCTTAACACTTTTCATTTTTTCCAGTTTGTTTTGAAACAAATTTTCCACTGAACATAATTGTGAAGGAAAGGCTGGACTCACATATCATTTATAAACTTATTAACGAAATCAACTGCATTTTTGTGAATATCACTTTCACTTGCATTGGCTAAAAAATCCGGTTGTATTAGTTGTTAAGTGTCAAGACCAGCTTTCATCCCTTCAAAACGGTGATCAAGTTGAGTACAAAGTGTGTCTACCATTGGATAGAACACAGTGACTCGGAAACAAGATTTTGGGTCTATTAATCTCTCGTCTTCACTCAACTCATCAAAGTGTTTTTTCACTTTCCTTAGTCTGTTCTGGCGAAATTCTTTGTTTATTCCCCATCGACTACAAACATCTGATGCTTCAGAAACACGTTCTTCAAACTTTCTACGTATTTCGGTTATCTTTAACAATAAATTACCCAATAGCTCATATGCGTACAACAGGTCCATGGTTTCAGATTGTAAGGGTTTTGATACGATGTTGAGAAACTCTAAAACTTCACACTGGACAACCAAAAGCAATACAAAATCAAAACTTTCAAGTTTTTTCTTTAGCTGCTGGGCTTCATTTCCTTCCTTGCTTTTCCTGGAAGTCAAAGTTATGCTTTTCAACATGTCACAAAACTTGTGATTCGGTGCATACACTGCCTCATGCTACCAGCACAGCTAGTTGGATTAAGATTTTTCAGTATTACTTTCGAATTCAGTGAATCAGTCTGAGTCTCGATGTCGTATACTGACTTCAAGTCTTGCCAACGCAAAATACTATGACCAAAACAGCAATACACACTTTGAATGGTTTTAAAAAACTGGCAGACCACTCGGTTTCCTTCCACAGCATTCTTTAATACTAAATTAAGGTTATGTGCAGCACAGTGCACAAAGTATGCGTGTGGGACTTTTTCTTTAATACGCTGCTGCACTCCACTGTATGCCCTAGAGATGAGTTCGGGCTCTCTTTTCGGAGCCCGGGCCCACCCGAGTCCGAAACATTTTGTGTCATTAGAGCCCGATACCGAAAAAAATTGCATAATATTTAAAAATTGTTTTAAAACTAATATCTCATTTTTAAAAAACTTCGTACGTGAAAATAACTGTTTATCCGGTGCACATAATTAATTTGATGAAAATTTACATTCTATCTTATCAAAAGAGAAGTTTGGTATCAAATAAAAATATACTTCCTTAAAAGGATGTAAATATTTTTCTCTCCCAACAATCAAATCTGATGGACGCATTAACAAAGTAGGTTTTATGAAAAAAAATGAATGAAATTTGGAGAAATTACTATTTCTATGCAGAAGAATCGAACAAAGTTTTATATTTCCTATAAAATGTGTATATCGTAACTTATAATTGATTCCTTAATTAAAACAATACTTCATATTCCTGAAAATCAGCTTAAATTAAAAATTTGACACCGGTATCTGAAAGATCCTGTACTTTTATAGGAAAAGTTGAAACACTCTTCGATTGCTTTCCATCGGAATAATAATATATGACAATTATATCTACTTACGAATGAAAGTGACTTCGTAAATGTGATGCGTAGCAGAGCTTTGGCATCAGCAGAGCTCACAATTAAAAATATAATCACTAACGTTGTCTTCATATGAAGAGCGAGTATGACTTGCACACAATAGAAGACTTAAAATTTGCAAACCTAAGCTAATGCTGATTGACTAAGAATGAAAAAAAAAATATTCATCTGGCATAAGATTTCTAAAAAAATAAAATAAAATAAACGGTCCAATAAAAAAAAAAAAAAAATCCTAATGTCACAAACGAAAATCTAGCAACAAATATTATTGGAGCCTCTTCGCATTGACGCCGTATCACCCAGTCGTCAGTCGCGTCGCAAATATCGTAATTTTTTTTTTTTTTTTTTTTTTTTAAGTAACATTCTAATACTAGAAAAGAAAAATAAGATTCATGTTTCCCCTTCTATTCATTCTGATCAAAATAACATTAAAATTACATGAAATAGAATATGTAACTTTTTAGGGGAAAAAGTTATTTTTATTTTTTCTATATGAGAATAAATAAAATTGTCAGTTTCAGAAAGAATGAGCCCGAGCCCTCCCGGGCCCGAAGATTTGTATAAAAATCGAGCCCGAGCCCGTGTCGGGCCCGGGCTCGGACTGAGCCCGTCTCATCTCTAGTATACCCCACTCATGACTGCAGCCCGTAGTAAAGCCCCCTTGTCCTTAAAGCCTTGTACTTAAAGCCCCCTTGTCCAAGACATTTGGTCAAATCCAAGTTTTTTCTTTTCCAATGAAGTAAGTATTTCTTCTGCAAGACCTTGGGCAGACTGATCTTTTACCTCTCTAAAGGATACAAAAGGTTCACATATTTTGATATCAATAGGTGTCCCTTCTTCACCATTAACTATTTTGACATACTGTAAACTTTTTTCCAATTACTACCATACTGAAATATTTATTGACGCATAAGTTGTATGTTCCAATTAAAAAATATATAGAGGAAAGTGTATATCACATAAAATATTTATTTTAAATTTTTACGAAAATATAGAATAG
Organism: Maratus michaelseni; assembly: GCA_963931845.1. NCBI lineage: Eukaryota > Metazoa > Arthropoda > Arachnida > Araneae > Salticidae > Maratus > Maratus michaelseni. The sequence continues at coordinate 15,286,469 of OZ007598.1, forward strand.
ACAAAAGTATATTCAGAGCCGTAGCGAAAGAAATTTTTTATGGGGGTCAAAAGGCAAGATTGGCTAGCTCCAGGCCCTGACTATCGCCAAGGCAGACTAGATCTACAGGCATATTCAATCGAGATTAATGTATGAAGCCTCCCGCCAGAGGACTCTGATACCCTGCCCAAAATTGAAAATTGACTTTGACCGTAACTGAAACAACCTGGGCAGGGTTGAAATGTAAACAAACACCAAAATACGTCACGTCGCCATGGTTACGTTTACAATTCTTCTAACATTCCAATCAAGCTTAGAAATGACAGCGAATTCCAATAACTGTTCATTTTTTGATTATTAAAATAGTATTGCAAGTGAAAATATGGTAAATTGTTGCGTTAATAATTGTAAATCTCGAAGTGATCGTAGCTGCAGTGTTGGAAATAACGGCGAAAAACTATCGTTTCCTTTTTTTTTTTTTTTTTTTTTTAAATCGGTTATAAAAAGGAAAAACGTCGCCAAATTTTAGGGATTTTTTCCTTTAGTGGTAATCTGGCAATTGTATTAAGTTACTGGTTTGGCGCGGACTTGAAAATCGCGCCAATCGAAAAGTCGACAAAGATCGATGCGCGAGTGTAACATATCTGTTCCTTTACGAATAAATGATAACATTTTTATGGGTTAAATTCTTAATTTATCGTAATTTTGTGTAATAAATATTTTTCTGAAGGACAATCTGGTTTAATTATAAGCAAAACCAATATCTATACTTTTTTTAAACATAGTCAGAAAGAAATATTAAGACCAAAACACAATCAATTTTATTATTACTTATTTTAAGAACATTGTAGAATGATCTGCTTAAAACATCAAACTATATATTCGTGTAGCTAATGTTCTTCGTAACAGAATTAACATAATGTCCGTGATGATTTTTTTTATAGATATTTTTCTTACAGAAAAACAAATGTTTGAAGTGTGTTTTAATTTTTATACTGCTCAATAATCGCACACACTACAGGTGTCAAATGGCACATTTTAAAAGATTTCGATTTATGATTTTTCATTGAAACAATTACAAATAATTTTTAATACATTGAAGACCCCCCCTTTTTTTAAAGCTTATTCAAAAGCTACAAGCAAAATAAACATAAATAAAAACTTTAAAAATGTAACATTTGACAACGGTAGAAATAGTGTTAAAGTATCGCATGCAATTATAAACAAATAAGAATCTAGCAAAGCAAACCTTAAAAATTCACATTTGTTAATGTAGCTATAAAATGCAACAATCTTAAGAAAAATATATTTATAGAGTGAAATTGAATAATATAACTATTTAATTCGTTTATTTGAAAATAAGATTAATGTATCTCAAACTTAGATAATGATCGAAATAAAAGCCGTTAATAAAATACGAGCCGTTATCTGGGCAGGGTTTAAATGTAAACAAAGACCACGTGGTTCAATGAAATGGTTCAGGGTTTGAAGTTGAATCCGGCTTCACTTTTTCGGCGGTTTTTGGCGAAATGAGCGGGCCGTATATATATATTATAGTAGGCCATGCTATCGCATGGGCACCCGGGGCCCATGCCCTGGGCACAAAATTTCTGAGGGGCATGAAATTTTTCATAATTTCATCTAAATTTACATTAAAAAAATCATTTTGTCAACATTTCTTTTAGTACTTTTGTTTGTACTCAGTATCAGTTTGGTTTTATCATTTAATATCAATAACATCATTCATAAGTAGACTTTTTATCATTATTTTCTAGTAATTGATGTTCTGTTTTTTTTTTTCAAGTCATTCAATTTTATCATATTACACAGTTATTCGAAAAGTGACACAACTGAAAACTAGTCGTTGGGGGCCACCGTAATACTTACCCATCATGGATATGCATAATGTAAAATATTAAAATAAAAAATGTGTAAACTACTTATAAAATGCATTGCAATTCAAATAAAATCGAGGCTTGATGACGTCACAAACTTTAAAGGCTCGATTACTGAATTGCTTGAAAGAGGTTTTTCCTTATAACTCCAAAAATAATAATCCTATTAACTAGCGGTTTATTGCATCTGATGAAGCGTCAGATTTCCAATTAAAATATATCTTTGAAGTGAAATTTGGATGAAATACAGGGTCATGAAAAATCGAAGAGTGTGGAAAATAGGATTCCAAATATCTCGGCAACTCATTATCCGATCGACTTTATGCTTTATGCAAAATTTATATTTTTTTTATTGTCTTTTATATTCATTTCTTAAAATAACCAATTTCGAAAATTTTTATATACCTTTTATCAGAACGAATATTTCGAGAGTCCGAAAAAAATAGTTCCGGTTAATCGAGGTTATTGAAATGAAATAGGCTTCTTCCCATTATTACATACTAAGTACATACCAAATTGCAAGTCTCTATCTCAATTTTTTCGGGAGATAGAGCGTTTACAGACACACAGACGGACGGCAAATTTTTTTTCTAAAAATATGTTTTTCGGAATCTTCAGTGTCTGAAACGTGTAAATCCGTCAAAATTTTTTTTTTTGATTTTCAAAACGATTACAAGACTTACCCTATACTACGTATGATGGGTAAGTAATATGTGATATTTGAGATTAAAAGTATATAACAATAATATGGTACGATAAAATGACAAAAATACATCTCAATCTATGGTTAAAAAACACATTTCATAAAAATAGAAAAAATATTTTAATTTTATTCCTGGAACCGTTTTTTAATTTTCCGTTAAATGTAATTTTTTGGTTGGCACTTTGTGAATAAACGTGCAATATGTAAATAAATAAATAAACAAATAGCATGAGTAAATCAGTTAATCTAGGGGGGGGGGGGGGCACGAAAAATTGAAAATGCCCTGGGCACAAAAACTTGCTAGTCGGGCCCTGGCCGGCTCAAATAATGTTTCAAATCCGACTAATGTGAAATCTGTCGCATTATTTCTTAATTAATCGTTTTTACAATTAATTTTAACTGATTAATTCTAATTGATAGTTAAATATAAAATATATGAATTTGTATTCCTAAAATGTTTCTTAGATACAACTCAGTAATTATTTAAAAGATTTGCCAAGAACTTTAAAGTGTTATTACACGAGGCGTCGAGTCGCCGCCACTTCCAGGCGACACCCATGTAAACCTATGGCTTCAGAAGAGTTGCTCGGTAGTAAGCAACTTTTTTCTGTCGGAGCAATTTTGTCGCTTCGAAGTGGGCGATATCGCGACCAACAGCCAATCAAATGCTTAGGAATCTGACGTCACGTTTTCACTCTCTAGATTTTTAAAACATGGCGGCTGCATGCTCTCTGTCTCAGCTCGACGGAGAGCATTTTATGTATTTATTTTGTTACGCAATACCTTTTAAACCTCACAGATAAATCTATTTCTTTAAAATTAAAAGTATAGTGAAAGGTTTTCGTCACATAAGCCGAGAATTGCAAGATACATATTCTGCTTTCCTCTTCGTAGTTGGTAAGTGTCACTTTTCTATTTATCTTTTTTATTCTAAACCATCTTGTATCTAATGTTAAATACAATAACAGTTAATTTCTTTAATTCATTCTCGTGTTCATTAAAATTATTTCATTGTTGTTATTCTTATGTTTAATGTTATAATTAATGTCGTAATTTCCGTAATGATATTTTGGCGCTATTTCAAAACTTTCTCGCCAAACTGTTTGTTTACATATTATTTTATCAGCGATATATATGTCAATGTAATGTTAAAAATGCAATTTTACTGTTTTCTTGCCAGGTTAAAAATAAAATAGTCCAATTACATTTTCTGATCTTAAACTTAAAATAAACAGAAATTAATAATTTTGTTAATGAACATTCAGTGTTAGCAAACTCTCAATTTAAAAAATATTTATATAGGGTAGATGTGCCAGTAATGGACACCCTTAAGGAATTTTTTTTTTAAATTATTTTTTAATTAATAGTTATAATTATTATAGCCCACTTTTTTTAATATTGTATTAATCTATCAACATTATTTAATCAATCTCATAGTCTCATTTCCCAATGTGAATCAAAATTTAATTGTAAATAACAGAAATGTATCAAAACACCCAAAATTCTAGTAATGGACACCCTCTCTTCCAGTAATGGGACACTCTCTGTTCCAGTAATGGACACCACAAAAAATAATAGATAATTGATTTTATGATTTTATTTAAAACCAAAATTTAATGAAAGAATATTAATGAAATAAAATAGTCATTTTCAAATAAATTTAACAATTAGGGTATCAATAATTAATAAAATATTTATGAGACTAATTGGCTGTTTAAATTAATTATTGTCATTAACAAAAGATCAATATTTTAATTATTTTAGATAGAAGGTTTAAAATACCAAATTTCAAAGAATTATATTTACCAAATTATTTAGTCATTGAGGGGGAGAGGGGAGTTTAGAAGGGTTAGTTAAAAAAAAGAATTAAGTGTCTTGGCGTACCAGTGCATGGAATCATATTTCTTTTTATTCTTAACAGTTAAACTTCCTAAAACTGCTTTATATATTACTTTTAGCAATTTGTATAAAATATATCAAATAAATGAAAGTGTAGGTTGAATGTTTTTTAAATACTAAGTAAAATTATTTCAAAATAAAATATCAGAACTGACATTTGAGCCCCTTGATCTGCAGATTTACTACTTTCATTGCTACTATAAATTTATTATTCTAGTGATTTTTTGTGTATGTAGTTCTTTTGTCAGAGATGAATAATGAAACATTTAAGACAAAAAATAATAGATTTTTAAGAACTTGTGCGGTTTAAAAAATTGTCCTTTTTTAAATGGGGAGAGCTCCTCATTTTCCCATGCCCTTAAAGATTATTCTCTGTTTCCTGATGGGTGTTGATTGCCGCATTATAAAATATGTAAGGTATGGCTTCTTCCTCATTTAAAAGCTGTTCAATTGGAACTGGAAAATGGATGCAAATAAGGGTGGGGTAGGAAATGCCATTGCTCATGCCTGCAATTTAAAATTTAATTAAAAAAATTTCCCTATTCTCTAATGAGTTTTGGAAAAAATATGTAATTTATTATTCCCGATTAACTTAACATAATGAAGTATTACAAGAGAAAATAAGCAATGATTTTTTATGAAAAGGGTACGGCCCCCTTAACCTTTTGTATAATATAAAATTTATTTATTTTTTATGTTAATTTGTTTTAAATTATCTAACATTAACGAAAGATAACAAATGAAAAAACTGTTTCATTATTCATAAAAAAAAAAAAAAAAAAAAAAAACTAGCATAAGTTTACTTTTCAATATTACTATTGCTTGTTTGTTACATTTCTGTATTACTTTTTATGTGTAAAAATTCTCTTGTATGTCAAAAATTCTTAGTTTTGCTTATTTTGTATTTATATGCATTCATTTTAAGAAATGTGCATCTATTTAAAAATCTTTAGCATCAAATACACAGAGCCATCGCTATGACATATTATTAGGGAGGGGCTTAAAATTACCATGACAATTGGTGTTTGACAGCTGTCTATTTAACCAGAAACTGTAAATATGTGGAAATGTAGGGGAGACTGGTACACAGTGGACCACCCTCTAATATTTTATTTATTTCATTTTTTTTAAAGCTTCTCTTCTAATAGATAACAGCACTGCACTGATTATTTATAGCCTTCAGAAAATATGTTTAGCTCAAATTGAACTATTTTATCTTGATTGGTTGTTTTGAGCTTCTAAAAGTAAAATTTTTCATCATCATATTTTTATTTTTTTAGTAATTAAAGGTTGTAGATAAATAAGATAAAACAGCTATTTTGCAAAGCTCAGTTGTATTTATTTAACTTTAAAGTTAATATGTTTAAAAGAATGGACCACCCACTCCTGGGGCACAGTGGTCCACAATCCACTCTGCTCCTTTAATGCAGAATGTTCAAAATATTTAATAATTGCTTATTTTCTATAAAGAAATATTTTAAAGTAGTTATTTAACGGTAAAATAAAGTAAACAAAGAAAAATAATAATTTATTTAACATAGTAAGAAATATTTTGTTCTGCATTTATTTACTGCCTTTGATAAATATAACTGTAGTCTAATTGGTGATGATTCTATTCAAGTAAGATTCGTGAGATGCAAATTGAATGGAAATCAGTTTTTTTTTTTTTTTTTTTTTTTTTTTTTTTTTTTTACAAAACTGTAGATGAATCTGTTGTTGATATCAATGATTTCATAATGTTGCTCCCAGACCCAAAAAAGGAATTTCAGGAATATTCCAGGCTCAATCTTACTCATAAGTATTTTGGAATTTCATTTGAAAATTTTAATGTGCTCTGATTTTTTTGTACTTAAATAATAACTTCAACTAAATTGCAATTGTTCCTGTATTAATCTGTTATTATTTTCAAAATATAATTAATTTTGTTTTTGTTTCAAAATGTTACTTGTAAATTTATATTACTATGTTATTTTGCGGGTAAAGGGGAAATAAAAAATAATTATATTAATGAAAAATAGATTTATATTGTATTTCGGATAATACCTAATAGCGGTCCACTGTACCCCGGTGGGTGGACCAGTGTACCCCAGAAGTGGGGCACACTGGTCCACTTTACGGGGCTTTTTTTTTTTTTTTTTTTTTTTTTTTTTTGAAAAATGTATTGAAAACTATGTTCTGAGAAAATTATGATGGATGTATAGGGGGGGGGGGGGCTTTTTGTGAAAACAGAAAAAACCCGATATTTTCTTAATTATGATACATACGAATCAGTTTAAAGTTATTATTATTACTTCTAGGAAAAGGGCCGAAAATTTATGTATGACAGATTTTTGATATTATTAAAAATGTCCCCAAGATTGGGGGGGGGGGGGTTAGAAGAAAAAAATTCATAACTTCATCAATTCAAAAGATTTTGAATCTGCTTAAATTTATAATAAATCCTCTTAATATTACCTAAAACTTTTATATTGACAAGTTTTTTATAAGACCAACCCTTATAGCAAAAAAAAAAAAATTAAAAACAAAAAAAAAACCCTGCCGGCTTCACCTGCAAACAAGTTAAGTTTCAAAGTGGGCGTTTCCAAATGACGCATCATGGCAAAAAAGTCATTTCTTATGCAATTCCCAACAAACAAGCGCTTCACGGTTTGCGTCTTCGAAATCTACCTGTGCCTATAGGCCGAGCCGTCAGGGAATTTTTTTATTATAGGTTACAGTTTTTTGTAATTTATTGTTTATTTATTTTATATTATTTACCACTTTCAACAATTTTATGTATTTAACAATATTAAATAACTGTTTTGCACAGTATTGACAACAATTTTTGGCTATCTATCTCCTATCCCAGATGCCAGTAACAAAAAATCTTCCAGATAATACTAATTTTGTTTTCAGTATGCCAACAGCAAATTTAATGCTTAGTTTGCTTGCATTCAATAGAAAATAACAATGTCACAATATATGATACTTTTCAGTTAGCCAAGTTTTATTTTTATATTTTTTTTTTTTTTTTGGGGGGGGAGGGGGGAGACACAATGTAGTTCTTGGGGGAAGAATTTAAACTCTTATATTAGAAGGGAAAACACACATTAAAAAAATATGTGTTCACTCCTTCATTTAAAATAAAAAATGTTCTAATGAGAAATTCCTTGAATCAAAAATATTTCATTTCAACATTTACATTGTTTCTTATTTTCATATGCAAAGATCAAAACTACTGTTTTTCTTTAATTAGGGGCAAAAATATTTTAATAACAACAGATATCCTATCTCTATATATTTATAAAAGGGATAAATTTAAGAGTGTTTGACAAACATTGAGATTTGTGATCATAGAATCAATAATATCTAATATGATCATAAAAAAATTCTTTGAACATTGTTCATTATTATTTAGCATAGATATATTTGAAAAATAAATTATGGTGGCCATAAGAAACCTTAGTAGTTGTCATAAAAACATACTAATTATTTTATAAACAACTTTATGTACTTTTTTTAAATCTAAAATGTAAAAGGAAAAAAATCTGTTAAAAAATTAAAATACAGTAGAACTCCAATTATCCGAATCAATTGGGACCGGACCCCATTCGGATAATCAAAAATTCGGATAATTGGATTTTTTCAAAAAAAAGGGGTCTTTTTTAATTAATTACTGTATGTATGTTGAAAATGGGAGAAAGAACTATTTTTAAAGAAAAAGAGCTTTTAATTAATTAAATGCAAAGGCAACACTTTTTCATGTTAAGCGTATACTTACAAGTGCTGTAGATTAGTACAGTATGTACGTACCGTACTGTAAATGAAAGTCATTTCTTGCTGAACATCTCCGTCAAAGTTGTTTGACAGTCTTCATCCGTTTTCGGGCAGCCAAGTCGCGCATCCGCTTGACAGTGAGAAGCTGCATGTGGACACACTCGGGCTGACGCTTCATCTACTTTAACGCAGTTTCAATGCCGGCTAATGCTTCACTAGCTGATAATTGCGTGTTTGTTTCAACTTCGACATTAAGGTCATCTTTTTCCTTGACACTTTCTTCTCTCACACTTTCAATAAGTTCATCATCATATTCAAATTTTAGTTGCTTAAAAGGCGTATAGCCAACATAGTGAAAAAGTATCCAAGCTGGGACTCGAACCCGGGTCATCAGCATAGCGCACTGACGTTCTACCAACTGAACCACTTGGAACGACACCCAGCCTGGCACTTCTCACCATAACATGTTGGCAAGGCTACAAACGCAGCACAAAAGGGAATATTTTCCCGTGAGCCACCAACCCTGGGACAAACACGAAACCAAAGAGAATCCATTATCGATAATTGAATAATTTTCTATTGAAATATTTCCAAGTATTAAAAATAGATTTAAATTCATCATTATTTAGAATTTGAAACCCGCGTTCTGCGAATCACACACACACACACCATCCATCTCCTATATTGCAGAGAGAACGACAATAGCGCGTGTAGACAAAATCAGGGACTTTTCCGTTATACGGACACAATTGTCACCAAGCATACATTTAATACATACATTTACATACATATATATTCATGCATTTACATACATTTTCATATATTTACATACATTTTCATATATTTACATACATTTTCATATATTTACGTACATACATACATTTACATACATTATGCATTAGCATACATTTTGGTATGGTGTCTGTATAACGGAAAAGTACCCAGAATCATTATTTTGCGAATCGCAGTACGTTTCCGTCTTAATTTTTTTTCTCTGAAATTCTGAAAGCGATTCGGATAATCAGCGATTCGGATAGTCGGAGTTCGGATAATTGGAGTTCTACTGTAGCTGTATAAAAATCCTGACAAAGTATGTAAACATGAATATATCAGTACAAAAACCATTGATCTTCCTTAAAATCGGATCATATGATGAATGGGCTTAATCACATAACAATGTCAGTAATGGGGATTGAGGCATTATTTGGTGATCTGGCTAACAAAAAAAGCATTCAATATATAAAAAAAAAGAAGAGTGTAGTGTAAAATTTGAGTGACAGGGTTTCTAGTTACATTGTGAATGTCATTTTTGCATTGGCATGTTTAATGCCAAGGTTGATTAATCTTTTTAAACTTCATACTCAAACTCCCATTATTCTGTTTTCATAATATAAGTTTTGTTTATTATTAACTGACCCATCTGGTGTTGCCCGAGACCATGATAATAACCTTAAATAAACCTCAAATTTGTATAAATTTATATCTTTAGTCCTTTTTTAAATGGAATATTCACATATAGATAAACAATGAAGATAGATCATTTACTTGATTTAATTTTGATATTTTTATCAAATTACTCATAATTCATTTTCCTTTTAGGTCCAAGAAAGCTGTCGTAAATAATACTGATGAAGAGGTAATCCCGAGGGAAAGACTAAATGACAGCTGAACTGCTGAAAAAATTTCTTCTTCAATAGAGAAGAATTCATCAAAGATGACGTAAGATGCCATTCTTGTGTCATATACAGCATCCATGTTTGGTCGCATCGTGGAAAATGCACATTGCCAGCTTGCATTCGAATCGTCATACTGTCATATCACCTTTAGTGACGGTATGAAGTGCCATTGGATACACGTCTCGGTAACCTCTTGTTCGCATTGCCGGCAATTTCAACAGCAGCCGTTACATTTCTGATGTGTTACGGCCCATTGTTCTGTCTTATATTCAATGCCTCTGCAATTCTACTTTTTAGCAAGACAGTGCACGACCGCATGTTGCTCGTACTATGCTGATCTTCCTTGATACAGAACATGTTCGACTGTTGCCCTGACCAGCACGTTCTCCTGATTTCTCAACAATTGAAAATGTCCCGTCAATGACTTCTGAGCGACTGGCCCGCCACCACTCGCCCATCACTACGGTTGATGAACTGTGGCATAGTGTTGAAGCTGCATGGACTGATGTACCCGTACATGACATCCAATCTCTCATCGACTCCATGGCTAGGCAGATAAATGCTGTTATTGCAGCCAGAAGTGGCTGCTTTGGGTAGTGTTTTCTCAGGATCTATACCTCCAAATTTTCTGAAAATGTGATCACTTGTCCTTCCCATTATAATGTATTTGTCCAATAAATACCATTCTGTTATTTGCATTCCTTCATGGTGTTGCATTTTAGATAGCCAGCAGTGTATAACAGTAATAAAGTTGTATATATTTTGACAGAAAAATTGAAATTGCTCTTTGTAAATGATATTAAAATTTATTTTGGCCAATATCTTTTTTAATATTTTTAGTACCATTATATTGTTTTAATAAATTTATTTTGTATTATTTACTGTGCAAGAGATTAATTTTATTGTTAAGGCTGTTAGTCAGTCAACTTCCCAATTTCCCTCGCTAATGTTAAACATTATGGGTGTAGAATGCGTCATATATTTAAAATATCTCCTCTGGAAATTTATATTTTAACTCATTTTTTCTTTGTATTTTTTTTAAAAGATGTCTCTTTTTTTTTTTTTTTTTATTAGTTCTCAAAATATTTCTGAAATCTATGCTTAATTTAATATTTTATGTGTTAAAAGCTGACAAGCTGTGAGTAAGATTTTAACACTTCACATAAAATTAAGTGTTTATTTTAGAAATATTTTGAGAACTAAGAAAAAAAAAGAGACATCCTTTAAGAACAACAGGGATATACACAGAAAAAATAAGTTAAAAATATTAATTACCTTAAATATATGAATGTATTTTATGTCCTAGACTTTTACATTAGCGAGGGGAATTCGGAAGTTGACTAACAGCCTTAATTCTTGTTTCATGTTTATATCATTCTGACTTATTTTTCCTTTTCATTAAAAATATACTGGTAAAATTGTGCAATATCAGATGCACAATTTTTAACACTCATAAAATTTAAAAAAAAAAGTAAAAGATAGCACAATTTGTTGATGTAAGAGTCATTCAGAACCAAAGAAGATCAAGTCGATTTTCTCATTAAACCAAGATTCTTGCTCTAGGCAATAATTTCATTGATACCTTCAGGGCCCCGGGACCAACCCTTCCCGGTTTTCGAGGCATTAAACCTATCATTTCAGGCTTTTACATTTTACCAGTGACATCTTTATTTCGCATCTGGATGTTGGTCAGGTATGTCGTGGTAAAGGGCATAGGGAGGTTGGATGGTCGCCCAGTGTCCGACACTCTACCAGATTCTTTAAAAACTGGATTCAATATCGGAGAAATTTAAACTCTAAATTCTGAAAATTTAATGCACCTAAAACGGGGAAGGATTGGGCTCGGGGCTCTGAGATCATTGGACGACCGCAGCAGCTTCGAGCTTAGTGTTAGTCTTCATAATAATAATATTTCAATGTTAGCTGTCTAGAGGAAATTGTGATTAGCTGCAAACACTGTGTGTTTACCTAAGCTAACAACTTTAATATTCTCATAATTTTAAATGCTTAAAGTTCGATTATTCTCAAAAAAAAAAAAAAAAAAAATATTGAATATAAATAATTTTTACTTTTAACACTTTATTCTTTTAAAATTGCAGATTATTTATGACAATTAATAACATAAGACGATCTTTAAAATTTTGGTCAAGCTGTAAAAGAAAATTTTCTCGATTGGGAAAATTATACGGTACTTTTCGGTTAGCACAATCAAACCCACTATCTTGAACCTAACAAGAAAATGAAGGAAAAATCAAGATACGGTTTGTTTTAGACATTGTTTTATAAAATATGCCTAAAAATATGTTATTAATATTTTCTTTCATTTAAAAGTTGTGTGTATTACAACATTGCTTAGAAGAAAATGCCTGTTTTTAAAGTCTGATGGCTGTTTAAATTGTTTAATGGATGACAGTTTTTGTAAAACTACTGTGCATTTTAAGAACAATATTTTTTATAGTTTAAAAAACTGGTAAATGTTTTTCTTTTCTCTGCTAATTTTACTGTCGCCTTCCCCCCCCCCCCCCCCTATATTTATAGAACATATTGTGGCTGACGAGGAAAGTATATTTTTTAGATTCATAAGAGCATTTTTTAGATTCTTAAGACTTCTTAAGTCCAAACAGGTTACTTTATGATGCATTTTTTTAAAATGAATTTTTGTTCGCAAATGCATGAAATTGGCAGGTGTTCTTATTCAGAAACTGTTGTTGTAGTGGGGCTTGAACGCCCAGATCATGGGATATAAGTCACAGGCTCTTTATCCCATTCAGAAACTATGTAATATAAATATGTTTAGGTAGAACTTATAACTCAATAAGTAATTTATTTATCATAAAATGGAAAATTCATTTCGATTTCAACTCGCTTCCATAGTCAGGCCTGCCAATTTTATACCTTTGTGTTTAAAAATGAGTCTGAAGTTGTGTCAGAAAGTTTCGCATTGTTGAACAGGTCATTTAAGGACTACCTTAACTGCACATTTTGAATTCTGAAAGACACTCTCTTCAAGATAAGAATGAATCGGTTGTTACTATGCAAGTAAATTTTTTAATACAAAGGCATTATGGGCAGAATTTTTTTAACTGAGGGGCAAGAAGGGTGCTTATTTTTATACCAAAGGGAAGGCAGGATGCAGCATCCTCCTGAAACTTGGGGGGGGGGGGAGGGAACTGTGGTATAGGATATAACTTAGCACCAGGTTTACATCATGGCAATACAGATTTCGTACACTTTTAACACAATTTTTTAATATAATTGTTTGCCTTATGTAAATGTAGAAAAGTATTACGAATGCTGTAATTAAATGAGGTGTCTACAATTTCTGCTATTTAAAAAGTAAATGAAAAAAATTATTAAAACATTGTTGTAAAAGCGTACGAACCCTGTAATATGCAAAATTTGATTATTAAATAAAGTTTTAGGCATATCTTCTATAGCTAGCAGTTTTTAAAGGACTTCCATTCGCTGTGTTAGAAAATCCACTTATCTAGTGGGGAGTAAAATGATGTAATCCCTACACTTGGTAAATAATTAAAATTCTTAATATCAAGTTTCAGATAAACATCTTATCCCCGTGGCAGAATTGCAGCGACCAATGTCGCAGAATAAGAAAGATTTATTCCAGAAATAATTCACATTTGAAAAAAAAAAAAAATTTTGGGAGAGAGAAAGGATTTTTGCAACAGCAAAAAAATATTCTGTATGTGTTTCGCTTCTGCAGAACAATATTGGTTAGAGGTGAAAATCTTCAGCGTTTCTGCAGATTTTTGTCCCTTCACCCCCGAAATTTTTGTTTGTCCCTTCCCACACTCTTTAAAGTTTAAAATATTTATAATTGTTAAGCTCTAAGTTCTGCTCAGTTTCTTAATAGGGTTTTGCAGTAGTTTTTTTTTTTTGTTACAAAATTTTAGTTTTCCCTTTCTTTGCAAACCCCTCCCCCCCCCCCCCACACTCACACACCTCTCTCTCCAGCATTAACCTTGAACCACTGTGACAAACACTGTTGCACAAGATACTGTGAGCGATCTCTGAGACTGCTTGATCGAAAGGCGAAAAAAAAAAAGCTTGATTTACTCGTAGGATACTGTTTATGTACTAAACTTTAGTTCAGGACCATTATCATTAAAATCCACTTATTCAGAACTCTAGCAATAGTACTAGGGCTTCAAACGAAGTATCATTTCGCTATAGTTAAACTATGAAAATTGAAAAAATATATATATAGCTGCCTGTGAGACAGCTAACAACAGTTAAGTGATAACGTTGTTAATATTAAAAAGTCTCTATTTTTAAAATTAAGTTCCTTTTTTAATGTTGTTTTGCCTTAGTTCTTTTATTTTGAACTCGTTACTTCTGCCTTAGTTCTTGTTACTTTAAAATACATAAATATTCATCTAATCCCCCCCCCCTCCTGTTGCTCCATCATCACAATTTAAAATCTTAGAAAAAAAATTAATAAAAAATGACAAAAATCTGTCGTATTTATTACTTTGAAATAAATAATCACCAACCCCCCCCCCCCCAAATTTGTAGCTTCCCTTCCCCCTAATAAACAAAGTTTACAGTATTTAAAATTATTTCCTTATGTCTTTTAAGTTTTCTTGTGTTACTTTACATAAACGATCCACAAATATATTTTTTTAATTGTTCCCTGAAATGTCTACTGCTTGTTTACCCCCCACCCCACCCCTCCCAACATACAAAGTAAAAAATATTTTTGGCAACAAATCATTCTATATTTTCCAAGGGGGATTTTCTAAATATGGGGGAGGTGCAAAGTATTTAAACTTTTTTGTAGTCTGGTCTAATATAATTCTTGTTTGACTTCAGGACTGTTTCTGCAGAAAGATTTTGCGGTTAATAGAGTTTGTCGCAGAAAGCACAGTAATTTTCTGCCAGAGGGAATCTTATATTATAACAGGTGTGCTAAAGATAAAGTTAAAATAATCATGACTTTACATATTTTATACTTTACATATTTTGTTACATTATATACTTTCATAACTTTACATATTTTATATGTAAAGTTTATTAGGATAACATGTTCTTTAATAATGCCATGAATTATTGAAAAATATAGAATTAATATTCTCATAAAATAATTTTGATACTTTTTGAAAATAAATGATAGTAGCTTGCACTATTGCATTACTGTGATCTGACATGGCTTTTATAAATATTAAAATCACCCTATAAATTATTTTAAACATCTCGTTTTTTGTTTTGTTTTTTCTACTTTTTTAAGGGTTGGTATGCGAGTTGATCTTTTCAGAGGTGTATCTGGTTACTATCCTAGGTGGGACAACTTAGTTTGTGAATTGTACATTTGGTTGCATTGTTCTAAGAATATATAAATAAAATTGAACTTCGATAAGTGGGAACTGAAGTATCGACCAATCCAGCCATAATTAAAATGGTTTCTCTGTTATATAGGTTCAACAAGTGCTTATTTTACTAATAGAGGTTATCAAAGTAATAGTAACTACTATAACTAGTAAAGGTGTATTTGTGTTCTCAATTTGAACTGTCAATCATGTGGGACTTTAATAACAAGTAAAAACCATCTCAGTTATGAAAGTAATAATCACTTAATACAGAAATAAAATAATTTCAAGTAGAGGTTTCATTGGCTCAATATCAAAACTTTTCCTTTCTAAAAATGCAGTGGCAGAATAAATAGCAGTAATAAAAGTTTCTCACTTATCCAGGTTTGCCTGTATTAAATTAATACTGTTTATGATTCTTTAAAAGGAGCTTTCCATGATGGTTTGGAAAAGGATACAAAATTATATCTGTTATCTGTACACTATGGATTATTTTAAAATCTAATTTATAAAATTTAATTTGGGTGTAGGGCTAATGATTTATATTTTTATGAATATTATAGAAATTGGTGCTGATACACACACACACATATATATAATACAATTTTTCTATTCAAACTTCGTCAGTATCGCTAAAAATTAAAAAATCTCAGAGGTCAAAATTTATTGTACTGAGTTAAAAGACAGAAACAGGATTCTTTTTACGAATGTCGAAAAAATTGCCGCAAAAAAAAAAAAAAAAACCCCTCTAAAAATAGCATGTAAAATTTCGTGAAAATTCAAAAATCAAGGTACGAATTCGGAATAAATTTTATTCAAAAGAGTTATATTGCGCTAGAAAATTTAAACTGGATTCCTTTAACGCATGTCAAAAATTTGCCGCGAAAAAACGCTAAATATTCCCCTGTATTAATGGTATCCTAATCCTAATCGCATCTCTTAATTTCGTGTATATATCAGCATTTTTAACAATAAACACAACCAGCGGACTTATAAATCATATCTTTAAACTTTGTTATACAAGTATTTTTACTAAAGTTCGAAGAAATGTCTGTTTTATACAATGTGCTATTAAAATTTAACCGAAAATCTTGTTAAAAGCCGCAAAATAAGTTTGAAAACCATCATATTGGCACGGTCGCTCGCTTGGCTGCCAATTTAGAGCGATGAATAAAGGAGCGCGGGAGCGGGTTCAGATATTATTTTAGCAACCCCGGCTGAATGATCTTGTGGGAGGAGTTTGTGGAGGCGATTTTTTGTCGCTCCCAATTCACGTGTAATAGCGCTTTTAGGAGAAAAAAAAAAGAAAAAGAAAATATATATTGATAAGAGAAAATCCTATCTGTGAAAAACACATTTGTTTAGAATAATAGAATGAAGTGATAGTTCAGTAAATAGAATGTAGTGATTTTCAAAATAAAAGCTAAATAAAAATGTGATCCCTAAGTTCTTAAAATTATGATAATGTAATGAATGGGAAGTACTTTCAATATTTTATTAGCATGCGATAGAAAATAATTTGAACTTTATATTCCAATTAGAGAGAATATCGCGTGGAATTAATAACATACATTTTCAGTAATTTTAATTGAAAAGCTAAAAAATGCACACTATGGTAGTACTGAAAATATTAGGTTGAGCAAAAAGTTCTGGGAAATTTTTAATCTAATAGTTACCAGAATTTGTATCGTGTATCGTATATAGGAGTACTGGTGGTATATCTATAGGAGTTCAAGAATTTCGGCTCCAAAATGCCTATTGAACTGATTTGCGCGTGTTGATCCGGCATTATTGGAGAAAAGGTCTAACGATTCTGAAAGCCGTCGATGAGATTAATGAGGGTGAAGGTGCTGGTACGGCGCAAAATCGACTGTGGACAAATTGTTTAAGCGATTCGAAGAAGGCAATTTTAATATCAAAGACATGCCTCGTTCTGGTCGGCCATTCGTTTTGGATGAAAGTAACTTAGTAGCCGCTGTGGATACTTAGCCTTCATCGAGCACTCGTGATTTGGCTGCAGAGCTTGGTGTTTCGCAACGGACCATTGCCAACAAGTTGCATGAATTTGACTTTGTCCACAAGAAGCCTCGCCAGGATCCGCATGAACTCACCGAAGCACAAGCCGAGTCAAGATTTATAGGTAATTGCTAAACAATCCATTGAATGATTCTGGCAGAGAATTGTGACATCGGACGAAAAGTGGGTTTTCTTAGTCAATCACGATCGAAGGAAGCGTTGGGTTCAACATGGTGAGGATACGCCAGCAGTTCCAAAGCATAATCGATTCGCCAAGAAAGTCATGACCTGCATGTGGTGGAATTTTGGAACGGTTTTGTATTTTGAGTTGGTTACAAATGGTCGTGCCATCAATGTCGAGCTTTATTGCCAGCAGTTGGATCGCGTCTACGACAAATTGGTGCAGAAGTATCCAAGATTGATCCGCCGAAATCGCGCTTTGTTTCAGCAGGATAATGCCAAACAGCACGTGGCCCAGACAATCAAGGACGAGTTTGCACAGTTGGATGGAGTCTAAATTTTTCCACACACCGCCTACAGTCCTCACGTGGCTCCATCCGATTATGGCCTCTTTCAATCAATGCAACACTTTTTTAAGGGCCGTCGATTTGAATCCTTTAATGAAGTTGAAGAAGCATGTCAAGAGTTTTTCGATTCCAAGGAGCCGCCATGGTACTTCCAGTAAATCCGAAATCTGGCAGAACGATGGAAAAAGTCGTGGACTATGATGGTCTCTTCTTTGAAGAATAGTCCTTGTTGCCTTTGTTGTTAATTTGCGCATAACAACGCAACTTTCACAAATTTCCCAGAACCTTTTGCTCAACTTAGTATTTGGAGGGACCTCAAAATTTAATTGCGCCTGGGACCTCTTGAGTGCTTAATCCACCACTGATTGTGTTTTACAGGAATGCCAAGGGACCGACAGAAATATTGGAATTATCCACGATTTCGAATTATACACGTTAGAATTATTCAAGTTTGACTGTACTATTTTTACATGAATTACACTTCACACTGAATAAAGCAAACCATATATACCTTTCTTATTACCATTCCCTGTCGAGTGGTTTCCACCACAGAGTAAGACAGAGATCCAACTTCGCCTGAAAAGAGCGACGCGGCGGATGACATAAGAACTAAATCATCGCTTTGGCGATTTTTATCTTCGTGATTTCATTTTAAGTGTAACCCTATTCTGCTTGGCTTCTTTCTGTTGTCATTTGCACATGTGCAAATTTTCGGCGTTCGCTAATTGATTTCGAATCTTGTTTAATACTTATTATTAAAATTATTCTTTGAAGATCAAATAGTTGATTATAATTATTATAATTCTTCAAAATGCTACGAAGAGAGGAGTGTATTGTTTGCAAGAACAAGACGTCAAAGTTATTTTTTATTCTTAAGAATCGGTATGTTGTGGTTTATTTCTATGTGTTATTTTTGTTTTTATTTTTCAAGTTCCATTATGTATGAAATATTTTATATATATTCAGTGTTGGCAGATTTTCAACAAATTTTGACTTTATATTATCGTTAAAATAACTGCCATACCATAAATCTCATTCATGTTAAAAAAAATTTCTCTGTATAAAATTTTATTCATATACATTTTCTATCGCAATGTAAACATGGTACTAAGTTTTTCCTATGCTAGTAAATCTGTAGATCACTTTTTTAAAATATCATTTTAACTTCGTACAATCCGCAATTATTATTTTTTCAATTGCATGCATGTTTATAAACATATAAAATTGTTCGAATGTTCCAGAAATTAGAATCCTTAAATTAAAGTGGTAAGGAAAAATAAATGATTTTAAAAATTGTAAAAAATATGAAAGTAAGATGTTTATATTTCCCGAACAGATGCAAAAACATTTTCAAATATTTTAAGCAATTAATTTCTAAATTCTATTAAATTTATAAGCAAAATTTTAAAACTATTGGAAATCCATATCGAAAATTGAGCCCTCATAATTTTACATCTAAA
This sequence comes from Maratus michaelseni, assembly GCA_963931845.1. Lineage (NCBI taxonomy): Eukaryota > Metazoa > Arthropoda > Arachnida > Araneae > Salticidae > Maratus > Maratus michaelseni. The sequence continues at coordinate 15,305,704 of OZ007598.1, forward strand.
TCCATTACGCAAATATTCCAGTTTCATTTCAGATAAAAATGAAATTTGAAAAATCGTCTGCATCCCCATAAGAAAGCATTATGACCTAAAAAAAATAATCTACAGTGTCTCACAAAAGTGATGGGACACTTGTGCTTTATAAAAAGAAACTGCAATAAAATAAATAAACAAACATGTGCAAAAATTTTTTGGGTGTGTTTCATATTTAAAGTTAGTAACAATTATTACATAACATACATTTTGTCAAAATATTAAAATATTAATTTAGTAAAAATACAATTGTTCAGAACGGAGCAAAAAATGGCTCACATAAGTGATGGGACACTTACTTTTCCATCAAATATTTATCCAAAAATTTTACTTTTTAAAAGGTTTTAATATTTTGTTGGATTTCCTTTTACTTTTAAAACATGATTTAATCTTTTTGGGATGGATTCGACTATTTTTTTGTGATTTCTGGAGTGATTTTACCCCATTCTTCTTGAAGCACCGATTTTAGTTGTTGTTTTGAAGAAATGGTGTGTTTGCGAATTCTTGATTCCAATTCTTGCCAAATATTCTCTATGGGATTTAAGTCTGGAGATTGTGGTGGTGTTTTTATTATTTCAGGACAGTTATATAGCAGCCAGAGTCTAACGTTCAGAGCAGTGTGCTTGGGGTCATTGTCCTGGTAGAATTTAAAATCGTTATGAAGGTTCAATTTTCGTGCTGAAGATTTCAAATTTTGCTTTAAAATATCAATATACTTGTACTGATCCATTATACTGTCAATAAAAACAAGATTACCAACTCCAGCGGACGACATACACCCCCATACCATAACTCCTCCTCCACCATGTTTTACTGTTGGTACCAAGTTCTGTTTGCGAAGTTCTTCCCTGGGTTTTCTCCACACCAAGATTCTACCGTCAGAACCAAATATATTAAATTTACTCTCATCAGCAAATATAACTTTATTCCAGTAATCAGAATTCTTATTTATGTTGGATTTTGCGAAAGCTAGTCTGAGTTTTCTATTCTTTTCACCTACGAAGAATTTTTTCCTGGCTACTCTACCGTGATATCCAGCAGATCGAATTACCCTTCTAATAGTTTCAGGATTAACAATTATTCCATATAATGCTTGTAAATCAGCAGCAACTTTTGAAGCACTAATTCTTGGATTTTTTTTAATATTTCGAACGATAATTCGCTTTATTCCATTGGATAGCTTTGATGGTCAGCCAGGTCTTCTTTTATCCTGAATCATATGATTCTTTTTATATCGTTTAATGATATTGAAAACTGTTGAACGACTCAAGTTAACTGTTTCAGCAGTTTTTCTAATAGATTTTCCACGTTCAATATGCAAATTAATAACTAATTTTCGAATTTCAGGCGAAGTTTCTTTTCGTTTAGCATTCATGACTACACAGAGCTAAAAAACACAAAAATTCCAAAACAAACTGGAGAGAAATACTGCAGACGATTTTATAAATTATTGCCAATTGCTTTTAAGTAAAAATAAAACCCCAAAAAATATTTTTATTGCTTATTTCAGACTATTTTTGTTGCATATATAATGGTGTCCCATCACTTATGTGAGCTATTTTTTGCTCCGTTCTAAACATTTGTATTTTTATTAAATTAATATTTTAATATTTTGACAAAATGTATGTTATGTAATAATCTTTACTAAATTTAAGTATGAAACACACCCACAAAAAAAATGTGTACATGTTTTTTTAATTTATTTGATTAGTTTCCTTTTGTAAAGCACAAGTGTCCCATCACTTATGTGAGACACTGTATATTTTCCGAACGAATGAACCAAATTTAACTAAAACCTATACAGCTAATTCCGGATACCTAGCCAACATACCTACTAAAAATCAACCTAATCGGACGGCAAACAGACTGACGGAAACCAAAAACATTTCGCGTCTCCACAGTGAGCCTTAACATGACGTTTCGGCACAAATCTGTCAACGCTCAATATATATAAAATATTTCAAACATTATGGAACTTGAAAAAACAAGAACAAAAATAACACATGAAAATAAATCACAACTTACATTTTGAAGAATTAAAAAAATCAAATTTTCCTTTGAAACTTCGAATTTTTTTTTTTTTACCACAGCATTTATTTTAAAATAAAGTTGAATTCCGATTGTTTCAGAACATGTTAAAAATAATAAATCTGTTTTCATTCGCGTAGATAGATAATCGACCGTCTTAAAATCAATCAACCAACCAACCAACCAAAACAAGAAGCAAGTAGTCGCTGTTTTTTTTCCTTCCCTCATTTGTCGCCAAGAAAGCGATATATAGCTCTATTTAGCTACCTCTCTTTTGTTACGGCTGTTCAGTGTTGAATCCAGGGGGTGGCCCGGGGGGGAATGTCCCCCCCGGAGCATTGAAATGTCCCCCCCGGAGTATTTGAAATTTGATGCTTTCAGAGGTCAAAAAGTGGAATTTCCCCCCCGGAACTCTATAATGTCCCCCCCGGAGCTACAGAAATCCCTCCCGGAGAAAAGTGTCTGAATTCAACACTCTGTAGTTTTCACGTCATCCGCAGCTAGCGCCACTGTCTATGCGTAATCCCATGTTAAAGAAGTTACCATTGAAGTCTATGAGAGTTGATTCTCTGTTTAAATCTCCTTACTCTGTGGTTTCCACTTTCCAGCCATGTTGATAACTTCTTCGAACTTTTTGCAACCTCCAAGTTTCTTCTTTTTAGAGTCTGTCTTTTTTTATTTCCACTTGGCTGGTGCCGAATTCGTTTCATAATATAAACTATTATCTCAACACAAGCAAATTAAGACTAAGTAATAAACTACAAGCGTACTATCACTCTCAACTGCACTGGCATATATTGATGAGCAGTTAGCAAACGAATGAATCATTATGAATAGCACTAGCTTACAGCACGTACCAGCCTGCACTTGACTCATCACTCGGCAGGCCCCTGGCGCGACATGACACATTCGACTCAACATTCTGCTGTCTGTCCTTTAGCTACTTTTGCATGCGAAGCGTATTGGGTATATGAACGGACACGCAGAAACATTTGCTCTAGCATTTTGATGGATTTTTTTTTTATTATTCACTTTTAGCTGGGTGCTGGGTATTTTATAGGAAGTTAGATTAGATATTAAAATACAACAATTTTTTAACCATCAGTTTGGGGCCCCTCGGGCTTGGAGGCCCCGGAGCAGTGCCCCGGCGGTAGTTACGGGCCTGTCTTTCGGCGATCGTATGGGAATCGAGCTTAATCGTCGGCGCCACTGCGGGACTATCCGTCACCCTGTGACACGTAAATAAAAAGATGGGTAATAGAAATTTCCCTTCCCCCTAAAATAAATGCCGGGGATTGACGATGAACATCAAATTTTACCACAGCACTTTGTTCCGTCTTGGTCTAGGTGCAAATCAAGATTACAATAGGAAATTCATTATACTATTGCAGCTCATTTGTTAAACGGAGGGGGGGGGGATAGTAATACCCTACCCGAGCCCGAAATGTCTGCTTAAAGTCAACCCGAACCCAACAAAAGAATTTTGTCAACCTAAAATCCCGACCTGAACATGAACCCGAAATATTCAAACCCGAACTCGAAAATTAATCCATTTTTAACACTTTCCCAACATAGTTTGAACAGTGTTTATGAATTTCAGTTGTCTGCCGTCTGTCTGTCTGTCCGTGCTCTAACTCACGTAAATATACCCGGATTTTCATGATATTCATATAGGTTCGCTAATGAAAATTAAGTGTGTAGCAATTAGAGTTCGTTTACAGGGTCGCTCAAAAGAATTCCGTTACATTACGATGGCTGGGGATAAATCGTTTGCGGTGTATTTTAATGGTATTACACTATTTCAAACATATCGAAATTTATATATATCACCGAAATGCACAACAAGGTGCTTACTATAGAATATAGTGTGCATAGCATTCAGAGTTGATTTACAGCAGGCATGTCAAACTCGTTTACCACCGCGGGCCAAATTAAGCATTATTATACAACGCCGCGGGCTACATAAAAACATAGATAGTGTTATTACCATTGCACGGAATAAAATTTGTACGTACAAAAAAAAGCCATGTTAAAGACTTCTTCACGCAAAGTTTCAAAGTTATTATTATACATAGTTTATTTTATCTTATTTTTCGAAAAAATACTCAAAATTACTTTTCATCAACCAAATCTATAAAATTTAATTGAATTTTCTTTATTGTACTTATTTTAAAAATAAATTGTGCATGCTGGTCTGTAAATCTTGATCTAACAAAGGCATAGCTGTCAAGCTTCCGTATATTTTCTTAAAGTAAAAAATAAAAATAAACATATTTGGAATCAATAAATTTATCTTAAAATGCGTCGCATCTATGCGCTACTTATTTGATTTTATTAGGTAGCTTTCAATATAAAAAAGTATAAAGCTACCTATTGCAGCCGTTCGGAGGAAAGCAGTTCCGGAAAATTTCGATATATTTTCACCGATCATGACCCCCAGACCCCAAAAACACCCTCCGTTCAAATGTTGATTTATATATATAGATATATCCATATATATATCTGACCTATGTCATACGATAACGCTCGTATTTATAAATCAATTTTGATGAAACTAATTGTGTGTATTAAGCTAACCAATGTCTCGACCGAGTTCGTTGGCCAGCTTGATCCACCATTTTGTTTCAAGATGGCGGCCATTTAAAAATTTAAAATTAAAATAAATATACAAAAAAATTAAAAATTCAAATTTATTTTTTAATTATGTGTTAGGCCTTCATACAAGGATTCCAGAGCATTTTTTGGTTTACCTCTATCTTAGAAAATGGCTGAGATAGAGCAGTTTGAAATTCTAGGGTGGTTGACATTTTGAAACAAAACAGCACATTAACGCGATTACTCGCAAATTATTTTCTTTCATTGTTGTAATAATTTTCCCAATCATACGCATAAAACTATATATTCATATCCGTTAGCGCCAACATTGGCGACAAAATTGGCAAAATTGGCGACATTTGGCGGAATATCGCCAAATTTGGCGACCAAAATAAGTCTTCATAAATGAAGCCAATTTGGCTATTGCTCAATAATTTGGCGAATTTCTTATTCAAATTCAGTATTAACGAATCTTTTGTAAACGTTTCTTTGCATTTTAACTTGCTGTTTTCGTGTAACATTAGATAAAATTTTAAAACGAAGATATAGGAAAGCTACCTTTTCCTCCCGGTACAGGCCGGAAGGACTTTTTATTAAATACATTTGCTAGTTCAAATTATTGTTATTGGACTTGAAAAAAGACAAAAGGTTGGCAGCTACACAAAAATGTCGCATAAAAGTGCGCATCGAACTATAGCATGCCTAAAACATGCCTAATTGCATACAATACTTTAAAAAATCGGTCTATTGGTGAATAATTACAGAAATTTCCAAATCCCATATCCATATATTTTTGCTCTAATATGAAATCGCACTGGATTTTGATGTAATTACAGCAATAAATTCTGAAGAATAATTTCAACATCAATCATTAGAAGTGAAGTAAATAGATAAAACTGATTTTAATATTTGTTGAAATTCAAAAATCGGATTTTGAATTCATTTTTTAATGTATTTTTAGTATATTCTAAAAATGTCTACTCCAATGACCAAATGCACATTTTCTTTTTGAAAATTATTTTATCAAAGTAATAAATTATATTTGAAAACGATAATACTATCAAATAACAAGATAGCATTATGGAATTTGCCTTTAAGTTTACTCAGGTGCTTTTTAATTTCAAATGAAAACTCCAAGTACTTAGTATACTTTGTCTACTGGTATGGTCTTTTAATAGTCCACATTCATAATTTGTCGATTTAAAATGAAAATTGTAACCTTTTTTAACAGTTCAAAAATTAACAGTTAAATCTTTTTGATAGAAAGTCGTCAAATATCTGTATAAGAAGATAAATCTGTTTATGTTCACTACCCGTATTTCCAAGATTATTTTCTAAATTAACGATGATTAAGCATGTGATACGTTTATAAGCACTATAAGTTTTAAGCACATATCCAGATTTCATAAATATATTTGCTATTTATAAATCTTTCTGGCAATAGTACTTATGCTTATAGTATTTTCAAATTTTTGTAATTTGCTCTGCACATAATTTCTTCAATTTCGTAGTGAATGATTTCGACTCCCAGATCATTTAATTTAATTATATCAATAATTAGTTTTTTGTTGTAATGTAATTTTAATAAATTAATTAATGTATTTTTTTTTTACATTTCAGTTATTTTCGTCAATACGATTGGTGAAAGCGCTTTGAATCTCTATTAAGAAGTATCAGTTTCAATTCTGACAGTTTGTCTTTCCGATGTTTAGAAAGATATTTGTGATTTTTCTTTATACTTTGTGCTGTAGCACCTCTTAATGTTATATTCTTTAATCTTCAACAGTGTCTTACATATTGTTGTGAGCTCGGGGTTCGAAAGGACTGATGCCAATATATAAGAACAATAAAAAGGCTTTATTCACTATAAACAGTGCAATACGATCACAAATATCTTCTGAAAATTACAAGATATTCAGTAATCTTCAAATCCAATAAAAGCGCAGCAAAATTTCACACAGAAACAATGGGTTCAATACGACGTATCAATGACAAAATCGATCCGAGAAACACAGTTCTCAATGCAAAGCCTCTCGTATGAATTCAATCGCAGTTAACAGACAACTAACTCACTGAACTGGTGGAGGTCCCTTATATAGACTTCAGAGATCTTTCCAGATTATACCCGTGCTTTCTAATGCTAGAAATTACCAGAAGGTCCTTCAACTCTCGATAGAGTACTCCAAACGTGAAAGGATCCCAATGTAAATGTATAAGGGGGGGGGGTTGCACAAAAAGTCGCCAAATCCGTCGCCAAAAATTTGGCGACAAAAATAAGTCGCCAAAACCATCGCCAACTTGGCGATAAACCCATTCCTTGGCGATTTTCCAATAGAACTCATTATAAAAACCGATGCTGTAATGTTGTTTTCCTTGCAAACCATCTTAGGCCTTTAGCATTGAGTTACATGATGCTCAATAGGAAATACATTAATAATACTGCAATTTTCACAATAATAAAATAAAATAAATTTAAACAAATGGAATATTTACAGATATATACAAAATTCATAACATTGCCCCCCTCTCAAGGACTGCACGTCCCGGGCAGTTCAACCCTTGATCGGAAAGCAAACCCGTTGCCAACAAATGCTATACTATTCAAAACACTTAAAGCCAACATGCAAAATAACCATTAAACACATTCATAAAGCTGAATTATACAAAATATACACTTATTTTTTTAAAAAAAAAATTAAATTAAATTAAAGCATAGACATCATTACATACAAGTATTTAAATAATAATAACATTAATAATGATAATGCTAAGCAAAAGAAATTATTACATTAACTTATATACAAGACCATGGTCATACTAATTTACATTATTTACATTACACTATTTACAATCAATGAACTAAGTACTATGGCCATAGTATGGAGCCAGCCTGTCGTAATGAACGACTCTAGGCTTCGAACTTGGTGACTTTCGGATCCGAATTACGACATCGTTCAGTCTGTTTAGGACTGTATAAGGACCGTCCCAGTGCGATTGCAGTTTGGGAGAAAGTCCTTTACGTCGAGTCGGATTATAAAACCAAACCTTGTCACCTTCTTTGAATTGATGTCCCGTGGCTTTCGTGTCGTACCTGGTCTTCATCTTCTCCGTCTGTATATTGATCCGCTCTCGAGCCAAGTTGTGGACGTCTTCAAATCGTGCCTGGAGATTCTGCACGTATCCCTCTGGCTACTTGGCCTTCTGGGTTCTTAAAATTCATCAGCCATGTTAGGGATGCGTGATCAGTGCGAAGGAGAAATTTCCTGCCATAGAGATAGTGATGGAAGTGTTCTATGGCTTTCACTATAGCTAATAACTCCTTACGAGTGACGCAATAATTCCGCTCCGGTTTCGATAAACATTTGCTCCAGTATGCTACGACTCGTTCTTGGCCATCTATTTCTTGGGAAAGTACAGCGCCGACACTTTCATGGCTGGCATCCGTGTCCACAATGAATTGTTTGTCGGGGTGTGGATAGGTAAGAACTGGAGAGGATGTGAGAGCTTCTTTCAGCCGCTGGAAGGAATTGTCGCATTCTTGTGTCCATAGAAACTTCTGCTTGCTTTCAGTGAGCCTATGCAATGGTCTTGCGATGTTGGAGAACCCCTGGACAAACTTTCTGTAATAAGTGCATAGTCCCAGAAAGCTTCGCAACTGATGGACATTTTCCGGACGCTTCCAGTTCTTTACTGCGGACACTTTTTCAGGATCTGTTCGAACACCTTCAGCTGAAATGATGTGTCCTAGATAATTTACTTCCCGTTGGAAGAACTTGCATTTCAAAGGGTTCAGCTTTAAATTCGCCGCTCTTAGCTTCGTTAACACTTTTCGAATATTTTCTAGATGTTCTTCAAACGTGCGGCCACCAATGATGACGTCGTCTAGGTAGATGAGACAAGCTTCAAAAGTCAGGCCTTTTAACACTGTCTCCATGAGGCGCTCGAACGTTGCTGGAGCATTGCAGAGCCCGAACGGCATAACTTTGAATTGCCAAAGTCCTTGTCCAGTAGTAAATGCGGTCTTCTCTTTGTCATCAGGATGGATCTCTACTTGCCAATATCCACTCTTCAAATCCAGTGTGGAAAACCATTTATGTCCTGAAAGAGTATCTAGCGTGTCGTCTATTCTTGGTAGAGGATAGCTGTCCTTCTTCGTGATATCGTTAAGTTTACGATAATCCACACAAAATCTTGTGGAGCCATCTTTCTTTCGGACCAACACGATGGGAGAGGCCCACGGACTTGATGACGGTTCGATGATGTCACTATCCTGCATCTGTTGTAAGAGCTTAGACACCTCTTCTTGTTTAGCGAACGGCAAACGTCTGGGATGCTGTTTAATCGGTGGATGGCCGGCAATATCAATTCTATGCCGTGTCAGTGAAGTGCGACCAATATCACTCTCGTTTTGAGAAAACACATCCTTAAATTCCTGGAACAGTCTTTCTGCGGCATGTCTCTGTTCAGGAGATAAATTTTCATTTCGTCCAATTTCAGGTGTTAAACTTGTAGGCGGCTCCGACAACATCAAGCTCGGGTCTTTGCATACACAGGTGACTGGAGCACAGGTTGCAAGCACTTCACCCTTCTGGATAATTCTAGACTTTTCACTTACGTTTGCAATTCTCACGGGTATCACATCTCTCGACAGATCTACCAGCGCTGATGCTATTAGCACTCCCTTTGGGCTCTTCTCAGGATATCCAGTCAAGCCATACTGGAAAATTCTTTCGTTTCCAGTTACCCCAGTTATCATCATTTCGGTTCGAGGAGGGATGATAACATCTGCCTTGGCTGTGATCCGTTGAATGGACCCGGACTCATTTCCAAGTTTAAAAATAGTGACATCTTCTTGAGCAGAGCGTAACTCATTATTCTTAAAATCCAGTGTAAATCCATGCTCTTTTAAAAAGTCCAGTCCGAGTATGAAAGGATCTGAAATATCGGCCACATAGACTGTATGATGGTAAGCGGCGTTCCCAAACTTTATTTCCAGTGTCATTCTTCCAAATATGTCGATCTTATCTCCGGTCACAGTTTGAAGGATAACACGTGGCGGGGTCCAGGAGAGTTTTTCTTTCAGCCGCTGAGCTAGATCTTTCCGAATGATGGTCACATTGGCTCCTGTATCGATGATCATATTACAGGGCAAATCATTCACACTTCCGACTAGAAAAACTCCGTTTTCGCCGCAACTTCTTGCAGAAATTTCACATACTTGAAAATGAGGCTTCTTAAGATCTGGCAACCTCCACCCCGTGAGATGACCATTAATCAGTTTTCCTGCTTCTCCGTTCGCGGGTGAGCTATTACCTTCAGTGCTGGGTCGTCTTGGGCAGTCGATTTGGATATGGCCTTCTCCACCGCATTTCCAGCACTTGATCTTCCTGTAAGGCTTGTTGGCGATTAAGGAGTTCATCTGTCTCATTATGTCCTTCATCTGCTGCTGTAAGCGCTCCACAGCTCTATCCGACGTCTCAGGCAGGTTGGCTGCTCGCACAAAGTGTCGATCTTTCCTAGTAGCTTGCTGGGCTGCCTCGAATTTCAGAGCGTAAACCAAAGCCCCTTTTAGATCATTGAGATCTGCAATCCGGAGTGCTGTCTGGATCTCAGGGTCACGCACACCATCGATAAAATGTTGCAGAGCTAAACTTTCTCTAATTTCAGTCGGACAGCCAGGATAAGCAAAGTGGGAAAGTCTCTCGACATCCGTAGCAAGCTCTTGCAGGGATTCAGTGGATTTCTGCTGTCGAGATTTGAGCTGGAGTCTGCTGTATTCTTTCATGCATTTCTCGCCAAAGCGTAATTCTAAGGCACTGACGAGCGCTTCAAAATCGAGCGGTTCATTTGCAGGCAAAGTCGTCATTTGCAGGACGTCGGCAGCATCAGCTCGTAGAGAAGCAGCTAACTGGCAAGCCTTTGTCTGGGAATCCCATCCATTGGCGTCCGCTACGATCCCAAATTGTGTCTTAAAAACTGGCCATGAGGATTTTCCGTCATAGGTCGAGAGTTTAATAGAGGCCCGAGGAAGCATAGCTTGATACTTGACATCTTCGGGATAGTTTTCGGCAGTTATCTTTTGTTTCTTCACATTTTCCAACTCCTTTTCTACACTCTCAATCCTTTCTTCGACGGTCTTGGCGATCTTTTGAACTTTTTCTTCTACTCTTTCTTCAACGGTTTCGGCGATCTTTTGAACTTTTTCTTCTACTCTTTCTTCTACGGTATTGGCTGTCCTTTGAATTTCTTCTACTTTTCCTTCTATTTGTTGAAATCTTCCTTCAACTTTGTTTTCCACGCCGTCAATTCTGTCATTTAAAGATGTTATTTTATCCTCTATTAAGTCTTTCAACTCTCCAAGGTTGGTTGACATATCCTTCTTCATTTCATTTTTTAAGTCGCCAAGGTTGGCAGTCATTTTCTCGTCTATCGCTGACATTTCCTTCTTCATTTCAGCCTGGTTTGCAGTCATTTTCTCATCCATCGCTGACATTTCCTTCTTCATTTCAGCCTGATTCGCAGTCATTTTCTCATCCATCTCTCCTAATTTCTCCAATAATTTAGTCAGTTGCGCCTCCATTGCTCTGGTAATCGGCATTCAACCCCACTCCTGACACCAAATGTTGTGAGCTCGGGGTTCGAAAGGACTGATGCCAATATATAAGAACAATAAAAAGGCTTTATTCACTATAAACAGTGCAATACGATCACAAATATCTTCTGAAAATTACAAGATATTCAGTAATCTTCAAATCCAATAAAAGCGCAGCAAAATTTCACACAGAAACAATGGGTTCAATACGACGTATCAATGACAAAATCGATCCGAGAAACACAGTTCTCAATGCAAAGCCTCTCGTATGAATTCAATCGCAGTTAACAGACAACTAACTCACTGAACTGGTGGAGGTCCCTTATATAGACTTCAGAGATCTTTCCAGATTATTCCCGTGCTTTCTAATGCTAGAAATTACCAGAAGGTCCTTCAACTCTCGATAGAGTACTCCAAACGTGAAAGGATCCCAATGTAAATGTATAAGGGGGGGTTGCACAAAAAGTCGCCAAATCCGTCGCCAACTTGGCGACATTTGGCGATATATCGCCAAATTTGGCGACAAAAATAAGTCGCCAAAACCATCGCCAACTTGGCGATAAACCCATTCCTTGGCGATTTTCCAATAGAACTCATTATAAGAACCGATGCTGTAATGTTGTTTTCCTTGCAAACCATCTGAGGCCTTTAGCATTGAGTTACATGATGCTCAATAGGAAATACATTAATAATACTGCAATTTTCACAATAATAAAATAAAATAAATTTAAACAAATGGAATATTTACAGATATATACAAAATTCATAACAATATCAAACATACCGTTTCAGTTATCCTTTGAATATAATTGTTTTGTAAATCACCTTTAAACTAGTCGGATGTGCCAATCCCAAAACTTTCTTCTATCTCAATCATGTAAATACTTCTAATTTCGTCCTCACATCGCCAATAAAATCAATATTTTTCGTCATTCTGTTGTACGTCAGCTGCTTGCGAATGGTCGGGTTACAGTGATGCGAACAACTGATGTATACAAAACTACGAAAAGTTCTTTTGGCCTGTACCGACCGGAACAGATAGCCACCCTATTCCTTGGTTTTACGATTTTAGCTAATTTTACTGGAAAACACGAAGCTAAAATGCGTGGAACCCAATTAAAGAAGATTCATTCCCAGTTCTCGTCAACATTGAATTTGAATGAGAATATCGCCAAATTAGTCCTCTACAGCCAAGTTGGCTTCATTTATGGCAACTTATTTTGGTCGCCAAATTTGGCGATATTCCGCCAACTGTCGCCAAGCTTGGTGAGAATTTGACGTTGGCGAATATAAATATATAGTGTTAAGCATTTAAGAATAGGAACAATGGTTACAACAATGAAAGAAAATTTGTTGAAACCCTGTTAACTAAAACTCATAAATTAAACCCGATTATGGATGAATTCTGCTGTCTTGTTTGAAAATGTCAACCACCCAAAAATTTCAAACCGCTATATCTCCGCCATTTTTACTTTCTTCTATCTATAATAGAAGAAAGTATTGTAATCGAAATTTTTTTCGACTTCCGGTTTTCGACGGATTTACACGTTTTAGGGGTCAGAGATTCCGAAAAACACGTTTTTACGAAATGTCTGTCTGTCCGTCTGTCCGTCTGTGTGTCTTCATTGTATCATCTAAAAGTGTATGCAGTTATGCTTCAAATTTAACCTAATTTTTTTTCTATGTTTTTGGCTATGGCAAGTAGATTCTATCAGAATTTGGGGATATTTCGACGAAAGGGGACGCTGTGATCGATATTTTTGTTCCATTTTCACTATTGTACCATCTAAAAGTGTATGAAGTTATGCTTCAAATTGAACCAAATTTGTTTTCTGTGTTTTTGGCTATGGCAAGCAGATTCTATCAGAATTTGGGGATATTTCGACGAAAGAGGGCGCTGTGATCGATATTTTTGTTCCATTTTCACTATTCTACCATCTAAAAGTGTATGAAGTTATGCTTCAAATTGAACCTAATTTTCTTTCTATGTTTTTGGCTATGGCAAGCAGATTCTATCAGAATTTGGGGATATTTCGACGAAAGGGGGCGCTGTGATCGATATTTTTGTTCCATTTTCACTATTGTACCATCTAAAAGTGTATGAAGTTTTGCTTCAAATTGAACCAAATTTTTTTATATGTTTTTGGCTATGGCAAGCAGATTCTATCAGAATTTGGGGATATTTCGACGAAAGGGGGCGCTGTGATCGATATTTTTGTTCCATTTTCACTATTGTACCATCTAAAAGTGTATGAAGTTATGCTTCAAATTGAACCAAATTTGTTTTCTATGTTTTTGGCTATGGCAAGCAGATTCTATCAGAATTTGGGGATATTTCGACGAAAGAGGGCGCTGTGATCGATATTTTTGTTCCATTTTCACTATTCTACCATCTAAAAGTGTATGAAGTTATGCTTCAAATTGAACCTAATTTTTTTTCTATGTTTTTGGCTATGGCAAGCAGATTCTATCAGAATTTGGGGATATTTCGACAAAAGGGGGCGCTGTGATCGATATTTTTGTTCCATTTTCACTATTGTACCATCTAAAAGTGTATGAAGTTATGCTTCAAATTGAACCAAATTTTTTTATATGTTTTTGGCTATGGCAAGCAGATTCTATCAGAATTTGGGGATATTTCGACGAAAGGGGGTGCTGCGATCGATATTTTTGTTCCATTTTCACTATTGTACCATCTAAAAGTGTATGAAGTTATGCTTCAAATTGAACCAAATTTGTTTTCTATGTTTTTGGCTATGGCAAGCAGATTCTTTCAGAATTTTGGGATATTTTGACGAAAGGGGGCGCTGTGATCGATAATTTTGTTCCATTTTCACTATTGTACCATCGAAAAGTGTATGAAGTTATGCTTCAAATTGAACCAAATTTTTTTAATATGTTTTTGGCTATGGCAAGCAGATTCTATCAGAATTTGGGGATATTTCGACGAAGGGGGTGCTGCGATCGATATTTTTGTTCCATTTTCACTATTGTACCATCTAAAAGTGTATGAAGTTATGCTTCAAATTGAACCAAATTTGTTTTCTATGTTTTTGGTTATGGCAAGCAGATTCTTTCAGAATTTTGGGATATTTTGACGAAAGGGGGCGCTGTGATCGATATTTTTGTTCCATTTTCACTATTGTACCATCTAAAAGTGTATGAAGTTATGCTTCAAATTGAACCAAATTTGTTTTCTATGTTTTTGGCTATGGCAAGCAGATTCTTTCAGAATTTTGGGATATTTTGACGAAAGGGGGCGCTGTGATCGATATTTTTGTTCCATTTTCACTATTGTACCATCTAAAAGTGTATGAAGTTATGCTTCAAATTAAACCTAATTTTTTTTTCTATGTTTTTGGCTATGGCAAGCAGATTCTTTCAGAATTTTGGGATATTTTGACGAAAGGGGGCGCTGTGATCGATATTTTTGTTCCATTTTCACTATTGTACCATCTAAAAGTGTATGAAGTTATGCTTCAAATTGAACCAAATTTGTTTTCTATGTTTTTGGCTATGGCAAGCAGATTCTTTCAGAATTTTGGGATATTTTGACGAAAGGGGGCGCTGTGATCGATATTTTTGTTCCATTTTCACTATTGTACCATCTAAAAGTGTATGAAGTTATGCTTCAAATTAAACCTAATTTTTTTTTCTATGTTTTTGGCTATGGCAAGCAGATTCTTTCAGAATTTTGGGATATTTTGACGAAAGGGGGCGCTGTGATCGATATTTTTGTTCCATTTTCACTATTGTATCATCGAAAAGTGTATGAAGTTATGCAGATAATTGAACCAATTTTTTTTTCTATGTTTTTGACCATAGCCTGCAGGTCCAGGTTGAATTCGGGGATATTTCGACGAAAGGGGGCGCTGCCATCGCGATTTTTGTTCGATTTTCACTATTGTATCATCGAAAAGTGTATGATGTTATGCAGATAATTAAACCAAAATTTTGTAATATGTTTTTGGCTGTAGCCAGCAGGTCCTACTAGAATGTAGGGATATTCCACCGGAAGGGGGCGCTGTGATAGCCATTTAAATATTTCAAATTCAAAAAGATGTATAAAAAATTAGAAATCCTAAAAGTTTTTTCCGTTAAATGTTCGGCATTGATCCGGAGAATCCGGAGCAGTTTTTGTTTTGTCTCTATCTTAAGAAATGGCGCAGATATAGCTGTTTGAAATTTTAGGGTGGTTGACATTATCAAACAAGACAGCAGAATTCATCCATATACGGGTTTAATTTATGAGTTTTAGTTAACAGGGTTTCAGCAAATTTTCTTTCATTGTTGTAACCATTGTTCCTATTCTTAAATGCTTAACACTATATATTTATATTCGCCAACGTCAAATTCTCGCCAAGCTTGGCGGCAATTGACGAAATAACGCCAAATTTGGCGACAAAAATAGGTTGCCACACATGAAGCCCACTTGGCTATTGAAGACTAATTTGGCGATATTCTCATTCAAATTCAATGTTGACGAGAACTGGGAATGAATCTTCTTTAATTGGGTTCCACGCATTTCAGCTTCGTGTTTTCCAGTAAAATTAGCTAAAATCGTAAAACCAAGGAATAGAGAGGCTATGTGTTCCGGTCGGTACAGGCCAAAAGAACTTTTCGTAGTTTAGTATACATCAGTTGATTGCATCCCGGTAACCCGATGATTCGCAAGCAGCTGACGTACAACAGAATGACAAAAAATATTGATTTTATTGGCGATGTGAGGACGAAATTAGAAGTATTAACATGATTGAGATAGAAGAAAGTTTTGGGATTGGCACATCCGACTAGTTTAATATAGAGACAAAACAAAAACTGCTTCGCATTCTCCGGATCAAGGCCGAACATTTAACGGAAAAAACTTTTAGGATTTCTAATTTTTTTATACATCTTTTTGAATTTGAAATCTTTAAATGGCTATCACAGCGACCCCTTCCGGCGGAATATCCCCACATTCTAGTAGGACCTGCTGGCTACAGCCAAAAACATATTAAAAAATTTTGGTTTAATTATCTGCATAACATCATACACTTTTCGATGATATAATAGTGAAAATCGAACAAAAATCGCGATGGCAGCACTCCCTTTCGTCGAAATATCCCCGAATTCAACCTGGACCTGCAGGCTATGGTCAAAAACATAGAAAAAAAATTGGTTCAATTATCCGCATAACTTCATACACTTTTCGATGATACAATAGTGAAAATAGAACAAAAATATCGATCACAGCGCCCCCTTTCGTCAAAATATCCCCAAATTCTGATAGAATCTGCTTGTCATAGCCAAAAACATAGAAAAAAAATTAGGTTCAATTTGAAGCATAACTTCATACACTTTTAGATGGTACAATAGTGAAAATGGAACAAAAATATCGATCACAGCGCCCCCTTTCGTCAAAATATCCCCAAATTCTAATAGAACCTGCTTGCCATAGCCAAAAACATAGAAAAAAAATTAGGTTCAATTTGAAGCATAACTTCATACACTTTTCGATGATACAATGAAGACACACAGACGGACAGACGGACAGACGGACGGACGGACAGACAGACATTTTGTAAAAACATGTTTTTCGGAATCTCTGACCCCTAAAACGTGTAAATCCGTCGAAAACCGGAAGTCGAAAAAAATTTCGATTACAATACTTTCTTCTATTATAGATAGAAGAAAGTAAAAAATATGCGATGTTAATTTTCAGTTTATCATATTTATTCATAGTGGTAAAGAGCTTTAACATACTTTTTAATAAATCCCGGGATGCATGAAAGTATGTGAATAAAATGTGTGTATATCAATAAAAAATGAAAGAAAGATCACACACAATTATTAACCTAAGTAATGAAAATAATTAAACAGCTAATCTGATATCCGTGTGTTCGACAAAAACCCAAGTAAAGAACCTGGAAGACATATTCGGAGTTTTTTGTGTCAAGCACAAAAGTGATAATTTTTCTCACTTTCAAAGCGACTTATTAAAAGCTATATACTTTTATATTTTGATTTTTTTAATTTTTAAATGTTCTTAATTAGTGCCTATTTTATTAATTTTACAATACATTTCTTAGTATTTAATAAATACATCATATTATTTTGTAAAATGGTGTAAAATTGAAGAGAATAGTAAAATAAAGTATTAGTTTCGACATAAACCAAATAAGAATTATAAGTAAAATAATTTAAAAAATGTAGGAAATTTTAAATTTTCAGACTCAAGGCTTTGCTACGTTCCGATTGGTCACCTTTGTATCCATATTTTTTTGTGCTAAAACGTAAAGTTGAGTTTATAAATCACTGTTGTCAGATGAGCGAGTTTTTTTATGCAGAATGCTACCACATTGAGAAGAGAAACATCTCCCTGATTTAAAGACAGAATAAATAAGACAAATATTACTATTCAAAAATAGTGGTAGCATTCAGATTTAAAAAAAAAAAAAAGCCCGCCAAACTGAAAACACGGTTATACATATCTTAGGTTTGCCATTTCTAAGACCACGGTTGGTGCAAGTGTGTTCGTGCAAAGTGTATTTTCAGCATGCATGTTCTAACAACTAAATTAAATACAGGTAAAATGCCAAAGGCTTCGCGGGCCACAGATAAGTTGTCGGCGGGCCAGTTGTGGCCACGTGTTTGACATCCCTGATTTACAGGGACACACAAAAGAATTCGGTTACGATGAGTAAGCCTTCTGTAGTTCTATTTGCGTTATGGTGGTGTATATAATTTTTAATCTTCAACACAATCAAACACTATTTAAAATTAATTAAATTTGCATTATGTATTTTTAACTTTTATAAAGTAAAGAATTTTGCATTCACCAAAAGTCTGATATATTAAAAAAAGAAATCCCTATAAGGATTTTCTGAATTTAGACCTTGGAAATTCTGCATCATGATATTATTAAGTTTTATACTTATTACTAGCAAGCTACGCCCACTACGCTGGTCAATTTCTTATAACGAACTTTTATTCAAACAAAATATTGACATTTCATAATTCACTTTTATATTTTAATAGAATAATAAGGCTACTATAATTTGTGACTCGTGCTATAGCCAATATGCACGCCAGGACACGTCGCCCTTATCATTATCTTTTTACGCATGAAGGTTTTGCTATGGTACTCCATTGTGAAATTTGGTAATTTTTCACATTCAATATTTGAAAAATGGCATAATAATTAGATTAGAAATTTATATCAAGAAAAATACAAATTTTTACCTATCAAACGCAGTTTGCCTAACAATTTTCTGACAAATACTTTTCGAGCTATTATTTTTTTTTTTTCAGTAACTTCAAATGTTTCATTTTCCGAGATTAAACTGTGGCAGCAATTAGCGAAAAACCCAATCGTCAGCAACGCATAGTTTTTTATTAAAGAGGCTGTTGGATCAGGGATTGTCACCACCAATTTGCCACCATCACTTTTGAAATCGGTTCTGTAGTTCCAGAGATTCCATAGAAATTGTAATTTAGAATGATTTTAGAACGCTTTTCGCTGATTTCACCCTTTTAAATTTCGAATTTTTTTTAATGTTATTCTTAGAGGGCATTTACATCTTATAAGTAACTACCATGCCAAATTTCAAATTTCTAGCTCCTTCAGTATGAAAAAAAATCGCAATTTTTGAGCGTTTTTCGCTCCTGCACCCTCCTGGGGTTAGTGACACCGACATAAAATATCAGTACAATACCAGTACAATCAAAGACGCATAATCACGTGAAAACTTTTCTTTATTTCCGGATACATCGACACATCTGGAAAGGGCGAGGGTGGTCCTCTTTACGCTTCTAAATAATCGACCTCCTTGTTCAACAGTTAGAGAAGATCTGATCTAATTTTTCAGATACGTTTTCACCAACACATAAATGAAAATATGCCAAACTCTACATTCTCACCTCTTCATTTTCTCACCAGGCACTCCAGTTTTTTTTTTTTTTAGAAAGCCAGACATGTGTTAGCAGCGAACACAAAAATGTTGATATTGCATATCTCATGCAGGAATCAATTTATGAAAACGGCGCCTGCATTTAATACAAGATACGAAGAAAGACAAAACAGCATATCTTAAAGTCATCTGCAGTACATTAAAATAATGAACTGAAACCACAGAGAAGTAACGTGCTTTTACTGTTACAATGAAAAATCTGGGAAACATTTTAGCTAGGAAGAAATGATTACTTTCGAGATTAAAGAATAAAAAAATTTTGAATACAGACATTAATTCACATAGAGAAACTTTAACATAGAAAAATTAAATTTTATAATAAAACATAAAATATTGTTGTGAGCTCGGGGTTCGAAAGGACTGATGCCAATATATAAGAACAATAAACAGGCTTTATTTACCACAAACAGTTCGATAAGAACAGAAATATCTTCTCAAAATACAAATATTCAGTAATCTTCAAATCTAATAACAGCACAGCAAAATTCTACACAGAACAATATAGCGTATTGTTCAATACAAAATCGCTCATAGACAACACAGCCTCTCATGTGAATTCAATCACAGCTGATCATCAACTAACTGAACTGCACTGCCCGGAGGCCCTTATATAGGCTTTAAAGATAACTGTAGAATTTTCCAGAGCTTTCGGATGCTAGAAATTACCAGAAAGTGCTTTAACTTTCGATAGAGAACCCAAGCGAGAAAGGATCCCAATGTACAGGTATAAGGAGGGGTGGTTGCACAAAAAGTCGCCAAATCCGTCGCCAACTTGGCGATAAACCCATTCCTTGGCGATATTCTCATAGAACTCCATTATAAAAATGAGGGTGTAAGGTTGTTTTTCTTACAAAGCACCAGAGGCCTTTAGCATTGAGTTTCATGATGCTCAATAGGAAATACATTAATAATATTGCAATTTTCACAATAATAAAATAAAATAAATTTAGACAAATGGAATATTTACAAATATATACAAAATTCATAACATTGCCCCCCTCTCAAGGACTGCACGTCCCGGGCAGTTCAACCTTTGATCGGAAAGCAAACCCGTTACCAACAAATGATATACCATTCCAAATACTTAAAGCAAACATGGAAAATAACAATTAAACACATTCATAATGCTGAATTATACAAAATATACACTTACTTAAAAAAATAAAATAAAATTAAAGCATAGACATCATTACATACAAGTATTTAAATAATAATAACATTAATAATGATAATGCTAAGCAAAAGAAATTATTACATTAACTTATATACAAGACCATGGTCATACTAATTTACCTTATTTACATTACACTATTTACAATCAATGAACTAAGTACTATGGCCATAGTATGGAGCCAGCCTGTCGTAATGAACGACTCTAGGCTTCGAACTTGGTGACTTTCGGATCCGAATTACGACATCGTTCAGTCTGTTTAGGACTGTATAAGGACCGTCCCAGTGCGATTGCAGTTTGGGAGAAAGTCCTTTACGTCGAGTCGGATTATAAAACCAAACCTTGTCACCTTCTTTGAATTGATGTCCCGTGGCTTTCGTGTCGTACCTGGTCTTCATCTTCTCCGTCTGTATGTTGATCCGCTCTCGAGCCAAGTTGTGGACGTCTTCAAATCGTGCCTGGAGATTCTGCATGTATCCCTCTGGCGATGAAGGCGCATCTGGTGGGCGACCAAAAAGCAGATCACAAGGTAGACGAAGATCACGACCGAAAAGCATCTGAGACGGGGAATAGCCGGTTGTTTCATGGACGGCGCTGGGATAGGCGAGAAGAAACAAGGGAAGTTTTTGATCCCAGTCTTGTTGGTTTCTTGAGACTAGCAGTGAGAGGTTGCAGAGGAATATTGCTTCGTCGTAGCACTGTAAGTCGAGATGTCTTTCCAACTCGGCTTCGTGCTAGAAGATTCTATTAACTCCAAGATTGGTTTGATGTCAGAGTCTGCCATTTGATCTTCTCGAATCTTCTCATCACTCCAGGGATCTGGTAGCGTTGATTGTGAAGTCTTCGTCTGGCGTATGACATATTCGGGATTATACTTGCTCTCCGCTCTGGAACAATAGCGACAACTTTCGGGACACGGTCTTCTCGATAGGGCATCAGCATTTCCATGCGATGAGCCTTTACGATGCCTGATGTCAAGGTCGTATTCCTGGAGTCGTTGTATCCATCTGGCTACTTGGCCCTCTGGGTTCTTAAAATTCATCAGCCATATTAGGGATGCGTGCGTGATCAGTACGAAGGAGAAATTTCCTGCCATAGAGATAGTGATGGAAGTGTTCTATGGCTTTCACTATAGCTAATAACTCCTTACGAGTGACGCAATAATTCCGCTCTGGTTTCGATAAACATTTGCTCCAGTATGCTACGACTCGTTCTTGGCCATCTATTTCTTGGGAAAGTACAGCGCCGACACTTTCTTGACTGGCATCCGTGTCCACAATGAATTGTTTGTCGGGGTGTGGATAGGTAAGGACTGGAGAGGATGTGAGAGCTTCTTTTAGCCGCTGGAAGGAATTGTCGCATTTTTGTGTCCATAGAAACTTCTGCTTGCTTTCCATGAGCCTATGCAAAGGTCTTGCAATGTTGGAGAACCCCTGGACAAACTTTCTGTAATAAGTGAATAGTCCTAGAAAGCTTCGCAACTGATGGATATTTTCCGGACACTTCCTGTTCTTTACTGCAGACACTTTTTCAGGATCTGTTCGAACACCTTGAGCTGAGATGATGTGTCCTAAATAATTTACTTCGCGTTGGAAGAACGTGCATTACAGAGGGTTCAGCTTTAAATTCGCCGCTCTTAGCTTCGTTAACACTTTTCGAATATTTCCTAGATGTTCTTCAAACGTGCGGCCACCAATGATGACGTCATCTAGGTAGATGAGACAAGCTTCAAAAGTCAGGCCTTTTAACACTGTCTCCATGAGGCGCTCGAACGTTGCTGGAGAATTGCAGAGCCCGAACGGCATAACTTTAAATTGCCAAAGTCCTTGTCCAGTAGTAAATGCGGTCTTCTCTTTGTCATCAGGATGGATCTCTACTTGCCAATATCCACTCTTCAAATCCAGTGTGGAGAACCATTTATGTCCTGAAAGAGTATCTAGCGTGTCGTCTATTCTTGGTAGAGGATAGCTGTCCTTCTTCGTGATATCGTTAAGTTTACGATAATCTACACAAAATCTTGTGGAGCCATCTTTTTTTCGGACCAACACGATGGGAGAGGCCCACGGACTTGATGACGGTTCGATGATGTCACTATCCTGCATCTCTCGTAAGAGCTTAGAAACCTCTTCTTGTTTTGCGAACAGCAAGCGTCTTGTATGCTGTTTAATCGGTGGATTGTCGGCAGTATCAATTTTATGACGTGTCTGAGAAGTGCGACGTATATCACTCTCGTTTTGTGAAAACACATCCTTAAATTCTTGGAACAGTCTTTCTGCGGCATGTCTCTGTTCAGGAGATAAATTCTCATTTCGTCCGATTACAGGTGTTAAACTTGTAGGCGGCTCCGATAACGTCAAGCTCGGGTCTTTGCAAACACAGGTGACTGGAGCACAGGTTGCAAGCACTTCACCTTTCTGGATAATTCTAGACTTTTCACTTACGTTCGCAATCCTCACAGGTATTACATCTCTCGACAGATCTACCAGCGCTGATGCTATTAGCACTCCTTTTGGGCTCTTCTCAGGATATCCAGTCAAGCCATACTGGAAAATTCTTTCGTTTCCAGTTAATCCAGGTATCATCATTTCGATCCGAGGAGGGATGATAACATCTGCCTTGGCTGTGATCTGTTGAATAGATTTGGACTCATTTCCAAGTTTGAAAATAGTGACATCTTCTTGAGCAGAGCGTTACTCATTATTCTTAAAATCCAGTGTAAATCCATGCTCTTTTAAAAAGTCCAGTCCGAGTATGAAAGGGTCTGAAATATCGGCCACATAGACTGTATGATGGTAAGCGGCGTTTCCAAACTTTATTTTCAATTTCATTCTTCCATGTATGTCGATCTTATCCCCGGTCACGGTTTGGAGGATAACACGGGGCGGGGTCCAGAGGAGTTTTTCTTTTAGCCTGCGAGCTAGATCTTTCCGAATGATGGTCACATTGGCCCCCGTATCGATGATCATATTACAGGGCAAATCATTCACACGCCCGACTATAAAAACTCCGTTTTCGCCGCAACTTCTTGCAGAAATTTGACACACTTGATAATGGGGCTTCTCAAAATCTGGCAACCTCCGCCCCGCGAGATGGCCATTAATTAGTTTTCCTGCTCCGCCGTTCGTGGGGAGCTATTACCTTCTGTGCTGGGTCGTTTTAGGCAGTTTCTTTGAATATGGCCTTCTCCACCGCATTTCCAGCACTTGATCTTTCTGCCAGGTTTGTTGTCCACCAAGGAGTCTATCTGTCTCATCATGTCCTTCATCTGCTGCTGTAAACGCTCCACAGCTCTATCCCACGTCTCAGGCATGTCAGCTACTCGCACAAAGTGCCGATCTTTCCTTGTAGCTTGCTGGGCTGCCTCGAATTTCAGGGAATAAACTAAAGCCCCTTTTAAGTCACTGAGATCTGCAATCCGGAGTTATTTCTGGATCTCAGAGTCACGCACACCATCGATGAAATGTTGCAGAGCTAAACTTTCTCTAATTTCAGTCGGACAGTCAGGATAAGCAAGATCTGAAAGTCTCCCGACATCCGTAGCAAGATCTTGCAGGGATTCAGTGGATTTCTGCTGTCGAGATTTGAGCTGGAGTCTGCTATATTCTTTCATGCATTTCTCACCAAAGCGCAATTCTAAGGCACTGACGAGCGATTCAAAATCCAGCGGTTCATTTGCAGGCAACGTCTGTAGAACGTCGGCAGCATCAGCTCGTAGAGAAGCAGCTAACTGGCAAGCCTTGGTCTGGGAATCCCATCCATTGGCGTCCGCTACGATCCCAAATTGTGTCTTGAAAACTGGCCATGAGGATTTTCCGTCATAGGTCGAGAGTTTAATAGAGGCCCGAGGAAGGCTTGATACTTGACATCTTCGGGATAGTTTTCGGCAGTTATCTTTTGTTTCTTCACATTTTCCAACTCCTTTTCTACACTCTCTAACCTTTCTTCTACGGTATTGGCTGTCTTTTGAACTTTTTCTTCTATTTCCTGAAATCTTCCTTCAAATTTGTTTTCTACGCTGTCAATTCTTTCATTTAAAGATGTTATTTTATTATCTATTAATTCTTTCAATTCACCAAGGTTGGTTGACATATCCTTCTTCATTTCTTCTTTCAACTCGCCAAGGTTCGCAGCTAATTTCTCCAATAATTCTTTCAGTTGACCCTCCATTGCTCTGGTGATCGGCATTCAACCCCACTCCTGACACCAAATGTTGTGAGCTCGGGGTTCGAAAGGACTGATGCCAATATATAAGAACAATAAACAGGCTTTATTTGCCACAAACAGTTCGATAAGAACAGAAATATGTTCTCAAAATACAAATATTCAGTAATCTTCAAATCTAATAACAGCACAGCAAAATTCTACACAGAACAATATAGCGTATTGTTCAATACAAAATCGCTCATAGACAACACAGCCTCTCGTGTGAATTCAATCACAGCTGATCATCAACTAACTGAACTGCACTGCCCGGAGGCCCTTATATAGGCTTTAAAGATAACTGTAGAATTTTCCAGAGCTTTCGGATGCTAGAAATTACCAGAAAGTGCTTTAACTTTCGATAAACCCAAGCGAGAAAGGATCCCAATGTACAGGTATAAGGAGGGGTGGTTGCACAAAAAGTCGCCAAATCCGTCGCCAACTTGGTGACATCTGGCGATATATCGCCAAATTTGGCGACAAAAATAAGTCGCCAAAATCATCGCCAACTTGGCGATAAACCCATTCCTTGGCGATATTTTCATAGAACTCCATTTTAAAAATGAGGGTGTAAGGTTGTTTTTCTTACAAAGCACCTGAGGCCTTTAGCATTGAGTTTCATGATGCTCAATAGGAAATACATTAATAATATTGCAATTTTCACAATAATAAAATAAAATAAATTTAGACAAATGGAATATTTACAAATATATACAAAATTCATAACAATATATATGATTCTATATCATAACTAGTTTTGTTATTTTATTACCTTATTTTATCTCTCTATTCTAAAAAAAGTAATTAACATTGTTCTTGCTGCTGTAATTGAATTTATTGTAATCGGGGTTCTTTTTCGACTTATACATACACTATAAGATAATATACACACTTAAAGAAAAAACGGCAAAATATACAGCAAAATGTTCTGTAAATTTATGAACCCAAATTGTCAGCATTATTTATTGTAAATTAACAACAAAATGTTCCTTTAAAACTTTTGTTTTTGGAATTTTACAGTAAAATCTCTGCAATTATTCTAATTTTATTGTACAAATGACTGTAATCATGCTAAATATTACAGGAAAAATGATGGCAATTTGGGTGCATAAAATGACAGCAAATTTTGCCGTTTTTTTACAGTGTACACACACACATATGAAAATTGCACATTTTTAGACGAAAAATGGTAGTTTTATAGAGAAATGTATGATAAACACGGTGAAGCAGACAATTTTTAAATCAAAGAATTTTTTTAAATCGCTATTTAATGTTAAAATCGGTCAGGATAGTTCAGTTACATAAGTTTTACAGGAGCAAAAACTATGAATAGTAATTTAACCATTTTTGCAGGCATATACGTGTTTAGATTGTAGTGTGCAGTGTCCAATCATTTTTTTTTTAATTTGCCTAATTTTGTTTGTTTTTTCTTTTCAAAATTTTATTATCCGAATAGAGATTAACTTCATACTAACTTACGCTCGCGGCGTTGCCCGGGCCCATGATAAATATTTTTGAATGACAATCAATCGAAACGAACCTAGTGTTGATGGTCCCATTGCCTTCGGCAGCGTACACTGGGCTACGCACGCTCTGGTCTATTTTTATTATATATTTTTAAACGAAAGGCCATCGTAGCCCATACTGTGATACCCCCCCCCCTTCTGTAAAGCTCAGAAAGATACGTTTCTCTGTTTTTCGCAGCGCATAAGCAGAAACGAAAATGTTCCGAAGAATTGTAACGGGAAATGGCTCTGACAGAGAGAGAAAAGTGTATTTCAGAAAATAAATTTTTTGAAAGGGTTAATATTATTATTTTTAAACCGAAGACTTTGTTGTAAAAATAAATGTACACCGGTTAATTTAATATATTTTTATGGTTAGTATTTTTATATACATAATATATGGGGACTTTCAAATGCTGCACAAAAATTGCTGAAACGGCTCGCCGAAAAACATTTTTTGAAAGGGTTAATATTAATATTTTTTCAAACGGATTACGCCATCGCAAAGACGAAGGCACCCAAATTACGTGTTTTTTCTCGTATTTTGAAAAGTCGAGCGGATGCGAGCTTTAAAATATTAAAATATGGTTATCTATACTAATAAAAGTAAGTTTATCTCTGTGTGTGTGTCTGTTGGCGATGCCTAGCAAAATCTAGCCCACCTAGAAGCCTGCAAATTTAGATTTAGGTAGTACAAACCATCTCCTGGTGCACCTGAACCTCAGATTTTTAATATTTTGAAAATTAGAGTAGTAGTTAATTAAAAACTGATCAAAGATCGCAAACAAAAAATCTGTCTTCCGAAAAAAGCTTGAGCATGCCCAGAAGCCATTTATTCGTTCCTCCGTTAAAAGATGAAACAAAGCGTGGATCATTCCATTTCTTTTTAAGTTTTTCTAAATTCGCCACGGGCGAACGACTAGAAATACGGAAAAACCGTCTATATATTCTGAAAGAACATACTTTTACGTCTCGAACGATCTGGTTGGTTTGAAAAAAAAAATTACATTTAATCCTTTCAAAAAAAAAAAAAATCAAAAAGCATCGAATTCATGTTTTTTATTTTCTCCTGTTTTCCGAACCTTGCATGGACCCTTCGAAAAAGTATATTTTCTGTATGCCATTTTGCGATTTCTGCCATTTTTAAAAATTTGCATCGGCGATTCAGAGAAAGGTACTAAAAACTAAAAATACCAGACAATATCTACATTTATTCCTTTTTGACATCTGTATTTGTTTTTTGAAAAATACGAATATTAACCCTTAAAAAAAATTCGTGTGCAGTACTTTCTTTTACAAATTCCGATTTTATGCGATACATAAAATCTGGCATCGGCTCTCTAAAATAACCAAACAAAATACGAACACACCTTAAGACATCTACGTTCTATCGGGTTTAGGCAGAAACCTTTAGTTAAAAAAAAATCACATTAACCCTTTCGAAAACGTTTTTTACCGCAAGTATATTTCGCTTTTTTAACTATTTCTCCTATCTTTAAAAATCCGAATCGGCGTTTATAAACAAGATACGAAAAACTAAAAATACCGCGCCTAATCTAAATTTCTTTGTTTTTTAAAATTTGGTATCCGTTTTGAAAAATTTTAATTTTAACCCTTCGAAAAAAAAATCCTTTCCAAAACTCACTCACGCGATTTTCGTTTTTCGGTCCAGGTTTAAAAATCAGCATCGACTCGAGAAATGTGAGTACGGACAAACAGTAGACGCCAGATCATAGACACGTTCATTTTCTTCAAAACGCACGGTTGGGTTTTAAAAAAATATCTACATTAACCCTTTAGAAACCAATCGATTACGTAACCCACTTTCGCGGTTTCCGCTATTTTGGCAATGTTTACCAGTGGTTAAATTTCAATTCTACTAGGAAATTTGGTTGGGTCGAGGGTTCTGAAAAGGCCTCTTCCAAAACAGACTGCGCCCCCTGGCGGTGGAACTATAGGAGTATATCTGGTTCTATGGACCCGATTACGACAGGATTTGTTTAAGTTTCGTATAGAACAGATTATTAATATTTCAGGCTCGGGCAACGCCGGGCGGGTTAGCTAGTTCTTAATATTTTTTTAACGAATTGCGCCGTTAGAGATTTTAAAGCACCTTTTAAAAACGTGTTTTTTTCCCGTATTTGCAATAGTTAACCTATCACGCGCTGCAAAGATCATGTTTTCCGCCCTTCCATGCTAGCTCCGGAACTGCAAGTGCACGCCATTAAAAAAAAAAAAAAAAAGAAAGAAAAGCGTAATTTTGATGAGAGTTCTCTGTGGTATTTAATTAATATCTCGGTTAATTAACAAAAAATGAAAAATTTGAGCCACAGGTGCATTAAGACCTGCCAGGGACTATCCTCATCTAACTTTACAGACATCTACGAATGGTAGATTTTGTTAGCCATCGCAGACACACGGATAAACTCTTTTCTTTTATTAATATAGATTTCAAAAAAGACATTTTTCTTACATGTTGGTGCCAGAACTAAAAAAAGCACAAATAATAATGTTTCCAAACATTTTTCAGTTACAAAATATTTTTACACGTGAATATTAAACTAGTCAGATGTGCCAATCCCAAAACTTTCTTCTATCTCATACAAGTTTCACACACACCAAAGACGAATCAGCACAAATTTATGTCAACGTCTAACTGAATCCAAAGTTTTATTAAATTCCGTTCATTAGTTCTTGAGATATAACTATCACTAAAATCGTGTAAATACTGAAAATTGCAGCATAGCAGCGTCATCTGTTTCAATATTTACACCAAAACCTAATCAACAACCACTTATGTCAACGTCTAACCGAAGCTGAAGTTTGATAAATTCTGTGCATTAGTTCTTGAGTTATAGCTATAATGAAAATCAGGAAAAAAGTAGCATAGCAGCGTCACCTGTTCGGCTATTTACACCAAAACGTAATAACTCTATTTATGTCTAGGACTAACATAACATGAAGTTTGTTAAAATTCTGTGCATTAGTTCTTGAGATATAACTATCGTTAAAATCATGAAAAAAGTATGTATAGGATAGTCCCAAGCAGGTCTTGATGCACCTGTGGCTCCAATTTTTCATTTTTTGATAATTAACCGAGATATTAATTAAAAACCACAGATAAATCTGTATAGCGGCGCCACCTGTTTGGCTGTTTACACCAAAACGTAATCACTCTATTTATGTCTAGGAAAAACAGAATCTGAAGTTTGTTAAAATTCTGTGCATTAGTTTTTGAGGTACGGCTATCATGAAAATCGTGAAAAATGTAGCATATCAGCGCCACCTACACCAAAAATTAATCAGCATCAATTAATACATGGGACTAACTGAATCTAAAGTTTTATTAAATTCTGTTCATTAGCTCTTGAGATATAGAAATATGAACCCATCTATATATTGAGATTTTTGCTGTATTTATACAGACAGACAGACAGAGTCATGGGCTATTTAATAATAAGCCGCTGGTGTCCCTTAAGATTTATAAGTTGGCAACGTTGCAGCGCTATCTGTACTTCTTAAAACAACGCGTGTGAGCTCAATCTTATCTCTGCCTTTGCTGTGATAGGTTGCCGAAAATTTAGGAGGTTTTTTTTTTTTTTTTTTTTTTTTTTTAATAAACAATGTCGATTTGACTGAACTTTCCTCGGCTTTTGATCAAAACTAGGGCATTCAACCGGGGCCTCCGAGATGTCGCTGTGTGTCCTACACCGGGCCTGCTACAAGTGACGTCACAACCTGCTGACGTCAAAACAGTGATCCATAATAACTTAAAAATTTTCATGTACTTTGTTCGTTTGTACGGATTGTTTACGATAGTATTTTGATTTTATTTATTGTTTTATATAGTAATTAATAATATTTTTCAGTGTATTTAGATTATAATGCTATCAATAATTATTGATTATAATTATTAAAGAAAGTGTAGATTATATCTATAAAATAATGAGAAGAAAATGTTGTGCTCCTAGTTTCTAATCTAAGTCTTCAAATTCGCTACTGATAATGAAAAGAAGAAATTTTAGCTACGAAAATTACCTTGTGATAATTATTTTTACATTTCAACAGAAGTGGTCTGCATTAAATGTTTCGATATACCTTTCATAATTCGTGAAGCTAGAATTAATATGATGGTATTGAACTTGTGCAGAGAAAAAAACCCTAACAACAAATGTCTAGTCTACTGTAATGGAAATATTCCGGCATATTTGAATGAATTTGTACTTCCAAATCGAAAAGAGTCAAATGATCTTTAGAAAAAAAATAAATAAATAAAAGAAGCAGACGATAAACAGTTTAAAAAATGATTTTGAAAGAAATACTGTAATAAATTGACTAATATCTGGATACATTTAGTTAGAAGTGAGTGATGTGCTTTGTTTATCAAATTAAAAGTAACTGATTTACACAACTTAGTAATTCTACGTAGTTCCATTTAACATTTTAGCTAACTTAAGTGTACAAATATATTATGAAAATAAATCTTTTGATAAGTTAATTTGAGTCGTTATTAGGTCCTAGACCCAAGTACAATAAATCGACAATTTTTAAAATATTACAAATCAGTTACAAAATCAAGATAGAAAATTGGGTACTTTTCGGTTAGCCGAGCGCCAGTGATATATATACATATATACACACACATATATGTACACATATATCTACACACACACATATATATATATATAATATACACATATCTACACACACATATATGTATGAATTAATATATATATTTATATATGTACATGTATCACTGGCGCCCGGCTAACCGAAAAAGGCTTATGGCGAGAGAAGGAAAGTTGCAACATATTTTCTGGCAACCTATTCGTAGTTTCATATAAATAAGTATTTTTTTTTTCAATATTTATATAATTTATTTAATACAAAGAAGCCATTTATCTCTTTTTATATGCAGGTAGAACAGAACTGTATATATAAATAATTTTATATATATATAAATAAACATAAAAGTACATTAGGTTTGTTTTCATAATTGTGTATATAATTTTAAAACATATCTAACTTTCTGAAGCCCGGATTACGCCAAAGCGTTAATAAAAAAGGGCCAAGGTCTCTATAGTTAAAAAATGTCGATTTCTCTATTTAAATTGACATTTATTGTGTTTTGATGGTTAAATTATGGTATGTAGTTGTAAAATGGAGGAATGGGATTGATTTTGTAAAGTTTTTGGTAGATTTATTATATTTTTTGTACGTATATTTATTGTAAAATAATGTGTTTAGGAAAAGGTAAGTCGATGGGTTCAATCTGATTTATTAATCTTAGCATTTTTTTAATTTAAAACTTTTAATTTCCTTTAATAAAACAAGATTCCCTTTTATTTCACGATTATGAAATTTAATATTATTTATGTAATCACAAATTATAAGAGCGAAAATTCTCTTTTTATTACATCTTTCTGCTGCGATACATTGACCAAAGTGGATCACTATTGCGACGTCACTAATACTTGTAGCAGGCCCGGTGTAGGACACACAGCGACATCTCGGAGGCCCCGATTCAACCCGGGATAGAGAATATATGTGAAAACCATTTATTTTATTTTTTTTAATTGAAAACTCTAATAGATATTTTACATTTAATAATTTTTTTAGCCCCCTAACAACACCAAGGAGCATTTTTATATGAAAAATGTCGTGCCGGAAGTTAATAGCCGAA
Source organism: Maratus michaelseni (assembly GCA_963931845.1). NCBI lineage: Eukaryota > Metazoa > Arthropoda > Arachnida > Araneae > Salticidae > Maratus > Maratus michaelseni. The sequence continues at coordinate 15,337,457 of OZ007598.1, forward strand.
GAAATCGCTAAAAATGTCGTTATCTACAGTTTTTTTTTATTCTGATAATTTCAGCGGTTTTAAGTGCTTACTTTAATTACATGTCTGTTAAATCTGTGTTTTATTTATACTATTTTATTGATTCCTTAGTGAAGTTTCAATTTTATTATTGAATATTAGCTGGAAACAAATGCTGAACTTTTCACATTGTTTAAAGTGCAAACGGATTAATACTTTGTAATCGTCTCAAACGATAGAGATAAGAGTTAAAAAAAAAAAAAAAGTCATGCTTGAAATTTAATTTAAATGCTATGATAAATTGATAAATAAGTAAATTGCGATACAGTTTTCAAACTAATTGCATTTGAAAGTAGGTTTTTTTTCCTATATAACGGTGTAAAAATTAAAAATATATCTGATGTTTAGAAATTAAAAAAAAATTGCAGTAACAAAAATCGCAAAACCGAAATTTCACCGTCAAGTGTTGCCATTTGTAAAATAACGTCAGCGTTACGCACGGACACGTTTGTCCTTTATAATATAGATAGATAGATACGATAAGTACTTCTATTAAACATTAATATTATTAGGAATCTATGCATATTTACTTCATGTTTTAAATGTAACGCCAGTGTTTAAAATTTTTTTAAAGCTATTTACACTTTTTGAAACAGGCCCTGATACCCCAGTTTAAAGAAAATGAACGAGTTTGGAACTGCCTGGTCCTCTTGCCTCATATTTAAAGGGCAACTGGACTCACGGAGAGAGAAATATGAAATATATATATTACTTACTCATCATACGTAGTATAGGGTAAGTCTTGTAATCATTTTGAAAATCGAAAACATTTTTTTGACGGATTTACACGTTTCAGACACTGGAGATTCCGAAAAACATATTTTTAGAAAAAAAAAATGCCGCCCGTCTGTCTCTTTGTGTGTGTGTCTGTAAACGCTCTACCCCCCGAACAAATTGGGACAGAGACTTGAAATTTGGTATGTACTTAGTATGTAACAATGGGATGAAGCTTATTGAATTTCAGTAACCTCGACTATCCGGAACTATGTTCTTCGGACTCTCGAAATATTCGTTCTGATAAAAGGAAGGTACATAAAATTTTCGAAATTGTTTATTTTAAGGAGTAAATATAAAATACAATAAAAAAACATAAATTTTGAATAAAGAATGAAGTTGATCGTATAATGAGTTGCCGAGATATTTGTAATCCTATTTACCACACTCTTCGATTTTTCATCACCCTGTTTTTCATCCAAATTTAAATTCAAATATATATTTTAATTGGAAATAAGACGCTTAATCCGACGTAATAAACCGGTAGTTAATATGCTTATCATTTTTGGAGTTATAAGGATGTTTCTTTGACGCAATTCAGTAATAGAACATTTAAAGTTGGTGACGCCATCAAGCCACGATTTTATTCGAATTGCAATGCATTTTATAAATAGTTTACACATGTTTTATTTTCATATTTTATATTATGCATATCTATGTTGGGTAAGTATTACGGTGGATCCCAACGACTAGTTTTTATTTTTAGACAGTAAGGTGCAATTTTGAAAATTTCTGTTTGATAGATTGAACCTAATTGAACACATTTACAAAGGTTCAGACTTTAATTCAAACCGAACACTGGCTTCTGGAAGCTGAATTACCAGAAACTACAAAGTCACAATGTAAAATCATGGCCAAATTGCACCTTATCTTATTACTTTTTATGACCAAGTCTTATACCTCAACTCAACTTACATCCCGTACACTCTCCTTGTGAGTATGTCATTCTCAATTATCATAACTAAATATGTAATGTGGAATATATTTAAATATGATAAATGATACGAAAATATCTTCTTAATCCCTATTCTGGAATGTGTACAGAAAACTCTCTACTGATCATCAGTAGCCATGCTCATTTACAGTGTCACCAAATCTCGAACACTTTTTATTAAAAAATCTTTGAAATCACACCAGAAAAATTTTAAGAATATATTTACAAATAAAAATTCACGGAATGTCTACCATTATACAAAGCAAAAATAACTGTTAAGATATTTTGGTGAGAATTCAGAATTTTTTAATAAAAAATAGCAAAGATTTTTGAGTATATCTTCAGAATGAAAGGTGTAATATCAAACAATATAGAAAACACACTATTAGAATAAGATAAAGTATACGAAAATGTTTTATTTTAGTTACACGCTAAAATATGAAAATAATAAGACTTCTCTAATGATCAACATTGGCCATGCTCATTTAATTATCTGCTACAGCAGTAAAACTTTATTTCTGAGTGTGATATACTCAATTATCATAACAATAAAAGGTATAATTTGAAAGCAGCATTGTAAATACAATATAAAAATTGAATGATACAAAAATATTTTTTCTTTTAATTTACATGCTGAAATATGATAAAAAAATCACTAATGATCAACATTAGTCATGCTTAATTAATTGAATCAATTAATTCAAAAACTATGTAAATCACACATTCAAAAATTTTCAGGAATCAACTCAAGCTGAGATATATACAACTATATGTTTTAAAGATTTTTTTTTTTTTGTACTATTTCAGGGATGAGATTTCTCCGACTTTTTGCATACCAGTATAATCTTGGAGAAAATGTTGTTCCGATTAAATAATAAAACATTTTCTCTAAGATTTTACTGGTATGCGAAAAGTCGGAGAAATCTCATCCCTGCTATTTATAATTTAAAAATTTATAAGATGGTTATTAGTTATTTATTTTATAATTATATAATAATAATAATAATAAAAACCTAATAAAACATTTTTAATTCCTTCTGGAAAAAACTTGACTAATGTGGTTTTTCAAATTCCAGATTCAAGTATCAGCCACTGCAGTAAAGCTTCATTTCTGAGTGTGATACTATTATATTATTGTAATTTAGCATAACAAAAAAAATATTATATTAAATAACAAAAAAATATAATATCATATATAATTTCAAAGCAGCATTGTAAATACAATATAAAAATAGAATGAATGATACAAAAATGTTTCTTTTATTAACACTCTGTATTAGCATAAAAAATCTTCTCTAACGATCAACATTGTCCATGCTCACTTGATTGAATCAGTCATTTAAAACAGTACGTAAATCATACACTCAAAAAATTCCAAGAATCGACACAAGCTAGGTTATACGCAATTATATACTTTTAAGATTTTTTGTACGCTTTATAATTTTGAAATCTTTAAATTTATAAATTGTTATCATTTATTTATTTTATAATCATATAAAATATCAAATTTTTTTTTTAAATTCGTTCCTGAAAAAACTTGACTAGTGCGCAAGTCCTTCCAATTCGGTTCGTTTTTTGAATACCACTTTTTTCAAATAGAAATCTTTTTCTTGGAAATTGTGCACAATCCTATCCCAAAGATTGTTTTCGGTGCAAAATTTTGTAGAATCCTACACCAAAGATTATTTTGGCAGCATATTTTGTAAAATTCTACCCCAAAGAATATTTTGGCTACACATTTTGCAGAATCCTTCCCCAAAGATTATTTTGGCTGCAAATTTTGCAAAATCCTATCCCAAAGATTGTTTTCGCTGCAAAATTTTGCAGAATCCTACACGAAAGATTATTTTGGCAGCATATTTTGTAAAATTCTACCCCAAAGAATATTTTGGCTACACATTTTGCAGAATCCTTCCCCAAAGATTATTTTGGCTGCAAATTTTGCAAAATCCTACCCCAAAGATCATTATGGCTGAAATTTTTGCAGAATCCTACTACAAAGATTATTATGGCAGCAAATTTTGCAGAATCCTTCCAAAGATTATTTTGGCTGCAAATTTTGCAGAATCCTACACCAAATATTATTTTAGCTTCAAATTTTTCAGAATCCTACCCGAAAGATTATTTTGGCTGCAAATTTTGCCGAATTCTACCCCGAAGGATATATGTTGGCTGCAAATGTTGTAAAAACTTACCACCGGAATTTTTTCTTCAGAAATACTAGTATTCAAAAAACGAATCATTGGGAGTCTGGTATGTGGTTTTACAAATGCCAGATTCAATAACTTAATTATCAGTTAATGCAGAAAACTCCATTTCTGAGTGTGACATCCTCAATTATCATAACAACAAGATATGTAATATCAGAACAGCGTCGAAAATACAGTATTAAAACATGATGAATGATACGAAAATGTTTTTTTAACTCTATATACTGAAACATGAACATAAAATAATATCTTCCTAATTTTCAAGAACGGCTAAGCTCAATTCTGTTCTAAGGTAGTCGACTAATTCGCCCACAACTCTGTTTCTCAGTGCAGTATCACCAACCATCATGGCTGCAAAAGGAGCAACGTCAGTAACATTTAGATTGGCCATGATACTCCTTATATTTTGGGCCAAAATCTCCTTTTTTTCTTCTTCCATGCAGGCAATAATTTCGACAACCGATAAAAACTTTTTAGATGTGCAAGCAGCAACGCAACCACCTACAGCACCACCTAAGGGGAAAAAATTATCAAGTTAAATATATGTATGATGAATTTTCATAAATTATACAAAAAGTATAGTCCTTAAAAAACAAAAAACTGCACCACCACTTATTAATTCTGCTGGTAATAAATTGTACACACACACACACACACACACATATATATATATATATATATATGTAGATGTATTTTATTATGCTGGTGTCTAGATGGGTATGAATAACTAAAGTCCGGGTCAGATTTTTTGTGAAATCTTACACTGTTTAATTTTCTTGAATATATAAGTCAAAATATACAACTATTTACAAGTATAATAATAATTAAAACAAACATGGCAGCTCGTAAAGGCCGTTTGCCGATAAACCATTTCTCAGCTCAGCTCGTAAAGGCTGGTCGCAAAAATTTCGGACCTTCTCCCCGAGAGTCCGTCTTACTCAGTCTGCATCTCGACTCCTTCTCCATCGTTCTCACGCAGTAAAAAGTCACTGCACTCATCAAAAGCTATTGTTCGGCAGTTTATGCTATCATCGAGAGCCTCATTAGAGAATCTGCTGGCTTTGCGGTACAGAGTCCACAGAGTCAGTTTTCAGTTACTACATATATGTATAAGTTCTTCCGGCTTATAGCGGTAGGTAAAAGTAGCTTTCCTATACCTTCGCTTTAAAAAAAATATAGCTAATGTTACTCGAAAGCAGCAAGCTAAAATGCAAAGAACCCGATTACAGAAGATTCGTTAATACTGAATTTGATATTTGAATAAGAAATTTGTCAAATTATTGAGCTATAGCCAAGTTGGCTACGTGCCTGCCTACATCTATCTGACGTGGAAAAAAAAATCGATTTTTCGAGTTGCCCCTTTTTTTTCCCAATCTTTTGAAGATCCAATATATATATATATATACCGGGTGTCCTAAAATTGACTGACTGTTTTAAAATTCAATAACTTCCATACGGTAACAGATATTTAAAAAATTCTTGCAGTAGAGTAATGTATGATGTCAGGAGTTTTTGAGCCCATCTCATGTTTAATGTGGGTACCTATGTTAGAAAAGGGAACCATAAATTTATGATTTAGGGAGCAGAGGTTGAGACAAGGCATTAATATACCCGTTATTATCATTTGTTGAAAAGTCAGTTGAGTAAAATTTTTTCTGACTTGCCTCACAAATGTTGCCATAACAGTACAACCAAACATCATATATGTGTACACCATATATGTTCAACATATTAAAACATTTCTCACAAAATTAGATAATTAACAGCGCAAGTATAGTTGAAATTCGTTCAGAACGAGCTAAAAGCTATTTTGTATTCGTTTTCAATAGGTTTAATATACGTATTACAGATATAACAATTATTTTTTCATCAGAGGAAAATAATAGTGGCTAATGAGGAACCCTCTATAATGCTAATTTTCTACACAACAATCGCTACAACAATGGTTTCTTTTCATGATGCTTAGGCGGCAAAAAATACACAAAAGTTAATTTTTTAGGGTTTCGTTCATCTCACGAAACCCTATTACTCCCGCTTTGTTGTCTGTCCGTCACAGAGCCGATTCTCAGAAACTATATAACTTGAAGGCATGAAAATTTATGTACTTATAGCTGAATATCTACCATGAAGCTCAAAATCATAAAATTTGAAAAAAATCGTATTATTTTAATATATAAAGATAAAAAATCCAAAAATCTACAGCCTTTTCCTATTAAATTTCAACATTTTTCCTTATAGCAGTTGCCAACAATTAAAAATTCACAATAAAATTCTTTCTACAGTAATTAATTTTCTATTAAAAGATTTCCACGAGAAAAATGAAAATGAAATAAAAAGTTTCACCAATTGAAAAAAAAAAAAAAAATAACATGACGTCATATTGGTAATAAAACGGAAAATTTCAAACATTTCTCAATAATACAAGGAGTATGAGTATGTGCAAATACAGAAAGCAGCTTCATATGACGTCATTAGAGAATTAAAGAGAAAATTAATCTGACGTCCTATTGGAAGTTTAACGGATTTTTCAAATGTTTGAGAATAATACAAAGAGAGTATCAATATGAGTAATAAAGAATAGTAAATATATGAGTTTGAGGAGTGTATTGAATCATGATAAAAACCCGATTATAGAAATATTGGCATATTTTAACATTTTGAAGGTCTTTATATAACATGTTTAATTTTGAAATTGATTTTTTTTTAAATATCGCATTTAGTCCACATGACAGATATTATTATGACAGAGTATAATAGCGGGCTTCACCCGCTATCGGGCCGGTTCAGATATTCGAAAATCGAGAAAAATAGACCGGTAAATTTTTACTTTATAAAAAACATGACTTTCTTTTTTGCTAAATGAAATTTATTTGGATTTATTAAAGAAAGAATAAAGTGTTTTGAAAGGAATATTAAACGAAACCCTTTGTTCGATCTTCGATCACACTTACCCACTTGTTAATTTTTAAGTTCTAGTTTCCGTTTCTAGTAGTTTCCTGTTCTTTAATAGTTAAAGAATAAAGACCTGCTTGAATTTTTCCGAAAAAATGTTTTTTTTTTTTTGCGCCCGGACAGAGGGGTCTAAAAGTGGGCTTTTTTTAGACCTTTGGAAATTGTACAAGTTGTAAATTTTCAACTGGACGAAAAATGTCCGGGCCAGGATTCGAACCTGGGATCACTTGGCTGAAGCCGCCACGCTCTACCTAAGCCATCTCGGTCGAATCTGGAGGGCATAATTCATCCAGTTAACCTTATTGATCAAAGCATCTGGTCTGATATTTTAATCAGCTCAACAGAAAAGATCGCAGGTTTCTGTTGAGCTGATTAAAATATCAGACCAGATGCTTTGATCAATAAGGTTAACTGGATGAATTATGCCCTCCAGATTCGACCGGGGTGGCTCAGTGGTAGAGCGTGGCGGCTTCAGCCAAGCGATCCCAGGTTCGAATCCTGGCCCGGACATTTTTCGTCCAGTTGGAAATTTACAACTTGTATGATTACTTTACCAATTTGAAATAATTGTGTTAAAAAATAATCCAGTGTCTTTGGAAATTGGTAAATTTTTTTTGTTCGTGTAACTTTATTTTCAAAGATAAAAGTTTGAATCTTTGAAGGGTATTTACTTCCTATATAGAGGACAAGAAACCACAATGAATCCATTCAAATATTGCATTACTATATGGATAATTAAGATATACAATATTCACATTTTAAAATAGCGAGTAAAATTGATTGTCGAAACTTTTAAAAAAAAGCTTCTTTAGCCTCCGACATGGCTTGGCAATTTTTATCAACTATATCATATATTCTAATACGAGCAAATCTTGTGTGTGGTTATATATATATATATATATATGTAATAATAAAAAATTTTCGCCCTATTTCTTTAGTTAAATTATTCCAAATTCTTCAATTCTTTTTTCCCTCTCTTTTTAAAATATCTCTTAAATCTATTTTGTATTTTATTCCATAACTTAATCAAAATATTCTGTTATTTATCATTCTAAAAATCTTAATCTGTTAAAAGCTACACGTATTTATTAAAACCTTATTCTCTTAAATTGCAACACTGCCTCTAAACGCACCTGCCTAATTTCTTCTTTTGAGACATTTAATTTTTATTCTTTGGAACTTTTATAATTTAATACCATTTTTATTTCTATTTAATTCATTCGGCATCCCATGATTCCAAGCGGTTTCGCGCCCAAAGACCTTTTTACCTTTTTAATTTGCCGCTTCTGTTAAAGAGTTTTAATCATACGTCAGAGACACGTCTTCGTGGCCTCATTTTTTCATCCATTAGCGAGAAAACTCCGCCTTCTTTATCCCCCTAGCGCCCTCCGGACATGGATGCGAGTGGACCAGCTTGTTCGCGCGTTTTGTACCTTTGGGCCAAATTTTGAAGTATTTATACGGTTACACTGGCTTCGGAGACAGAATTTACACGAATTAGTGGTTGTCATCTAATTGCCGTCACTGGGGAGTCTACACTAATGCATCGGTAGTATGTTCTTCAAGCTATGCTAATTCTTCCAGATCTTCAAATGTGTTCAGTTTTAATGAAGCGAAAGTTGGTGGAGTTGCTTTCATCTCTGTGATCACAATAAAGCCACTGCTCATCTATTAAGTTATTAAGTCTTCTTTTTAATGTTTTTGGGAAATTTCTTCTGGATTTCACTACCTCTGCTCAATTTTTACGACTGCTAATACACTACGATTTCCGATGTGATATACTTCGAGATTTGTCTTCATGGTGAGCGACTCGAAGTGATGCCCTGTCCGGGTGTCATGACTACATTTCAACGATCTCGACTGCGGCTACTTCGATATGATTATCAGGTAATTTTAGTGGTTTCGGACTGAGATGTTCCGATTGTCTGGTGGAAAGAACGTTCAAGTCGACAGCAATAGCGATCGTCTATAATGTGCCAATTTTCGACAGGAATGTATCAAAAAAGCCGGTCAGGATAACTGATGACCTGTGTAATAAAAACATTTTGGAGACTTCCCAGTGATATTGGAGAACAACTACCGATTAGTTGTCAAATTATCACTCATAAGTGTTTATAAATTTATCCCAGAAGTGACGTCTGTAAGTTAATTATTCTTTTATTTTTATTGATTTCTTATTTTATTGATTTGTTATTATTGGCTTATATAGAACAAAAATTGTTCTTAGAATACTTTAGAAGAATTTTGTTCCTTTTATCCTGAATATTTAGAACTTACGAAATTTAATATTTATTCTTATGTATTGTTAAAAATTTAATTTTATTTGGTTAAGCTCACAAATATTACTGAAAGTTTTGAACTGCTCTGATATTTATTCCTATATTACTTCATTTTACAAGAGTAACTTCATTTTATGTTCTTATTTTATCATTTAATTATAGTCCCTTTTCATTCGGTGATATTTATTCATAGGAAATAATTTCTATTTATTGAAAAAATATATGAGTAATCTCTTTTCAAGTAACATGTATTGGAACATATTCTATGCCATTCTAAAAATGCATAAAAATTTATTAGATTATCTGAAATTACAGCTTCACTGATTGCATAATAATCGCAAAAATAGCTTTTATTAATGTGTGTTATAGCTTTTATTAAGTTTATTAATGTGAAAAAAAAAAAAATGTGTTATCTCAAAAGAAAGTTGAGTAACATTGAAAGGGTAAAATTATTGTGCAGTTAATTTATTTGTTTATTTTATTACTTTTGTTTTTTGATGCTATATTCTGAGAGTACAATTCAAGAACCAAAAAAATTGTTCTTACGAAATAATGATACTTATTTTAAAAAAGTGTTTTATTTATTTCATTCTAAATTGTGATATTCATATATAGTGGATCTATTTATAGAAAGATTATAGTAGTAATTTACATTTACTATTTAAGTGAAATGAATTTTAATATGAATTGGACTTTTTTACTGTTGAATATTATTTAGTTTGTTATTTAAATTATTAAGAGTTAGATATTTACAGTTGTTGTTAAGTTAAAGAATTCTTTATACATTGTTATTTTTTTTACATGTTATTAAAGTCAGGGTTCGTTAAAGTTATTGTTGAAAGTAAGGGTACTCAAACCAAAATGGCTGAAAAAGAGCTTAATGTTATTATTTTTGACCCAGAAAGTGGGATGAATGTTGTGTCTTGGCTTAGACACTTTGAAGGATCAGCCCCTCCAGATAAAAAAGAGTGGAAAATCAACAATATTTCCAAATATTTGAAGGACGAAGCATTAAAGGTGTATGTTAATGAATGTCTAGATTGTAAAGAGTATGAAAAAATTGCTGAGATCTTAACTGAAAAATTTCTGAAAGTAACAGTCCCCCGTTTTTCTGATTTCGCCTCGCTGAAATTGCATGACCTAAACAACTTAGAAAATTATTTCTGTCAGAAAATAGAGATAGGTCGACAACTTAAACTATGTGAAACTATTATTTTACAAGGATTGACAGATGGCTTAAAACCTGAATACCAGAACTATTTAATAGTAAATCCTCCTGAATCTACTACCGATTGGTATAGATTAGTTAAACAACTTGTTGTCATTCCATCTCATTCTAGCAGTAACAATAATAGTAATGTTAGAAATATGTCTCAAAATTCCAGACCTTTTTCTCAACCAATTAATTCACCTAGACATTGGATTCGCCCTCAACCTAATTACAGGAATCCAAATTTCCAAGCAGCAACTAATTTTAACCCTTCAACGTCCAGGTTCGTTAGTCCCAGATTGCCTGTCAATCATTATCAAAGAAGGATTCCTAGTCGACCATGTCGAATGTGTTTAAATAGAGGTATCCAAAATGCTTATCACTGGGAGAGGGATTGTGTATTCAATGTTAGGCCTCTGCAATCTTCTGCACCCCCTCTTAGTCAACCACAACCATCTACTGATAATATATGACAGTTAATTGTATCAGGATATGTAAATAACAGTGAACTATCTTGTGTGGTTGACTCTGGCTCAACCATAAGTATTTTGCCTTTTAAATTTGTTAAATTCTTAAATGCTAAAGTTATAAATATTCCACCTGTTATTATTGGCCAAGCCAAAGGAACTGTTGTAATAGATAAAGCTTGTAATTTATTGTTTAAATTAGGTAATGTGTAACAAAATATTAGATTTTTAATATGTAATACAAATTTAGATTATGCTATACTAGGTTTAAAAGAATGCTGTAAGTTTAATTTAATTATTGACTGTGCTACAGGTAGAGTATTACAAGGAGACCTTGTTTTAAATGAATCTAAGAACATATCCAGTGATAAATTAAGGTTACTTCATTTTAATGTTAACTATGATTATCAGAGAGTGCAACCCGATTATGGAAAGATCATATCTCCTCAATCCTTTGTTCCATCTAATGTTGATAATTTTAAATTAATTGGGGAAATAAATTCTATAGAAAATGAAACTTTAAGGGAAAGTATAAGGGATTATTTAGCTATATTCTCTAAAAATAAATTTGATGTCGGGAGAATTAATATCGAACCGCAACGTATTCTTCTTAATTCTGACCTACCAATATCTCTGAGGCCATACAGAACTTCCCCTTTAGAAGAAAAAGAGATTTCGGATCAAATTCATTCACTATTAGATGCTGGTTTAATTAAAGAGAGCAATAGTCCCTATTCTGCCCCTGTTACATTAGTAATGAAAAGAGAAGAAGGTAAAAAAACTAGATTATGTGTTGACTATAGAAAAATAAATGCAATAATGAAAAATGACGCAGAACCCCTACCTCGTATCGATGGAATTTTAGATAAACTGAGTAGTGCGCAGTATTTTTCAACTTTAGATTTAGCCTCTGGCTACTGGCACATACCCATACATCCATCCGATACTGAAAAATTGGCTTTTGCTATCAACTTTGGGCTCTTTGAATGGTTAGTTCTGCCCTTCGGGATTAAATTAGGCCCCCCGATATTTAATAGAACCCTTAGAAGAATACTTACTAAATACAAAATAGACTTTGCTTGCCATTATTTTGATGATATCATTATTTTTTCTTCCTCATTAGAAGAACATATGCAACATTTAAACCAAATATTTGAATTATGTAGACGCGAAAACATTAAACTTAAACTCTCTAAATGCAATTTTGTCCAAAATAAAATTAACTTCTTAGGATATACCATCCATAATGGCACATTAACTCCTGCTAATGCTAATATTGAAGTAATAAAAAAACTAAAACCCCCTTCAAATGTAAAGGAACTTCAGAGATTCTTAGGATCTATCAATGTTTATCACAAGTTTATAGATAAATATGCCGAAATTCGAGTCCCTCTTAACAGATTACTCAGAAAAAATACACTATGGGAATGGAATACAGATTGTCAAAATTCTTTTCAAAAATTAAAAGATGCCTTAATAGCCAAACCTATCTTAAAAATTTATGACCCTAAGTTACCCCTTCATATGTTTGTTGATGCCTCACAGGTGGCAGTAGGTGCAGTCTTAAAACAACCTGATAGTAATAATTTTTTACATCCAATTGCTTATTACTCTAGAGGATTGAGAAGTTATGAGAAGAATTATTTTATTACCGAGTTAGAGTGTCTTGCCATCATTGACACCTTAGACAAATTCTATCATTATTTTCATGGTGTAAAATTTACCATTCATACTGATCATGCATCTCTTGTATGGTTAAAAAATACTAAACATTTGAGAGGCAGGTTATTTAGATGGTCTTTGAAGTTGAGCATGTTTGAATATAATATAGTTTACGAAAAGGGATCCACAAATGTCGAAGCCGACATGTTGTCGAGAAACCCAATTTCACATTTTATTCAACCACTTACTTTTCTTCTGGACGTTAAAGAAATTATAGAGAGGCAGGAAAAAGATAATGTGTGTGGTAAAAATTATCTAAAGGAAAATGGACTTATGATAGTAAAAAAGAAAGGTTTTAGAAAAATAGTAGTCCCCATGTCTTTAAGGAGAAAAATACTAAATGTTGCTCATGAAAAATTTGGTCCGTGGTGTTCTTGATTGTGCACACGAGAGTGTCACTGTTGAAGTTTCCACTTGAGTCAACTTTTTATGCTGGCGTAATTTAGTTGATTTAAGTTAGGAGTTTCTGATACTGAATTGGATTAGATTAGAATAATAAATTAAACAGTATTAACTAAACTAATAAAATAAACTGGATTAAATTATATCTTAAACTAATCAAATATGATATCTTAATACTAATTGAGAATTGTCCAACCTTTCTTAATATGCTACAAGGTCCCATTTTTTCATTTCACAACTTATGTTTTCTTGTTTGACTGAAAGCAAGATAGTTACATAACCATCATCTACACAATAATGATTGTTTTCACGAATTTTTCTTATTTATTCCTTTTTTTGTATTATGTATTTTATTGAGTATATTTCATACCTCATTCACTACTATATGGATGAGATATTAATTATATACTTAAGAAAGTAATTAAAGAAAGAGTGTGATATTTTTGAATTATAATGCTTGTTATTGCTGAACTTATTGTTGAATATTATTATTATTAGTTATACTATTTATAATTTGATATTGAGATTAAATATTACTTGAATTTGAATACTACTTGAATTTGAATATGTTGAGATATATAAATTTTTACTTCTAGAAGTAAACAAGTAATAAAGTAGTAAAGGTAATGGAAGTTATAAAAGGTAATAATGGTAATAGTAATTTTGATGTTGAGTAAAAAACTCTTATACTGCTTACATTACCTATTTGCCTTTTTAGGTAATTACCATTTGTCAGACAAACTATACCATAACAAAATACTCATTTCTCTTAAGATTTTCTTAGCATTCCATTCAGGACTGAGTTTTTCAGACAAACATAAGTTTAATATTTGAAAATTAACTTATGATTATTGTTATTGTTAAGTATTATTATTTTAAAATTTTTATTGTTGATATTCTTCTTCTTCTTATTATTATTATTATTGTATTATTTGTGTTTTATTGTTGTTAATATTAATCTTAGTACTATTTTCGAGTTGTTGCTAGTAAATATAAAGCATTCAGATGAACTTTAATTCTGAAATAGACTTTCATAAGGAAGATCAGTAAGATCTAAAATTTGAAGGATTTTTCTCTTTCAATTTGTAAACTGTTCAGTTTGTGAGGTATGCAAATAACTTTTTTGGATGGACTATCACTCAGACGAGAACTGAACGACAAATTAAGCAACAATTCTACAAGCAATTTGCAACAAATTTTGTAAGATGATACTCTGGAAGTATGTTATCTATTATTTTAAAGTGTTACAATTCTCTTCTTATTTTGTTTAATATTTTCTAAAGCTTTTTATGTCATTGTTAACAAGATTAATATCTTGTAATTGTATTTTTATTAACAACTCCACCAATTCGCGTTATAGTTATTAAATTTAATGTTATTGGGCATTAATGAATAAATTTTGGAAATGTACTTATTTTGACTTCCTCCAGTTGACAAATTGTAATCCAAGTCCGTGTAACATTTCCCTTCAATGAACTTGCAGGTCATATGACCTACCGGTTCATTCGTCTTTTTGGGTGGGGGGATATGTAATAATAAAAAATTTTCGCCCTATTTCTTTAGTTAAATTATTCCAAATTCTTCAATTCTTTTTTCCCTCTCTTTTTAAAATATCTCTTAAATCTATTTTGTATTTTATTCCATAACTTAATCAAAATATTCTGTTATTTATCATTCTAAAAATCTTAATCTGTTAAAAGCTACACGTATTTATTAAAACCTTATTCTCTTAAATTGCAACACTGCCTCTAAACGCACCTGCCTAATTTCTTCTTTTGAGACATTTAATTTTTATTCTTTGGAACTTTTATAATACCATTTTTATTTCTATTTAATTCATTCGGCATCCCATGATTCCAAGCGGTTTTCGCGCCCAAAGGCCTTTTTACCTTTTTAATTTGCCGCTTCTGTTAAAGAGTTTTAATCATACGTCAGAGACACGTCTTCGTGGCCTCATTTTTTCATCCATTAGCGAGAAAACTCCGCCTTCTTTATCCCCCTAGCGCCCTCCGAACATGGATGCGAGTGGACCAGCTTGTTCGCGCGTTTTGTACCTTTGGGCCAAATTTTGAAGTATTTATACGGTTACACTGGCTTCGGAGACAGAATTTACACGAATTAGTGGTTGTCATCTAATTGCAGTCACTGGGGAGTCTACACTAATGCATCGGTAGTATGTTCTTCAAGCTATGCTAATTCTTCCAGATCTTCAAATGTGTTCAGTTTTAATGAAGCGAAAGTTGGTGGAGTTGCTTTCATCTCTGTGATCACAATAAAGCCACTGCTCATCTATTAAGTTATTAAGTCTTCTTTTTAATGTTTTTGGAAAATTTCTTCTGGATTTCACTGCCTCTGCTCAATTTTTACGACTGCTAATACACTACGATTTCCGATGTGATATACTTCGAGATTTGTCTTCATGGTGAGCGACTCGAAGTGATGCCCTGTCCGGGTGTCATGACTACATTTCAACGATCTCGACTGCGGCTACCTCGATATGATTATCAGGTAATTTTAGTGGTTTCGGACTGAGATGTTCCGATTGTCTGGTGGAAAGAACGTTCAAGTCGACAGCAATAGCGATCGTCTATAATGTGCCAATTTTCGACAGGAATGTATCATATATATATATATATGCAAATTTTATCTCAAAAACGGCTCTAACGATTTTGACGAAAATTCGTGTCCTACCGTTTTGGAATACCAGAAAACCATTGGGATGGGTCACATGTTCGAGAAAATTCGATTAGTGATTCATTTTGGGTCATTTTGGGTCATGCTGAAGCTAATTGTATCTAAAAAACGGTTCAAACGATTTTGACGAAATTTTGTATCCGACCATTTTCGGGCACGAGAAGACTATTGGGCTGGGTCACATGTTCGAGAACTTTCGATTAGCGGGTCATTTTTGGGTCAACGCGGGTCAAATTAATTTTATCTAAAAAACGGCTCTAACGATTTTGATTAAATTTTGTGTCCTACGAGTTTCGAGCACGATAAAATCATTGAGCTAGGTCACATGTCCGAGAAAATTCGATTAGTGGGTCATTTCTGGGTCATTGTGGGTCAAGATCTAAAAAGCGGCTCAATTTACACTAAATTTTGGATCCAATGATTTTCGGGCACGAGAAGACTGTTAGGCTAGGTCACATGTTCGAGAAAATTCAATTAGTGGGTCATATTGGGTCATTTTGGGTCATGGTCAAGCTAATTTTATCTAAAAACGGTTCAAACGATTTTGACGAAATTTTGTATCCGACTATTTTCGGGCACGAGAAGACTATTGGGCTGGTCACATGTTCGAGAACTTTCGATTAGTGGGTCATTTTGGGGTCAAAGCGGGTCAAATTAATTTTATCTAAAAAACGGCTCTAACGATTTTGATTAAATTTTGTATCCTACGAGTTTCGGGCACACGAAAATCATTGGGCTAGGTCACATGTTTGAGAAAATTCGATTAGTGGGTCATTTTGGTCATGGGTCATTATGGGTCAAGCTATTTTATCTTAAAAACGGTTCAGACTATTTACACTAAATTTTGCATCCTATGGTTTTCGAGCACGAGAAGACTGTTGGGCTAAGTCACATGTTCGAGAAAATTCAATTAGTGGGTCATTTTGGTCATGGGTCATGATATTTGAACTCAAATTTAATTTTGACCGAGCATAGCTCGGTCTTCCCTGCTCGTATGTTCAAGAAACAGGCTAAATTTATTTCATCTGAAATTATCTGCAAAGATTAGACGTATCAATGACTGATCTTATTCGATTCCTCAAACGAAAATGCTACGTAAGATTGATCTCAAACAGCCCTAAGCTGTAAATGTTTTCTCTTTTTTAAACTTTTTAATTAATTTCTCATTTATTTATTTGCTTTATTCAACACATTCTTTCCTTTTTATTCGGTTTTAGCCAATTTTTGTGATACAATGAGACTAATATCATGGATTATACAAGTTTCGAGGCGAAATTAAGGGTTTTCGGATAAATATATGCTTAGAGACCGAATTCAGTCTTTCATCCCTTTCGACTTAGTCATAGTTCGAAGTTACCAAATGTGAGGAGAAAAATGGTTTTAATTTATTAACTATGGCTCTCGTTGACCCGCGGATGGTTCCATTCGATTCAGCGGAAAAAATTACACCAAAATCAACACTGAAATATTTCATAAATAATTATATTTTAGTGCTCTGAAATAATCAAGAATTTAAATTATAAAATATCGGCAAAAAGAAAAAGGGCTATAACTTGTAAACTATAGGTCGTATCGGCCTGCGGTTGGTCCCATTCGATCAGTGCCCCATTAACATCTGAATCTAGGGGAAGCACGATATCATTTTGGGGGCCCCTTTCATTTGGCAAAAGTTCTCTTAACTCCCTGACCGCCGAGCAAAAGGGCAAATTTGTAATGTTGTTTTCTCTAAATTTTTTTAAAATGCTTAAAAAATCGAAATTTTCAAACTTGAGATAAAAAACTTAATTACGTATATAAGTATAATCCTTGAGAGTATCAATCATTACTTTATGTTTTAAAAGTGCATTATATTTGTAGAATTATATTAATTTAAACAAACCTTGTATTGCTGTGAAACCTATAGCATAGTGAACGGATATATCAGGTGCCTACGCTAGTCACAGGAAGAAACGCTCAAGCTAACGTTAAGTCTATGGGAAGGTTCTTGTGCGATTTCTCGCTCGCATTTTAATATTTTTAAATGGTTTTTTTCGCATAGGATAGCTGAGGCCGATCCCTAACGTTGTTAGTTTTTATTTTTTTGACTTTAGTCACAGTTTTTTTTATAAGCGGACATTTCTAAATTAGGAACCGGTTGGAACTGGTTCTGAAAGTGAAAGTACCCTTATATAAAAAAACTGGAACTAAAATCGAAAAAGTAAAAACTAACAACGAACAACGTTAGAGATCGACCTCAGCTATCCTATACAAAAAAAAGAAAAAAAAAAAAAACATTTAAAAATATTAAAATGCGAGCGAGAAATCGCGCAAGAACCTTCCCATAGACTTAACACTAGCTTGCGCGTTTTTTTTGCGTGACTGATGTAGTCTCTTAATTCTTCATTCGTGAAAACTCACCAATGATTATAATATTATTCCCAGGAGTAGCTTAGCCGAGGTCACATATATTTCATTAAACAGATTTTTATGTACCCTGTATATACTTCAGATATATTTAGTTTAGTACATATGTTCAATTTCCCGGGTGGTTTCTAACAGGCACATCAGGATGTTACATGATTAATTAGCATCCTATGATGACATTCATATTTCACTGTTAAATAAGTTTCTTGAAGTAGTGCGAGGATTTCCTCTTATATTAAGCAAACTTTCTTTTCCAAAAAAATTTAGATTCCTCTTGAAAACATACATTGTAAACAGTGGCCAGAAACGAATTTCCTAAAAGGTGGGTTGCCGTACAGAATTTTTGCCCCCAAAACCGGGGTTTAGCCCTACACTGTGCGGCGATTTTCCATAAAAGGGATAAATGCATATTTCCAGCAGGACTGAAAACCATTACACGTACTTTTAAAATTAGATGTAGTTAGATTTCTAATAGGCATATGTTTCTAAGATTTTGCTTGTATATGAGTTTAATAATACAAAAGCAATATTTTTTTCAATTTTCAAAAGTTTTTAGATACCAAGTTCATTTAAGTTTATCTAAAATTTACTAATTGCAAATAAAATTAGACTTTCATCAGTTATATTAAGAAAGTTAATCTTTTACTGCAGGTATGCTTATTAATTGCAAATAAAATTAAGATTTTCATCAGTATTATTAAGAAAATTAATCTTTCAGTACAAGTATGCTTACTAATTGAAAATAAAATCAGGCTTTCATCAGTATTATTAAGAAAATTAATCTTTCAGTACAACTATGCTTACCAACGGCTAATCCTGGTGGTCCAAGTAATAAACCTCCTGCTACAGTCGCTATACCAGCAATAAGTCCACCTTTAAGAGCTTCTGTAACTGCTACACGAAGTCTGTCCTCTTCGGCTAATTGGCTCAAAAGATCTATAATTTCTCTGGTATCAACAGGCATGTTTAAGCTGAAAGAAGATAATCTCCTTAAAGAAAACTCTTGCAAAAAATGCATTAATATAATTTGTTTCTTTTGGCTAAGATGCTTTACACTCACGCAGAAAAAAAAATAATCGGTTAAAAAAAGGAAAAAACTCGACAAATTTAGGGGATTTTTTCCTTTAATGGCAACCTAGCCATTGTATTAAGTTATTCGTTTGGCGCAGTCTTGAAAATCGCGCCAACCAAAAAGTCGCCAAACTTTTGTTCACATGTTTGCGTGAGTGTAAAGCATCAGTTCCTTTCTTTTTATCATTGATCAATAGTTAATTTCTAAACGGTTAGTTTTAGAGGTATAGTTCCAATTGAAAATAGGTTTCAAATGTTTTTCTTCATCATATAAAAAAATCCATTTATGCCATTTTTTTTAAGTCATAAAATAAAAAATTTTATATAGTCCCTGGGTCATATAAGTTATGTCATTTTGTTTTCTAAATGCTGTAGCTAGTAAAACAAATAAACACGATTTTAGTGCCAGAAAACGCTGAAATTTTGTAAAATTCAAAGTATCATAACTTCGTAAGTTTTGCTCGTAGAATAATGGAATTTTCACAGTTTCACTTTTAAGAGAGCAGTGGAAAGTTTTTAAAATATAACTTATAGGAGCCAGGGAACGTATACAAATTTAAATTTTTTATTTTAAAAATTAACTATTTAGACGTAAATGGCTGTTCACATGATGAAATATTTGAAACATTTTTGTAATTGAAATTATGTCTCTAAAACTAAGAGTTTAGGAATTAGCTATCGAATAACGATAAAAGAGAACACCCTGTATATTAAACCAAAGATTCCATTATTTTTATTTTAAATAGAATTTATAGAAAATCATTTACATTTTAAATAAGCGAAGCACAATAAAATCACAAGTCTGGACTTCAGAACTACTAATGGAAAAATGCGCGATAAAACTTCAACTTAATTGCCACTTAGTTGCAAGAGGAAGGAAAATAAAAAAAAGATAATTTCCTGTCAAGGCTTCCTGAATTGATACCAGAATAAACAAATAAAAAAATGCCTCTTGCAAAAAGATTAAAAGAAAATCTTTCTCATTATCTTGCTTTGTTTTTCTTACTTTTCTTTATGAGATACGATAATCTCACAACTGATCAAATGCATACTAGCGATACACTTGTATCATATATGTAGAATTTCTCACACTGAGAAAAAAATCTGCCCTTCTCAACTAGAATCTAAATTGCGGCTCTAGAAAAAATAGTTCCATGTCATCCCTATTAATTCTAGTTCCGTTTGCCAGAGAATTCTAGAGTATCATCCTATTAGAATTCAAGAACGTTTTCGTATATATTCTCGTGGTCAAACTTATTTAAAAATGTCTACAAATAGATGCGAACACAAGACGCTAGTTTTAGTAACTATAATGATAGTTTATAAATCCATTCCAGAAATAAAGTGATAATTTCTCGCAATTTAAACGATTCATTGTCACCTAGAAAACAAGAGACTAGAAATTCTCGATCATTTCATCTATTCAGTTTAGTTGCTTACCCTATTCTCGTAGCTCGGGCTTCTATATTTCTAGTACAAGGATTTAGAAACAGTCTAACTATTCATTCTAGTTGAAGGAGGTATTTTTTTTCTCAGTGCAATACCTTGGAATGTAGAATGAAGAAATACTGTGTTTATAGATCTAGCTTAAACACTTTCAATAGGCCTCCTTTGAATTATGCGTGAGAATATTTAGTTGTTTAAACAATGCCAGCAATTGCAATTAATAGTCGGAAAAATATCCGAATTTTTTTGTGAAGCCCTGTATATGGTCTATAGATTTGTATATGTACTACACAGTATGCTAAAATTTCGTTCAGTTAGAAAACGCATAGCACAAGTGTAAATTTCCCTTCAGCAATTTCCGTCAATAAACGGATATGTTCTTGAATTCTTTTGTGCAGCCCTGTATATAACCTAAAGAATTTTTGTACACAAAGTAATATGCAAAAAATTAGCTAAGTTTAAAAACGCATACAACAACTGAAAACGCCTTTCCAGCAATTACTGCTCATAGACAGTACTATAGCCGAATTCTTTTGTGTGTCCCTGTAAATGAACGATAAATGCTATGCACACTGTATTCTATAGCAACCATCTTGTAGTGCACTTCAGTGATGCATATCAATTCCAATATGTTTGAAATAGTGAAACATTATTAAAATACACTGCAAACGATTTTTCTCCATAAACCATAATGCAACGGAATTCTTTTGAGTGCCCTGTAAAAGAACTAGAAATGTTTTACACATCTCATTTTAAATACCGAACATACCATAGTATATCCCAATAACATATATCTGTCGTACGCTAATAACGAAATCCGGCTCTTTGCAAAGAGCCCAGGCTGTTTGTAAAGACCGGGGCTTATTGGAGAATCATCTTCCTTTCTCCAATCAACCTGATGTTTTTCAGGCTTACTGCAAAGAGCCTACTAGAGAGAGTTAGGCTAGTTGAAAAATGACCACTTGTTTCAGAGTCAATCAGATTCGACCAGCTGTTTGTCCAGATATCATGTTGTACCCTACCCGAATCTGAAATCAACGCGCAACCTGACCCGAACCTGACCCCCAAAAAAAAAAATCCATCAAACATTAACCCTATTAGAACAGGACAAAATAATTTCTGTCAACACGCAACCCAACCTGAACCTGAAAAATCAATTTGAACTCAACCCGAACAAAAAAAAAATGTTCCATCAAACCGAAAACCGATACGAACGGGACAAAATAATTTCCGTCGAAGGCAACCCAAACCAAAACCTGAAATTTCCATTTGAATTCAACCCGAATCCAAAAAAAGTTCTATCGAACCGAAAACCGATCCAAACAAGACAAAATAATTTCCGTCCACACGCAACCCAACCTGAACCAGAAAATTAAATTTGAAGTCAACCCGAAACCAAAAAAAATTCCATCGAACCGAAAACCGATACGAACAGGAGAAAATAATTTCCGTCGACACGCAACCCAACCCGAACCTGAAAATTCATTAAAATTCATCCCGAACCCAAAAAAGCTCCATCGAACCGAAAACCGATATGAACAGTAGACAATAACTTCCGTCGACACTCAACGCAACCCGAACTGAAATTTCCATTTGAAGTCAACTCGAACCAAAAAACAGTCCCATCAAACAGAAAACCGGTCCGAACTAAACAAAATAATTTCTGTCCCAACCCGAAACTGAAAATTCAATTTGAAGTCACTCCGAACAAAAAAAAAAGTTTCATTGAACCGATAACCGATAACCGTTCTGTTCGTATCGGTTTTCGGTTCGTTGGAACTCTTTTTGGGTTCGAGTTGACTTCAAATGGAAATTTCAGGTTCGGGTTGGGTTGCGTGTCGACTGAAATTATTTCGTCTTTTTCGTATCGTTTTTCGATTCGATGGAACATTTTTGGGGTTCGGGCTGACTTCAAATAGAATTTTCCGGTTCGGATTGGGTTGCGTGTTGACGGAATATATTTTGTCCTGTTTGGATCGAGTTACGGTTCGATGGATTTTTTTTGTCAGGTTTGGGTCTGGTTGCGGGTTGATTTCAAAATGAATTTTCATGTTCGGGTCGGGTACAACACGATATTTGAACAAACAGCTGGTCAAAATCTGGTTGAGTCTGAAACAAGTGGTCATTTTAAAATTAGTCTAACGCTCTCTAGGCTCTTTGCAATAAGCCTGAAAAACGTAGGCTTATTGGAGAAAGGAAGATAATTCTCCAATTAGCCCGGCTCATTGCAAACAGCCTAGGTTCTTTCCAAAGAGCCGGATTTCGCAATTATCCAACGACATATCAATTGCATCGCAATCTGAGTATATTTACACGAGTTATAGCGCAGACGGCATAAACACTTTTCAATTATGTTGGAAAGTGTTAAAAAACGGAAGTCGAAAATTGTCACGATTCCAATACTTTTCTGTTATGTAAAAATATTTAAGAAGCAAAATGGAATAAATTTCCTAATATTCGACTTGTCTTTTCCTAATATACAATGCAACTAACTGTGCAATGCTTTAAAGAATGAAAATAAAAATAGTGTATAAAATTGCAATAATTTATAATGAAAATGAAGCCTTTGGCGAAACCAATTTAAAGAATGTTTTAAAGTAAAATCAAATAAATTTCCTTCAGTTACAGAATATAATATTCGATTTGCCTTTTTATTTTCTTCTATCTATAATAGAAGAAAGTATTGTAATCGAAATTTTTTTCGAATTCCGGTTTTCGACGGATTTACACGTTTTACGAGTCAGAGATTTTGAAAAAGATGTTTTTACAAAACGTCTGTCTGTCCGTGTGTGTGTCCTCTTTGTATCATCGAAAAATGTATGAAGTTATGCCTAGAACTGAACCAAATTTAATTTATAGATTTTTGGCTATGGCCAGCAGGTCCCACTTGAATTTGGGGATATTCCGTCGGAAGGGGGCGCTGTGATACCAATTTTTGTTCCATTTTCATTACTGTATCACCGAAATGGTTATGAAGTTATGCAGATAATTGAACCAAATTTTTTGTATATGTTTTTGACTATGGACTGCAGGTCCCAGTTGAATTTGGGGATATTCCGCCGGTAGGGGGCACTGTGATAGCCTTCTAAAGATATCAAATTACAAAAGATGTACAAAAAAAAAAGAAATCTTAAAAGTTTTTTTCACTTAAATGTTCGGCCTTGATCTAAGGATACCGGAGCATTTTTTCTTAAAAAGAATTGAGATATAGCAATTTCAAATTTTATTGTAGCTGACATTTTGAAACAAGATAGCAGGATTCCTCCATAAAGGGTTTAATTTATGAGTTTTGGTCAACTTGCTTTTTCGCAATTTTCTTTCATTGTTGTAACCATCGTTCTAACTCTTATATACATAACATTATATATTCATACTCGCCAACGTCAAATTCTCGTCAAGCTAGGTGATATTTACCGACATTTGGGCGAAATATCGCCAAATTTGGCAACAAAAATAGGTTACAATAAATGAAGCCAACTTGGCTATAGCTGACTAATTTGGCTAAATTCTGATTCAAATTCAATATTGAAGAGAACTGTGAATGAATCTTTCGTAATCGGGTTCCACACATCTTAGCTTAGTGTTAAAATTAGCCAAAATCTTAAAACCAAGGCTATTTTCTCCCACCGGTACATCCCAGAAGGACTTTTTGTAGTCGTGTTGTACATCGGCTGCCCGTGCAACGAAGAGTGCTTTGCATCCAGGTAACCCGACGATTCGCAAGCAGATGACGCACAAAAGAAAAATACGGATTTTTCTGGTGATGCGATACCGAATTTTAAAGTATTAACATGTATGAGATAGAAGAATGATTTGGGATTGGCACATCCGACTAGTTCTAATATAAAATGGAACTGCTTAATAGTTTAAAGGATAGAAATTTAAACAGCCTATAAAATTGTTTGATACTATACACTGTGCATAAAAACAATATAAAGTGTAAATTTTTTTTAAATTTTTCATTGGTTACACTTTTGTCTGATTATTACGTAAATATTGCCTTTGACGAAACTAGTTAAAGAAAGTAAAATAAATATTTTTTAACTACAGGATGCATCCATTTGCATTTTCTAAAAACTCAGTGAAGCGGTGGGAATTTTATAGAATGAAAATGGAAAAAGTTTACAAATTTGTAATAATTTAAAATGTTTTTATACATATAAATAAAGTACAAAATGTAAAAAATATGTGAAATATATTTATAGTTTCACTCCTTATTACTTTTAATTAAAATACCAATGTTGTAATGTCGAAAGCAAGTTTAAATTTTCAAAAGCAAAGAAAAGCAATTTTTTTCATATACAATAGGTAGTATTACGCTTGCCTTTTTCTGATACACAATGAAACCGTGTAATCATTTTACTTTCTTATATCTATACACAGGGCTTAATTTGCTCCGGAGCCCACCGGATCTCAGCTCCGGTACTTCTCTGTTTTTAGTAAATATTTAAATATTGGCCAGAATTCACCGGAGCTCATGAACACTGCGCTCCGGAGCCCAGTGCAATAACGCTTCCGAAAAACGAATCCTAAATCACCCTTTCATTTCCCTCCAATCTCCAATCTTTTGTATCAAAACATTTGACGTAATGTGTCGCTCACGTAAAAGATGCAGATGAAACAGGCTCGATTTTTATATCAGTCTTCGGGTTTGGGCAGGCTCGAGCTCAATCTGTGCTAAACTCAAAATTTTATTTATTTCCATTTCAACACATTTTAATGCTATTTTGATCAGAATAAAGAGTAAAGTCTTTTTCTATTCTGCATAGCTGCGAACCGTTCATTTTTTGTGTTAACACTATTTCCGAACCATAATCTTGAGTTTATTTAATCGCAGAATACAACGATTAAATAATAAGATTAGGCAAAGGTATCTATTTGAAAGTAGTAATAACTAAAAAGTGGAATAGTTGATAGCTAAGTATATATGCAGATAGATATACAAGGTAGAGTCAAAAAGTTCCCGGAATAGGTCAATTACAAATTATTAAAAAATAGAACAATAATTTTACCTTATTGGCCTTCAAAGTACTATCCTCCTGAATCCACACACTTTTTACAGCGTTCGTATAACTATTCAAAACACTCCTTGAATCCATATTTTGAGACGTCCTTCAGTAGCTTCGTCGCATTTTCGATCATCTCATCTGAATCCATAAAACTGTGTCCCTTCAAATTCATTTTCAACCGTGGAAACAGGTAAAAATCCGCTGGTGCTAGGTCGGGAGAATAAGGAGGATGTTTCAGAGTAGTGACACTGTGTCTGGCAAGGTAAATTTTCACAATCAGAACGCGATGGGGTGCAGCATTGTCGTGTAAAAAAACCAGTCATTTGTTGCCCATTTTTCAAGTCGTTTTCGCCTAATTGCATCTCGTAGTCTTTAAGGATCTCCAGGTAAAGTTCTTTATTGACAGTTTGGCCTTCAGGAATAAATTCGTAGTGAATGACGCCCTCGTAATTGAAAAACATCTCCAACATCACTTTCCCTCGGCTTTTGTCCAAGCAAAAATTTTCCTTCCTTGGTGATGTTTTAGCTGACCTTTACGAAAACGCTTATGCCATCGTTTCTGTATGCTTTCTTCAGCATTTCGAGCGTCTTAGAAGGCAATTTCTCGAGCAAAACGCAGAATTTGATGTGAGCACGCTGCTCTAAAGATGACATTTCAAAATCCGACGAATGAAAAATTCGCTTTGTCAGAAATGATCTGCGGCTAACGCCAACAGTACCGGAAATGAATTTCAGATGCCTGTGTGTTTTCCTTATCAGTGCTGCCAACCTCCAAAAAAGATATTTCCCCTTCAACAAACACCTGCGTGAATGTAGGCGACCATTCAGGGAATTTATTGACTCTACCTCGTATTTAAAATTTTTATTTTGCTAAGTAAAAAAACAATGCTTTAAATTTTGAACATAATGTATGAAATATAAATATGCATATTGGAGTGACGGCGGAGGGGGAGGGAGTGTTACGCTACGGGTGTTAGTATACTGCAGAATATTAGGGCTCCGGTACTTTTTTCTTAGAAATTAAGCCATGTCTATACAAGAAGAAAATATTGTGGTCAAGAAAAATTTCGACGGATTTATACGTTTTAGTAGGTCTTAAACACAATTTGACTGTTTTTAGAAAATGTCTGTGTGAGACACAAATTTTGTGGGCGCTCTAACTCATAAACTACAGCGTAGAATCGGATGAAACTTCATATGAAATTCTATCCTTATGTGAACAGGTGCTGATTAGTTTTTGGGAAAAATCCCCCCCCCCCCCCCCCCCAATAGAGGGTGCCGCAAATTGATGATTTGTTCGATTTATGTGATGCTATCTCTATGTGTGTAGAAGTCAACAAAACATCAAATTTAGAATCCGCATAATAGGAATAAATTGTCATTCAATTTTTGTAGCAGTCATCAAAGCGGGGGTGCCGAAATTCGAGTATTTGTTCGAAATATGCGATCTTTATATCGTCGCTACCATGTCAAACTATCGAATGTGAAAAAATGAATTTTTTATTACTCTTAATAATGGGCCGATTGTCACCACTAAATTTTATAAGTATTCTTCAGCAGGGTTGCCAGTTTGGCCTCCTTTTTCACTCGGAAATTTCGAACCCATATTAGAAATTTTTGCTTAATTTAATGAGGATATTTCGTGATTACTTAAAGTAATTTTTTTTCTCAAAATTTCCGGTATGAATTCGGCTTCTCTGAATAAAAAAAGAAGGCCAAACTCTTCACATTAATTGTATTAGTATTTTTACTAGGCAAAGAATTCTAATAAACTTTAGTGGTGACAATCAAGTAATGAAAAATGCATTTATTCATATTCGATGATTTGACATGGTAGCGACGATATCAGCAGTTTAAATGTATAGAATTCATCGAAACTTCACGCTTAGCATCCTGGAAATGGGAATACATTATGTAAAAAAACCTATTTTCTAAATCGATGTAATTTCTTGTACTAATTAAATATTTTAATTGATTTGATTTATATAGAAGAAGGTTTTGTGATGGCCACGAACATACTAGTTAAATATAAAAACAGTATAAACAAGAACGAAAAATCATGCATCCACAATAGATCACGAAACACTTTCCAACACGTCCAGAATACTTTAACCCTTTGAGAGGCGGTGGTATATATTATATACCACCTAATTTTAATCCGATTCAAACCAGAAACTTTTAATAAAATTTTACTTTTTTAAGTTTGACGGGAAAAAGTTGAACCATTGCGTTTCCTTATTTTGAACTAAATTCTTTCGTAAATACCGGTATGAAATCGACGTTACAGGAACACAATTGCTTGCCCCTGAAAGGGTTAACAAAATTTCACCGTTCAATAAGGCGAAAAATGGTGTCAAGTAACGTATTTAGAAGAGTATTTGGAAGTATTTGGAAAACACATAACACATTTAAAAACTCAATTTAAACAATTATCATCAATAATCGGAAAAATATCCGAATTCTTTTGTATATGATCTACAGATTTGTATGTATACTACATAGTATGCTAAAGTTCAGTTGAGTTAGAAAACGCATAGCACAGTTGTAAATTCCCCTTCAACAATTTCCGTCAATAAACTGAAATGTAATCGAGATCTTTTGTGCTGCCCTGTATACGATCTATAGAATTTATACATATCAAGTAATAGGCAAAAAATTAGTTTAATTTTAAAACATACCACAACTTAAAACGCGCTTCCAGCAATAGACAGTACTCTAACTCAATTCTTTTGTGTCCCTGTAAATGAACGATGAATGTTATGCACACCATATTCTATAGTAAGTATGATGTCGCATCATATATTATTCAATTTTAGTAATTATTCCCCTCTCATTTTATTCCCTTTTCCAAATTTGTTCCCTTTTTCATTATTTTAACGCTCAATGTTCTACAAAAATACTTTTTCATTTTCCTTTCCCACCATTTTGTTAAATTCAATGTAACAAATTTCATTCCGTTTATTCTAATATCCTTTTAATTCAGTTACACTAAAAATATTTCTATTCTGTCCTATGTAAAGGAAAACCGCTACATTTACCCTTTCAAATAGCTAGCATAGGATTTATCATCTGCCATCTCCTTATTTGGTCACACAGTTCTGTTGCTAACTGATTTCTTCATACACACCCTTTTAATTACAATGATTCCCAAGCGCATCTGAATAACTCCGGTCCAAAAATATCTAACGTACTTATCAAAGTCATAACAATCTCTAAGGTTCGCGGGTTGTAAAGATGTTGTAGACTTTAGTTAGCCGTGAAAAGTGATCTTGAAAATATATAGTGGGAAATATTTAATGCAGGTTCTTTTAGAAAAAAAAAATAATCTCTGGAAGAAAGATTGAGTCGAATGCATCTATGAAGATTTCGAAGAACTTTTAATAACAAGCACAAGAACAGGAGCATAAAACAGGCGAGTGGGTGGTGCCTTAATGTTCGTACAATAGACTCAGAATCTACATGTTTCCAGGCCGGCAATCAGAGAAGGAATGCTCATACACATACGCTGCAAATTTCTTCGTTTACATTTTTTCTGGCATCATACATTTGGCGAGAGTACATGAATCATAAAGTATCCGTTAATAAGGAACATATGGATAACTGTTTGAACTTATAGCCAAAATAGTAATTTAACAAAATTAAACACCGCCAACAATTACGTTACAGAAGAATTTTCGCATCCCATGAGAAGTTCCTAGATAGACAAAATAAGGAGTGCTGAATAACCTTTTATGAATCAGAAAGAAACAACTGCATAATGAAAAAAAAAATAACGAATGTGAAAATGAACAGAGTTAATTTGGAGGCCGAAATATTTCTTGTAGTTTTTGTTTTTATCCGATTTAAGCGTTTGATCGCACGTCAGGACTAAAGATGAGAATTTGCATGGGAGCAGAAAAGCTGATCTAATTCTTTTATTTGTTCTGAATAAGAACGCAAAGAGCTTAAATAAAATTTATCAAAACTTTAATAAATGAATTATAGAAAGGGAAATTTATTAAAGTAAAAAAATAGCTAATTTAAAACTATATGTGATTTCACATCACACGGGTTCAAGAATGCGAAAACTTTTCCGAGCCCCATTTGTGTGGTTTTGCATTCCCATACATGTTGGCTACCGCCAATATATTCGTTAGGATAATTTATGCCAAAAATGGCTCTGTTCTCTAAATTTTTAATTGTCTTTATGCTCTGTTTGGAGAAACGATCGCCATATTGTAACCTTTTGGCGAAATGTAATTTCATTCGACTTCATGTCATGATACGAGAAACAATCACTTCTCTCGCTAATCATCTTGCTTCTAACATGTAACATTTTCCCGAATTGTGTTACGGGCCCGGGTGCCCTGCGCTGCCGTGGGCAGCCAACGTTTTCCTGTACTTGTGTGCAATATCTATAGAACCTGGGATTTATTAAAATACCTTCATCTACTCACGTCTGCCTGTTCTTCTAAATGTGCCTATTCTTATTTCTTCCGAATTTCTAGATTTCTTAGGAAGGTAATGATGTTTTTAGTCATCGAAACACTCATCGTATCAAATCCATTTTACCACGACCAAGAACTTCATATTACATAAATTTTGGTGCCAGTCACCAGAGCACTAGTACAGGAATTTTTACGACATGGTACTCGGGAATGTTCAAACTTTGTAGTAAAAGAATATCAATAAGAATAAATTAAAGGCACGGCAGACAAAAAACTTTGGACTGAATAATATTCATGGAGAAACTGTTCACCTCTTTATCGTGACTTATACGTCTGTTCTCATAATATATGAGTACATATTTTCTGCAAATCTACCCCAGCCTGTGTCTAAACATTCGAAATCATCGGAATATAGGAAAATATAAATCAAGAATGTCTTAAATCGAGAAACTGTTCTTGTTTCGTATTCAACGAAGTCCATGTTCAGAATTCAACTGTATACAGAATTCCTTTTTCTCGTCGCCTAACGAATAATTTATCGGACAATGTGCTGATTCTTCGTATACTAGGAAGAAAATAAAAACTTAAAAGTATCATCTGTTTCCAGCATAAAAGAAAAAAAATCGGTGATTCTTATTGTTTAATGCGACCGCAAAAGAAACTGTTTCTGATGACGATAAAAAGAACGAAAACTTTTCCTATGTTTCTAAAGTGAAACATGCGTCCCGAACTCCGACCACTTTTGGAAATGGAGCCTATTGTTTTTTTTTTTCTCCCCGAGAGAGAATACTTTCTTTAGGCGAATATATAATTATCTATCAAGAAAATTTTATTTCTGTGATCGTCAAAACCACAAATCGCAGAAATGAACTGTACTTGTAGCTGAAAACTTTGCTCAAAGATCGAACTACTTAATTATCATAGTCGAAAAGTGTAACTTCAATAAACTGAATAAATCAGCAAACAACTGTATGTCAAGGGACTCATGACTTAAGGATCATGACTCAAGGATCATGACTTATTATCAACGCTTTGCGATCAGATGTTTTTCCTTTGCTTCTGAGTTCCGATTTTGTGAAAGTGGATTATTAGTTTTTTTTTCTCATTCAGTGGACTTTATCAATAAGCAAATTCAAAAATAGCGTTTAATTTTTAGTTTTTTTTATGTGTGCAATTTAAGGTAAATAATTTTTCTTTAATTCCTTGGTTATCGGATCTTGAAAGGTATGTACAATATTATTTATCTTTTATGTGATAAAGAAAAGGTATAATATTCATTCATAAGTATTTCTTAATAGATATTTAACTTTTGTTTATGATGTGTATTATTCTTCTATAATCCTTTATTTTAGTATCAGTTTGCTATGCAGAATTTCAACATTTTTTAAATATGCTACCGCTCATGCAAGTTTTATCTAAAGGATTTTTTTAAATGAAATTTTGAATTTTTCTCATTATAAGAAAAAGTATAGGTGTATTGTTTTGTGCAAATTTTTGGTTTTGTTCACACTTGTGTATATTGGATGCATACAATATACTGATGTTATGTTTGATGTTTCCTTGTGAATGCTCTCGCCTGGTCCAAGTTATTTCATCAAGGGAATTTCAAATATAGCAATCTTGTTGTGAACATTATCTTTTATATTTTATGGGGTATTTGCATATATATACACAATGTTTCTCTCCTCACATTAAAAAAAATGATAAGAATAAGAATAAAACCTAAATCGTCCTAATTTTCCATTTATGTTATTCTTCTTTCACGCAAATATTTACAATAACTGATAATAATAATTGTCACATTATTTTAATTCTAAATTCTAAATTATCTTTATTAATTAACAGCAGTTAAGTATTTTTTATAGATATATGTCCGCATCTCATGACTTGTGACACTTATCGATTTTGACAAACCGATTTTGACAAGGACAGAATCTCATTATTCTAGGATTGACTTTGCATTTAACATGCATACAATATATAATTTTTTTCTCTCCAATCATTTTTTATATTGTGTACTTGCATTTATATTTGATTTTGTGTTGTTGTTGTTGTTTATTATTGTATTTGGTATTATATGCTATACTATATCAGTGTTTTCATTTTATTCGAATAAGCATCATACATTAATGAGATAAATGCATCATCAAAATAAATTAATTTTCTTTAATAACAATACAAAGTATAATAATCTTGTGTATTGGATCAGTTAGTGGACAATTTTTTCTATGTTGCAATAGGATACATGTTGCCATATATATATTTCTATTTGTAACGAATTGTCCTTTCTTTTTAATATATGCTTTGGATGCATAGTTACAGTGATTCAAAATTGAGTGTTGACATTAGAAGTGCTCACACAAAATAAACAGGTAATGAGAAATGGCAATGTTTGCATACAAACATATTACACACTTACAGTTTCTTAATAGGAATTCCATATTCGTAGGATATTATCTAATTTCTTATCTTAATTTTATATTCTAAATTTATATTGTGTTGAGGTAATATTTTCCTTGCATCTTTTTCACGGTACCAGAAAAGAGTGTAAGATCTTGTCATTTTGTATTGATTTGAATTTTTAGCGCTAATTTCCATCAATTCATTCGGATCAATCTTTGATGATAAACTTGGTATCACTTCTTCACAATACATTTTTAGTTTTTAATTCATTGATTCTTTTTGCTGTTAAATTTAAATATAATTA
The DNA here is from genome assembly GCA_963931845.1 of Maratus michaelseni. NCBI lineage: Eukaryota > Metazoa > Arthropoda > Arachnida > Araneae > Salticidae > Maratus > Maratus michaelseni. The sequence continues at coordinate 15,370,221 of OZ007598.1, forward strand.
TAATATTGTGGTTATATTTTGGCAAGAAAACCTAATTATTACACATTCTAGACATATATACACTCTGTTTATTACAAATTTATACACTTTATTTTTTTTTTCAAAATTGCTTCTTTAAACTTTAATTGGTAAATAGATAACACTTGATATGACCCATTTCTTTGTATCGAAGTTTTGATTTACACACATGAATAAACATAACTTTGCTTAAATTAATATGTTCTTTACACTTTAAGGTCACTTTTGTCACGTTAAAACAATTTGCAGTACTTATGTGTCAGATATTTCTGGCCATGTATAAAATTACCTTTTAAGTTTTTTTTCCCAGTGCTGATCCCATGTTTTAATAAATATATAAGGTTTTGTGTACAACATTTTTGCACATATGTTAAAGGTGACTTTCCCTTCTCAATTTCTTTACACATATTTATTTATGCCATATTTATTGCCATAATTTCTAAGAAGTTTAAATATTTCAGGTTTGTATGTATTTAGTAGTTTAATACATAATTGACATTTTTGTTGTTTATTAATGTTTTGAGCATTAACCCTCAAATATATATATTTTTTCTGTTTCAAAAGAAAATAGGATATATTTTAAGATATGTTTTTCATTATTAGATACAGCCATGTTAAAAAATTTTTAAGGAATCATTAAAGTAATATTTTTCTTCGTTTATAAATATATGGCACTGCTTACCGATACAGCAACTGATTAATTAAAGACATTTTCAATATTTTATTTATACATGCCATATTTTCTTTTATATTTAGATAAATTTTATTTGTATGATGGCAAATGTTTTCGTGTATTTTTATTAAGTTGATATATTTTAATTCATGTGTATTGTTTTAGTAGCATTATTCAAGAACTTTTTATACAACCTAAGTAGACTTTAAGATCTTCTGCAATCTTGCGTTATTTTACGCTACTTTTCTATATCCAATAACCAGTTTTATAATCTGCAATGGTTCCTCTTTTAATTAATTACACATCATTCACTCTCCGTGTCAAAGTTACCAGTCATTATTCAGTACCAGTTTGTACCAATCATTGTTATACTTTTTACCATTCATTTATATAGATATAAAAAAAAATCTGCTCAATTTCATATTCTTTTTGCATGTCACATATCCTGCATTTGATAATTTCATGGTTTATATATAAGTTAGTTACACCAAACTATATCAATTAGGTACATAACAGTTGTTATACATACCATTGTTGGTAAACAACTAGACTTATTTACCTGTTGCATTCTCAATAATGCTGATATTTTCATGGTAGATTAATGGTGATAGTTTTCTTTTTTATATAAAATGCATACAACAATCAATATTCTTCTTCATCTTTTACATACTTTTTACTTCTAACTCCAGTTTAATAAACAGACATAACTTTCATTAAATTAAATATGTTTACTGATGCAAAATAAATGGTGCATTACTGAATCAGGCCTTAATGTTAATTATATTTAATATTACGATTCTTAGAAATCTACTCAGATTTCCGTACAATGCACTCATTTCAGGAAACTTTCATGTTTAATGCATCAAGTATTTCATCCTGTAAATTTACACAAACATCTTACACATAATTCTATCATCTATACTTAAAGTATTCTGTGTTATCATTCAAAGTTTTTTTTACTAGTCAATGTTACACTACCAATCAATGTTTCAAGTATTACCAGTAAACCAACGTACACATTTTACCAATCAAGGATATAAATACATAGTACCAGTCAAAGTATTTGCTGCACCATTCAATGTACAACTAGTCTTTTCACATTAATTTTTTTTAATTAACATCTGTTTCTTTGACATTACATACTTGTAGGGGTTCTTATTACACTACTCGTAATATTCAACATCATTCGTTAACACAATCTTTGCACATGTATCATCTCATCATGTTTTCCATGTAACTTTAAATTAGGTACTAGTTATACCATATTATTATTGGAGGAGTTCATAGAATTCGCTATATGCACCAATTATGGTTAACAACAATGTACTTAGTTACCTACTGCAATCGCAACAATTTTGGTACTGTTAGTTATCATGGTAACATACTTTTTCATTATTCATTTCATCAGTTACTTTACTTAAACATTTTCAGTCATATTTACATTTTCACATTTTTAAAAAAATAAATAAAAATAAGTTAAATAACCTTTTTCTTGCTAAATTTTGTTTACAGTTGAAAAATAAAAAAAATGTACACTACTGAATCACGCCAGTATGGCAATATTATTATTTTCATAATTATAGGATTTTATAGGAATTTTTTTTCCTCTTCTTGTAGTGCACGTCGCTTTCATGAAATTATTGAAATGGAGGCATTATTTTTCATTCTGTAGACATACACATTTTTTTACACATTTCCTTTTCTTAGATGTATAACACTGCATTTCATCAGTTTTTTTTTTTCGTATTTAATTTTCAACCTGACATATTCTTTCAAAATTTGTAATTCTTTTTTCTTCTAGTGTTTAGAGGTATTTATTCAGTTCTAATGTAATTGCAATTTTGTTGGTATTAAACCAGTTAAATCTTCTGTCGAAGATACATTTATGGTTGCAATCGAACAGTACATACATACTTTCTAATACACTTCTCAGTTATATTTTCTTTTACATTTTTTCTCTGTTATAAGTAATATGTTTCTATTTCTTTTAATTGATAGCTTCTATTTCATACAATCACATTTTCATACATATCAATACTTAATTAATTGTGTTCACATTTTTAATTTTTTCACATAAATGTTGTGTTTCCTCACTTTAATCAACTTTTTTATTCAAAATTTATTATTATTTTTCTTTTCCTTTTTAAAGGATTTTAACAAACATTGCATGGTTTTTAATGTTGCTCATACTTAACATACCACTTTTCTCTACATAAACAATCATAATAACACACTTTTTTAAATTTAAATTTAGATTAATTTTCTTAAAACAACAGAGGCCAACTTTTCTTTCTGTTTCAAAATATCAGAGATTTTTTTTTCTAACATTATTATCAAATATCGAGTTATTTAAATTTGTCCCGTATCTTACCATTAGTGCAGAACAACATATGTTGTTATCTTCATGTGTCATTTTGACAACATGTTTGTAGATGGTAGGTTGTGATGAGCATTCCTAGATATCATCCGTTATGGGACAATTTTTCCACTTTACACATTTCACTCTTTCCCAATATTAAATGAATAAATAAATAAATAAATAAGATATGCAGATATGCAGTATGATCTACAAAGTGATACCGAATTTTTGAATATGTTACATTATTCTATATTTTTCTTCAATACACTTAATATAAAAGATATACCCACTATTTTATTTATATGTAACTTGTATTTTCAGTATTGTTTATACAGCACAGTAGATGCCAATTTAAAAAAAAAATGTGTCATATTTTTGGCCTTTTTAACTAATGAAACAGTTTTTCATGCTTGGCCAAATGACCTATGAACAAAGTCTCAATTGCATATAGTACATGCAGTATAGGTCAAAAAATAGTCTAAAAGGAATATATTAAATATAAATGTGCACTGTTATATCTATATTCTTATAATAATGCTTCAGCTGATTTTTGTATGAGACATATATTCTTATTGAATTATTTCACCGGTGTACATATTGAGGTACCTCATCAAAAGAAGAACGTTCACATTTATGTTTCATGTCATATTATTCAATTATATGCTTTTCTTTTTTGTATTTTATACCAGGATTGCACGGATTTTTATTGCTTATAAACTACATGTTGGTATTATTTTAAATGTGAAAATATTATGTAATCTCTGAACAGAGCATACATACCATGTGACCAAATTTTTTTCAATTCTACACAAGGAGGAGAAATATATGATGTCGCATCATATATTATTCAATTTTAGTAATTATTCCCCTCTCATTTTAATCCCTTTTCCAAATTTGTTCCCTTTTTCATTATTTTAACGCTCAATGTTCTACAAAAATACTTTTTCATTTTCCTTTCCCACCATTTTGTTAAATTCAATGTAACAAATTTCATTCCGTTTATTCTAATATCCTTTTAATTCAGTTACACTAAAAATATTTCTATTCTGTCCTATGTAAAGGAAAACCGCTACATTTACCCTTTCAAATAGCTAGCATAGGATTTACCAACTGCCATCTCCTTATTTGGTCACACAGTTCTGTTGCTAACTGATTTCTTCATACACACCCTTTTAATTACAATGATTCCCAAGGGCATCTGAATAACTCCGGTCCAAAAATATCTAACGTACTTATCAAAGTCATAACAATCTCTAAGGTTCGCGGGTTCAAGAATGCGAAAACTTTTCCGAGCCCCATTTGTGTGGTTTTGCATTCCCATACATGTTGGCTACCGCCAATATATTCGTTAGGATAATTTATGCCAAGAATGGCTCTGTTCTCTGAATTTTTAATTGTCTTTATGCTCTGTTTGGAGAAACGATCGCCATATTGTAACCTTTTGGCGAAATGTAATTTCATTCGACTTCATGTCATGATACGAGAAACAATCACTTCTCTCGCTAATCATCTTGCTTCTAACATGTAACATTTCCCCGAATTGTGTTACGGGCCCGGGTGCCCTGCGCTGCCGTGGGCAGCCAACGTTTTCCTGTACTTGTGTGCAATATCTATAGAACCTGGGATTTATTAAAATACCTTCATCTACTCACGTCTGCCTGTTCTTCTAAATGTGCCTATTCTTATTTCTTCCGAATTTCTAGATTTCTTAGGAAGGTAATGATGTTTTTAGTCATCGAAACACTCATCGTATCAAATCCACTTTACCACGACCAAGAACTTCATATTACAGTAAGCCTCAGTGTTTTATATCAATTTCAATGTGTTTGAAATAGTGTAATATAATTAAAATTTACCGCAAACGATTTTCCCCCACGGACCGTAATGTAACGGAATTCTTTTGAGTGCCCCTGTAAATTACTATAAAGGCTACATACTTCCTTTTCAATACCGAACATGCTGTAGTAAACCTTATTAACATATATCAATTGCATGGCAATTTGAGTATATTTACGTCAGTTAGAGCCATGACAGAAAGAGCGAATCCATAAACACTTTTCAAATATGTTGGAAAGTGTTAAAAAGAAACAGTAACTAAAAACAGTATATAAAATTACAATAGTTTAAAACGAGTTTAGAAGCAATATAAAATATGCAATGTATTTCGAATTATCTTCGTAGATTACTAACTTAGTTTAATTTTTAATGTAGCCTCTCGTGAAAAAAATTTTAAAAATTAAGGAAAACAAACTTTCTTCATGAACACTAACAAAGCAAATTTTAAAAATTAAGGAAAACAAACTTTCTTCATGAACACTAATCAAATTTTAAAAATTAAGGAAAAACAAACTTTCTTTATGAACACTAACTAAGCAAATTTTAAAAATTAAGGAAAAACAAACTTTCTTCATGAACACTAACTAAGCAAATTTTAAAAATTAAGGAAAAACAAACTTTCTTCATGAACACTAAGCAAATTTTAAAAATGAAGGAAAAACAAACTTTCTTCATGAACACTAACTACACTACGAACCGGTCATTTGACCGGTACTGAACGAAAATATTTCGATTGGAACTAGAAATTTCTTCATAAAATAAATAAAATATAAATAACACAGAAATAAGTTAACCCTTTCAGGGGCAAGCAATTTTGTTCCTGTAACGTCGAACTTACACCGGTATTTACGAAAGAATTTAGTTCAAATTAAGGAAAAGCAATTTTTTCAAATTTTCCCGACAAAGTTAAAAAAGTAAAATTTCATTAAAAGTTTATGGTTCGAATCAGATTAAAATTAGGTGGTTATAATATATACCACCGCCCTTCAAGGGGTTAAATAGTTTTAAATAAAAATTTTAGCGTGAATTTTATTTATTTATTTTACTTTTTTTTCTTTTTTAATAAAATTTGAATAAAATTCCCGGTTGGGTAAGTGTTAACAGAATGCAATACCTAGTCACATACCTAGTATAAATCCACAACAGTCTTTTGAAGCGTTACTGTTTAGATGGACGTTGAATAAGGAAACCAACAAATCGCATTAGAAAATCCATTCGTATCTATTCCTTCCTGTTAAATGGAATGATTCTGCTAATTGAAAATCAATACACTAAAGAATACACTATTAATACACCGAGACGATTATTTTCGTTTAAAATGTACTCAGCATTTCATAAATTTCTAAGTTTGACAAAGTTTGTAATATTTTCTTACTGAATCAATCTATATAGCTCAAAACATATCGGCATACCACAGCAAAATTTGATACATCCAGTCACATTTCGGTTAGAACACTAGCAGCAGCTGTTTTCACAAACGCCTCTCGAATGCTTATCTCTCTCTGAAAAGCATTTATTGCATCATGTATATCTTTTTATCTTCATTCCTAAAAATAGGTCAACTTCGGATTTTTTTTTTTTTCATAGAAAGAATAAAGTAACACATAAACTGAATTTTTCCATTTATTATTCATACTTTTTACCAATAAATAAATAAATAAATTATTAAACAATAATTATTAAAATTCTAGAGATATGGTACATCACCCTGCGCTGTGTAGTCCACAGCTTGTCAAAGTCATCTGAAACAAACAAAATCACATTTTTCAGAAAACATCTTGAATTAGTGGTGGTGGTGGTGGGCGAGGGGGGGGGGGGGTATGAAGCTATTTTGAATAAAATTGACCGAAATTTGGTCAAACAAGTGTTATTTTTTCGCCCTTTTTTTTCTCTAATTTCAAAATGGCTTATAAAACATTATTATTATTTTACATGTGAAATGCTCATGGATCCACAAAATAGATGGGAAGTATTTTTAACTTAGTGCGAGTGGTCCGCGTATTCGATTTTTAGGTGCGTTCATAATTGTATAAATACGTAGCACCTATTGTCGTCTTCTGGTCTGGTCCGTCCATCTGTCTGTCCGTCCGTCCGCATATAACAACGCAAAAACTACCCAACCGAATGGTTTGAAATTTAAGATATATTATCTTTGCAGAATTTTGTAGAGACATTTCAAATTTTATGAAAATCGAATCGAAACTTTAGACGATATTAATAAATATATTTATTAAGAAATTTGAATTTTTTTTAAAAAATCGGTGCTTTTTTGTTATAGGCGCTTCCGAAGTTTAATCGTCAAACGACCGAGATACTTATTCTATTACAGAAATTAATCTGCAGACGATATAATTCATTTCACAGAATTTAAAATCATCAAGATCTGAATACTTATATAACTAATGTTAGCGAACTATGTTCGCTAGAGTGGTCACTGCGTTCACCGGACTTGACTCCATGGACTTCTACCTCTGGGGATACATCAAGACACAGGTGTATGTGACTGAACCTACTTCTCTGGTTGATCTGAAGCAGCGCATCATCCTTGCTTGTCGCACAGTTACACCTGCTGTGCTCCCACGTGTCCAGGACTCAGTACTGTTACACATTCAATTGTGCATTGCCACCAATGGAGAACACTTTGAGTAGTATCTCTAGTAGATTCCGGTATTTGATGTATTCATTTTTTATAGTAGACCATTTTCTAATATGATAATAAATTGATATTTATTTTTTCTGTTTAATTTCAATATTTCATTTTTCGTTTTGTATACGACCCCTGGAAGTCAGCTCAAATTATTAGATGAAATAACCCTCTTTGGTGATACACCGATTTAGCCATACCGGCTAAAGGTTGTTTTGCCGTAAAAAGGACATTACACCCTGATTTCGATCTCGAATTACTCTAATTCAGTGGTTCCCAACCTTTTTTTAGCCGCGCCCCACCAAAACATCTCTAAAATGATGATGCCCCCCGCCCCCCTATAACATATAATTCTTATAAAATTTAAAAAGAATTTACTCCTGATAGAGTCAAAAGCATTTAACATTGATTCTGAAACGTGCCGAAGGTAATGGATGAATCAAATATTTTTTATAATCATCTGATACTCCTCGTAGTTTCCTGGCACACGGTCGTCACGTATGCGTGATGTATAGAGTGCTCGGATCCTTGATTAGAAAAATCAATAATCTTGAATAAAACATTTTTGCCTTATTTAATCGCAAAATTTCTGCGATTAAATTACGCAACAATTTCTAATCAGAATAAAACGTGATAAAAGATTCTGTAAAGGAAGGTCGTCAAGTAATTGTTAAATATACACTTGAATAGTTTCATGTGTAAAATTGATTTTCATGTGACATATTGCAGTGCGACTCATTCAATAAATAATCCAAAAAGTTGTTTAAAATTCTAAAATACTTATAAATCAGAAAAATTATTAAGAATTTTTAAATATGTAAAAGTATCTAAATATCTTTAAAAATTTTCTCTATAATTATTCTGGTAGATATGTATTTGAAACTTTTGAATGGATACTTTTTAAAAATTGAATAAAAAACTTATTTTTATTTATATTTTTGAAATTTGAATGTGTAACTTTTGTTTTCAGTTACAACATTACTATTAGAAAAACAATTCAGAAGGTATGAGTTCACAGAAATTCCGAATTATCCCCTTGAAAAGCTAAATTGCCCCCCTGAAAAGTCAAATTGCCCCCCTGTGGGGCGTACGCCCCCCGTTGGGAACCACTGCTCTAATTCATTTTTTAACTGATCCCTGAATGAAAGACAAAATCATGTGAAAAAAGCTCAAACTTTGAAATTTAATAACTGTGTCAATTTTTGTCGTACAGAAGTCAAACTTTTTGTGTTGTATTTGTTATGATAGGTGCAAACATTTACTAAATATAATTATAGGGACCGGGGGACCGTATAAAAAGTTAGATTTCGTAATTTTTATAAAATTGATTTTTTTACTTTATTAACGCCTCAACATGAATATTTACCTCATTTTAAACACTTTTGTAATTGGAACTATATGTCTACAACCAACGGTTGAGAAATTAACGGTCGGTGATAGATAACATTTTGCACCCTGTATATACATACATATTTTTTTAGGACAAAAATAAGGGTTACAAACTTAGCTCCGGGCCCTTAGTTTGTTGGGTCCCTAGGCTTCAGCCTACTCAGCCTATTTGGTAATCCGCCACTGCTTGTAAGTTGCCTGTTAATGATACAGTAAAATCTCCATAACGGACACTCCCGAATAGCGGACACCTCTATTTAGCGGACACATTTGTGATCACCAAAACTTGTATATTGGTACATTTTTAACTCTCAATAGCGGACACCTCCAAATAGCGGACAAATTCTGTGCTCCCGAGGTGTCCGTTATTCAGAGGTTTTACTGTATATGTATTCTACCTTCTTTGCACTCATCGCCATTCCATCTTGGTCGCGAGCGGAGACGCAAGCGTACTTACATGGCCTAAACTTTTAAATATGTTTTCAATCTTTTTTATCTTTGACACTGATGATGGAGCTTTAGAGGCTTCGAAACAGTTGTTTGCTACTTTATATGCATTTTATTTGGGCTATTTTTTTTACGTTGATCATTTATTTTAATATAACGGCACAAAGTTAAAATAAAATATATATGATTAACGTGTTCTAGCGTTCTGTTTAATTTTCATAAAACTTTATTCGTTATTTTTGAAGGGGGGGGGGAGGGGGAGCAGGAATTTAGCTGTTTAGAGAAAATGAGCCAAATACTTTATTTACATACGGATCGCTTCATTTTTTTTAAAGCTTCAGAATAGCGGTTTTTAAACTGTGGGCCAAAGGTTTCCACGTAGGGCCCGACAAATACGGTCGCCATCGCCATTGGCGACCAAAATATTTCAACTAGCGATTGAAAGCATCAACATTAACCCTTTGTGATTCAACAGCTCTGATTTGAAAAATATTTACTCAGATGTTAGAATCATTTATGTAAAAAAAAAAAAAAAAACAAGATATATGAAAAAAGATTATGTTTTTGATTTTTTTTTCAGCCTTCAGAACTGTTTAAAAAGTCTGAAATTCTTTACGGATTTACAAAAATTTATGTAAAACATATGTAGCTACTGTAACTAAACTATTTGTGCGATCAAGTACCATAAAACCAGGGTTCGTAAATATCATGGTATTTTCGAAAATATCAAAAATATCCGATATTTCCAAAATAGTCAAATTGAGAGTTAATATAAATTAGACATTAAAACATATGTCATTTAGCATGAAAACGTAATAAAACAATACAGTAGGTGATCGGTTAACGAACTTAATCCGTTCCAAAACAATGTTCGCTAACCGAATTGTTCGTTAACCGATCATAGATTTAGCATAGAGTTGTATGGGAATTCAATTAATTCGTTCTTAAAAGCTAAATAATATAAAACAATTAATATATTTTCTTCCTAAATTTATTTAAATGTATTAATAATAAAACATACATTACATACAATACATATAGACTTGTCCTTCCTTGAATCATGCTTTTTTGAGTTTGTGGGGCATTAAATATTTGACAAAAGCTCTTTTTTTCTTTCTGTAGTTTTCAATCTCCGCATTTTAATAGGGTTAATACACGTCCGCATATAATATAGATCGCAGTTTCGTGGCTTTGTCCGTGTTGTGCCGTACTCAAAAAATATATGACATGCCCTTTGTAAAATCTTTAACGATCACATTCATTGACTACAGCATTAAATCATATCAGTTTATCACTTTGACATGTCAAAAACTTCATTAGTTCTCTAAGAGATCGTGTTTACTGCAGAGCCGGTAAAGCTCAAGTGGAGCTTGGTAATTAGGAACTAAATTTCAGTTAAAATAATTAGCTTCCAATTAAAAATATTTCTTTAAAAAGGGGACGCAAAATATAAAATTTAATGATTCTGTACTGTTCATTCTAATTTGAGGGCCCTAAAATGTAGGCCCCGAACCCACGGTAGCCCTTGAATTAATTAGGCCATAAGTATACAACTGTTAAAATGTTCTCCAAGTCAATAATAGTAGATGCAATTAAATACTACAGCTCTGCAAATATGAAACAAAGCATTGCTTCTTCTTAGCTTTGTTTTGTGAGGTGTTCGTTAACCGAACAAGTGTTCGTTATCCGAACATAAAAATCTCTCGCAAAAGTGTTCGTTAACCGATCTGTTCGTAAACCGAACAGTTCGTTAACCGATCACCCACTGTATTCTAAATGTCTTTTTCTATTTTTTTTTCACTTAACAAAATTTAAAATCAACTAATTGAAAACAGACACAATTTGCTTTTTACACTCACAAAAAACGAACTATTAAGATTTAGTAATAAAGTTTTAAGAAAATTTTATGTTTTATACAACAAAATAATTTGTTTTTATTAAAAAATTTGAACATAAATATAGTAAGCTCGGTTTGCTTAACTGAACAAAACAAAATGAGAAAATAATTATTTCCAGTGAAGCTCAAGTTTATCTAAATTAAATTAGTGTATTAATTAGCGTAATATCTTTCAGTGGCTTTTCTAAGTAAATATTGTCCCACATAATTATTGATTCTACATTTAAAAATTCAGCTTCAAACCTAAAACTTGATAAAGTTTTTTTTTTTTTTTGGTGATGGGGGAAGGGGGGGGGAGGCTAAAAAAGCCACTATAAGAGCAAAAATTCTTTGACTACAGAATGACACAGACAATAACAGTTAAACAATTCCTTTACACTTGTTTTGACTGAAAATATCAAACATATTATACACAATATTTTGAAAATAAATATCAAATATGTAAAAATATCAAAAATATCAAACTTCATGATATTTTGAAAATAAATATCCTATATATATCATGATATATATCAATGTATATGTACATTGATATATATCACCGAACCCTGCATTTTCATGAATAAAACATACTTTTATTCATGAAAATATAAATTGATTTTGGGAGTGCAGTTTGAATAGCATTTTTTATGCCTTTTTAATGTATTCAGAAGGGTCTAAAAAAAAAGAAACATTTTTGGTCATAACATTTTACAATGATGTATCTTAATTACCGTAGTTGGTGTTCAGATTAGCCCCTTAAGAGGCTACTTCACTCAGACGAAAACACCCGCTCGCTAATGTTAATCCTATGGAGGAAATATTTTAAGATATCTCGTTCGCATTTGAATATTTTTGAATGATTTTTTTTGCATTGATAGCTGCGGTCAATCTCTATGATTGCTCCTTTTTACTTCTTCGATTTTGATTACAAGTTTTTTTATTAAGATACTTTCACTTTCGGAACCGGTTTCGAATGTGAAAGTATCCTCAATAATAAAAAAAAAAACTGCAACAAAAATCGAAAAAGTAGAAAGGAGCAATCATACAGATTGACCTCAGCTATCCAATGAAAAAAAAAAACATTTAAAAATATTGAAATGCGAACGAGATATCTTAAAATATTTCCTCCATAGGATTAACATTAGCGAGCTTGTGTTTTCGTCTGAGTGAAATAGCCTCTTAAATAGCCTCACAAATAGCTGTCTGGAAATTACCTGAAAACACGGGATAATTTTCAGACAGGATTTTATTTTATTTTACTTTTATTATTAATGCTAATTATCTGAAAATGCTACAGCATAATCACCAAGCATGAGATGATTTTACCAAGCAAAAATTAATAAAAACAGTCATCGATTCCCGAGTAACTGCAAAAGTTTTGTTTTTATCTGAAAATTACCCCGGCCTGCCCTAGTATTTTCCCTGAAAAATTCCTTGACCCGTAGGAACCCTGTATACGGTGTTTGTATTTATGTATAAATGAACTGCAGTTTCATTTCGTGGCTTTTAAAAAGTTGAATATTTAATTGAAATTAAGAAAAATAACAATTAAATGTAAAATTCAATAAATAGATTATTATTTAAATAAATAAATTATTATAAATAAAATGCATTTATCAAGATTATAAGTAAGTTTTATTAAAAAATAGTAATTATTAATGATAGAAAACAACAACAACAACAAATTTCAGACTTCTATACTAAAATTTTATAACCCACATGTTACAATTAGTATTCAGTATTCTTATCTAAATGATAAATATTACATATGCATTTAAAAATAAAATTAAAATCTGAAAGTTATTAATCAATCCAATAAAAAAAGATTTTACTACTACAATTATGTACTAGGACGCTGTTGATGTTTACTTTTATTATTTCGTAAGTGTTTTTAAAAAAATCACCATTTAAAGCCCTCAAACAGTATGGGTTTAATTTTTATTAACACTTTCCAACTTAGTTGAAAAGTGTTTATGACTTCGGTTTGTCTGGTCTTCTGTCCGTGCTCTAACTCCCGTAAATATGCTCGGATTGCCTGGCAATTTTTATATGTTATTATCATTATCTATAGCATGTTCCCTATTTCAACGGAAGTATGTAGCACTTATAGTTTTTTTACAGGGACACTCAAAAGAATTCCGTTACATGACGGTCTATGGGGAAAAATCATGTGCGGTTTGTTTTAATGATGTTACACAATTTCAAACACATTGTAATTGAGATATATCACGAAGGTGCATTACAAGAAGTTTAATATGGAATAGGGTGTGCTTAGCACTTATAGTTGGTTTACCTAGACAGTTGAATTAATTCCGGTACATTACGTCTATGGAGAAAAATCGTTTGCTGTTTAATTAAATAATGTTTCACTATTTTGAACGCATTGAAATTTATATATATATCACTAAGATGCATTACATGAGGCTTACTACAGAATAGTGTGTGTACAGCAGTCATCGTTCATTGACAGGGACACACAAAAGAATTCTCTACTGTCTATTAACAATAATTCCTGGAAGTGCACTTTAAGTTGCTGAACGCGATTTTAAATTTAACTTACTTTTTGTCTATTACTTGGTGTGTATAAATTCTGTAGATCCTATACAGGGCAGAACAAAAGTTCGCGAACACTTTTCCGTTTATTGACAGAAACTCCAGAAAGATAATTTTAAACTGTGCTACGCGTTTCCTAACTAAACTAAAATTTAGCATCCTATGTAGTATATATACAAATCTATAGATCATATACAGGGCTGAATAAAAGTATTCGGATATTTTTCCGAATATTGTATATGTTGGAAATTCCTGAAATTACGTTTTTAAATATGTTATGCGTTTTCCAAATTGTTTACTTCGATGTTATCTTTCAGTTTATTAAACGGTAATGATTTGTAAAATTATTTTGGAAGCGTTGGAAAGTGTTACATAATCTATGCTTGACGTATGATTTTTCGTTCTTGTTAATTAATGATCCAATATAGTAAATAATAATAATAATGACTAAATTAAAGGATTCAAGGATAGCAAGTTTGAATGGAAAAACACACAATGCTATTGTAAAGCCGATTTAGTTCAGGGAAAATAAGCAGTTTTGGATATTGAAGGAAGATAATACAAATTTTTAGAAAAGAATAACAAATTTGCGATTAATTTTTATAATAAACATTGATTTACGGATTTTCTTTGAACGAAAACAATCCAATTTTATTGACAACTGAATCATTCAATCGAATGCATCTTAGTACGACAATACGATCGATTATGTTTAACAATCGGTTTTATTGCTAAAGTAATCGATAATGTAATTGATCATGTTTATTTCCCGCTTTCTCGGTTATCTAATATTTTTTAAGTACTCTTGGTATCGTGAATACCAGATAATCAGAAGAATATTGCAATCACGTCTGACTAAAGTTGAAAAATTAATTTAATTTCTAAAACTTTCGTATTATGAAGAGAAATTAAAAGGGAAAATAAATGACGAATTTAAAAAAAATATTATTTAGAGCTGAGTTTTAGAGCGCAAACAAAATAGCGGGAGTACAGTTCGATTATTGCGTTCAGACAGTTTCAAAACTTCGATTATAGCTGACGTATATTATTAATTATACGTACGTCCTCGGATTTCCATAATTATGAGATCAACCTTGAGTAGCGAAAACGAAATCCACCTTTGCATTGCTCCCCTTTATCATTTCCCATCTTACTGTGGCGAATGGCGAACCGCCAAGTTCCCGCCATTAGAACAATAATATGTCATGACTGAGCCAAATACAGTGTCTCACAAAAGTGATGGGACACTTGTGCTTTATAAAAAGAAACTGCAATAAAATAAATAAACAAACATGTGCAAAAATTTTTTGGGTGTGTTTCATATTTAAAGTTAGTAACAATTATTACATAACATACATTTTGTCAAAATATTAAAATATTAATTTAGTAAAAATACAATTGTTCAGAACGGAGCAAAAAATGGCTCACATAAGTGATGGGACACTTACTTTTCCATCAAATATTTATCCAAAAATTTTACTTTTTAAAAGGTTTTAATATTTTGTTGGATTTCCTTTTACTTTTAAAACATGATTTAATCTTTTTGGGATGGATTCGACTAATTTTTTTGTGATTTCTGGAGTGATTTTACCCCATTCTTCTTGAAGCACCGATTTTAGTTGTTGTTTTGAAGAAATGGTGTGTTTGCGAATTCTTGATTCCAATTCTTGCCAAATATTCTCTATGGGATTTAAGTCTGGAGATTGTGGTGGTGTTTTTATTATTTCAGGACAGTTATATAGCAGCCAGAGTCTAACGTTCAGAGCAGTGTGCTTGGGGTCATTGTCCTGGTAGAATTTAAAATCGTTATGAAGGTTCAATTTTCGTGCTGAAGATTTCAAATTTTGCTTTAAAATATCAATATACTTGTACTGATCCATTATACTGTCAATAAAAACAAGATTACCAACTCCAGCGGACGACATACACCCCCATACCATAACTCCTCCTCCACCATGTTTTACTGTTGGTACCAAGTTCTGTTTGTGAAGTTCTTCCCTGGGTTTTCTCCACACCAAGATTCTACCGTCAGAACCAAATATATTAAATTTACTCTCATCAGCAAATATAACTTTATTCCAGTAATCAGAATTCTTATTTATGTTGGATTTTGCGAAAGCTAGTCTGAGTTTTCTATTCTTTTCACTTACGAAGAATTTTTTCCTGGCTACTCTACCGTGATATCCAGCAGATCGAATTACCCTTCTAATAGTTTCAGGATTAACAATTATTCCATATAATGCTTGTAAATCAGCAGCAACTTTTGAAGCACTAATTCTTGGATTTTTTTTAATATTTCGAACGATAATTCGCTTTATTCCATTGGATAGCTTTGATGGTCAGCCAGGTCTTCTTTTATCCTGAATCATATGATTCTTTTTATATCGTTTAATGATATTGAAAACTGTTGAACGACTCAAGTTAACTGTTTCAGCAGTTTTTCTAATAGATTTTCCACGTTCAATATGCAAATTAATAACTAATTTTCGAATTTCAGGCGAAGTTTCTTTTCGTTTAGCATTCATGACTACACAGAGCTAAAAAACACAAAAATTCCAAAACAAACTGGAGAGAAATACTGCAGACGATTTTATAAATTATTGCCAATTGCTTTTAAGTAAAAATAAAACCCCAAAAAATATTTTTATTGCTTATTTCAGACGATTTTTGTTGCATATATAATGGTGTCCCATCACTTATGTGAGCTATTTTTTGCTCCGTTCTAAACATTTGTATTTTTATTAAATTAATATTTTAATATTTTGACAAAATGTATGTTATGTAATAATCTTTACTAAATTTAAGTATGAAACACACCCACAAAAAAAATGTGTACATGTTTTTTTAATTTATTTGATTAGTTTCCTTTTGTAAAGCACAAGTGTCCCATCACTTATGTGAGACACTGTACGTAAAAAACAGATAACAGTTTTAAGTCATAGATAAGCATTCATTAAATAATTGTAGGTTTCTAAAACTTATAGAAAAGGAACAGATATTATCTTACCCTGGTTAGAATATCGAATATCTCTTGGGAAACGCCGAAAGTCCAAAAATATGCACAAATTCGAATGTATACGATGCGAAGCCTGGCGAAATACTTATCGTTTGTTTTTTGAATCGTAGTGAATGAACTTCTACGAGAAGAAGGAAAGGAACTATCCCAATGCTAAACGGTGGTCCGAGCGATTGCCGCTCAGATCTCAGAACTTCCGTAATTGTACCCTTGTGACGTCATAAGAGACAACCTTCAACCCTGATGCCTTTCTGTATTTAAAAAATTCTGTATCATTTTAATATCTCTTTATCAGTAGAGCAAAATCTGAAAATTAAAGTCAATTTTAAAATTCATCTTAAAAATATATTGATGTTGCAAAAAGCGTAACGCATTTAAAGGGGTGTTTTGTTTATACTGGCTTGCGTTTTTACATTTCGCAGGGATGTTTTAAAATGCAATATTTTTTTTTTATTACGGTCATCGTTCCGGTTGAGTTAAAATAGAAAATTTCAGTTCGGTTTTCGTTCTCTTTTTTAAAAGTAACGATTTTCGATTCACTTTCAATTTTATTTCCTTAAGAAATAAGGATTTTTTTTCCGGGTTTCGGTTCGGGTTCGAATTCTTGACTTCAATAAACCTGAAAAAGATATACACTTAAGATAAATCAAAATATCGTCATACGAAATTATGAAATCCTTATTTTCTTTTCGCGTTTATCCGGAAGAAATAGGAACTGGTGTACTTATTTAACAATTTGCAAATTAGTCCTATAGAAAAGAAAGAAAGAAAGAAAAGAAAAGAAAAGAAAAGAAAAGAAAGACCAAGTGGGTAAGTGGGATCGAAGATCGCTCAAAGGGTTTCGTTTAATATTCCTTTCAAAACACTTTATCCTTTCTTTAATAAATCCAAAAAAAAAAAAAAAAAAAAAAAAAATTAATGTTTTTTATAAAGTAAAAATTTACCAGTCTATTTTTTCGTTTTTTCCGAATATCTAAACCAGCCCGATAGCGGGTAAAACCCGCTATTATATTCTGTCATAATACTATCTGTCATGCGGACTCAATGCGATATTTAAAAAAATAATTTCAAAATTAAACATGTTGTACACCTTCAAAATGTTAAACTATGCGAATATTTCCATAATCGGATTTTTATCACGATTCAATATGTTTCTCAAACTCATATATTTACTATTCTCTATTACTCATATTGATACTTGCTTTGTATTATTCTCAAACATTTGAAAAATTCGTTAAACTTCCAGTATGACGTCAGATTAATTTTCTTTTTAATTCTCTAATGACGTGATATTAGTCTGCTTTGTGTACATATACATACTCATACTCCTTGTATTATTGAGAAATCTTTGAAAATGTCCGTTTTATTACCATTATGACGTCAATCATTTTTATTTCATATTAATCTTTTTTTCATCTGGTGAAACTTTTTATTTCATTTTCATTTTTCACGTAGAAATCGTCTGATAGAAAATTAATTACTGTAGACAGAATTTCATCTAATCGTGGATTTTTAATTTTTGGCATCTACTATAAAGAAAAATGTTTAAATTTAATAGGAAAAGGCTGTTAGAATTTTGTTTTTTTTATATCTATTTATTAAAATAATAGGATTTTTTCAAATTTTAATACTTTGAGCTTCATAGCTGGTATTCCGTTATATATACGCAAAGTTTCAACTCTGTAAGTTACATAGTTTCTGAGAATAGCTCTGTGGCGGACAGACAACGGAGCGGGAGCAATAGGATTTCGTGAGATGAACGAAACCCTAAAAACAGTTGTCAGTATTTATTTGTCTTTCGTAGATCGTGTTTATAAAATGACATTTTCTAATTCATTGAAGTGCATTATGGCATTTGACATTACATATTTCAGGCAGTGGGTTATTTAAATGGAGGTTCAGAATCACAATAAAAAATTACGAAAATAAAATATGTAGGTACGACGTGTTAAAAAGGAGCGTCAGATATTATGAAAATCACCTTTACTCAATAGATGGCGCTGACTTTCGCATGGGCGAATAACTTCTGTTCTCGGCAGCCCTATTTTCTAGGAAACGTCACTTCCCGTTTGAAGCCGATTCTGAGTAAACACAGAGGCTCTGTGCCAAGTAAATGTAAGTTAGAAGATTAGAGATTAGCTTTTGGTTATAGATCTGTATAGAGGATGGGTTTTGGTTTTGGACTTTACTTTCTGGGGACTCCGGAACAAGATGGCTTAATTCGGGCCGGGCACAGTTGTGAATATTTCAGCCCATGCAAATCTCAGCGCGGTTTAAGCCAGTTTTTTAATTTAATAGATATCGACTGGTCAATTGTAATCTCATGTTAGTGAGAGAAACACAGGGTTTAGCTATAATTAAAAAGGGATTTTGTAATGTAACAGGAGGAAAATAGCTGCGCTAAATAACAATAACGCTTTTAAGTTAAAGGATCTAGATTCAGAATTTCCGAAATATTGATATGTTTTAATTATATTTCCTCAAATTTGGAGTTAAATTGCTAATGTATTTAGCTATCCAAATTAATGGTTCAATGTTTTTTTTTTTTTTTTTTTTTTTTTTTTTTTTTTTGGGGGGGGGGGGGGGAGCATTGTACATCAATATTTCTGCTTACCCATATCAATAGAAACCCAGTAATCCGAACCGAAATTGAAAAAAAAAAGTAATCAAGATTAAGCGAAGCTTTGTAAATATAAATTTAATTAAACACAAAAAATATTTAGAATTTTAAATATATGATAATTATCAGTAAATATATTTTATTAAATATTATTACATAATGCATTTGTTTTATTTTCTGACTTAATTTTTTTGCATATACGTTTTATTTACTTAAGGCTGTTCTGAAGTCCAAACTGTGCACTTTCTGACACATTTTTTAATTGATTTTTTTTAAATTCCTACTATTAGCTCACACTCTCTCTATATATATCTTGTTCAAATTTTCAATCGTTAATAAAATGTATTCTATTCATCCACTCAAGTTCAAATAATTTTTTTTAAACTTGTAGTGGATGACACTTTATGTTAATACAGTTTTTTCAAATATTAATTCATTCATTAAATTTAATTAATTAATTTCAGTTTTAAATGGGAGAAAAAAATTCCTCCCATTGTTTTCATAAATGAAATGAAAGATTTATCCCAAATGAGTGATGCCACAGAAATAAAATACCGCAACGATGATTATAAAATAATGTTCAATAAAGATAACATGGGACATTAATGCTGCACGGGTTTATTTTATATATTTATGATTAAAAAGTAGGAATTGACTTTTTTTTTTTAAATTATATTACTTGTTATTCACAAACTTATTAAGAAACTATGTAATATATATTTTTTTCATTTTCCTGTAAAGGCAAAAGATTTTCAAATAATGCTGTCAAAGTTGTCATTTTAAACTGAATTTTAGGACGTGACAGCGCAGGAAAGGAACAAATTGCCGTCCTTAGACAATAATAGCCTATAGCTCAAGATGTAATTCCTTTATTTGAAAATAAAGAACTGTTCAATCATTTCAATAATCATGCTTGCAAGTAGTATTATGCTTTTATGCTTAAAAATGAATCAGAAAATCGCTAGCAACAATACATTTACTAACAGTACCATTTGATACACGTGAAAGCTATTCTACGATGTTTGCATAGCTGACAGCTTTTACGCTGTTTTCCTTCTACTATTTTTTAACATCAAAATCACCTTAAAGTAATAAAAAATTTAAAACACAGTTTGATTTATTACAGGAATTATATAAACTAAAAATAAATTACAAAATAACTGTGATAAGAGACCGATTTATTTTTTAGGTAGATTTCGTAAGAAATACTACCTATTACATTCTCACCTAAGTTGGAATTTTTGAAAAATTTTTGCAGATCTACGCCGATCATGACTCCCAGAACCCAAAACCACCCCCAGTTCAAAACTTTATCTATCTATCTATCTATGTCACTTTTTTATGGACACGATAACTGCAATAATTCTACACAAATCTCTTCCAAATTGATACATAAAATCAAGGGGCATAAAATCTCGGTCAAGTTCGTTAATGGGCAAAATCGAACCAAGGGGGAGGGGGGGGAGGGCTTTTTGTGAAAACAGATAAAACCCCATAATGTCTTAATTATGATACGTATCGAATCCGTTTAAAGTTATTATTACTTCTAGGAGAAGGGCCGAAAATGTATGTATGACAGATTTTTGATATAATTAAAAATGGCCCCGAGGGCGGGAAAAAAGGGGGGTTTTAGAAGAAAAAAAATCATAACTGCGTCAATTCACAAGATATCAAATCCGCTTAAATGTATTAGTAATCCTCTTAATATTATCTAAAACTTTTATATTGACAAGTTTTTTATAGGACCAACCCTTATAGCAAAAAAAAAAAAAAAAAAAAAAAAAAAAAAAAAAAAAAATCCCTGCCGGCTCCGCCTGCAAACACGTTATTTTTCGAAGTAGACGGTTCCAACTCCCGCATCTTTTCGAAACTGATACATAAAATCAAGGGGCATAAAATCTCCGTCAAGTTCGTTAATGGGCAAAATCGAACTAGGGGGTGGGGGGGGGGCTTTTTTTTAAAATTGAAAAAAAACCATTATATCTTAATTATGATACGTATCGAATCCGTTTGAAGTTATTATTACTTTTAGGAGAAGGGCCGAAAATGTATGTATGACAGATTTTTTATATAGTTAAAAATGGCCCCGAGGACGGGAAAAAAGGGGTGTTTTAGAAGAAAAAAAATCATAACTTCGTCAATTCCCAAGATTTCAAATCCGCTTAAATTTATTATAAATCCTCTTAATATTATCTAAAACTTTTATATTGACAAGTTTTTTATAGGACCAACTCTTATAGCAGAAAAAAAATCCCTGTTGGCTCCGCCTGCAAACAAGTTAGGTTTTGAAGTAGGCGGTTCCAACTGCCGCATCATGGCAAAAAGGTCATTTCTTCTGCAATTCCCAACATACAGGCGCCCCACGATCTGCGTCTTCGAAATCTACCAGTGCCTGTAGGCCGAGCAGTCAGGGATTTTTCATATATAAATTACTTGAGTTGCAATTATACCTAATTGTATGTATTTTAATATTTTATATAGGCTTTCATTTTAAGAATAAAAATTTATGTAATTTTTCATATTAGAAGTTTTAGATTTATCATACAATGAGTTATCATTTCTGACTTCCTTGTACTTACATATGCTTTAAAATTTTACATGAGTTAATCATATGTATTATTTCTGTTGCCAACATCCCTTTTTCTATGCATTTACAAAATGCACAAAAATGAATGACCTATCATTCGAAAGGTTTTTGAACAGGCTTCTGAGATAGTATACTCACATTTCTTTAAAACGCGTTTTTTGATTAAAAATTACAGTTAATTAAAAATTATATCAGCATTTTTTTTTTCAATGAAATGATTTTTTTTTTCTCAAATTATTGTTGCCATAAAAAATATATATATACTACATTATATTGTGCATAACAATAATTAAAGATAAATAAATAAATAGCACAATAAAAGATAAAGCGGGACGCACGGGTTTATTTTATATTTATGATTAAAAAGCAAAATTCAAATTCAAATGTTTGGAGAAAAAGACACCATCGATCGATCGAAGCAGTGGTATTTTACGTGTAGTCTAAAATGTATGTTATGTTATATTATATTAAATTCTATTTTATATGTGCTCAATTTATTTTTTTTTTGTCCCGTGTTTTTCCCGAAGTGGATGACGTCATCTTCCAATGAAGTTAAATTACGATTGTTATTTTTTTTTCTCGTGCGTGCCTCTTGATATCTTTGATTAGTTTTTACTTCAATTTTGATGGGATGAATGACATGATATTCTGGCTTGACTAATGTTGTTTGCAGATATTTTCATCCTTAATTTTTCTTTAGAAATTTAAACTTGCATCTAAAAAATATTAGACTGCAGTGCGAAATCATCGCACAGGTGTACTGGTAAATTTATAATTACCTTATCTGTAGAATTTATATTTTCTTTGGTACACGTACATTTTAGGATTGTGTGGCATCAATTCATGTGTATATTATATCATATTTAAATCTGCCAAATTAATTTTTTTTATAAAGAAATCTTAATGTTACTAAGAACATAACTGATGTGGCCAGTGATTCTTAGTTTTTCATTTACATTTTTACTTTTCGATCACATCTAGTGCTGGGAAAATGGTTGTAATCATTATAAAAACCTTACTATGGAAATATTTATATATCTTTACATTTTGAGGATGTCTTTAAATGTTGAAGGTTTGATATTTTTTACAATTATTCCGTAATGTATACGTGAATGTTAATATTTTTTCGTTTTCAGACCATGTGTGTCTTTTTATGGTACTTTTATGATGATGCCTATATATGTATTTGTATATATGTGAGTGAACACAATAGCGTCTAAACCTTGCTTTTGATTGAGCTCCCATTTGGCGCATATGATATATCAACTGTCGTAAGAACTGTACTCATTTTTATCGGACAACGTGTTTAGTGTTTGATCATTTTTTTTAAGATTTCGTAAGAAATACTACCTATTACATTCTCCACTCTGCTGGAATTTCTGGAAAATTTTTGCAGATCTACACCGATCATGACTCCCAGAACCCAAAACCACCCCCAGTTCAAAACTTTATCTATCTACCTATCTATCTATCAATCTATCTATGCAACTTTTTTATGGACAAGGTAACTTGAAAAATTCTACATAAATGTCTTCCAAACTGATACATAGAATCAAGGGGCATAAAATCTCTGTCAAGTTTGTTAATGGGCAAAATCGAACCAGGGGGGGGGGGGAGGCCTTTTTGTGAAAACAGAAAATCCCCATAAATCTTAATTATGATACGTATCGAATCCGTTTAAAGTTATTATTACTTCTAGGAAAACGGCCAAAAATTTATGTATGACAGATTTTTGATATCATTAAAAATGGCCCCGAGGAGGGGAAAAAGAGGGGTTTCAGAAGAAAAAAATTCATAACTTTGTCAATTCACAAGATATCAAATCCGCTTAAATGTATTATATTAATCCTCTTAATATTATCTACAACTTTTATACTGGCAAGTTTTTTATAGGATCAACCCTTACAGCAAAATAATAATAATAATAGAGCTGCTTATAAATAAATAAGACATAATACATTTTACACATTTCACGCAATTGAATAATCTATACTATACAAAGAATTCATAATGTAGGTTATACTTTACAGTTTCCTTCGAAATACATATCCGTTTCCTTCAGAAATTAAAAAAAAAAGTGTTCGAGGATTCAAGAGTGCAGCCGATTATAAATAAATAAGACGTGATACAGTTTACACATTTTACGCAATTGAAAAATCTACAAAGAATTTATAATATAGGTTTTACTTTACAGTTTCATTCAGACAGTTTTTGTATAGGAAACCAGGTTCTAATCCATTTATTCAAATACAGAGTATTTCACTTCAAGCCGAACTTGAATTTTTTTCCCAACTTTAATTATAGTAAAGATATTGTTACGATATTTTTTATCAGACTTACACTGCTTTATCTGAAATATGATATTACGAAAAGTGGTAGAAACGAAATTTGTATTAATTTATTTTAATTCACATAGAAAGCCAAAGTTAAGAGCGTTATTTACAAGTATTAAAATTATAATCTTATTTAATAATTCGAAACAGATTTTTTTCCCTTCTCTTTTTAGTGTGAAGTTTACTTGTGAGAAAGTAATGTTCATAAAAATAGGAATAAAGTTAAAAGTTAGAGAAAAAATTAAAATTGAGGCAGCATTTGTATTAAATATGAGATAAAGCGATTTTAATATTTAACCTTTTAATATTTTAACCCTGGAACATTGGAGTATTCAGCCGACCGAATATTCGGTATTCGGCTTACTTGTGTGTGTCGAATTTACATTGGGCGCAATTTACATTGTTTAGACGTTAAATTCTCTTTCACACAAAAATGTACATTAATTTCTTTCAATTAAAAATTGTGTACATCTAATGCAATGTCAACTAAAGGTAACAAGGAATGAAAACTATTTTTTTAAAGGGAAAAGTTATACAACGAATGTATTTGAAGGGAAAAATCAAAGAAACAAAAATCGCCTGCTTCACTTTATTTTTAGAAAGTAAAACTTTCGCTAACAGAAAGTTACCCATTTTGAAGATATCCCTTCGCAAACCTAGTGATACTGAAAATTTGAAACCTTCGGAACATAGAGAGTGGGTCAGGAGGTCAGGGGTCAACCAACAGTTCCCTTTCCCAGATTCAATAAATGCTTTCTACAAAGCAGACAAATTTCCTTTTACAGAGAGAAAAGCAAATGACCACAAATGTAACCCCCCCCCCCCCCCCCTCCTCCCGTTCTCTTCCCTTTCAAAGGCAAGCGTAGAGAAAAAGGTGATATCGGAAATCTCAACGGAAGTGTTTTAGGGTTGCTGAAAATTTGGAAAAATTTGTCTTTCTGACATGGCAGCTGGGAATGAAATTACTGCAGCAAAGGCAAAAATGCTTGTTGAACGATATTTTTTATATAATATCGTGTAAAAAATACCCCTTATTAAATTTATAACAAGATAATGACAACAATTAACAAGAAAATATATAAAAACTGTCTGAAACAATCGTTTTGTAACCTATGCCGAAAATCTGCAGTACCCGTAGTGCCCTCTGGTGAAATCTATTGGAAACAAATTAAAAATTTTTAAATTTAAATTAAAAAAAGGGTAATTACATCTCACTTATGAAATTTGCGTCGTTTCAAAGAAATAAGTCATATTTATCACCAAAAATTTTTTTAAATAAATCGGTTCAATAGTAAATGCGCAATTCTGATGTTAAAAATATAGCATTAGCAGTATTAGGAAAATATAAGTGATGATCACCCTTAACCAGGGCTGAAACTAAGATCTTTTTTCACCCGGGGCAAGCACGAACTTTGCCCACCCCCTCCCCTCCGTTCCAAAATATATTGATAAACCGAATTTTTCGATTCATTGCTTTTATTTTTTATTTTAAATATGAAATAATTGCTAGAAAGTATATTAATCTTAATATTTTTAGGTTGGTTTGTCTAGAAATCAACCTGTTGAAATCATTTCATCTTGTCATCACGATAAAGTCCGAAATACTGAACCACTTCGAACGTAACTGGGGCAGTAAATTGATCGATCTGCCAGTACCTTGAATGAGTTCATTAATCAAGTATGTAGCTGTTATAATTCGTTTACAGGGGCATCCAAAAGCAAATAATAATAATAATAAAACAAAAAAGAATATTCAAAACTTGTCATCACGATAACATCCGAAATACTGAACAAATTTAAACCGAATTAGGACAGTGTATTAATCTTGCAAGTATCTTGGATGAATTTGCTAATCAAGTATTATTTTGGTGCCCCTATGTGGTCACCTAATGAAAAAAACCCGCCCCATTGAAAGCAAAGAGTATAAAATCAACGAATACTTTTTACTTTGTGTTGCCCAATTGCAAGTGCTTTTTTCTTTAAACTTTCGTTTTTTTTTTTTGGTACGAAAGAAGAATCAAATAATATTTTGGCGTCCCCTTCTACACTGGCGCCCGGGGCATATGCTCCCTTTGCTCTGCCTTAGTTTCGGCCCTGGTTTTAACATACAGGTTAAAATACAATGTGACAAGCAATGCAAATAAGGAATGCAAGAAAGTGCAATGCAAGTATAAGAAATAAACAAGCACTCATTGGAGAAAAATTTGTATCATTTTACTTTCTACAAAAGTACGGAAGAAAAACATGTGGGTAAGTGTGATCGAAAATCGCACAAAGGGTTTCGTTGAATATTCCTTTCAAAACACTTTATAGTTCTTTAATAAATCCCGCTATTATACTCTGTCATAATAATATCTGTCATGTGGACTAAATGCGATATTAAAATAAAAAATCAATTTCAAAATTAAACATGTTGTATAGAGACCTTCAAAATGTTAAAATATGCGAATATTTCTATAATCGTTTTTTTTTTTTTTTTTTTCAATACATTCCTCAAACTCATATATTTACTATTCTCTATTATTCATATTGATACTCGCTTTGTATTATTCTCAAACATTTGAAAAATCCGTTAAACTTCCAATAGACGCGGCAGCTCGAGAAGCGCAAAAAACGTGACCAGAATTGCTTATAACTCGATAAGTAATCCATTTATCAAAAAATGGAAAACTCATTTCGTTTCCAAATCGCTTCCATAGTCCGGCCTGCCAATTTTTATGTCTTTGCGTTTAGAAAATGAGTCAGAAATTTTGCGTTGTTGAGCAGGTCAGATGAGAACCACCTTAATTGTTGTTAATTAGTAAAAATTTTCATTTTTTATATTTTGTTTTATCAAATACCCAATTTCCTTCTGTGCATAATGGCGAAATGTGACTCAGACTGACGTTTACGTGAGTAAGAGGTATAAAACATACTTTTCCGTGTTCTTCAAATTGGGACCTTGAGAAAGCTGCATTATGACTAAGAAATGTATGCGGTGGCTTTAGTAATAATATTATAAATACGTTAACATACAACACTTCATAAAATAATCGTATTTAAATTTTATAAGCAATATAGTTATAAGTACCATAAAATACATGAATAACGAAATTTTGGGGATCTTCAAAATTAATTTGATATAGGGAAATTTTGTTATCTAAAATAATGCAGATATATGTTTGTGCGTGTGTGTCTGTCTATGTATTGGCAGTTTGGTAATGTATGTCTGAAGTTATGCATCTCCAAGCCAGTTTTTCGATTATTTTATTAGATATTTTTATTTACATTTTTATGCGATTTTTATTTATTTATTTATTTTTTTTTAGTTTGGCGGCGATTTTTCCACATTAGTAAATGGAATCCGGTTTCAATCTTTTAGCCAAAAATACTAAATGTTGTCCTCTTTTCAATAAAGTTTATTCGGAATTCGTATAGCGGTTTTTGAAAAAAAATTTATGCGATTTCTGCATCCGGTCGGGTTGAGGCTAATTCTCTTCGGCGCGAGTCGGATAGTTTTCGGGTTGAGTTTTGATGCTTTCGGGTTGGGTTCGGTTTGATCCGACATTTCAAATGAAAGCCCTGAATACATAAAACCAGATGGCAGCACCATATAAATTTTCACAAATTTTTTTTTTCTCTTTTACCTGAAAACTTGGAATACAAGTGAAATTTTTAAATATTCCAATAATATAATATATATATTAAAATTATTTAAGTTAAAAAATATTTTTAGTAAATGAATTTATAGTTTTTATATTATTTATTTGTATTTTTATATTTTAAATTAGAAATAGTTAAAATCACAATGGTTAAATTAATAACTGCTACTTTTAGAAAATTAACTGTAATTTTAACTTGTACGTTTGAATTCACTTATTCACTTTACCATGTGCTTAGCACTTAACATTTTTGGCTTCGGATTCTGGACAAATTGATGTTGTAATGTATAGATTTTCTTTGTCTTCCTTTGTATTTATTTGTTTATAAATGGATTTATTTTCTTCCGTTTGATTTGTAGTGTTCTATTTTCAAAGGTATCCTTTTTTTTTTTTCCAATTTCTTTCCAATGATTGTTAGGGCTTGGAATTGTCACAAAATTTTGGCTTTAAGCTTGTGACAGTTACAGAAAACAATCATTCTTTGCTTATAATGTGGTTTCCCAGCCCTTGAAAAAGTAAATTACATTATAAGCTTGCATTTGGGTTTTTTTTTTTTTTTTTTTTTTTACTTATGTTTCACTTTTTGAATAAATACTTCATTTGTTAGGACTATGTTTTATAATGTGTAATTTGACATAGCTATTTGGGGTAATAATTTCATTGCATTTGGTCAGTTATTTCTGTTTCAATGGTTAATTTTTGCAATAAGTTCTTATATATATATATATATATATATATATATATATATATATATATATATATATATATATATATATATATATATATATATATATATATATATATATAATATATTAAAAATGAAAAACCTATGTATTTGAATATTAATGAGCGTGTATGTATTCATTTTTATACAAATAAAGATAAAATCGATATTACAGATGTAACTATACGTTTCCATAATAGTCTTAAAATATGGACTCATTAGTTCGATTTTGGAACGGGTTCGGGTCGGGTATCGAGTTGGCTTTAAACAGAATTTTCAGGTTCGGATATGGTACAACTTGACCCGTGCACATAGCCTGATTATCACAGGGGCACACGGGGCACGTGCCCCGGGTCCTCGGGTTTCAGTAAACTTTCCATTCATGTAAACTAAACTATCTCCTTCACTGGTAATGAAATATACTCTAAACTTTAAAATTCTGTTTCAATTAATCCCTTAGATTTAGAATTTTACTCATTCTCAATAGCATATAGTGCAGACGATTTTACCTTTCCATAATTTTTTAATGAATTTTTACATGTGTCTATAAAATATTCTTCTTAGGTGCGTTCATAATTATATAAATATGTAGCACCTATAGTCGTCATCTGGTCAGTCCGTCTGTCCGCATATAACAGCATAAAAACCACCCAACCGATTGGTTTGAAATTTAATATCTATAATCGTTGCAGAATTTGTCGAGTCATTTCATATTTTATGAAAATCAAATCAAAACTTAACAACAACGAAAAATCATGCGTCAAGCATAGATTATGTAGCACTTTCCAAAGCTTCCAAAATAATTTTACAAAACATACCGTTTAATAAGCTAAAAGATAACATCTAAGTAAACAATTTGGAAGACACATAACATATTTAAAAACATAATTTCAGGAATTTCCAACAGATATAATATTCGAAAAAATATCCGAATACTTTTATTCAGCCCTGTATATGATCTATAGATTTGTATATATACTATATAGGATGCTAAATTTTAGTTTAGTTAGGAAACGCGTAGCACAGTTTAAAATTATCCTTCTGGAGTTTCTGTCAATAAACGGAAATGTGTTTGCGAACTTTTGTGCTGCCCTGTATAGGATCTACAGAATTTATACACACCACGTAATAGACAAAAAGCGCGTTATAATTAAAATCGCGTTCAGTAACCTAAAACGCACTTCCAGGAATTATTGTTAACAGACAGTAGAGAATTCTTTTGTGTGTCCCTGTAAATGAACGATGACTGCTATACACACACTATTCTGTAGTAAGCCTCTTGTAATGCACCTTAGTAATATATATAAATTTCAATGCGTTTAAAATAGTGAAACATTATTTAAATAAACCGCAGACGATTTTTCTCCATAGACGTAATGTAACGGAATTCTTTTGACTGTCCCTGTAAAGTAACTATAAGTGCTATGCACACCCTATTCCATATTAAGCTTCTTCTAATGCACCTTGTTGATATATATAAATTTCAATGTGTTTAAAATAGTGAAACATTATTAAAATAAACCGCAAATGATTTTTCCCCATAGACCGCAATGTAACGGAATTCTTTTGAGTGTCCCTGTAAAAAAACTATAAGTGCAACACACTTCCGTTGAAATAGGGAACATGCTATAGATAACGACAATAACATATAAAAATTGCAGAGCAATCCGAGCATATTTACGGGAGTTAGAGCACGACCAGACGGCCAGACGGCCAGACAAACCGAAGTCATAAGCACTTTTCAACTAGGTTGGAAAGTGCTAAAAAGATATTAATAAAGTTTTTTTCTTTCTATTAAATCCTATCATATCGAATTAATTTAGTGATATCCCATGATAGGTAATGTTTCTATGTTGCCACAGTGATTACGTCCTATTTAAGACGGAATCCTATTATTTCCGTATTACTGAATTTAAAAACGGAGTTTGTATACTAACATTGTTTAATTAGAGCAATCCTATAATCTATCCACCGTTTTTTTGGATAGATGTTTCCGGAGAAATAGATATTAAATGGAAAAATAGTTTAAATATGGATGTCCCGAAATTTTCAAAGCTAGGCTTAAGTTTCCCATTGGAATTTTCAGTAAATGTCAACAAAAGATAAAATGTTGCCAACTTAAAACGTGCTTATTTTATTACGGAAATTAATCATATCATAATAACAGACAATATAATTCATTTTTTCAGTGAAATAATAACGATGATTTTTTTTTACATTGTCTTGTACTGGATATTTGCGCATAGTTTAATTTTAATGTAACAGAATTGTAATTAATTGTTTATAAAAATGTATTTAAACTTAATTTTATAAAATAAAATTAATACATATATTATGTAAATGTGCACATAATAAATTTTCTATTCATGCATTTTTGCATAAGAGTGTAACCACCAAAATATGTATATTTATAAAACTAGTTATAGTATGAATGCACCTCATATGTCACGTTGGACGAACAATTTCCAATCTGTTTTATAAAACTATCGCTAAAATTTTAAACTGCACATAAAGCTGTGAGCCCCAGCATGACCTGTGTACCTCGTTAATCAGGCCCTGCCCGCGTGCAGGATCCCAGGTTTGTTTAATTCGAGGTTTATTTGGTAAAACTGACCAGCGAAGCGGGCGAAGATCCGCTAGTACAAAAATAAATCATATCTGGGAAAAAAAAAAAAAAAAAAAAAAAATATTAGCAACGGAACCTTTTTGCTACGCCAAAAAAAAATTCGTTTTTTTCTTCAGCACTAGTGAGAAGTAGAAGTGGAAGTCATCTGTGACGGAATGAATTTCACCAACTATTAAGTTAAATAAGCAACAAAAAGTGAACAAAACACAACAAAGTAATTAATTGGTGAACGCAAAAAGCACACCTGCCAAAGAAAGTGAATAGAGAAAATAAATAGTGTCTCACCAACTGAATACAGCCTCATAGGTATATGACGGATTAACGGCCACCGAACAAGCCCCATTCCATTAGCGCGCCAAGTTTCTCAAATAACAAATCAACAAATTGCACAAAATTCAAAAACAGTGATAACAGCCATTAGGATTCAATGGATTGATCGCTTAAGCGTATTCACGAAGGGAAAAAAATATAAATCAAAGCCTCCAACTATAACGCACGGGTGAGTTAAAGTGACAAAACCAACAAAAATGAGTGTGCAACATCCAGAAATGTGACACCAGTAACAAAAGTTACAATGTGACAAAACCCACGATAGTGACATAATAAACAGTGGAACTCTCGAAAGAAGACCAAGTTTCAAAATGTGACAACAAGCTCTAGCACAAGCTAGAGATATCAATTTATCAAGATAGATACAAAAACCCAACCAATGATAATAGATGAGAAACAACTAACAACAGGGGTGAACCCATAAAAATGGCGAAAAACCCTGAAAGAGACAAATAAAACAAAAAGTGAAATCAGCCCATAAAAGAGGCGATAAATACTACAGCGACAACCCACCATGAACGTAACAAGCCAGCAGACGTAGCAAATATGTACGCTAATGGCGCCTGGTGCATGCAAAATCCGTCGTGGGTGCAAAGTCCTCCAAGACCAAGTTCCCTGTGAATTATACCTCTAGGGGTGCCTAGTCAGGTGAATGTCTCGTCACCTGATCAAGGTTCTAAATTACGAGACAAATTTCTTTCTCTTCTTTAATATTTGCTTTTTAAAATCTGACAATTCAACAAAGCTAATTAGAAACCTAGAACTGGCAAACAAGTAGAACTGTAGGAAACCACTAGAGAGTACTGCAGCGATGACAACAAGGCTATAGACAGATGGATCACAGCCACCGGAAATACACCTCTGTACATAATTTTAAGAATTCTATCATATCAGAATGTGGGTGCAAAACCGATTACTAAATTCCCTCTTTAGATGCAAACACCAAATTAAATGAAATAGTGTAAAAATAAAACTTTCCTCCTTTCCTCAGAAAATTTCTACCAATAGATGAAAAGTACATTCTCTTTCATAGACCGGGAGGCGGCAGCACAGACAATCACCTCATCGAGTTCACGGCTGAAATTCCAGAATTAGTTAAAACTCGATTCGCATATTAAAACGCAATCGGTCTGCCAAGTCATATCTTGGTGGAAAATACGTCAAAACCCGATTTTAGCGGTTGACTCGTAGGTTTACCATTGTGTTTTCCTTGCTTCCAGTTCTCCATGTTTTCATACTTTTGGGTGCAGGAAAACACAATGGTAAACCTACGAGTCAACCGCTAAAATCGGGTTTTAAAGTGTTTTCCACCAAGATATGACTTGGCAGACCGATTGCGTTTTAATATGCGAATCGAGTTTTAATTAATTCTGGAATTTCAGCCGTGAACTCGATGAGGTGATTATCTGTGCTGCCGCCTCCCGGTATATCAGCAGTTTAGTTTAAGCTATACCGGAATGAATATTTACAGAATTCATATATTTTTGCTACCTGTTTACTTGATGGATGACAAAACTTTTTAATTTACACTATGTTTATGACAAACGTTAACATGTTTTAAAATGATAACATAGATAAGAGAAATATATTGAATTAGTAATCTAAAACTGGTATAATATTGTATTGATTTTGGCAAACTCATGTATGGAGTAAAAGTAATTTTATATTGGAAAAAAAAATATATAAACAAGTGGGTGTGTGATCGAAGATTGCACAAAGGGTTTCGTTTAATACTCTGATAAAACACTTTATCCTTTCTTTAACAAATCCAAATAAATTTCATTTTCAAAAAAAAAAAATGTTCTTTATAAAGACCTTTAAAATGTTAAAATATGCGAATAATTCCATAGTCGGGTTTTTATCATGATTCAATACGTTCCTCAAACACATATATTTACTATTCTCTATTACTCATATTGCGATACTCGTTTTGTATTATTCTCAAATATTTGAAAAATCCGTTAAACTTCTAATATGACGTCAGATTAATTTTCTTTTTAATTCTCCAATGATGTGATATTAATCTGATTTCTGTACATACACATACTCATACTCCTTGTATTATTGTGAAATCTTTGAAAATTTCCGTTTTATTACTACTATGACGTCAATCATTTTTATTTCATATTAATATTTTTTTCAATTGGTGAAACTTTTTATTTCATTTTCATTTTTCACGTGGAAATCGTTCAACAGAAAATTAATTATTGTAGAAAGAATTTCATTATGGATTTTTAATTTTTGGCAACTGCTTCAACAGGAAAAGACTGATAGAATTTTGGTTTTTTATGTCTATTTATTAAAGTAATACGAATTTTTCAAATTTTAATATTTTGAGCTCTTCATAGCTGGTATTCAGCTATATAAACAAAGTTTCAACTCTGTAAGTTACATAGTTTCTGAGAATAGCTCTGTGACAGACAGACAACGGAGCGGGAGTAATAGGGTTTCGTGAGATGAACGAAACCCTAAAAAACAGATAAAGAACTTCTCTTGAATTTTATGTATTGAAAAACTCATCGATGTATGCTGAGTTCCACAGTAAGAAAAGAAAAAAAGAATCGTTCTTTTTTCAGTACAATTTTTTTTCCAAGATATTAAGGTTGCTCTCTAATCCAAACTAGCTATTTTCTGACATATGTTTGAATTCATTTTGTTTGAAAACGCATCAAATTGGTAGGTGCTCTTTTTAAGAAACTATCTAATCGAACTGTTTATCCGTTTTTTGGTAAACGCAGAAGATTTTTCAGAAAATGCTTCCAAAGTTGGCCTTTTGAACCGAATTTCCGGACACTATATATAAAGCAAGAGAGGAAATAAAAAAAGTGCACTGTTAAACTGATGGCATTGAGCTCACAGGCTATTCACAATAACTGTATATTATACTCTTATTTCAAAGAATAATGCCCCTCGAAAAAGGAAGAGATCGACAATAAATTAAGGGGGGGAGATTACCCCCCCCTGTTTCCCCCCTTTATACTTAACCAATGAACTTTCAAATCTAATCAAAAAAGCGCCTTACCACAATGAATCTATGCAAAATTTGAAGCAAATTGGGTAATTCTGCATGAAAAACCCATTTATAGAAATTAAGGGGGGGGGGATTAGTCCCCCGTTCCCCCTTTATACTTACCGAATGAACCTCCAAAACCAATCAGGGAAGCGCCTTGCAACAATGAACCTATAAACCAAATGTTAATCAAATCGGATAATTTGGCATGAAAAACACATTTATTTAAATTAAGGGGTGGGGATTAGCCCCTCCCGCTCCCCCCATTCTACGTAACCAATGAATCCCCAAAACTAATCAGGGATGAGCCTTATACCAATGTAATAAACAACATTTGAATTAAATCGGATAATTCTGCATGAAAAACCCATTTATATAAATTAAGGGGGGGGGGATTAGTCCCCCGTTCCCCCCTTTATACTTAACCAATGAACCCACAAAACTAATCAGGGAAGCGCCTTATCACTATTAACCTATAACCAAAATTTGAAGCAAAACGGATATTTCTATCAAGAGTTATCGCGTTATATACATACATACATACGTACATACAGAACCGGTTCGCTTTGATAGCCTGTGAGTTAAAAAACTGATGTTCTGAGACAACAATCGCTTATATCTCAACCTCAAGTTGTAGTTTCGTTATCGGAAACTGAAAAAAAAAAAAAAAAAAACTGATCGGTTACAGATGCCGTCAATAATCATGACTCCAAATATCATGCTTTTATGTTTAAAAATGAGTCAAAAAAATTCGCGTAACGGGGAAACACACACACATGCAGGGCCTGATTACCTTCGAGGCACACTCCCACCAGTAAAATTTAATAGATATATTCTTATTAAATGCAAAATTCATCTTATTGTCATGCAAAATTACTGCCATAAATAAGTGAAAAAAAAAATTATTTTTTACTGGTGGAAGTGTGCCCCGTTGGTAATCAGGCTCTGCACACATGTATACATATATATACAGGGTGTTCCGTTAAAGGGGTCCAATATTAATAGGGGTAATAGAGGAGATCACACGGAGCATAAATCAGTATATAATGCCTGGCCGGATCTCAATAATTTTCAAGTTACAGCAAATAGAATGAAAAATCGGAAATTTGTAAAAAAACCCTCATTGCTAAACTATCGATAATGCTACATAAAAACGAAGCACATATTTAGAAAGAGCAGAAAAAATCCTACGAAATGACATAAGTTGTTTTAGAATATTGAGAATTAATGGCGAGTTACAAGCTCTGAAACAGTGAAAAAATACAAAATCAAATATTTAGCAAAATAGTTAATCGTTAATTCCAAAAATGCAACTCTACCTACATCAAGGAAAATGTTATAAAATTTGGTCCATTCCGAAAGCTTTCGAAGAAGCTGACAATAAACCATATCAGTTTAATTGTATGGGAGAAATCAAGCAGTTCCCTAGTTACAACTCTGTACTGTTGCACGCTCGGAAAGAGCGAAACTCCACCCATGACGATTGTAAACACCCCGTTTTAATATCTTTCAATTATACATTTCTGATCAACCTCTATCAATACCCTTTCATTATTCAGTCTGGTCAAGTGAATGACATATTGTGCAGCTCTCGCCTTCTCTTAAAGCAAACTCCGTGACTGCTGCGTTTCCTCCATGAACTTTCAGGATGATGAAGAAGAAGTACTTTTTATGCAAATTTTCTATGTGTATAGGAAGAAAAGTGTAATAAAACAGCAGTCATCAGTGGGCGTTATGTTAAAGGGAGGCTGTTGTAAGTGGGATTGTAGTAAGTTGATGTATAATAATTATGCCGGAATACTCTAACGAAGAATATGCGGACATGCATCTGATGTACGGGCAAGCTCATGGAAATGCATGTCTAGCACAGCGCATGTACCGTGAGCAATTTCCAAGGAGACGTTGCCCAAGTTCGAAACTCTTCATAAAAATCGATAGACGATTACGGGAGACTGGATCGTTTAATACAGCAAGCATTGATGCAGGGAAACCTCGACATGTACGAACACCTGCAATGGAAGAAGATGTACTGAATATTTTTAAAGATAACCCCTCCACGAGTACACGAGCTGCTGCGTCTGAAGTCGGTGTTTCTCACCAAAGTGTGTGGCGTGTTCTGCGTGCAGAAAACATGCACCCCTTTCATGTGCAGCGGGTACAACTGTTATCAGTAACAGATTGTGCTCAGCGGACAGAATTCGTACGCTGGTTGCTTAATGTAACAGAAAATAATCCACAATTTCTGGAAAATATTTTATTTACTGATGAAGCAACATTTACGAGAGAGGGCGTGGTAAACACGCACAATATGCACACATGGTCATATACAAATCCGCACACTGTTTTCCCGTCGAACGCACAACAAAAGTTCAGTGTGAACATATGGGCAGGTGTCCTCGGCGATTATCTCATAGGACCATATTTACTCCCAGATGTACTCAATGGCAGTACGTACTTGGTTTTCCTACGGGATATCTTACCGCAGTTACTGCAAAATGTGCCAGCAACATTGCGCCACAATATGTGGTTTATGCACGATGGCGCACCGGCACATTTTTTCATAGGTGTTCGCAATCACCTCAATTCAACACATCCTGGGAAATGGATTGGACGCAGTGGACCTGTTGCTTGGCCTGCACGCTCTCCAGACCTCAATCCGTTAGACTTTTTTGTTTGGGGACACCTTAAATCGCTGGTGTATGAAACGCCTGTGGATACACCGGAGGATTTACTAGCGCGAATCGTTGTCGCTGCAGGAGACATTCCCAACTCCGTCGGAGTTTTTCGGCGTGTCCGCCAATCTTTACGACTTCGCTGTCGGCTGTGCGATTCTGTTAATGGGCGCAACTTCGAACACCTATTATAATAATGTCCGTTCGTCTGCCTTCCGACATTGAACTGTGCAGCGCAGGCCAGAAGACTATGCTTCACATATGTCATAAAGTACGTGGAATGTAATTCTTTATTTGTCATTTTTCTTTTATTTTCAACACTTTTTGGCACAGTATTTTGTAAGTCACAGACTGTGGTGTACTCAAATTGTAAATTACAAAGTTTGTATGAATTAATTTAAAATTTAGTGTCTTTTTTAAATTTATAATTAATAAAATTATTATGCTATTTGTTATTATTATTTCCTATCATAAATTATGATGCACATATACATACAATAATTGTCCATGTAAAACATGTACTGAAACTTCTTGCATAGTTACAAATCGCAATATTTTTAATTATTTCCGAATTTTCACCACCAGTTTAATTTTAAGGAATTTAACTTAAGCTTTATATCAATAAAAGACCACTTTAAAATGTAGACTATTATTGTAAAGTTATTTTGGTTCATTCAACTCTTGAATAATTAAAAATGTTGCATCTCAGAAGAAGCATGATCGAAAATGTATAGTTGAGAGTAATTAAAAAGGCGGTGTTTCCAATCGTGATGGGCGGAGTTTAACCTTTGCTAGTGTCAAAGAAAGCGGAGTTGTAACTAAGAAACTGATTAATTTCTCTCACACAATTAAACCGATATAGTTCATTGTAAGCTTTTTCGAAAGTTTTCGGAATGGACCAAATTTTACTACATTTTCCTTGTTGTAGCTAGAGTTGTCTTTTTGGTTGGTTGGTTGGTTGATTGGGGTTTTATGGCACAAAGTCCCTTTAGGGACATGCTGCGCCAAAAAAAAAAGATTAAAATAAGAACATCAAATTGAAATATAAAATCGATTTAAAACTTTAGTCATAAAAACAAGATGAATGAAAATAACACAATAAATACAAAGAGTGATATGATGATAAATGTATAGTTAAAATCATACAATGAAAATGTAACACAACATCTAATAGAAATAAACACGTTTTCACAATTAAAATATAAATAGACAATCTTAAAACTAACAATTGGTAAGACTTCACAATGTTTAAAAAATACAAACAAATCTTTACATTCAATAGAGTAACAATTATCAAAAAAAGTGTAAAATATCTAATAATACAACACAAGACTGGCATATTTACAACAGATAATTAAAAACAAAATAAAATCATGTCGGCTCGAACTCCTCAAAAACAGTATTTTCTGTATCTGAGTCATAGCTGTAAGAGTCGGACTCCATAGCCTCTTCCACATAGTGGATTAGCTGTTTGGAATCCTTCGTTTTCTTTATTAATGGGCTGAGACATGATTTTCTGCTTTTTCTCTTCACAGTTTTCCACTGTGAAGAGGTTTGGGTTGAGGTTTTCTTTATTTCTTTCTTTGCACATGATTTTGTTTTTTCTTTTTGAGTAGGTGAAACTGGTTTTTCTAGTTTGTTTGCAGATGAAGCGGAAGTTTTCCCTGACTCATGTTCGGTTGACTGTTTAAATTGACGATTATTAGGATATTCTATTTTCACAGGTTCTGATGATGGTGCCCAACGTTCTAGATCAGGTATGGCTTTTTTAAAAGTCGGACAGCACACATCACGGGTTTTCTTCTTTTTAGTGCTGGTTAGTGTCATAGAAGGATCATTTGGTGGTAAAGAGAATTCAGTTTGGGTGCTTATGTGTCTTAAGGATTTTGTTTGTTGCTTGAGTAAACTGGAATAGGAAACTCCTACAGATGGTGTTCTAGATTCTACAAGTTTTCGAGCTTCAGGATAAGAAAGTTTTTGAGTGATTTTAACTGCAAGGATTTCTTTTTCACGAGTCCAGTTTGGGCAAGAACGGGAGTATGCTGTATGGTCACCTTTACAGTTTGTACAACGTTCAGTCTTTTCGCATGACTTACCATCGTGCCCGACTTCTGCACAACGTGCGCAGGTAACAGAACCACGACAGGTATTTGTAGTATGACCATAGCGCTGGCACTTAAAACAACGGAGTGGGTTAGGTATGTAAGGTCGGACAGGACAGCTCAGGTAGGCAGCTTTAATTCTGGTTGGTAAAGTAGGACTATTGAACGTCAGAATGATGTGCTTTGTGGGAAGCACTTGCCCATTCCGACGGATAGTAATACGGCGTGCATCTATGACATTTTCTT
Source organism: Maratus michaelseni (assembly GCA_963931845.1). Lineage (NCBI taxonomy): Eukaryota > Metazoa > Arthropoda > Arachnida > Araneae > Salticidae > Maratus > Maratus michaelseni. The sequence continues at coordinate 15,409,926 of OZ007598.1, forward strand.
CTTTTAAATTTTGTAGGAGTTCGTCTTTTGTAGAGAGTAAAAGATCTGGTTCTGATATTACACCACGACTTGTGTTTAAAGTTTGATGGGCCTGAACAGAAACAGAAAAATTGCCTATTTCTTTGCAATTTGAGAGAAATTTTGAGTGTTGGTCTGAAGAGACCTCAACAAGTAAATCACCAGACTGTAGCTTTTTAAGTGAATAACCGTCTCCGAAAACAGATTGAAATGTTTTCCCAATAAGAAATGGTGAAGTTCTCTTAAAAGAACTATCAGAAAGACTGTCAGTACGATGGATAACAAAAAAGCGAGTGAATGACATATTCTGCACAATTTGTTGCTCTCCAGATAGGAGAGTGATAGGAGTTAATGTTTTTCCATCCATATTAAGGTTAAAGCTAATTCAGACCCCGGCCGCACCACCCACTACCGAGCCCAACAAGGGGATGCACATTCATGCACCAGTGCTAACCAGGGCCCATACGCTCACATGACACACCTATTTCAGTTTCCACCCTTAACGAAATGACTAGTATGTGCCTGCTCACTTGATCCCCAGCCAGTGACAGACAAGTCAGCTGACCAGCCGATTGATGCATACGGGACCAATATGCACCTCCCGTCTACCTGAAGCAGAGGCCAAAGCAGTGTGTTGGTTTCCCTCAACTGCCAGGATCCCCCTTTCCAGGGACACGGGTCGCCACGCACGGCAAACACGTGGGTGGTTTACAATTCTCCATAAGTCGATATAAACAGGATGATATCGGCTTATGCAGAATCGCCCTCACCTCAGAAGAGGAAACCACAATGAGAGTGAAACAAAGAAGAAAGAATAGACAAGAGAATGGAGAGGGAAAAAGAAGAGAGAAAGATCGCTCAGGTGCCCGGGGTTGCGAAGCCCGTGAATACCTAAAGAAGGTATCCCCCTGGGGGGAGTTGTCTTTTTGGAATTAACGATTAACTATTTTGATGTATATTGGATTTCGTACTTTTTTCACTGTTTCAGGGCTTGTAACTCGTCAATAAATATTGCTATTTTAATACAATTGATGTCATTTTGTAGGTTTTTTTCTGCTCTTTCTAAATATGTGCTTCGTTTTTATGTAGCATTATCGATAGTTTAGCAATGAGGGTTCTTTTACAATTTTCCGAATTTTCATTCTATTTGCTGTAACTTGAAAACTATTGAGATCCGACCAGGCTTTATATACTGATTTATGCTCCATGTGATCTCCTCTATTACCCCTATTAATATTGGACCCCTTTAACGGAACACCCTGTATATATATATATATATATTCTTTTGGGAACCGCCTTTTGATTAATTTTCTGTCAGCCACTTAGTTTAAGCCAACTCGGGATGAACATTCACCGAATTCATATAGGCTTCTACCCACTTGATGAATGAACCACTTGCTACTTGCCACTTGATGAATGGCTGTTCAAATATAGGTATACAATCTAGAGTAATAAGATGAATGGGATTGTCAGCAGCCGTGACTGGTTGCGAGTTGGGAGAATTTGGCGAAATAAATCTCACTGCTGCTTTTTCCGCGAAAACTGAGGCGAAAGTGTTTCAATTCGAAATTTGAGAAATTATTTTATATACCTTATAAAAGGACTCAAATAAATATAAGTTCATATTAGGGTTTTTCGAAATGTTAGTTGTTGACCTTTTAGATACGTAAATAAAATTTTCAAATACTTTTCAAATGAAAAAATAAGTTAAAATATTGACACAAATTAGAAATATATTAAATCAATGACACTATACGTTGTTATCACCAGTACTTAAACATTGTAATCATACTATATATTATTTATGTTGTCAAAATTCCCTTTTTCTAAGCAAATAAAAAACGCAGAACGATAAATGAGATACCACATGAAAGGATTTTGAAGCGGTTTCTGACATAGTACACTCACATTTCATTAAAACATATGTCTTTTGATTAAAAATTGCAATTCATTAAAAATTAAATCGTCATTGATTTTATAAATGTAATGAAAGGTTTTCCTCAAATTAGTGTTGCCACACAAATAAAATACAGCAACAATGATTATATATATAAAAAAGTTCAATAAAAATAAAGTAGGACATAGTTGCTTTACGGGATTATTTTATTTATGATTAAAAAACAAAATTAAATTCAAATGCTCAACTTATTTTTCTTTATCCCATGTTTTTTTCCGAAACAGATGATGTCTTATGGGATTGTCTACACATTGAAATTGTATCAAACTTTAAAATTTTCCATATTAATACTAATATTGACATTACATTTGGATTCTTTAAAAATTTTATATCTGGATACCAAACAGGAAGTCATTCGGTGAAGTAGTTTAAAAAATATGCCGATTTAAAATTTGGAACTCCTAATGTTATCCCTTAACTACTGTTAGCGGTCTTATAGAGACCGCTGCTTTTTAGGTGCGTTCGTAATTATATAAATACGTAGCACCTATAGTCGTCGTTTGGTCCGTCCGTCTGTCTGCATATAATAGCGCAAAAACTATCCAACCGAATGATTCGAAATTTAATATATATAATCGTTACAGAATTTTGTCGAGTCATTTCAAATTTTATGAAAATCGAATCAAAACTTAAGGGGGCTCAGGGCTTGATAGATACCGAAAACCATGTAAACAGAGCTCTCGCTTCGAGTCCATATAAAAAGAAAAGTATTCAATGTAAATAATTTAAACTTTCTGATATTTTTAAGGTATGTTTGTAGTCTTATAAAATTATAAAATAAAGTACTTCAATGTAATAAAATTAAAAATATAGCAAAATTTATGTAACACAATTTTCGAAAAAAAAATTTAGGTGTCATATCACTCCGTAAGATATCTTAACGTTGAATTGACCTAACAACCTAATTTTTGCTTTAAAATGACCAAGAAACTTTACTCTATAGAATGAATTAAGGATATAACCACCACTCAAAGGAAACATTATTAAAAAAAACTCTCAAATTTTAAAATTTTAAAAACTTTAAAAAATACTCAAAATATTAAATTATTTAAAATATATTAATTCATTCTATAGAGTAAAGTTTCTTGATCATTTTAAAGCAAAAATTAGGTTGTTAGGTCAATTCAACGTTAAGATATCTTACGGATAGTGATATGACATCTACATTTTTTTTCGAAAATTGTGTTATATAAATTTTGCTATATTTTTTATTTTATTACATTGAAGTACTTCATTTTATAATTTTATAAGACTACAAACGTACTTTAAAAATATCAGAAAGTTTAAATTAGTTACATTGAATACTTTTGTTTTTATATGGACTCGAAGCGAGAGCTCTGTTTACATGTTTTTCGGTATCTATCAAGCTCTGAGCCCCCTTAAAATGATATTAATAAAAGTTCTATTAAATCCTATCATATTGAATTAATTCAATGATATCCCATGATAGGTAATGATTTTAGGTTGCCATGGTGTTTACGTCCATTTAAGATGGAGTCATATTTACGTATTACTGAATTTTTAAAAATCGAATTTGTATACTAAAATTGTTTAATTATAGCAATCTTATAATCTACTGACAGTTTTGTGGATAGATGTTTCCGGAGAAATAGATATTAAATGGAAAACAAATCTAAATATGGATTTCAAGTTCTGAAATTTTCAAAGCTAGGCTTAAAGTTCCCATAGGAATTTTCAGTAAATGTCAACAAAAGATAAAATGTTGCCAACTTAAAATGTACTTATTTTATTATGGAAATTAATCATATATAGACGATATAATTCATTTTACTGAAATAATAACGATGATTTTATTACGTTGTCTCGTATTGGATACTTGCGCATAGTATAATTTAAATGTAATGTAAACAGAATTGTAATTAATTGTTTGTAAAAGTATCGAAGCTTAATTTCATAAAATAAAATTAATATCTATAATATGAAAATCTGCACTAATATATCCTTCTATATTAAAAAAAAAGTAATCTGGAACTGAGCCAAAAACGAAATGGACCAATCAAATTCTGCGTAGATATTCCGGGTTATTCTCATCGCTTTTTTACTAGGGACTTTTTTGAGGAGCTATTACTTTTTTTTCTAGCCATCTACGGATTCGAAAATCATACCACCAGATGCGAAATATAACAAGCTTTCAGAAATTAAAAAAATTATCACGGTCGGACAATAAAAACTCAAAAAATCCTTAAAAATCGAGTAAAAAATCTTTTATTGAAAAAGTCATTTTTTTATATAGTTGCCTATTTCTAAATAAGTGCAAAGGATTATGTTTTATCTGAAATAAAAAATGTATTTGCGCGAGACTATTAAAAACAATGAAAGTTTAAAATAATCCTATAATCTACCAACAGTTTTGTGGATAGATGTTTCCGGAGAAATAGATATTAAATGGAAAAAGAGTCTAAATATAGATTTCAAGTTCTGAAATTTTCAAAGCTGGAATTTCAGTACATGTCAACAAAAGATAAAATGTTTCCAATTATATGGAATAGTGTCATTTGATCTCATTGGTTTCCTGTAAATTGTTCTATCTATAGTGAGGTTCTCTTCGTTTCTGATTAAATTGACGTCCAGAAAATGTAAACTACCATTTTTTTTCCTATTTCAAGTGTAAATTTTATATTTTCGTCAAACTTATTTATTTTATCTAGGAAAAAGGGTAACTCCGCTAAACTGTGTTCCCAAATCATAAAAATATCATTCACAAACCTGTACCAAACTGTTTTTATACCTCATTTCTGTACGATCGGTTCTAAGAAAACTTTCTCGATGACCAAATTCATATATTAGTTTGTTAATGATGGGTAAATAAATAGTGATGGTCGCGGTAGTCGGCCGAAAGTACTTGAACAGTTTTTAAGCAATTTAAACATATTTTACCATCTAGTTGTGTCTTTTAAATGTCACCTGTTAAGTAACAGTGGGATCTATTGAACCTCATACTGATATTTTATGAATAAAATAAGATGAAATTTGCATTTCGTTCTATGTGTTTTGAGCATTTACTTATTTACAGATAAATTATTTCATAAACCTTGGTGCCATTTAATCATTTCAACATTTTAGAAACATAAGTGCATTGCCCCTGAAAAGGTTAAAACATGTTCAATAGAAGCAAGAAGTGATTCGTCAGGAATTGAAGCAACATGGCGTGTTATGCTTGCTTTCTGTTAAACATGTTTTAACACGCTTTGAACATGTCATTAGCACAAATGGAATGCACACTGAAGAAATACTCTGATTAAATAAAGTTTTATGTTTCCAATGTGTGTTTCTGGTTCTTTATGCGCCATCTTTTCACCTGGTGGTTGAAATTTGAACTATTTATATATGATATTTCTCTCCCCCATGGTCAATATGTTTTTTTTAATATAGAAGGATTTTTTCCCCCATGGTCAATATGTAACGTATATACCAAGTTTTAATGAAGTCCTACAAAAAGAATGGACTGAAAGTAGAGTATTTGACCCAAAATCCTGGCCAAAATTATTTTTCAAATTGAATAAAGATAAACTTCATTTACTATAAGGAAATACGCCTATTTAATGTTATAATTACAGAAATGTATGCATTTATTTAAAAAATAAATATATTGTACAAGGTTTACTTAACCTTAATTGCATAGTGATGTAAATTTCCATCACTTTTTATTTAACTTTTAATAAATAAATCAACTTCTTTGCCACCACTATATTTATATAGAAATATTAATCCAGTAAATTTCCCGTGAACTATGTTGCCGAACAAAGTTAAAAATCTATCTTAAAATTTCTGGTGTCTAATATTTAATATATGTATAAAAAAACACAATTGTAACAGAAAAACTCATGCAAAAAAGGGTTAAGGCTGCTACAGTCACTCAACTATCGAATTCCTTTCGCTAATGTTAAGTCATTGGGCATGTGATGCATTCGTATATTTTAAATATCTCCTCGATAATTTGATATTTTTAACTCAAAAGAGACATCCTTTAAGAAAAGTACATAGAAAAAATAAGTTAAAGATAATAATTTCTATGGAGACATTTTAAAAATACGAAAACATCTCATGTCCGTAGGCTCAACAATAGTGAAGGGAATTTGGAAGTTGAGCAACTGATTTGCAACCTTAACTATTTACTGTTTATAAGAGGAAAGTAATTGTTGATAGATTTGTATCATTTACTATTAATGTTTAATTAAATGTATTTTATTTTACTGTATATAAAACTGATTATTTACATTTAATAATGCTTATTACAGTTAAATTACATTTAATAATGCTTATTACATTTACAGACTTGCCAAGTCTCCGGATTTTTGCACACCGGTATTATTTTAGAGAAAATGTTGTTCTTTTAAATCGAAGAATGTCCCGATTACATGAAACAACATTTTCTGTACTAAAATACTGGTATCCAAAAAGCCGGAGACTTGGCAGCTCTGCATTTAAATTACATTTAATAATTATTATTACGTCTAGTTAATAATTAATAAAGTGACATTTAATAATAGATTTAGTAAAGTGGAGTGTCTATAATATAGATATGCTAGTTTTTGAGTGTATTTAATATATTACCAGTTTCAATATGATTCTTCAGAACTCTGTTCTTCATCACTCCCTTCTTGGCTTTTATCAGGACTACCATCAGACCTAGCTGGAAGAAGAAGTTGTAGGGTCTCGCTACTGTATGGCTTGCTCTTTTTCCTTTATCTTTGTCTAAAGCGATAAAAAAAAAAAAATGCGACTTGTTGCTATGGTTTTTTCTTTAACGTACTCTCGAGAATTAAAAAAATGTATAAAAGAAAAGGAAACGAAAAAACCACAGCAACAAGCCGCATTGCTATGGTTTTTTCCTTATGCTTAAATAAATTGTCACAGCGGCATGAGCAAAAAGCCGTCCGTTAAAAAAAAAATATTAATTTACCATCTCTTAACAGAGACTGTAATTCCCTCCTTTCTCGCCTTATGTTTCACCTATGAGCGCCCGAAATTAAGTAGGGAACTCAGTAAATAAGTATGTACAATTTGAAGACGAACGGATATTTCTATCAAGAGAAATCGAGTTGCGTGCGTATGTACGTATCTATATACACACAGAAGCGGTAGGTGCAAAAGCTCACAGGAAATATCCTGTGAGCTAAAAACCTGCAATACGACAGTAAAAATATTGTTGTTATCTCTTCAATTCGGTGGCCGCAAAACACAGCATTTAAATAGTCATCCCGAAGAAAAAGTATATATAAAAATGGCAACAATATGCAAAATTTGTTTTGAGGAAATTGGCACTCAAGACTATAACTAATAGGATTATAATTCAAAAATGGTCTGACAAAGCTCGACACACCTTTAAAAATCTTTCGATATGTTTAAATTAGAGCCAAAGCGCTTTTAAAATAACTCTTTTACAAATTTAATGTTTTTTTTTTATATTAAAAACTAAACTATTTAAATTAACATATAGTTTAACACTAACCTCTGACCTTTCTTAAACACGTAAGCCTTGTTTACTTTCGTTCAACAATTCATTCAGCCACAAAAAAAAATTCATTTAAAAATAACAACAATGCCAAAAAGCAGCAACAACAACAACAACATAAAAAAACCACGTCTTCTCACAAAGAAACTTCCACTTCAACTGAGTCCAGGAGCCACCTGATATAACTCAGGTTCCTGAAATAGACATAGATCGATGCGTCAATTACTTAGCTATTAAAAAATATGATTTTTACAATTATTGACGAAATTTTAATTTTTGCATTTTTGGCTAAGTTTTTGGGTCAAATACGTGCAGATTGGTCTAAGTTGTGTAACTTAAATTATAACCACCTGGTATATAATATTTGGATTTTGTATCTTTCCGAACTACTACAAATCCTGAGAAGTTAATATTGTAATATTTAAAGTATTACTGTTTCTTATGAATTTTATGTTGATTTTATTCTATCTATTGATATTTAAACATTTGTCGTCGGCACGGATTCTCTGGACAAGTATTGTCATTTTCTACTTTTGATTGTAGCTATTGTTCTTCAGTCAATGTAAATTTCCTTTAACCAACAGAATTTATAAATATTAATATTGTTTTCAACTGTATATTATTTAAATTCTGAAAATGGTCTGTTTTGTGAAAAACACTGCAGCACCAAATTCATTATATCAAAATATGTTGTAAATCTAATAAACACTTACATTTATTTTATTTATTTTTCATGGTCTTCTTTCCGATATAAATGTGGCAAAAAACTACAACAACAACAATAATAATAAAAAGATATGTTTAGAACAATACACCATTTTGTGGCAAATGTTCAGCGTCTATGCCTAAAAACATCCCAGGTAGCACACAGATATTGACCAATATCCACGGCAATATTGGCCAATATTTCGAATGTCGCTGAATGTCGTACGTACAACATTTGCCGATATTCACAGACATAACTTAAAAATGGTTAAAAAAAAAAAAAAAGCCTTCAAAAGAGTATTTTGCCTTATTTACGACATTATAATTCAGAAATAGTACTCTAAACAATAAAATTTAATAAGTTTTCAGTTTTTAAAAAAACTTGAGTTTTCAATACTTTATTTTTAATATTTGGTTTACATTGGTCAATGTCGTAAAAATGATATTACAAATACGACATTCAGCGATATCTATCGACATTCATAAGGAGAATCGAACATCTACCCATATCTGTGGATATCCGTATCTGACGAAGTTTCTAAATGTGAAATGAAGTGAACACACAGCCTTGTAGGATAAAAATACACTAGAGTTCGCTTCTGCTTCTGTTTGAGAACTTATGTTTTTTTTTCGAAATTTTAGTATTATAAAACTTACTCTAATAAATTTTAAAAGATCTGAAGCTCGTTTAACGAGTCTTGTAAAAGGTTTGTGATATTTTTTCTTGATTAAAATATTATTGTTATTCTTTGAATCACGTGTTAAGTTAGTGTTTGACGTGTGTTCTATTCAAAATCGATGTTATTTATTTATTAATACAATGCTTGTTTATTTGTTTATCATGCAGTTTATACGTTTTTACATAGATTTAATATTTTCCCGTAAGAAATATTTTGCAGTGCAATATCATAAACTGAATTTTTAATTTCTCGTTAATAATTTGCTGATTTTATTATTTGGCTGCACGAGTAGACTATTTATGTTATTTTATACTTTCATTTCAATTAAAATAACATAAGTACATGCATCACATAAATACTTTTATTTCAGTTTAAAACTTAATGTAACTAAATTGTTATTAAGATTGCTTATAGAATAACAAACATGAATTGTACCATATTCTTAAATGCAATCTTTATGAATCGTGCTTTAAAGCAGGACCGGATTAACCCTACATGAGACCCTAGGGCAAAAATCATTGATTTAAATCAGCTTTAAAAAAATGTATTTCAAATTTAGGTCAATATATTTTGTAAATACAAAAACATGGAGACTTTCTGGAAAAATATGGAAAATTTTAGAATAAATAAATATGTAATTGAAAAGTATTTATAATCTTGATCTCTATGTGTGTGTAATACATGCTCAATTCGTTAAATTACAGTTGTGTAAGTAAGTGTTCATATAACACAAGAGAATTATTTGCTTTATTTATTTCATGTTTTCAAAAGTAAATGAGAATTCACATTTTCAAATTGAATCTGTTTACATTGCTCTATTTTTTTTTTTTTTTTAAACTAGTATATGTTATGTAATTTTTTATATGATTAAAATATTTAAAATTATCCAAGTGAATGAGTTTATTATTATTTTTTTATTTCGAATAAATTTTAAAAAAAGCTTTTCTAATTATTAAATTTAATGATTTTGTGAAGGTTACTTTACTTTAAAATATGCAGTTTTAAAATTATAATTTGAATTTAAAAAAAAATCATTTTTAAACAAACAAACAAACAAAAAATCACACACCCTGGTTTTAACCATCATTTATAGTCAGTTTAAAAAAAAAAAATACCTCTAATTTTTGGCTTTAAAGGCCCTGGGCAGTGGCTCTGTTACCCCTTGGGATAATCCGTTCCTGCTTTAAAAAACTAATACTAATCTTTTATTTCATATACATGTTGATACATTTCTGTTGAACTTTAAATATTTAAAATATATGTTCCTTCCAGAATCTTGAGATTTCCCCTGAGATGGAACTCTACAAAACTCAAGATCGAGATATATGGGCTGTAAAAGTGTTGCCGAGTGGATGTGAGTGATTTTAACATTCTATTCCTCGGTAACATTGCTCCAGCTAAAAATTCCTCTTTAACAGGGCCGTCAGAATACAAGCTTTTTGCTGCAGTTATATGCATTCTGATACACAAACCTTCTGGTACAGGACTATAATAGCAATGAGTAGCGGATAAAGTGGCTAGCACGTGATTGCTTGTAGAGTTGTGTATTATGGAATATATATATTGAGAAGAAAAAGTTGCATAATTGTCGTCGAGTCAATGCTTTGACATTGATTGGTTTTTAATTGACATGGGATTATTACGTTAAAAGTGTGCAGTAGTTTTTGTTGGTGTGAGAAGAGTGTGAGCATTGAATGAAAGCTGAATTTGTATAGTTTTTAAGGTTACTGTGCCATTGAGTGACATATTTAGTAAACATTGTGGACCTTGGATTGTTCACATGTATCGCAAATACAAGACATAGCGATTTTCGAAATATTAAAACTACCCGTTTCAGTACTTTTGTCATTTTTAAAGCAAAAGAAAATAATATTTCAATACGTGAAAAACAGTCCTTTTAAAAAACATAACAACGAATATATTTATTCTCTCACTTCCGTGCCGACAAAACATTCCACAAAACCATTTTCGACAACAACATTTTTTCACACAGCTTGAAAAGATACATCTACAAAAACAAAAACATCTTTCTCACACAGCTTAGAAAGATACATCTACAAAAACAAAAATATCTTTCTCACACAGCTTAGAAAGATACATCTACAAAAACAAAAACACCTTTCTCACACAGCTTAGAAAGATACATTTATGAAAACATCTCCTGTTAGTAGGAGCCAAGAATACTTTAATTCAATTCGATTCGCGACAACAGGTATATCAAAATTTTTTAGATACATACTAGCAGGCTATGCCCGCTGCGCTGGTCAATTTTCCAAATGAACCTTGAATCAAACAAAATAGTGAATTCGACCATGTATTTTAAAGTAATATGACCTTCACCTGGAATGTCCTTCCTTATTGCTGAATACAATACGTATGCGATTGCGCTATTATCTTATCGTATAAGTTACGCAAAATTCGTGCTGTTAAGAAGCAATTTTTTTATTTGATCATCTGTAGTACAGTTTGATAGAGAAATGTGGCCGTTATGACCAACAGAAATTAAAACAATCTCTAGTTACCAAATTACTAAAAATAAAAGCATTACTATCATTGCAGAGATTGACCATTGAACTTAAATAATGTTTGGGTTATTCATTTTTGTTTGTTAGTACTTGAACTCCGGGCCCCTCAGCTTGATGCTATGTGTGGTTCTGGTAGCTTAAATACAATCTCACTCTAGGTTACATTATATTCCGTAATATAGTCATCTGCTGGCAGGTCTACTAGAGCTTTCTATCTCTGCATTCCAGCAGATTAAATACAGTGAAAAATGTAATAAATTATTTGGATACAACGAACAGTGTTTAACTTACGTATTTAAAAAAAAATTTGAATCGTAAAAGAAATTTGAATCATAAAATAAAATGAGCTTTTAAAGCTGAACTGTTTGAATAAAATTAAAATAACATCATTTTTGTTGCCTTTTCGTTTTATATAACAGTTGCAATCATGCAACCATTAACAAACCATTAACAACCATTAAAACAAAAAACCTCGATAATAGATTCTAGTATAAAAATAAACCTCTAGTTTGCATCCAGTAAAATTTTCCTAATCTTCCGTAATCGGGTCCACAGCCAAGTTTGAAGTCAAACATTAGAAGTATTTGCAACGGTATGGTTACAAATGTACCAGAGTCAGATACAAAACGATACTAATTTCGCGCCAAACTACGTTCCATTAAATAATGTCAAATTGCTGTTGATTAAATTATAGATCTTTCACCCATAAAACTCCTTGAGAGTAATAAATAAACTTAATTATGCAAAATGTTTAGTAATAATCTTTTTGATTAACATTTGAACCGAAGATTTTTTTTTTTTTTTTTTTTTTTTTTTGCATTTCTCTAATGAACATAAGGAGAAATAAACAGGCTTACTATTTCTTTTATTTTCAAGCTTACATTATTCTTCAGTCCGTTGTCCTATAATACTCATAATCGTTAATTTGTCACTAAGTTGAGTGTCTAGGGCTGTGCGCCTGCCGAAATTATTTTAGAATGATTTAAATTTTACCTAATCTGAATTCCATTTACTTTTTTTTCTCATCTAACATAACCTAAAATCATAAATCAGCAAATAATGCTACTTGACCACCATTGGCCTTTATAATTTTTTGTTGTACATAGCAAGTGTTGCTTTTTTTAGTTATAGTAAAATAACAGATGAAAAATGTATAACAGTAAATCTTCTTTTCCGTTTGATACATAATGAAAAAACATAAATTTAAGATTATCTCTGAGTACAAATTTCATGCAGAATTGCCAAGTCTCCGGATTTTTGCACACCAGTAATATTTCAGAGAAAATGTTGCTCTCTTAAAATCGCAAAATGCTTTGATTCAATAAAACAACATTTTCTGTACTAAATTGCTGGTATCCAAAAAGCCGGAGAGTTGGCAGGTCTGTTCATGTAATCTTCTGCAGTCGGATTCACGGTCCATAGTCCCCTTCAAGTATAAGAGAAATTTTCAACATTATAGTAAATACGCCAATTGGCGGGTGACCTGATTACAAAAAAGATTAGTCCAATATTGATTAAAAACCTTCAAAAAGAAGATAAGATATGCAAAGAAATCAAAAAGGAAATTAATTGGTTTTTCAGTGTGTATTAATTTGTGTGTGGCAGACATTTACACTATGATTAAAATATTTGATTATTCTTTTTTTTTATAATATTAACTGTTATGTATATGATTTACATTTGTATAAAATATTACTCAAAAATGCTGTCGTACACTTGAAAAAACACTATTATTTTGGACATCTCTTGAACCAATGTCACGCTTATGCCTTTTTGGCTTAAAATCGAATTGTTTGGCGACAAAAATAAAATAAAAATCGTAACAAGTAAACAATATTTAACTCACAATTACAGTCACTTTTATAATTAGATCTGCTATTTTCTTCTGTAAGTCACATGATAGAGGAGTTAGAAAAAAAATAATTAATTTAAATTAAAAAACAAGAACAAATCAAAAACAAATTTGTTACCCAGATTTTACCTAATGAAATTTTCAGATGCATTTTTCTTAACCTGAGACAAACGATAAATCCCCAAACATAATTTCAATTGCAATACATCACATTGAATACTTTCTAAGCATTGCGAACGTTTCCTGTCACGTTTAAATTAAGTATTTTCGTTTTATAAAATGATCTTTCACTGTTTTTCTTTTGCTTTTAATTTTTTAAAGTTTTTATTTTATTTTTTGAGGTACTTTCTTATTTGGTAAATAATATAGCCGTTTCAATTCTTTCACCAACGATATTGGACGCCAAAAAATGTCCAATGGTAACCTTTTCGTCCACAATAACAGAACTTTCCATCATAATTCTATAACTAAACTACGCAGAACCATATGTTATATACTAAAACCTTCCCCGAAAAATTATCTGTCGAACAGCGCCAGTTTCATCAAAATCCATTCAGCAGAACTCGAGATATAAAGGAACGGAACGAAATTTCCGTTTGTGTTTTATATATATAGTAGATATTATAGTATTTTTTTTATTTTGCATTTATTTAATTATAAATGATAAGTTTGTATCTAAAATATTTTCTTTTGGCCTTTTTTTCCCCCTTGAGGTTGTTCCATAAAAGTTTTTTTTAATAATAAGATAATTTAAAATTGAGGATTTTGACTTTCAAATTAGTCTTGATGTCACCAGTCTGTATAAAAATCATATCTAGAAAAAACTGAAAATCATCAAATTTTGATGGTAAATGCTTCTTACTGGCGACCTTTTTTTTTTTTTTTTACATATCCATACCAGGTGACCAATTGTTTTCTAAACGGCATATAATCTTATTAAATATTCATAATAAAAATGGTAAATATTATAAATGCAAACTAACACAGTGCAAAACTGTAATTTAGTACACATTTATTAAATTCATAAAATCAGATTGGTGGCTTGTATCAATAAGATATTTCCTATGGTAGTTGTATTTCCGCTTGTTTAATTGATTATATTATTAAATAAATATGTACTCTATACACATATTATACAGTTGATATTAACACTACCCGGTAATAACAATTACAATGCACATATATTTTTCTAAATTGTAACTGCATAGTTAATGTTATGTATTAGTTGAGTTACCATACTAAAGGCAATTGCAGAAGTATTTATATATATAACTATAAAATGTATCTATATCATATTATATAGTTATTCACGTAAACTTGTACATAAATATTTTTGCTATTGCCTTTAATATGTCAACTAATAGTATATAATATTAACCATGAAGTTACAATGTAGGGAAAAATGTTCATTGTACATTGTAATTGTTATTATCCGGTATTGTTAGTATCTACAGTGTTTATGAGTATTGTAAAATGGTATTCAGAAATGTCAGGAAAATATATCAACCAATAACTGAAAATTAAATTCAGGTATATTTGAAACAAATAACACTCAATGTTATTAAATGATATTACTGAATGTCAGAAAATGATATTGTTCAATGTCAAAATATGATATTCACAGATGTCGAAAAATATTGGCCAACATTGCCAGACATCAAAAAGTGATATTCCTGAATATTATTTTAGGTGGGGGGGGGGGGGGTCATTTAATGTTGGCCGATATTGCATTTTGATATTGGCCAATATCTTTGTGCTACCTGGGTAGTAAATTAAAATTAAAATTGAAAATTAAGAATAAAGCTAAGCACTAATTTAAAACAGTATGGGGGTAGGGCCATATAAATGTATTATACATATTTGCTCTACAGTATTATTTTTTTTTAATTATTAATACACAAATATTAAATTTGATAAGAAAAAGAAAAAAAAAAAAACAGTGTGGTGAACTGTAGAACAAGGGTCGCAATTATTTTATTAGGAACATCATAAAGATTTTCGTTCTTTTTTTTTTTTTTTTAGATATCATTAATTCTTTTACCTGTGTGCTAGAATGTTTTTATAAACAATTATAAAATGCTTTTAACAAGAACTGGTGGGAGTAGATGTGTCTGTTACTGGAATAAAATAAGTCTGATAAAACTATCATTTAATTATCTCGTATTTTTCAAACAAAATCTACATATTTTGTTTGTTATTTTAGCAAAGATTTATTTAAATATTACTTTTTATAACTGAGTTTGTTGGAAATTTTGTAAAAAATTATTTTTAAATAAGTAAGAAATTTAAAACTTAGAAATTTAAAGAAATAAGAAATTTTGAAGCTTGCTGTGTTAAAAATCATGTGTTCCCCTTGCACAAAACTATAAAGAAAGTTTTAAGAACCCCATTACTTTGATTTTTGCTTTGTGAGAAATTAAATATATATTTTGTATTAATTTTTAGTCATTAATATGTGTACATGTTTTCAAAATTTGATGCCCTACAGAAAAGTTAGCACGCACATAAATTAGCTCTAAAAGTTTATTATATAATAATAATAATAATAATAATAATAATAATTACTTATATGAATTATATAAAATATATATTAATAATAGTGTCTAAATAAAAATCAGTAACTACTTTTGAAACTAAACTTGTATTCTTTCCATAATAAAAAATAAATTCTTATAAAAGACGGAAATTCGAAAGAAATTTAGAAAGATAAACAAACATCCACTTAAAAATTACATAAATTGAATTTTTTTCTTGTAAAAACAGTATTTAAAATAGTACTATAAAATGCATAGTATAAAAACTTCTTTAATTTTTTATAAAACACAAGTTTTCACATGCTTTTTCTCTATATAAAATAACTATAGATTCCTACAGAAAATTTTTATTTATGCTTTTTCTTTCTGTGCAAAATTTACGCCCGACGCCCACATCAAATGCACATTGACGAAAATTTCACAAATGGGCGGTCCTTTAGAACTTTATGTTCACTTCCGTCAAGATTACAAACTTCGTCAGATATGCTGAATGTCGACAGATATCTTGAAATGTCCGAAAAATGATATTGTTTTGTACGAATGTCGATAGATATCCCTGAATGTTGTAATAGTAATATCATTTTTACAACATCTGCCAATGTAATATTAAAAATTAGGCATTAAAAAGTCAAATTTTTTAAAAATGGCAAAATTATTAAATTTTATTGTTTTGAGTACTATTTCTGTGTTATGATGTCAAAAGTAATGCAAAAAGCTGTTTTGAAAGCTTTCTTTTTAAAACTGATTTTAAGTTATGTTTGTGAATATCGGCAGATGTAAATTTGACGTACGACATTCAGCGACTTTCAAAATATTGGCCAATATTGCGGTGGATATTGGCCGATACCTCTGTGCTACCTGGGTCATTCCATTAAATCCTATCATATATGATTAATTCAGTGATACCGCATGATAGGTAATGATTATGGGTTGTCATGGTGATTACATCATATAAGATGGAGTCACATTATTTCCGCCTTACTGAATTTAAAAATCGAATTTGTATACTAAAATTGTTTAATTTTAGCAATCCTATATCTACCGACAGATTTTTTGGTTGGATGTTTCTGGAGAAATAGATATTAAATGGAAAAAGCGTTTAAATATGAATTTCAAGTTCTGAAATTTTTAATGCTAGGCCTAAGCTCCACATTGGAATTTTCAATAAATGTTAACAAAAGACAAAATGTTGACAGCTTAAAATGTACTTATTTTATTAGGGAAATTAATCATAGCATAATAACAGACGATATAATTCATTTCACTGCAATAATAACGCGATTTTTTTTTACATTGTCTTGTATGGATATTTGTGCAGTGCATAGTATAATGTTAATGTAACATAATTAATAGTTTGTAAAAGTGTATTGAAGCTTAATTTCATAAAATAAAATTAATATCTATGATATGAAAATCTGCACATAAAATAAATTTTGTATTCACGCATTTTTGCATAAGAGTGCAACAGCTATTGCACCAAGTTCTGAATATTTATAAAACTAGTTATAGTACGTACGCACTTTTTACAAATAATCTTTGACGTACTCTTACACTATGATATTTTCAAAAGAAAACTAACGTGGAAAAAAAAATGTAAATTTTGTTACGAATGAATTAAAAATAGTCGCCAATCCAGGCCCGTATTCAAAGTGTTAATGGAAAGTAACTATTTTACCCATCTTTGCATATGTCAAGTGTTTAAACGCATTTTAACGCAAACAGTAACTGATATGTTCCGGATGTGAAATCTTCAATATGACATTGTACATGAATACTTCGCGTATTCATGCTTATGTTATAAATAAATGCATTTGATTGTAATAGATGCTGTTATGGACAGGGCCGAAGTCTACCACGATATTTTCACAGTAACCACTTATTGTAGGAAGAAAATGTTTCATAATGATAATCTCCATTCTAGTAGAAGTAACATCAGTCTTCTGAAAGAATGAGCGAAATTGGACATGAAATTTATTACGAAAACTCTGTGATTCCAAGGCTCTCTCCATGTACGATTCCTACTTTCTTTTGAAATATTAAATAAAAAGTAATTTTGTTTAATACAATAACTTACACCAGAAATATTATAAAATTAAATATTAATGAATAAAATGACGTTAATAATACCGTATTGCTTTTTCTGTTCCCTAGAATGTTTAAAAAAATTAGTTTTTCTATAAGAAAAACTAATAATTTTTAGAATGTATTCCACTTCGCATTCACAGCACAACCCTTCTGCCCCTAACCCTTTCCGGCACAGATAAATTCTGTTCGTAAAATGCGAAATGCCTGACTCAAGATCTCCTTATCATAGTATCAGACCTCTCAATCAGCAAATTTCCTTTGACCGCTATACTTGTCCTGCTACTAGCGCCATCAATCGTCAGTAATAGGAGTATTTACGACAGGAAATTCTTTCACAGCTCCATTTGTTTTATGCATTTGCTTATGTATGGGTAACTAGTATGGGTAGCATAGCTACCAACTTTTATGCTTTTTTCCTACCACTAAAATTTTTTAGTAAATTTTATCTTATTAAATTGACAAGATCGTGTGATTACATGATGAAAAAAATTCTATTAAATTTTAGTGGTACCAAAAAAGCGTAAAAGTTGGCAGCTGTGCGGTAGCAGAGCTGCTAGATTTTTCTATAGATTTTTCTATTCTCTTTTTTATACCAGTTTTTTAGTACAGACAATTTTGTTTTGTTTGATCGGAGAATTCTGGGATTTAAAAGAACAACATTTTCTCTAAAATTATACTGGTGTTCAAAAAGCCGGAGACTTGGCAACTCTGCTGTAGTATCCACCAGGCGGCGATACTTTCCGGATAAAGTCAATTAATAAGTTGGCAATTACCGCGGACATTTTCTCTCATAGACTTTCTCCGGATTGTCAAGTCTGATCTATGTTAAGGGAGTCTTGGCCTGACTGACACCGGAATTTGCAAACGACTTTTTTAGAAAATAAGAATTCCTTATTTTAAGCTCTCATTGAAGAAGCAAAATTTTATTAAAATATTCTTGGTGTCGAATGCAAGTTTGGAATTAAAATTAGGTGTGCCTGGAGTGGGACCACTGTGCCGAAAAGGGTTAAATCTCTACGGGAAATTCCCTAGATTTTTAAAAATCAAGCGAGAGCGATAGTTTTAGAGATTTAGGGAAGACTTCCTTAAATATAGAGAAATTTTAGTACAATGTAGACACTTTACCAAAATTTTGGATAAAAGAGAATTTTTAATCCACATTTAAATATTGTTTAAAGTTTTAAAGCGTACTACGTAGAAAAACAGCTACGTCCAATTAACCAATGGAAAATACGCTCACTGTGTACAGTTTCTGCTACAACCAAATTCAAATCTATATCGTTAGTCAGAAACGTCTCTCGCATGTCTTCGCGCATACATGTAAACTTTATAAATATATTCCATATAAAATATATTCGATTTTTGAAAGAAGCAACTTTTTTCAAAATGGCTATACCAAAATCCGTAAAATCAAAATATGTTGTAGAGCTAATAAAAGAATATAATTGCCTTTTTTAAAATAATTTTCATTCAGTCATACATAAAAAAATAATAATAAAAACATATCTTAAATTCAGATATATATTTTTTAATTTTTTACTAACATTCTACATGTGGATATATTATATGTATCTTGAAATTATGCTATTGGTATCTCCATAAATATTTACAAATATATCTGTAAAAAATTAAATTAAGTAAAATAAGTGTTTATAATGTTTTTTATTGTATTTTCATGTAATGTATCATAAAGATTTTTTTAAAAATCAAGGGGTGCGCGAAATACGGTGAATATACGTAAAAAAAAGAAATATTTAGTCTCAAATATTATATGCGGGTTTTTCGTCGGAATATTTATGAGTTTTCCATTATGATCCATATTTATACATTATGTTTTCCATATTTATACATTATGAGTTTTCCAACCTAATCCAATTCTAGAAGAGTAAGATTTTTATTTCTAATCTTACAATTGCTTAAATGTTCACTTGTCTTATGACTATAAATGACTACAGCTCTTCAAATTAACTTTAATGAATCTTTATTACTTACTGAACCGAACAATTTGATGATTAGATCACAATACTTCATGCACATCAATACTGTAATATCGTTGTAAAGATAAACAGGAATTCTTCTAGAATTTGATACATTTTGTCAACAGACATCTGACCTGTGTGCTTGGCGTCAAGCATCTGGCGGGAGAATCTTCCCTCTTACAAACTTATGCGTTCTGTGGCGTCCTCTATCAAGCAATTTGATAGAACGTAGGAAACACATGATCAGAACTCCTTATCATAGTATCAGACATCACAATCAGCAAGTTTCCTTTGACCGCTATACACTTGTTTGTCCTGCTAAGCGCCATCAATCGTTAGTAATAGGAGTATTTACGACACGAAATAACACGAAATTTTTTCACAGCTCCATTTGTTCTATGCATTTGTTTATGAACTAGTATCGGTAGTATCCACCAGGCGGCGATACTTTCCAGAGAAAGTCAATTAATAAGTTGGCAATTACCGCGGCCATTTTCTTCCATAGACTTTCTCCGGATTGTAAAATCTTGCACATGATATGGGTCGAGTCAATTGTACGAAATTGTACATCCCGAAGGGATACATATTGTGAAATGTAGCAAGTTTTCTTTTATTTTCATTCATATGTATATATAAATTTAAAAGAAGCTATTAAATACATTTCTGACAAAATAATTTTAATATTTAAATTTTATTTTTTAATTATTATAAATCGAAATGTCCCTCCATGGGCGTATCTACATTTAAAACCTAACATTCATTTCATTGGCATTTAAGCAATTTAAAATTTTTTCCCTTTTTTTTTTTTTGTAATTAGTAACAAATTAAGAGTTTTAAGTTGAGTTCTAATTTAATATTTTTTAAAAATGGTTTTATTTTTACCAAGGAATTAACTTATAAACAATGTTCCCAGCCAAAATATTCTCCCTGTGTGAACACTGAAGAAAAAAAAAAAATGTGCCATAGATAGTGAGTGAACAGTACATGCCAAATTATCATTCGGTAGTTTGGGAGAAAACCTTTTTTTTTTTTTTTTTTTTTTTTTTTTTGATATAATTTGTTCTGTTATATAGTTCTGTAGGTATAACTTGTTCTGCTGGTTGTGAAATTATTCAATTTTTCCTAATTTTTTAGTTCCATTTGTAGTTCCGAAAAGTTTTTATTGTATACTCTGCTGTCGTCATAAATAAGGTAAGAAAATGTTAATTTTTAATTATAATACAAACTTTAACAAAGCAAACTGAAAATGAAAGTAGTTAAAATTTGAATACTTATTTTTGGTCTCCTCCGAGGACTTAGCATATCTAATGTTACAGATATTTTCTAGCTTATCGGTCATTTATCAAAAATTCTGTGCAATATAAAGAGGTATCCGAACCATTTTTTTTTTTTTTTTTTTTTTTTTAAATCAACGAAATCCTGATCCGCATTATTTTTCAGAGACTTACATTCTATGTATTCAAAAGTTTAAAATAATTCTTTTTTTTTTTTTTATTAGCCAATTTTGCCTTACCTGTGGGAATGACTCACATATTTATTTTTTTAGTACCGTTTTTTTTTTCCTTCATATTTGTCATTATAAGAATATTACGAAAGAATAATGTCTTTATTAGCTCTACAACATGTTTTTAAATACATGGAGTTGAATTCATTTTGAGAAAAACAGCCTTATTTTCGTAATTTATATGTATTACCTATATTTCATTAATGAATTGTATTTGCAGGTTGTTGTTAAGATGAAATATATTGGTTGCTAAGGAATTACATCTGCGAACTAACAAGAAAGAAAGCAACACTGGCTCACATGTGGGTGGTAAATAAACTGACTGTATAATAAAGTTTTGAGCAAATTTAACTGGTTTCCTGAAGCCGAATAAGTGTTTAAATTACAATACATGCAATAAATAATAAGAAACAAAAATGTATAGAATTAAAGATCAACATTACTCTCCGAAATTGCAGAAGCTCGCAAGAAAAGATACAAAATCGAGACATACAAAAAGAATTGTCTTTGAGTGATTGATGACAAGGCAGGACAGATAGAATGTATTTTATATTATGATCGCACTACCTGGGATCTACACCAAAGTTGGGTATTCCGTATATCTGCCATTCGCCTGCGGTTGTGATTGCCTCATCTAAACACTGAACGAGGAGCAATGCCGTAGAGGCAATCACTCGTTCTGGAATGATAATTATCGCTTATAACTAATTACCAAGCCACCTTATTAATTAGTTAATAAATATTTCTTTAAGTTTAACGGTATGAGTTGAATATTTTTATTCTTTTATCACTGTCTTGATTTGGGGAATACGCAAACTTTCAGATTCAACCCCACATTACAGTGCCTAGAAGTAGGCACTGTACCCACGTGGTGTGATTTGGTGTATTAAAACGTTACCTTCGAGTATCGAAGGTCACGATTAAAAGTGCAGTTATATTTTTTTTCTGTTCAAAAAAGTCAAAAAGACAGTATCCTTCAATTTCATGAGAAAAGTCTGTTTCGAAAGTATTTCCAACAGAAGATCAAATGGAATTTCAATTGTTTAATAGTTTGGACATAATTCCCTTCAAAAATTTTCAAAGTACATTAAAAATACTTATCTTTCCAAAAATTAGGGAAAAATTATCACTCCTTCAAAAATTGACTCGAAATAAGGAAATCTTCCTGAAATCCCACTTTTTTTTTAAAAATTACATTAGTTTTAGGGGATTTTCCCGACATTTAAGAACACTGAGGCTCATTAGTAATAAGTTATTAGTAACATTTATTTAATACATTGTCAATTGTTTTTCACATGCACGATTACGTATTCCGTTAACAATATAAAATTTGTTACAATTTTTTTGGTAAGACGTTCTGTGTGAAATTAAGTGAATTCTGGTTTAAAAATTTTTAATCTATAAATCAGTTTTATTTATCATACATTTCTGTATAGGAAAATACTACAGCAAAATTTATGACAATTTAACGTTTTTAACACTTTCCAACCCAGTTGAAAAGTGTTTATGACTTCGGTTTGTCTGCCGTCTGGCCGTCTGGCCGTGCTCTAACTCCCGTAAATATGTTCGGATTGCGCTGCAATTTTTATATGTTATTGTCGTTATCTATAGCATGTTCCTTATTTCAACTGAAGTGTGTAGCACTTATAGTTTTTTTACAGGGACGCTCAAAAGAATTCCGTTACATTACGGTCTATGGGGAAAAATCATTTGCGGTTTATTTTAATGATGTTACATAATTTCAAACACATTGTAATTGATATATATCACTAAGGTGCATTACAAGAAGCTTAATATGGAATAGGGTGTGCATAGCACTTATAGTTACTTTACAGGGACAGCCAAAAGAATTCCGTTACATTACGTCTATGGAGAAAAATTGTTTGCGGTTTACCGTAATTTCCGGCGTATAATCCGCAGCTCAAAGAGTCGTTTTTCGACCCAGAAATTTTATTCAATAATTGTAGTTAAATATTTACAGCGATCTTTTAAGTTACATTTTATAAAATAATATTTCTGGGTCGAAAAACGACTCTTTGAGCTGCGGATTATACGCCGGAAATTACGGTAATTAAATAATGTTTCACTCCTTTAAACACATTGAAATTTATATATATCACTAAGGTGCATTACAAGAGGCTTACTACAGAATATTGTGTGTATAGCAGTCATCGTTCGTTGACAGGGCCACACAAAAAAATTCTCTCTTGCCTGTTAACAATAATTCCTGAAAGTGCGTTTTATGTTGCTGAACGCGATTTTAAATTTAACTCATTTTTTGTCTATTACTTGGTGTGTAAAAATTCTGTATTTCATATACAGGGCAGCACAAAAGTTCGCGAACATATTTTCGTTTATTGACAGAAACTCCAGAAGGAGAATTTTAAACTGTGCTACGCGTTTCCAAACTAAACTAAAATCTAGCATCCTATGTAGTATATATACAAATCTATAGATCATATACAGGGCTGAATAAAAGTATTCGGATATTTTTCTGAATATTGTATATGTTGGAAATACATGTTGGAAATTCCTGAAATTACGTTTTTAAATATGTTATGCGTTTTCAAAATTGTTTACTTAGATGTTATCTTTCAGCTTATTAAACGGTAATGATTTGTAAAATTATTTTGGAAGCGTTGGAAAGTGTTACATAATCTATGCTTGACGCATGATTTTTCGTTCGTGTTAAATATGTTATGTGTTTTCCACATTGTTTACTTAGATATTATCTTTCAGCTTATTAAACGGTAATGATTTGTAAAATTATTTTGGAAGCGTTGGAAAGTGTTACATAATCTATGCTTGACGCATGATTTTTCGTTCTTGTTTTTTTCTTTAATGCTTATAAAACTACAACTCAAAGCAGCAACAACAAACAAATATAAAGTAGGTCTATCACATTCATATTGCTTAGAACAGGGGTTCTCAAACTTTTAGATCGACGTACCATTAAATCGAAGTTCATATTTCCGCGTACCACCAGGTAACAAACGTAAAGCTAATATAGAATAACCTGTCTAAAACGAAATATCTCTCCGGTTTTTTGTATTTCCTTCATAGCAGATTTTATTGCATTTAAAAATGAATTATTATATTACTAAATTGACTGCTTTATAATAACATTCAACTTAAAAGTAGTATCATCATTAAATTTTAATAATGCATACAATATCAAAATACAGTATTTTGGTATAGTAAAAAAACCACAATACTTAATGCCATATTGGCGCACACTGATTCATATACTGTTGTAGTAGGCTAATGAAAAATGTGGGCTTGTTTCATCAACCCCAACTTCCTCATGCCTGGCTCAATATTAAGAAGTTTTAGTCATAAGTCAGATTCGATGTTTAGTTTATTCCTGTATTTATTTTTCATATAACAAAGGGCGGAAAAGGACATTCACAGAAATATGTTGTGCTAAACACAAACAGACTTTGACGATATTAGACGGTACTCTGATATTCTCGTCAGCGAAAATTCTGTTACATTCATTCTTTTGAATGTGGACTCCAGTAATCCATGGAGATGAGAGCTGAATAAGTTTACTTCTTTCCTTTCTCGTGAGATACAGTGGGCAGGGTGTCTCAAATGAGAAACGAATTTCCAGAGCCCGATTAAGGTCATGTGAAGCCCAAGGCCCAGTACCTTTTCGGAGCCAGTCTGAAACCAAGATAATAGCTATAAATATTTTGAGGGAGTATTCGGTGGTTAGCCTTAGATATTGTGATATGGTTACCAAGTTAAACAAAATCTTTTTTGGTTTTGGGAGAAATAATTGCAAAAAACTGCATTTTTAATAAACTTTTTGCAAACAATTTTATTTATTTTGGGGGACCCCATCAGTGGTGGGCCCTAGACCACGGCCTAGTCAACCTCTGCATAAATCCGGCCCTGCGAATTTCTTATCCAAAGCTTAGTTAGCACATTCAACATAGGCTCAATACAACCGTACTAATAATCTGCATACCTTTAAATGAGACAATAATGTCGCTCAGTAGGCAAACACTTGCAAGTTTCTTCATACATTTACGTATATACCATCTCAATACATATGTACATGTACAATACTTTACCTGAAATCCGCACTGCATATGACCACAGTTTTAGTTTGATTTAAATAATCTTACTCTATTGACCATTTTAAATAACTTTACTCTCTTAAAAACTGATTTTCATGAAATAGGAGGAAACTATAACACTTTTTGTACAAGAGAAGAAAAATATTTCAATCAACACAATGAATCAATTTATGAATTATCTTTGAAATAAGACTTTTATTTCAACACCTCCTAGAAACTCTTCTAGTGCTAGGAGAACAATAAGTTATAAATTACACTTGGAATGTTATTTTGTTTTAACTCCTCCTACTCACACAAGCTCCTCCTACTTGCGAGCATTCAGACAATTCAATTTATAAAGCATGTTTAAAAACAGTTCTTCCGCTAATTAAAAATACTTCATTCATTCATTAATTTAAAAATTAGGTCTTTATTACAAAATTCAACTTTGATCTATATAAATCTAATAATTGTGTTTTTAATTCTGGAAAACTGATTCTATCATAAGCGTTGTGTGCGAATTTCAGCAAATCTACTAAAACAAACATTTTTGGTAAAACTAATAGGCGCCGTCGGCGCCCTCACGGCGCCGAGCGAGCCCACTCCTCATCGTGCCCAAATCCTGAGGGATTTATAACGCAGACCATGGCTTTGTCTCACCAGGTCGCTACGATCGATTCAGAGGGTTCGCGTTCCAGCGACGCCTCCTCATCTCATTGCCCCAGAGTCGACGACAGAGGTCGTTACGGTTCGGCGGAAGTTCCTACCATCAAAGGATACTTCCCCACGTGACACCTGATGAGCCGTAGGGACTGTCGAACGGCTTCATCGCCGAACACCCATAAGGGAGTCGGGTCATCCACCTGGTGTTCGGCATCCCTACGGCCCTTGCTTTCCCGCGGAGTCCGATCGTGAAGTGTATGGAAGAACAAGCCACTGGTCTCATTCTCCGCGGGCAAACATTTTTGGTAACAAAAAGAAATAGAAAAAGCGTTTACAGATCCTAAATCGCGTTCGAAATTTTTTTGAAAATTTACAAATTAATAAAGACGATTCCATAATAATATGCTGCATTTTGTATTTTATTTCACGTACCTGTAACGGACTTCTGCGTACCAGTAACCAGATCTTCACGTACCAGTACTGGTACGCGTACCATAGTTTGAGAACCCCTGGCTTAGAATATTCCATTGTCTTGAAACTGTTCGCTCACTTGTAGAAATTTCCAAAGAGTCTGACCCCACTATTAATGATAAAAAAAAATCTATTTAAGTTTTAATACACAGAATTCACAAAGGCTTAATTATATCACAGATTTTGCGTTAGTTATTTTGTAGTTAAATACGACAAAAAAAAATAATAATTACTTTTCTCATACAGCTGACTTACAGAAAAATTTTGAAACAATCATGATAAAAAAAAATAGTTAGGATCAAATTTAATCTTTTTCGGAAGCAATATTTATCGAGTAATTATTTGCAATAAAGTAAATATAATGACGGTTAATGAGGATTTAATGAGGTGAAAAGCTTTAAGTATTTAATTGATATTATTTTTATTAAAATTATTATTATTACTGAAATACTCTGTCTTCGAACTAAATATGTTTCTTTCTGTTCTTTTTTGAATATTTTGTTCTTGTCAAAGAATCTAAATGGAAGATGACTGTCGTATTCTTATATTCAGATACGCGCCTCGTGAAAGGCACACCCTCTAGCATATTCGTGAAAAATATGCTAGATGAAATACGCACAACACATGTAAAACATGCTGTGCTTTTGAGGCGATAAATTTCCATCCTGATGTTACAACACATATTTCCATACACAGTGATCGTCCCAACTCGATGCAGATTTATAATGCTAGTATGTGTGCTTTTAAGCACATTAAAATTTGACAAGGTACTAAATAAACTTTAACGATAATTTATTGCTAATCAGTCTCGGCTTTCTTATTTAAAGGGAAAATCCCCTGAAACTAATGTAATTAAAAAAAATTTAGGGATTTCAAGAAAACTTCCTTTTTTGAGGAAATTTTTGGAAAAGTGACAATTTTTTCTCAAACTTTTGGGAAAATGAATATTTTTATTGTACTTTTGAATATTTTGAAGGGAATTATGTCGAAGTTATTCAAAATGAAATGATTGAATGGTTGAAAGAATCAGGGTCCATAAGCCATGTTTTTGGCCCATGAAATAAAAGTAACATTCGATTTTGTTATACTGACTTAATTCTTTCACTTTTTAACTTTAGAATGTTTATCCTGTACGATTTGAACAATAGTTTTTGCATTTTGTTCGGATTTATATGACTTACACAAGCTTAAATTTCGTATTATTCGTAGTTTTTGATGAAAAATAGGCAATTTCTCCTAATTTTACCTCAATTATTTATATCAGCGCAATTGTGCAA
Source organism: Maratus michaelseni (assembly GCA_963931845.1). Taxonomy (NCBI): domain Eukaryota; kingdom Metazoa; phylum Arthropoda; class Arachnida; order Araneae; family Salticidae; genus Maratus; species Maratus michaelseni. Next base: position 15,437,716 of record OZ007598.1, read on the forward strand.
CGCTTTCTTCTTTACATATACTATAAAACACACCAAAATGTACAATAGATGTAAAAATAAAAGTGTTGCAAAGCTGCGGTCATAGTAAAATATTAAAAAAATATATTAAAAATTGGGGTAAAATTAGGAGAAATTGCGTATTTTTCATCAAAAACTACGACTAATACGAATAATCTTCTACGAATAATCTACTTCATCACTCCCTTCTTGGCTTTTATTGGGACTACCATAGAAAAAAGAACATTAACCTTGTTCCTAGTTCTATGTAGACTACCATCAGACCTAGCTGGAAGAAGAAGTTGTAGGGTCTCTCTACTGTATGGCTTGTTCTTTTTCCTTTATCTTTGTCTAGAGCGATAAAAAAATGCGACTTGTTGCTATGGTTTTTCTTAACATACTCTCGAGAATTAAAAAAGAATATAAAAGAAAAGGAAAATAAAAAACCAAAGCAACAAGCTGCACTGCTATGGGTTTTTTTCTTATGCTTAAATAAATTGTTACAGCGGCATGAGCGAAAAGCCATCCGTATACAAAAATATTAATTTACCATCAATTAACACTTTAATTCCCCCCTTTCTCTCTTTATGTTTTACCTATGAGCCCCCGAAACTAATTAGGGAACCCTTTTTTCAACAAATAAGTATATACAATTTGAAGGCGATCGGATATTTCTATCAAGAGATATCGAGGTGTGTGCGTATGTACGTATCTACAGACACACAGAAGTTGTAGGCGCAAAAGCTCTCAGGAAATATCCTGTGAGCTAAAAATCTGTAATATGACAGTAAAAATATTGTTGTTATTACTTCAATTCGGTGGCCGCAAAACACAGCATTTAAATAGTCATCCCGAAGAAAAAGTATATATAAAAATGGCAACAATATGCAAAATTTGTTTTGAGGAAATTGGCACTCAAGACTATAACTAATAGGATTATAATTGAAAAAGGGTCCGACAAAGCTCGACACACCTTTAAAAAGCTTTCGATATGTTTAAATTAGAGCCAAAGCGCTTTAAAAATAACTCTTTTACAAATTTAATGTATTTTTTTTTTGTTTTTTCTTGTTATTAAAAACTAAACTATTTAAATTAACACATAGCTTAACACTAACCTCTGACCTTTCTTAAACACGTAAGCCCTGTTTAGTTTCAGTTCAACAATTCATTCAGCCACAAAAAAATTGTATTTAAACATAATAAAAATGCCAAAAAGCAACAAAAAACCATGTCTTCTCACAAAGAAACTTCCACTTCATCTGAGTCCAGGAGCCACCTGATATAACTCAGGTTCCTGAAATAGACATAGATCGCCGCGCCAATTAGTTAGCTATTAAAAAATATGATTTTTACAATTGTTGTCGAATTTTAATTTTTGCATTTTAGGCCAAGTTTTTGAATCAAATTCTGCACAGTGTGCAGATTGGTCTGAGTTGTGTAACTTAAATTATAACCACCTGGTATGTATGGTTTTGATTTTGTATCTCTCCGAACTGCTACATTTCCCGAGAAGTTAATAGTGTAATATTTAAAGTATTAATGTTTCTTATGAATTTTATGTTGATTTTACTCTATCTATTGATATTTAAACATTTCTCATCACCGGCAATATTTTCTTTTGGCTGTTTTTTTTTTCCTTGAAGTTGTTCCATAAAAGTGTTTTTTAATAATAATTTAAAATTGAGGATTTTGAGTTTCAAATTAGTCTTGATGTCACCAGTCTGTATAAAAATTATATCTAGAAAAAACTGAAAATCATCAATTTTTATGGTAAATGCTTCTTACTGGTGACCCTTTTTTTTTTAACATATCCATACCAGGTCACCAGTTGTTTTCTAAACGGCATATAATCTTATTAAATATTCATAATAAAAATGGTAAATATTATAAATGCAAACTAATACAGTGCAAAACTGTAATTTAGTATACATTTATTAAATTCATAAAATCAGATTGGTGGGCTTGTATCAATAAGATATTTCCAATGGTAGTTTTATTTCCGCTTGTTTAATTGATTATAATATTAAATAAATATATACTCTATACACATATTATACGGTTGATATTAACAATACCCGGTAATAACAATTACAATGCACATATATTTTTCTAAATTGTAACTGCATGGTTAATGTTATATATATTAGTTGAGTTACCATACTAAAGGCAATTGCAGAAGTATTTATATATATATATGTCACGGCCAAAACCCGAAGTTCGGCCAATTCGCGAATTGGCCGATATTCCTGGCCAAAACCCGAAGTACATGACATGAACAATGCATTTCGGGTTTTGGCCGGCCAATTCGCGAAGTGGCCGGGAATCGTTGGCCAATATACGAAATGGGGATCCAAGGCTGTCCGATAGGTGACACTCACGTGCACACGTTTCACGTGATAGGAACGGAAGTTCCATGCTGTGACGATTATACTTTTTAGAAATTTATGACAGATGTTCTCTGATCAAGAATTTCTCGCTTCTGTGACTTATTCTGATACAGCGAATTCATTGTGACGATTATATTCTGATCAGTTGAAGAATTAATTTCCTGCCTCTGTGACTCAGAATTCATTGTGATTATTGCATTCTTCGTATTAGTATAGTATTTTATATAAATATTGTAAAAGACTATTCTATATATTTTTTGGAATACAATTTCTTATGATTCAAAAGAGTGAGTTCTTATGAGTAGTTTAAAAATATGTTTTTTGTATTATTATTAATCTGACGTTAAGCCAAAGCATTTGTATGAAGGAATTTCAAAACATTATTATTCCTTTAAAAGTTTGAAAAACAAGGGGGGGAGGAGGGGTCATCGGAGCGCAATTGACACTTGCTGGATTTTCAAATTTATGATTTCTTTTCTCTTGTGATTTTGAAAGCAATAGTAAAATTTATTCTTCTCAAATGTAAAATTATTAAACACTAAAAAAAAAGTAATTAATAATTTTCGTCACGGGGTCAAAGTCCCCTTAGCCCCCCGTTAAAGACAGTTTTTAGTTATGTTTTTCTTTTTATGTTCATGTGTTTAAAAATTATCTTAAACGGAGGATACCCACGCCCTGATTAGGAAAAATAGTAAACTGTTTCAATTCTTCATTTTTAATATGCGTTGTTATATTTCTGTATTTATGTTGATGTACTTTTGCACGTACAGTTCTGATAACAAAAAATAAAACATTTAGTTTATTTCGTGTTTATATTCTCTATTTAACAGAAGAAAACTTGTCGGTTGTCCCAATCACATTACATTCTTCTATCTCATACATGTTAATACTTCAAAAGTCGTATTTTTTTTAATTATGTATATTTTCGAAACAAAAAATGAGAAGCATTTTGCATTGATAAATGAGACATTTTGTATAAACTTGTTTCTTACGGATCTCCGACACCTAAAACGTGTAAATCCGTCGGAAACCGAAAGTCGAAAAAAATTTTCGATTACAATATTTTTTTCTATTATAGATAAAAGAAAGGGAAAATTAGATTAGAGTTACATCTGTTCGAAAATCTTGCCCCTTCCTGATATTGTTCTGCGGACTCCCATGTTAACAAAAAAATATATGCAGTGTTTTGTATATGTAAAATTAGTTTCATGAGGAATTTATCTAATACATAAAAACCAACATAAAGAAAAGCACAATCACATTTAATTTCGATCATATTCGTTGGCCTTGCTATATTTTTTTCTCCTTTTTTCCCTACAAAAAAAGTTTTCTTATGAAGTCTTGAAATATTTGAAACGTAAATTTACATTGTTTATTCTGCTATTTACGTTTATTTTTAAGCGTCTCATAATCATCCTAGCGCAAGAGTATTTGAACTTATCATATTGGTCACTTCGTGCACATATGTCGTTAATAAGGTTATCACTGTAATAGAGTCACTTACAAAACGGGACCTTGTGTAATTCGCACTTATAATTTGTTAATACGGCAATCACTGTAACATGGTTTCCTGAAAAATAAGGCTCCCTGCGCGTTGCGCTCATAAACCGTTAAAATAATGATAATTATAATGGACTCCTTTTATATAATGGGCATTGTCGGCTTCACGCCTATTAACCTTTTAAATTGTGATCAGTATAACGGGGTCCTTTAATTTAATGGAACTTTCTGTGCTTCGTGACTATTAAGAGGCTACTTCAATCACGGAAGAACATCCGCTCGCTAATATTAATCCTATTTGAGATTTTTTTAAAATATCTCTTTTATATGTCAATATTTTTAATTAAGTTTCTTTTGCATTGGGTAGCTGAGGTCGATCTCTACGCAGATCGTTTTTTGCTTTTTCGATTTTGTTACGGATTATTTTTATTAAGATACTTTCACTTTCGAAAACGGTTCCAAAAGTGATAGTAGCCTCATAATAAAAAACCCTGTGAACAAAATCGAAAAAGTAAAACAAATCACCTGCGTAGAGATCAATATCAGCTATCCAAGGCGAAAACAATCATTTAAAAATATTGAAATGCAAACGAGATATTAAAAAAAATCCCCTAAAGGATTAATATTACCCAGCGCGAGACATATTAGTTTTCGCGCGAGTAAAGTATCGTCTCAGCTGTTACTACAGCTATCAGTAAAATATAGTTTTGTGCTCTTTGTGACCTTTAATTTTTAATACGACAATCACTGTAACGAGAAAACTCTCTGTAACGGTCTCTACTCTTCGCGCCCAGAAATCGCTCATATGGCAAACATCAGTTTATGGAAGAAAATGTGTGTTTTCTCTTAAACATGATTCCATTTTTTCTGATAGAAACATATTGTAAAACATTTGGGTCTGATGGCAATATCAGAGGAATGAAATACCAATGTAAATTTTGTTATTTGGACACAATCGTAGTCAAATATTACCATTTTCTGAATAAAAAAATATTTTTTCAGTTGAATGTCTTTAAAAATGACGTCATTATCACAGGTGAAAGCAATTTCTTCTATTGAAATTTTGGTACCTAATTTCTGAGTGGGCAGAATGAAAAAATCTGAAAATAATTTCATTTTGACGCAATCATAGGAAAATGCTGCAGTTTCATGTTTTAAAATGAATGTTTCTTTTGATATATGATGTTAGTTCAATTTTAATGCCCTTAACAAACACCGTTTTTGCAACAATTAATTAATTAAACAATTAATTAACAATTTAATATTTTATTTTTTATCGTGTAAAATATTAATCGTGTAAAATCGTATTAATAAAATGTCATCAATGAAGATACAAAAAAGAAAAATCATATGCGTCAAGCATAGATTATGAAATAGTTTGCAACACTTATAGAATATTTCAATAGAACCGTTTAATAAGGTAATAAAGATACTCAAGTAAACATTTTAGAAAACGCATAACACATTTGAAAGCCAGATTTCAGCCACTACTGTGCATAGCCGGAGAAAAACATTAATTATTTTGTGAAACCCTGTATATGATGTACTGATTTGTATATATTCTATATAGTATTCTAAATTTAGTTTAGTTACAAAACGCATAACACAGTTGAAAATACACCTTCCGAATATTCTACCAATGGGAAGGAATGTACTTGAATTATTTTGTAAAGACCAGTATATTACCTACAGGTTTTATACACGCCAAATATTAAGCTACAATTTAATTTAGGCAAAAATACATATAAAACTACTGAAATCCCACTTCCAGGAATTACTTTTCATAGGCAGCCAAGTATCAGGCTCTTTGCACATCCCTGTATATAATTTAATTTATATTCTAGAAACTTTTCTTAGTAATCTAAAATACTATATTTGTGCTTGAAAATGCATAATTCAAATTTAAAAGCATATTTAATGTACCTTTTTAAAATCACAATAGTAAAGCTTAAGAATTATTTTGTTTAGCCCTGTATAGGATTAATAGAATTTATACACACCACCCATTAGTATGCAAACTTATAAACGCATGACTGAAAACGCACTTTCAGCAATCATCCCTAATAGATAATACTAAAGATACAGTACTGTATTCGAAATCAATTATGTGTCCCTGTAAATGAACAATAATTTATATACACATTATATTCAACAGAAAAATATCATATCTTGTAATAAAAATCAGCAATGTATATCAGTTTCATCATATTTCAAATAATGAAACATAATTAAAATACGCTGCAAACATTTTCCCCCGTACACCATTATGTATAAGAATTATTTTGTGTGACCCTGTAAATCAATGATAAATTATTTCTGCTCCTTATTCTACAGAAGCATGTTTTAGTGCACCTCAGAAATTCATATCATTTTATTATGTTTGTAACAGAGTAACACCATTAAGGCACGCCACAATTGATTTTTCCCATAGACCATTAAGTCACATAATATTTTTAGTACTCCTGTACATGAATTATATACTCTACATACCTCATTTTCAATAACGAACTTGTCAAGCACTTACATTCAAACTGCCAACTATCCATAGCTATTTCGGGAACTGGCCGACGGCATCTGGCCATTCGCGAACTGGCCGACAGCCTCTGGCCAATTCCCGAATTGGCCAATCAATTCAAAACAAAGTTGGCCAATTCGCGAATTGGCCGATTTCGGGTTTTGGCCGTAACATATATAACTATAAAATGTATCTATATCATATAATATAGTTATTCAAGTAAACCTGTATATAAATATTTTTGCTATTGCCTTTAATATGTCAACTAATAGTGTATAATATTAACCATGAAGTTACAATGTAGGAATTTTTTTTCATTGTAATTGTTATTATCTGGTATTGTTAGTATCTACAGTGTTTTTGAGTAGTGTAAAAATGGTATTCAGAAATGTCAGGAAAATATATCACCCAATAACTGAAAATTAAATTCAGGAATATCAGAAACAAATATCACTCAATGTTATTAAATGATATTGCTGAATGTCGGAAAATGATAGTGTTCAATGTCAAAATATGATATTCACAGATGTCGGAAAATATTGGCCAACATTGCCAGACATCAAAAAGTGATATTCCTGAATATTATTTTAGGGGGGGGGGGTGTCATTTAATGTTGGCCGATGTCACATTTTGATATTGGCCGATATTGCATTTTGATATTGGCCAATATCTCTGTGCTACCTGGGTAGTAAATTTAAAATAAAATTTAAAATTAAGGATAAAGATAAGTTAAGCACTAGTTCAAAAACAGCATGGGGTAGGGCAGTGAAACAAAATAGTACTCTACTGAGCCATATAAATGTATTATATATATTTGCTCTACAGTATTATTTAAAAAATATATTAATACACATTTATTAAAATTGATAAGAAAAAGAAAAAAAAAACAGTGTGGTGAACTCTAGATCAAGGGTCCAAAATAGCTGAATATTTGGGTCTTTGCTGTGGTGGGGTTCAAAGGCGTCATTATCGGTTACTGTGCAATTATTTTATTAGGAATATCATATAGATTTTCGTAATTTTATTTTGAGATATCATTAATTCTTTTACCTGAGTGCCGAACAGTTGCCAAACTGGAATGTTTTATAAACAATTATAAAAAGCTTTTAACAAAAACTGGTGGGAGTAAATTTGTTTGTTACTGAAATAAAAAAAGTCTGATAAAACTATCATTTAATTATCTCGTATTTTTCAAACAAAATCGACATCTTTTGTTTGTTATTTTAGCAAAGATTTATTTAAATATTACTTTTTATAACTGAGTTTGTTGGAAATTTTGTAAAAAATTATTTTAAAATAAGTAAGAAATTTAAAATTTAGAAATTTAAAGGAAATAAGAAATTTTAAAGCTTGCTGTGTTAAAAATCATGTGTTCCCTTTGCACAAAACTATAAAGAAAATTTTAACAAACCCATTACTTTGATTTTTGCTTTGTGAGAAATTAAATATATATTTTGTATTAATTATTAGTCAGAAATATGTGTACATTTTTTCAAAATTTGATGCACTACAGAAAAGTTAGCACGCACATAAATTAGCCCTAAAAGCTTATTATGTAATAATAATAATAATAATAATAATTACTTAGATGAATTATATAAAATATATATTAATAATAGTGTCTAAATAAAAATCAGTAACCTACTTTTGAAACTAAACTTGTATTCTTTCCATAATAAAAAATAAATTCTTATAAAAGACGAAATTCGAAAGCCATTTAGAAAGATAAACAAACATCCACTTAAAAATTACATAAATTGAATTTTTTTCTTGTAAAAACAGTATTTAAAATAGTAATATAAAATGCATAGTATAAAAATAGTATAAAAACTTCTTTAATTTTTTATGAAACACAAGTTTTCAGATGCTTTTTCTATGTATAAAATAACTATAGATTCCTACAGAAAATTTTTATTTATGATTTTTCTTTCTGTGCAAAATTTACGCCCGATGCCCACATCAAATGCACATTGTCGAAATTTTCACAAATGGGCGGTCCTTTAGAACTTTACGTTCACTACCGTCAAGATTACAAACTTCGTCAGATATGCTGAATGTCGACAGATATCTTGAAATGTCCGAAAAATGATATTGTTTTGTACGAATGTCAATAGATATCCCTGAATGTTGTAATAGTAATATCACTTTTATAACATCGGCCAATGTAATATTAAAAATTAGGCATTAAAAAGTCAAGTTTTTTAAAAATGGCAAAATTATTAAATTTTATTGTTTAGAATACTATTTCTGTGTTATTATGTCATAAGTAATGCAAAAAGCTCTTTTGAATGCTTTCTTTTTAAAACTGATTTTAAGTTATGTCTGTGAATATCGGCAGATGTAAATTTGACGTACGACATTCAGCGACTTTCAAAATATTGGCCAATATTGCGGTGGATATTGGCCGATACCTCTGTGCTACCTGGGTCATTCTATTAAATCCTATCATATATGATTAATTCAGTGATACCCCATGATAAGTAATGATTATGGGTTGTCATGGTGATTACATCATATAAGATGGAGTCACATTATTTCCGCATTATTGAATTTAAAAACCGAATTTGTATACTAAAATTGTTTAATTTTAGCAATCATATAATCTACCGACAGATTTTTTTGGTTGGATGTTTCTGGAGAAATAGATATTAAATGGAAAAAGAGTCTAAATATGGATTTCAAGTTCTGAAAATTTTAAAGCTAGGACTAAGTTTCACGTTGGAATTTTCAATAAATGTTAACAAAAGACAAAATGTTAACAGCTTAAAATGTACTTATTTTATTACGGAAATTAATCATAGCATAATAACAGACGATGTAATTCATTTCACTGAAATAATAACGTGATTTTTTTTTTTTTTTTTTTTTTTTACATTGTGTTGTATGGATATTTGTGCATAGTATAATGTTAATTAACATAATTAATAGTTCGTAAAAGTGTATTGAAGCTTAATTTCATAAAATAAAATTAATATCTGTAATATAAAAATCTGCACATAAAATAAATTTTGCATTCATGCATTTTTGCATAAGAGTGCATCAGCTATTGCACCAAGTTCTGAATATTTATAAAACTAGTTATAGTACGTACGCACTTTTTACAAATTTATCTTTGTCGTACTCTTACACTATGATATTTTCATAAGAAAACTAACGTGGAAAAAAATGTAAATTTTGTTACGAATTAATTGAAAATAGTCGCTAATCCAGTCCTGCATTTAAAGTGTTAATGGTATGTAACTATTTTTCCCATCTTTACATATTTCAAGTGTTTAAACGTATTTTAACGCAAACAGGAACTGATATGCTCCGGATGTGAAATCTTCATGTACAAGAGAGAATACTTCGCGTATTCATGCTTATGTTATAAATGAATGCATTTGATTGTAATAGATGCTGTTATAGACAGGGCCGAAGTCTACCACGATATTTTCACAGAAACCACTTATTGTAGGAAGAAAATGTTTCATAATGATAATCTCCATTCTAGTAGAAGTAACATCAGTCTTCTGAAAGAATGAGCAAAATTTGACAAGAAACTCATTACGAAAACTCTGTGATTTTAAGGCTCTGCATCAGTAAGATTTGAAATTTCCCCCTGCCACGTTAAACCAATGGTCACGGATTCCATTCGTTTTTGTCGAAAATCTCTTTAGGAAATTAATATTTTTGACTTATTTTTTTAGTATTCTTTTCTTAAAGGATGTTTCTTATTTTCTGTGTTGACAAAATATTTCTAAATTATATACATTTTTTTTTTTAATTTAGTGCTAAAGTCAGCGAGATGTGAATAACACTAAATAACTCCAAAACTAATTAGAGTTTTATGAATTGGAAAACACTGAAATAAAGTGCATGTTCTCATCTATTCATATAAATAAAAAAAATTCGTTTAAGTTTATTTAACTGTAGGTAATAGACAAATAAGCTGAAAATTGATGAAAATTTCATCCCCCCCACTAAGCAATAAATCAAGGCAGGAGGAGGACCACAGTTGACCTTTGACATCACACAGGTCGAAAGTCAAGGGGTCGGGGGAACGCTGAGATCTTCGAAACGCATGGGGTTTCATTCATTCAGTATGCTTGTAATTTTTAATACAGAACAGAGTCTGATATAGTGAAGATTAAATTAACTGAAAAAATACAGAAGGTAAGGTATCCTGCATAGTAAAAAGCCCCACCAGTGGCTGAGAGGTTGTGCTCTCGAAGCTGGTAGACGGGAGGTGCTGGGTTCTATCCCAATCGCGCCCGTCGGCCTAATCGTTCGGAGTTTTCGTGGTTTTCTTCGAGCCGTGGATTTATCCATGCGTAAATACGGATTAGGTTCCCTTAGAAAGACCCCCACGAAGGGCACTCCCTCCGGGCCTATATCCCTAGTGTAGATAATTGGCCGTCAATAATCAACCCAACCTGCATAGTAAAAATTATGTTTGAATAAAGAGTTTACCAGATTATAAATTATTTATAATTATAAATATTTTACAATAATTTAATACAAATTATAATTTATTATATTTATATGTTACTGTGTTTATATGTTATATTATAATTTATACTTCGCAGTTATGACATGATTATTATAATTCTCTGCCACATTGATGTAAAAATCTATGTTATGCTTATATATTCAGTGTCAATTTTCTTGGTATACTGTCGCTTGATGCTGCAGCATAAATTTGAAATAGCATATTTAGTTATACACAAATAAAATACGAATGGGGTATCATTCGAAAGGTTTTTGAAGCGGTTTCTGGCATAGTACACTCACATTTCGTTAAAACATGTTTTTTCTATTAAAAATTTATGTAATTAGAAATTAAATCGGTGTTGTTTTCATAAATTAAATAAAAGGTTTTTCTCAAATTTGTGTTTCTACAAAATTGAAATAACGCATTATATGATGCTCAACATGATAAAAAAAAATAAATAGTACAAAAAAGATAATGTATGATTTTTCAGCACGGGTTTATTTCATATTTATGGATAAAAAGCAAAATTGAAATGTTTAGAAGAAAAAAATATCTTCAATCGATAGCAGCAGTGGTATTTCACGTGTAGAATAAAAGGTATGCTTTGTTAGATTAGATTAAATTTTATTTTAAATGCATTCAATTTATTTTTCTTTGTATTAATATTCCTGAATAATAAAATAATGAAAATTTATAACAAGAATATTTTTTAATGCGAAAAGAAACATACAATTATGAGTTACAGGCTAATCGCGAGTCGGCTTGTGCCCGACATCTGACCTCTGCAAGTCAATACCAACCCAACCAAAGAAAACAAAATCATGAACCCAAAACTCAACACAATTCGACCCGAAACTTACCCGATCTGAGCCGGAAGTGAAAGAAAATTAATACACATTGGAATACAGTAATGGAAAAGTAGTCTGAAGTTATGCCTCTAATATCAATATCATCTTATTTGTATAAAAATAGACATATATACACTCATTAATATTCAACTTAGTATTTTTCATTTGGGAATATATATATATATATAGATAGGATATATATATATATATATATATATATATATATATATATATATATATATATATATATATATATATATATATATATAGAATATTATATATATATTCTTTTGAAAAATCGGATCAACTAGACTTGAACCCGAAACAGTTAAAGTCAACCCCAAACCGATCCGAAACGACACAAATTAGCTTCAATTCGACCCTAACCACGGGTCGTAAAATCTACGTACCCGACCCAATGCATGACTCTGCTACGGGCTATTTAATAATTTATGACATGGTACTTTTGATATGGTGTTTTTTTTTTTTTTTTTTTTTCCCCCCCTCAGACACACCAATTTTAAACTCTTGCTCTTTCCTGGATTTCGTTCAACCGGCTTCTCCTAACAGATCACAAAATTATATATTAAATTATGATTAAATTTAAAAGCTTGATTACCTACAACACTTTCGAAATTTATTTGAGGGAATCGAGGCAAGAGAGTGCCAAGCCACATTTGTGAACTTCTGAGATATTTCAATTCGGAAATTTGATGAAATACTCAAATCAAGATATATAACAAAGTTTTTTCGCCAATGTCTTAGTAACATTTGAGATATTCTGAGTAACAATATGGCATTAGTTTAATAATATTACTATTACGTTTTTTGTAAATTAGTTATCTTCATTGGGGGCATAAACATCTGGGGCAAAAGCGAAACCTGTCACACATGCTGCCATCAAGTGACATTAGAAAAAAATTATATGTTGGATATTATAATTTACAATATTAAGCAACAGATTACAGTGTTAGATTTGTTTCACGAAAAACTGTGGCTTGGCACTTTTATGTCCCGACCCCCTCATGTTCACTATAAAGAAATTTACACCCACCCCGTACTTTCCAAAACTTTTTTCTTAAACTAAATATTTTTAAAAAGCCAAAATCTTATTTCAAAATTTAATCGCCTACTAGCAAAATTAACAAAAACACATTTTTTTTTTTTTTTTTTTTTTTTTTTTTTTTTAAAGTTAAAATAAACTTTTTTTTTTTTTTTTATTTGATTTGTTTGAAAAGTTTTTTTTTTTTTTGAAAAGTTAATTATAATTTCAAATCTATATATTTAAAACGCTAAGCAATTTCTTTCGACAATCCGTGAGAACAAACTACTGCATCAAATTACACCATTCTTTTTCTTAATGACAGATATTTGGATACAGATTTGTTATCGTGCATTCGTTTGTTCAAAAATATAATTAATTAGCCGTAATTTTCAATTAAACTTTTACTGCTGCTTATGATGTCATAAAGTCGGCAACTCCCACTGTTGCAAGGCATAGAGTTTATTATGTAAACTCTGTGGTTCGTCAATCTTTTGACATTAGCTAATATCAACTAGGTAGTATTTTAACATCTATCTATTTAAAACGCTGAGTGTTTTCTCTCGATAGTCCGTGAGAACAAACTGCTGCATCAAATTACATCATTCTTTTTTTAAATGAAAGATATTTGGACACAAATTTGTTATCGTACATTCGTTTGTTCGAAAACTTTATTAATTAGCCGTAATTTTAAATTCAAATTTTACTTCTGATATGACGTCATACAGTCAATTGCCAAAGGATGCTGCAACTTTTCATAAAATTGAAGTCTGACTCTGACCGTAACTTCAAGCTATCTGGGCAAGATAGAATTGTAAACAAAGATCGAATACTTTATAAAAGTATCAATGTCACCAATTTATTTACTTTTAACATTTGCTGAAACATTAAAACTAATACAAAAAGATTAAAATATATTAAATTACTCATAAATTTGTTTTCAAACGTTAATAAATTTCATTTATTAAATAAAAAATACCCTTACATGGAACAGAAGCCGCAGACGCACAGGGATTGGAGCGATTTAAGTTTTTTGCTCTATTTTGGCGAGAAAACCCAATTGTCACACATTATTTTTATTAAACACACGCAATTAATTGTATTAATTAATTAATTTTAAATTATTTTATTTTATTTATTTACACACGTATTCAATTTTATTAACACCAAGTTCCCATACAAAGCAAAAATCGCCATTTTGGCGCCAAAAAGAAACCACGATGCATCTGCGACATTTGTCCCGATTTAATCAAAATTGTTTGGGTGCACTGCATATTACAAAATTAATTAAATCCATGATTATTGTTTCTTTCGGAAATTAAAAATAAGAAAATTTAATTCTTAACGAAATACAATTATTTGGTCGGAATTTTTTTCTTAGTTCGGGCTTAGTTAATATTCTGGTACTTCTTTATTATCTCATCGACCACTTTCCATATAAAAAACTATCACCAAATTATTCGCCAAACTGTAGCGCCCAATGAACAAATGGAAGAAGGTTGCCATTAGAATCTCAGAAGAAAAAGAAAAAAGAAATAGAGTTGGAAAAGACCAATTCACTAAAGTATCATTTATCAGTAACTTTAAACAATAAAATTTGCAATATATTAATGAAAATAGAGAAACAAAAATAACCTTGGAAATTTATTTAATTAAATTATTTTTCTTAATTATCTCTCTCGACTGCTGGATAAATGTTTGTGACGTCATTTAAAATTGATCTATTGTACGTAACTGCGCATCGCAGCATTTTTTCAATGCTTTTTCGCTTTTAATATCATGTTGTCGAAGATGTAATTTCTGTTTTAATTAATGAATTAACTAATAAATCACTAAAACATCATTAAAAATACATTAAACGTCGAATCAAACATCATTTGACGCGATAACAAGCACGTGTAACGCATATGACGTAAAGTCACTTTGACGCCACGATAATACATTTTTGGCGTTAAAATCCTATAGTTTGGCTACAGTGCCTAGAAGTATAAAGACCCTTACACCCTAGGCACTGTACCCTTACAGACTTATGCGTTCTGTGGCGCCCTCTATCAATCAATTTTATAGAACGTAGGAAACACATGATATGGGTCAAGTCAATCGTACGAAATTGTACATTTTACGGTCCCGAAGGGATACATATTGTGAAATGTAGCAAATTTTCTTTTATTTTCATTCACGAGCAGGGAAGACCGAGCTATGCTCGGTCAAAATTAAATTTTAGTTCAAATATCATGACCCATGACCAAAATGACCCACTAATTGAATTTTCTCGAACATGTGACTTAGCCCAACAGTCTTCTCGTTACCTAAACCTGTAGGATGCTAAATTTACTTCAAATCCTCTGAACCGTTTTTAAGATAAAATTGCTTGACCCATAATGAACCATGACCAAAATGACCCACTATTTGAATTTTCTGGAACATGTGACCTAGCCCAACAGTCTTCTCGTGTTCCAAAACCATAGGATGCAAAATTTAGTGTAAATAGTCTGAGCCGTTTTTAAGATAAAATAGATTGACCCATAATGATCCATGACCAAAATGACCCACTAATTGAATTTTCTCGAAAATGTGACCTAGCCCAACACTCTTCTCGTGCCCGAAAACCATAGGATGCAAAATTTAGTGTAAATAATCTGAGCCACTTTTTAGATAAATTAGCTTGACCCACTATGACCCAGAAATGACCCACTAATCGAATTTTCTCGGACATGTGACCTAGCCCAATGATTTGCTGGTGCCCGAAACTCGTAGGATACAAAATTTAATCAAAATCGTTAGAGCCGTTTTCTAGATAAAATTAATTTGACTCGCGTTGACCACTAATCGAAAGTTCTCGAACATGTGACCCAGCCCAATAGTCTTCTCGTGCCCGAAAATGATTGGATACAAAATTTCGTCAAAATCGTTTGAACCGTTTTTTAGATACAATTAGCTTGACCATGACCCAAAATGACCCACTAATAGAATTTTCTGGAACATTTGACCTAGCCCAATGGTTTTCTGGCGCCCCAAAACTGTAGGATACAAAATTTCGTCAAAATCGTTAGAACGGTTTTTAAGATAAAATTTGCATATATATATATATAACCACACACAAGATTTACTCGTATTAGAATATATGATATGTATATATAAATTTAAAGGAAGCTATTTAATACATTTCTGACAAAATAATTTTAAATATTTAAATTTTATTTTTTAATTAATATAAATCGAAAGGTGCCTCCGTGGGCGTATCTACATTTGAAACCTAACGTTCATTTCATTGGCATTTAAGCAATTAAAAATTTTTTACATTTTTTTTTCAATAGTAACAAATTAAGAGTTTTAAGTTGAGTTCTAATTTAATATTTTTCAAAAATGGTTTTATTTTTACCAAGGAATTAACTTATAAACTTTGTTCCCAGCCAAAATAGTCTCCCTGTGCGAATACTGAAAAAAAAAAAAAAAAAAAAGTGTGCCATAGATGACAGTACAGGCCAAATTATCATTCGGTAGTTTGGGAGAAAGAAAACTTTTTTTTTAGATATAACTTGTTCTGTTATATAGTTCTGTAGATATAACTTGTTCTGTTGGTTGTGAAATTATTCATTTTTTCCCAATTTATTAGTTCTATTTGTAGTTCCGAAAAGTTTTTATTGTATACTCCGCTGTCGTCATAAATAATGTAAGAAAAGTTAATTTTTAATTATAATACAAACTTTAAGACAGCTTTAACACAGCATTTAGTTAAAAAAATGCACCATTTTAGCAAACTGAAAATGAAAGTAGTTAAAAATTAAAAACTTATTTTTTGTCTCCTCCGAGGACTTAGCATATCTAATGTTACAGATATTTTCTAGCTTATCGGTCATTTATCAAAAATTCTGTGCAGTATAAAGAGGTATCCAATCCATTTTTTTTGTTTAAATCAACGAAATCCTGATCCGCATTATTTTTCAGAGTCTTACATTCTATAGACTTACATTCTATGTATTCAAAAGTTTAAAACAATTCTTTTTTTTTTTTTTTTTTTTTTATTAGCCAATTTTGCATTACCTGTGGGAATGACTCACATATTTATTTTTTTATTACCGTTTTTTTTTCATATTTGTCACTACAAGAATATTACGAAAATATAATGTCTTTATTAGCTCTAAAACATGTTTTTATTTCATGGAGTTGAATTCATTTTGAGAAAAACAGCCTTATTTTCGTAATTTATATGTATTACCTATATTTCGTTAATGAATTGTATATACAGGTGGTTGTTAAGATGAAATATATTGGTTGCTAAGGAATTACATCTGCGAACTAAAAGAAAAAAAGCAACACTGGCTCACATGTGGGTGGTAAATGAACTGACTGTATAATAAAGTTTTGAGCAAATTTAACTGGTTTCCTGAAGCCGAATGAGTGTTTAAATTACAATACATTCAATAAAATTAATAAGAAACAAAAATATGTAGCCTTAAATATCAACATTACTCTCCGAAATAGAAGTTCGCAAGAAAAGATACAAAATCGAGACATACAAAAAGAATTGTCTTTAAGTGATTGATAATGACAAGGCAGGACAGATTGAATGTATTTTATATTATGATCGCACTACTTGGGATCTACACCAAAGTTGGGTATTCCGTATATATTCCGTCCGCCTGCGGTTGTGATTGCTTTATTGTAATACTGAACGAGGAGCAACGCCGTACAGGCGGTCACTCGTTCTTGAAATTCAAATATAAGTGAAACCCATTACCAAACCACCTTATTATTTAATTACTAAATATTTCTTTAAATTTTCTTGGTGTGAGTTATATATTTTTATTCTTTTGTCACTGTGTTGAGTTGGGGAATAATCAACATCTGAGCGCAGTAAACATATTGACATAAGACACCATTTTATCAGGGACTATATCGAACAGAGTGTTATTTGTTTAGAGTATGTAGCCTCAGCAAAAAATGTTGCTGACCTTTTCACTAAAAACATCTCAAAGAAAACTTTAGTTAACTTAAGGAAAAACCTAGGTTTTAACTATTGACATTTATAACTGATATGTTTGTAGTGTGTACAATTTTTTCATTTGAATAGCCTGAGTTTTTTCATAATGTTTTTTTCTATGTGTTTGTGAAGTAGCTAAACTGTGTATATTATATTTCCAGGTTAGTGTGTATGTTTCTTTTAAGCCATGCTTTGGCAAGGAGGAGTGTTAAAATTAATTTTTTCTTGTAATTGTATTTATGCCAAAGATATGCTAAAACTCATTTCAACTCAACAATATCTTGAGTTTGTAATAGCTGAATGGCAACCAGTTTTTTTTTATTATCAAAAATAAAGTATGTAAACAGTTCGACGTGCTTCGCCAGGTGTGAGTTTTTTCCCCATCTTTTGCATTATTGTCTGTTAAAAATGTATTTCTAACAGGTAATTGCTCTGTGTAAATGATGATTCGTCGATTTTTCAGGACAATAGAGGACTGTATAACTGATCGTGATTAAGTTTAGTGTTCTCCAACGATCATTCAAGCTAATAACGTATCAAACTTTATTAACAACAACAATAAAGATAAAGAGACTGCTCTGGCGGTAGATTCCTCGCGCTACCTCGTTACAGACTTATGTAGAGATCCTACATAAGAAAGCGATTGGACATTGACGAAATGTCCGCCATATTAGTTCAAAAATAGATTGATCGCCGTAGAATGCAATTTATTTTCTACAGCATTTAACACTTTTAATTTTATTAAAATCATGGAAAATTCGTTTTCTATACCTTTAGAGTGTGCAAAACATAAATATAAGTGTATTTTCATTTTAATGAACACAGCGGAGAAACAGACAGACACACACACACACACACACACAAACTTGCTTCTTTATTATAGTTGGAGATGGAGATTTGTAAATATTTATGCAGATACCAATTGAACAACTTTGTGCTATACGTTATATAGGCGCATACGTTGCCTTAGATCTAAGAGCTACTAAATATATAGTGTCCTTATATAGTAGTCCTTCGTTGCATACTTGCCAATAGAGGGTAATTGCTCTGTGTAAATGATGATTCGTCGATTTTTCAGGACAATAGAGGACTGTATAACTGATTGTGATTAAGTTTAGTGTTCTCCAACGATCATTCAAGCTAATAACGTATCAAACTTTATTAACAACAACAATAAAGATAAAGAGACTGCTCTGGCGGTAGATTCCTCGCGCTACCTCGTTACAGACTTATGTAGAGATCCTACATAAGAAAGCGATTGGACAGTGACGAAATGTCCGCCATATTAGTTCAAAAATAGATTGATCGCCGTAGAATGCAATTTATTTTCTACAGCATTTAACACTTTTAATTTTATTAAAATCACGGAAAATTCGTTTTCTATACCTTTAGAGTGTGCAGAACATAAATATAAGTGTATTTTCATTTTAATGAACACAGCGGAGAAACAGACACACAAACACACACACACAAACTTGCTTCTTTATTATAGTTGGAGATGGAGATTTGTAAATATTTATGCAGATACCAATTGAACAACTTTGTGCTATACGTTATATAGGCGCATACGTTGCCTTAGATCTAAGAGCTACTAAATATATAGTGTCCTTATATAGTAGTCCTTCGTTGCATACTTGCCAATAGAGGGTAATTGCTCTGTGTAAATGATGATTCGTCGATTTTTCAGGACAATAGAGGACTGTATAACTGATTGTGATTAAGTTTAGTGTTCTCCAACGATCATTCAAGCTAATAACGTATCAAACTTTATTAACAACAACAATAAAGATAAAGAGACTGCTCTGGCGGTAGATTCCTCGCGCTACCTCGTTACAGACTTATGCGTCCTATAGCACTCTCTATTAACCAATTTTAAAGGACGTAGGAAACACATCATATGGGTTAAGTCAAACGTAAGAAAAGATAGATTTTACGGTCCCGAAGGGTTACATATTGGGAAATGTAGCAAGTTTTCTTATATTTTCGTTCATATTTTTATATAAGTTTTTAGTAAGCTATTAAAAACATTTCTAAAAAAATAATTTTAATATTCAACTTTAATCTTGTAATGGATATAAGTCGGAAGTCCCCTCCATGGGTGTCCCTACACTTAAAACCCAACGTTCATTTAATTGGCATTTAAACAGTTTAATTAAATTTTCTTTTCTTTTTTTTTTCAATAATAGCAACTTGATAATTTTAAGTTAAGTTCTAATTTATTATTTGTGAGAACTGGTTTTATTTTTTACCTAGGCATTAACTTATAAACATTGTTCCTAGCCAAAATAGTCTCCCTCGTGAACACGGAGGGGAAAAAAAAATTATATATATATATATGTTCCATAGATGACAGTACATGCAATAGTTTGGGAAAAGAAAATCTTTTTTTTTTTTTTTTTTTCATTTCACTGACATTTAACCAATTTAATTTTTATTTTTTTTTTAATAATAGCAAATTAAGAGCTTTTAGTTAAATTCTAATTTAATATTTTTAAAAAACGGTTTTATTTTTACCTACGAATTAACGTATAAACTTTGTTCCTAGCCTAAATAGTCTCCTTCCATGGACACTGAAAATAAATAAGAAAAGGTGCCATAGAAAGACAGCACATACCAAAATATCATTAGGTAGTTTGGGAGTAAGAAAACCTCTTTTTTTTTTTAGATATAACTCGTTGTTCTGTTGGTTGTGAAATTATTAAATATTTCCCTATCTATTAGTTCCATTTGTAGTTTGGAAAAGTTTTTATTGTATACTCCGCTGTCGTCATAAATAGGGTAAGAAAAAGTTAATTTTTAATTATAATACAAACTTTAAAACATAAGAGAATGACTCACATGTTTATTTTTTTATTACCGTTGTTTGTTTTTTCATATTTGTCACTGAAAGAATACTACGAAAAAATAATGTCTTTATTAGCTCTACAACATATTTTTATTTCATGGAATTGAATTCATTTTGAGAAAAATAACCTTTTTTTTCGTAATTCATATGTATTACCTATATTTAATTAATGAATTGTATTTACAGGTGGTTGTTAAGATGAAATATATTGGTGACTAAGAAATTACATTGTGAAATAACAAGAAAGAAAGCAACACTGCCTCACATGTGGGTGGTAAATGAACTGACTCTATAATAAAGTTTTGAGCGAATTTAACTGGTTTCCTGAAGCCGAATGAGTGTTTAAATTACAATTAATTCAATAAAATTAATAAGAAACAAAAATATTTAGCATTAAAGATCAACATTACTCTTCGAAATTGCAGAGGTTCGGAAGAAAAGATACAAAATCCATACATACGAAAAAAATTGTCTTTGCGGGATAAAATGGACTAAGATATTTTTATGATTGATAATGAGTAATGACTAGGCAGGACAGTTTGAATGTATTTTATTTTGCTAGCACTAATTCTTAATTGAGACCAACAACAAAGTCGGATATCTATACTTATAAAGGAGCAGCTTGATTTTCTCATAATGAACGCCAAGCCTAAACTGTTTGTCCTAGAACAATGAAATTTGGAAGTCATGTTCTTTACACAATGTAGGCGCGTACTAAGAAAGGATTTTTGAAAATTCACAGTCTAAGGGGGTCAAATGGGGGGGGGGGGCGAAAGTTTTAGATAATTTCGTCTTTTCGACAAATCTCAGCAGGAGTTTTAAGTAGGAGAGTGAAATTCGGGATAACAATTCTACTAAAGAATAGTTAAACATGTATTTCAGGCGATTTTAGAAATTCAACCATTAAGTGGATTAAATGGGGATTCAAAAATTTTCGGTGATTTCACATTTTTTCCATATTTCATCAGCAGTTTTAGGTAAGAGCGTGAAATTCAAGATAACAAATCTACTAAAAAAATAATTACACATGTATTTAAGCGATTTTAGAAATTCAACCACTAAGGGGGAGAAATGAGGGTCTGAAGTTTTAGGTCATTTTGCCTTTTCGCCATATCTCAACAACAGTTTTAGTAAACAGCGGGAAATTCAGGATAACTAATGTACTAAAAGTTACTTAAACACATATTTCAGCGATTTTAAAAATTCAACTGCTAAGAGGGTTAAATGGGGGGTCGAAAGTTTTTTGTCATTTCACGTTTTCGCCATATCTCAGCAGCTCGCTTTAGGTAGGAACTTGAAATTCAGGATAAAAAAATCTACTAAAAAATAATTAAACACATATATCAGCGATTTTAGAAATTCATCCATTATGGGGGTTCAAATATGTGGGGGGGTCGAAAGTTTTAGGTCATTTTGCCTGTTCGCCATATCCCAGCAGCATTTTTAGTTAGGAGTTCGGAATTCGGGATAACAAATCTACAAAAAATATTTAGACAAACATGTATTTCAGCAATTTTAGAAACTCAGCAACTAAGGTGGGTTAAATAGGAGGTCAAATATTAATTGTCATTTGACCATATCTCAGTAAAAATTATAGGCAGAATCATGAAACTCAGGATAACAAATCTACTAAAAAAATAGTTAAACACGTATTTCAGCAATTTTAGAAATTCAGACCCTAAGGGGGTTTAAATGGGGGTCGAATGTTTTACGCTATTTTGCTATATCTTAGTAGAAGTTATAGTTAGGAGCGTGAAATTCGGGATGACAAATCTACTAAAGGATAGTTAAACGTGCATTTCAGACGATTTTAGAAATTCAACAACAAAGTGAATTAAATGAAGGGTAGAAAAATTTCGGTAATTTCACCTTATCACCATAGGTGCGATGTTTCCGTCGTTAGCTCCGTTGGCAGAGCGGTGGACTATAGAAGACAAAGAAATCAGAAATCCATAGGTCGCTGGTTCGATTCAGGCTCGACGGAATTTCTTTTTTGGTCAATGATATATAATAAAAAAATATTACTTATGTGTCTCATTTTATTTCTCATATATATAATTACTTTGAGAGAAATTGTAAGAAAGCGCTTAAAACTAAAAGTGTTTCATTTGGAATTTTATGTAATGTGTTAAAATATATATAATTATATACAGTAAAACCTCCATAACGGACACTCCCGAATAGTGGACACCTCTATTTAACGGACACTTTTCAAATCCCCACTCCCAAATTCTAAATTTTTGTATGTTTAACCTCTGAATAGCGGACATTCCGAATAGCGGACAGTAGTTTTGGCGATCAAGGATGAAAAATGATTTTTTAACGAAAAAGAAAATAGAAAAAAAAGTAAAAAACCTCGAAATTTATCAGGGCAATGTGTCACAAATTTTGTAACCACAGATAAATGTAGAGGGTGGTCTCAGGAAAATTCCCAGTGGCCTGGGGAAACCCCCAATATCGTATGTATTTTGTATCGATTACTGTTTGATTCTTCAGATTTAATTGACATGCGTTATTCAAAGCTTCAAAATATGTTAAAATAATTTTTATCGTTTTCTGAATATATTGAGTTCTACGTATTCTGAATTTAGTTATTTGTGATTAATGTTTCGAGAATGACCTCTTTTGAGGTAGGGAAGGGATTAACTTTAAAAGAAAATTTGAAATTGTAAGTGTAAGGGAATCTAAAAAACAGAAATTGAGTTTACGGATACTTGCCGAATGTTTTAAAATAGGTAAAACACAAGAGGGAGAGATTTTACGAAATAAGGAATTTGTGGATTACTAACTCCAACGAGAACACCAAAAATGTAAAATTGAGGTATACTGATTCCATTGAAATTGATTCTATAATTCTAAATTGGTTTACTTCACGTCGTTAAAAAAAATTCCTGTCAGCGGGCCTTTGATTCAGGAAAAGGCTTCAGAAGTCGCCAAAGAACTCGGATTACATGATTTTCAGGCTTTGGGTAGATGGCTGGAAAAGTTCCGGTCTCGGAACAACATCTCTTTCTAAACAATTTGTGGAAAACGAAAATCTGCAGCTCTGATAAAAGTGGAGGATTGGCATGAACGACTGCAATCAATGGTTATGAGGAGAGAAAAAGATTTCAATGCCGAGGAAAGCGTATACTCTTTTTCAGATTTTTTTCGTATAAGACGTTGTGCTTTAAAATGGATGGCTGTATCGGCAAAAAATTGAAAAAAGAGCGAATCACTATTTCATTATGTTGCAATGTATTAGGAGAATTTTAAATCTTTGAAACCCATGTGTTTCTCAAAGAACATCCAATTTAATAAATTTATCAATGTATGATACACAACACAGATATGTGATGTGGAGAGCGCATAAAAAAGCGTGGGTAACCAGTTATTTACTGATTAAATGGTTAACGTCTTTCGATAATAGGATGACAAAACAAAGAAAAGTTATCTTGTTTTGGGACAGTGCAACTTCTCATCCAAAATATTTGAAATTGGACAATGTTACAACTGTATCCCCCCTCCCCCCCCCAAACACAACTTCCGTATGTCAGCCCCTTCATCAAGGCGTTATACACAATTGCAAAGCCTGGTACAGAAAGCTTTTATTAAGCCACATTCTTTCGAAGTTACATTCTATGAATACAGTTGAGAACAGCCTAAAATTAGTTAATGTGCCTCATGCTCTCGAATTTCTATTTCTTCAGCTGTAAAAAACGAATAACCGGAATGAGTACGACAATGTTTCAGAAAAGCAGGCATTAAAAGAAAATGAAATACTTATTTCCGATAGAAATGTAGAACTACCGCAATAAGTGAATTAATGAAATGTATCAGGAGTGAAGAAATACCGAAATACCCAACAACATTGGTGATGACCTACTGAAGAAGAATCAGCTGACGTAGGCGATTATATTCCTTCAGAATTTTCGACAAAAGCTGACTCTATTAGTGAAATGAATCCGATACTGAAACCTGCCAATCCTGCAATATCGAGAATTTCCAAGAAGCGGCAAAATACAGTGAGCAGTTACACATTTGTTTTTCTTTTTGCAAAAAAAGATGATTTAGAATGATTAAAACTACTGATAGCTTTAAAACGTCACACAAAAAAACTAACTACATGTAATCATAAGCAAAAGTAACAGATTTTTTCCGTAAGAATGCAATAAACAATGGAAAAATGTATGTAACAATTTCATTTCAGTTTTATTGCTTAAAAAAGTAATTTTAACTAGATGGAACCCGTCAAAACGTGACGGAAAAAAATACTACAACAATATCAGTAAAATAAGCTTCTTTATTATTTAAGTAGGGTTTATCGTATGAAACAGTCTTTCAAATATTTTATTTTAACCCCCCCCCCCCCCCCCCAGTGAAATGCTATTTCCGATGCAAACTCCAAATGAACACTCCGTAAACAAATGTGTAATGCAAATCAGTTTGACATTACCACCATATTCCCCACTACAAAAAAAAAAAAAAGTTTATGGACCTATAAAGTATCATACAAATAGTCCTATCATAAAGTATCATACAAATTTCCAACTTTCATCTCATATTCAGTAAATAAAAGAACATAGTATAAGCACCCCCCCCCCCCTGTGATAATGCAATCGAATGAGCTCCTATGCGCATATGTATTGCATCTGTCCAAAGGCACCGTTGAAATTCGACGTTAAAAAAGTTTTAAAATGTTTAAATTAAAAGTTTTAAAATGTCCTCTTTAATCATTGTTCGTTTCAAACCCATATCTTCTAAAACGCATCCATTGTTCAAACGCATCAAACGCATCCAGCTAATCAATTTTTATGTAAAAATGAAGAATTTTTGTTAAAAATAATAAATTAATATGCAGATGAGGGAGAATTTTAATGTTTTCAATTGTAATTTATTTGTATGGTTTCTTCTATCCCTTTACATAATCAGGATGATTATTCCTTTTCCATCACAGTCGGTCTCTTATACAGTTAAATATCCAATGGATCTTTAAAAAAATAATAAATAACAGTTCCTAGCATATTCTGATTCAACATATACATCAACGAATTCAACATATCAATTTTATGTTAATCATAAACTAAAAATAGTTTTTTTTCTTTTGACAGATTTTATATTAGCGCCAAAATACTCTATCTTATGGATAATCTGATCTTATGATTTATCAGGTTATTATTATTATTTTTTTTTTCAGTTTTCATGAAGGTTAGGGATACCTATTTTCAATTGTTGCAACTTTCCAAGGGGCTATTTTACATTATTAAAACAAACGGATGGTCATTGTTGAGATAGAATTGAAAAATATTTCATGCTTGAAAATTATTTAAAAAGTCGTTAAATTAAGAAGCAGATTTCAAATAAATTTCAATCGAAAGCTAATTTTTTTTCTAATTAAGGATGTAAGAATTGAAATTGTAAAATGTAGTAAAAAAATTAAATTTTTAGTATTTAGAAGTGATGTAAGCGCGATGAAAGCTAAAGAGATAGTGCCGTTTGTTGTCACAACCGTTATACATTTCTAAATATTGCCACTGTGTTTTGGTTGGCGTCCAAAAGTAGACTACCATTTTTTGACATCGAAAGAAAAATTCACAGGGAAAGAAATAAGTCTTTACCGCTAATAAGGAACTGTTAAATGAACTTATAACAAACCTACCAAAATAATTCCTATAAAATATTAGCCTTACATTGTTTATTCTAGCTAAAAATACAATCATTATTTCAAGTTTTTTTTTCCTGAAATTCTTTACTTTTGTGAATTTTTTTATTAAAAAAGGAAATCTTAATAATTTAAATCCTATAATTCCTATAACTTAATCCTATAATTTAAAAAAAGTAATTGGTAACATGTAATCAAGGTTTGCAATCAAGATGAAGCAACCAATAAAGGCTTCAGTTCTAATCTTTAAAATTAAAAATTGAAATATCAGTTAATATTACGCCATGTTGACACAATCATATAAATTTTTCTTTTTAGTTTTATCAATGTTAAAATGCATTTCAAGCTAAGCATAACGTCATTTTCACCGGTACAAACTTTTCACACGTACATTTATGCTTAAGCACCATGCATACAAATAAAAATATATTTTGCATTTAATTGTAATGAAAAAAATGGCATCAACAAAGTTATAATGATTAATGATAAAATGAACCCAATGGACAATATTTCCGTGACGTCACAGTAAATATGAATTTTTATTTGCTTATAAAACACACGGATAAATATTTTTACCGAAATACTTAAACATTTTAACTATATTTTAACTTACAAATTAAAAAATTCGGCCTAAAAGTCACGTGCTTTTAATATTTAATATTTATTTTTTATGCTCGCAATCATTGAGTTCAGAAAATAAACTCTGCACGTCGCAACAGTGGGCGTTAATCCGATTGCCGACTTTATGACGTCATAAGCAGAAGTAAAATTTTAATTTAAGATTACGGCTAATTAATTAAATTTTCGAACAAACGAATGTACGATAACAAATCTGGGACCAAATATCTTTCATTTAAAAAAAGAATGATGTAATTTGATGTAGTAGTTTGTTCTCACGGATTGTCGAAACAAAACGCTTAGCGTTTTAAATATATAGATTTCTGATTAATCATATAATAAGAGTTCTCGGACATATAAAAGCCAATTAATGAAATGGTAAGCATTTCTTAGCGATTTTGTGAATCTCTGAAGTTTTCCAAATAGCGGACACCTCCGAATAGCGGACAATTTCTGCGCTCCCGAGGTGTCCGTTATTTAGAGGGTTTACTGTATATATATATATATAATTACATATATATAAAAAAATATTACTTATGTGTCTCATTTTATTTCTCATATATATAATTACATTGTGAGAAATTGTAACAAAGCGCTTAAAACTAAAAGAGTTTCATTTGGAATTTTATGTAATGTATTAAAAATATTGTCTCATTTTATTTCTCATATATATAATTACATTGAGAGAAATTGTAAGAAAGCGCTTAAAACTAAAAGAGTTTCATTTGGAATTTTATGTAATGTGTTAAACGAATCAAAGGCTGTGTCCGTCGATAGCTCATTTAGCAGAGCGGTGGACTGTAGATAACGGAGTAATCAGAAATCCATAGGTCACTGGTTCGAATCAGGCTCGACGGAATTTCTTTTTTTTGGTCGATGATATACAGTAAAACCTCTGAATAACGGACACCTCGGGAGCACAGAATTTGTCCGCTATTTGGAGGTGTCCGCTATTGAGAGTTAAAAATGTACCAATATACAAGTTTTGGTGATCACAAATGTGTCCGCTAAATAGAGGTGTCCGCTATTCGGGAGTGTCCGTTATGGAGATTTTACTGTATAATAAAAAAATATTACTTATGCGTCTCATTTTATTTCTCATATATATTTACATTGAGAGAAATTGTAAGAAACCACTTATAACTAAAAGAGTTCCATTTGGAATTTTATGTAATGTGTTAAACGAATCAAAGGTTGAGTCCGTCGATAGCTCAGTTGGCAGAGCGGTCTGCTACAGTTCTCTACAGGTATACAGTTCTCCTACCAGACTGTAGAAGACGACGTAATTAGAAATCCATACGGCGCTGGTTCGAATCAAGGCCATCTTGATATAACAGGCCGGGACAGCGTTGGAATGGAGGGAAGGTTGAACTCTATGTCCACTATGCTACAATATGAAGTTTACATGTAAAATATTAACACATATATATATTTTTTCATTTACTGTCATTGATTTCATAAATAAAAATCATTTTGCTTTTCAGTACTTAATTTTTTGTTGTTGTTGTTGTAATTCTTAAGAAAAAAAAATACAGATAAATATAAATTTACGTGCCTTCACCAACACATATGGCAAAACAGCTTGCAAAAACTAGTTCACAATAAGTAAAGGCAAATTTCAAAAAGAAATTAAAATGTTATTGTATAATTTTTTTTTTAAAAATCACATTAATGTTTACAAATGAACTGAATGTATAAAAACATGGTTTATTCTAATATTTTTATCACACAACTCAAACAAAAATTTAAATCTTTATTAAAAATTCAGATTTAAATCTTTCCTTTTCAATAAATTTAAAATGAAATCTAATGATAATATTCTTTCATTTATAATTTTTTGTTATTTACAATATATATTTAATGTGCATCAAAGGGTATCACGAATAATAGGTTATGGACTTTAATCAATTACATAATTTTTTTTCTTGAGGTTTTGTTTGCTTATTAGTTCTTCACACAGAATAAATAATTCCTATAACGAATTTTGTTTTATTAAAAAAATTTACTAATAAGGATAAAAAGCAGTTGTATTCGCTATACGAATTATTTATTCTCTGAATATTATTCAAATTGAATTAAAAAAATTCTTTATCATGTTTAAAGACTCAACCATTTTTGTTGATAAAGTTACATCAAAGATGAAACAGTTACAGAATATCAAATGAAGTATCTGGACAAACTAAATGAAAATTTACTGGATATTTTTCTCATGATAGAAAAAAATAAACTCTATTTCGGATATTGAAGAATAGAAAAGAGAAAATAATAGGATAAATACCTTACTTAAGGATAATTATGTGGAACTAATATTACCTTGAATTGTTGGAGAAAATTAGAAAATATTTTAACTAGTGTTAAAAATTAAATTTTTGAATCCCATGAAAATAAAATAGATAATTATTCTAAGACTTGGAAACTCTGTTTTTATATGAAAATTCTAATAGTGACATTTTAGATCAACTGTGTATTACTTATACTTATATAATTCTAAATTACTTTGTTTGCCATCTTAAAAAGGCATTTAAAAAGAATATCTACAAATTTAAAAATTTCTCCAGGTGTTGCAAGAATTATAAATAAATCATTAAAAGAAAAATGTGTTAATTTGAAACAAAATTTACAAAATAGTCAACTTTTTATAAGTATTTCCTACAAAGTCCACAAACTTGTGGGATTTACAAACAAATCAGAAAATCATGCGACTACTATACAGGCATTTATGTACAAGTCAGTTTTATTTATTTTATTATTTTTAAAATAAAGAAATTAATTATTTGAATATTTAAATAAAAAATATTATTATTTGTGATATACCTTAATGCGTATAAAACAATTTTTTATTAAGTAAATATTTTAGATTTTTTATTAAGTATTTTTTAATTCAATTTGTACAATATTCAGAGAATAAAAATTTCGTATAACGAATACAACTGCTTTTTATCCTTATTAGTAAGTTATTTTAATAAAACAAAATTTCACATGTATTCTAAAATATCCCCTAAATGAATGAGAAGATATTGTGTATTCTAGATATATTTATTGTATAAAACCAAGGATCTGTTAAGAATTTGGTCAGTTAAAGAACACTTCACAATTTTTTTCTTCTTAAAACATGACCCTTCACAATTTTTTTGTCTTAAAAAAGGAACTTTCACAAGCGTTTTTCATACAAAAATGGGCTCTTCACGAGATTTCTTATTAAAATAAAATTCCACCTATAATAGCTGTAATCCTCGAGGACCCTATTATCTAGCTATATGTATAATGTAAATATGTTTACATGTAAATATATCAAAATTTAATGCATTTATATATTTTTTTTTCCGTTAAAACAAGACCAAGTTATAATTCAATTGCCTAAACAGGAACATAAAAATAACTCTAATTTCAGATTCCCCTAAAAATTATTAAATTTTTCACAAATATAAAAAGACGCTCACAATTTTAAAAAAGACTCTGTGAAAAAAGTCTGGACATACCCCTGAAAATAGCTTCAATAAAAACCTTTGCTAATATTTGCTTTGCAATAGATGAAATACAGTCTTCTTTCATATGGAAAAAAAATATGAATTTAGAAACCTGTTTAATATGCATCAAAGGGTATCACAAATATATATTATGGAGTTTAATCAATAGCATAAAATTATATATCGAGTTATTTTTTCACAATTCAGAGATAATAAATATTTTATATAATGAATACAATTGATTTTTATCGATTTTAATAATAAAACAAAAGTTCACATATATTTTAAAGAATCCACGAAATCAATGAGAAGATATTGTATACTTCAGATATATGTATTGTATAAAATAGCTTTAAAAAAATTGTAAATCTTTGTTTTCAAATAGATGAAATACGGTATATTTTCATTTAAAGAAAAAAATATGTAAATTCACATACATGTTTTATACGCATTAAGGAATATCACAAAGAATAATCTCATTATTTTAAAAATAATAAATAAATAAAACTGATATGTACATAAATGCCTGTATAGTAGTCGCATGATTTTATGAATTGTTTGTAAATCCCACAAGTTTGTGGGCTTTATAGGAAATACTTTATAAAAAGTTGACTATTTTTTAAATTTTGTTTCAAATTAATACATTTTTCTTTTAATGATTTATTTCTAATTGTTGCAACACCTGGAGAAATTTTTAAATTTGCAGATATTATTTTTAAATGCCTTTTTAAGATGGCAAACAAAGTAATTTAGAATTATATAAGTATAAGTAACACACACTTGATCTAAAATGTCACTATTAGAATTTTCATATAAAAACAGTTTCTAAGTCTTAGAATAGTTATCTATTTTATTTTCATGGGATTCAAAAATCTTTTAATTTTCAATACTACTTAAAATATTTTATAATTTTCTCCAACAATTCAAGATAATATTAGTTAAAAATACATCAAAATTATGAATTATTTGCTTACCTGTAAAGACAGCTGCTTGTAAATTTATATCTATTTGTACCGATTCCACAATTTTAACACATTTGTCACACATATATAAAAAAATTAATGCATTCATCGCAATAAAGAATATCGATAATTATCCTTAAGGAAGGTATCAATCCAATTATGTTTTTCTTTTCAATTCTCATTCCACATCCGAAATAGAATTTATTTTTTCCACCACGAGAAAAACTCCAGTAAATTTTCACTGAGTTTGTCCAGCTATTTTTTTTCTTTCAATTGTTGCATGCCTCGCGAAAACATTTTCATTCAAACAATTTCAAATACTTCATTTGATATTCTGAAACTGTTCCATCTTTGATAAAACTTTATCAACAAAAATTCTTGAGTGTTTAAACATGATAAACAATTTTTTTAATTCAATTTACACAAAAAATTGCGTTTAACGAAAAACAAACGCAGCACGTGTTCATACCGTAGCAATAACACAACACAAGCCAAATTTCAACTCAGGTAAGAAATCGGAGCGGGGTGAAGATTTCAAGTCGTTCTTGCGTTCCCTCTTTTGATCACGTGACTTTCCCCAGAGTGGATAGCTGTCAAAGCCCGGTATATTGAGACAGCCCTGTTCGAATCCGGCTCGACGGAGTTCCTTTCGCAGTCGATGATAAATAATAAAAATATTACATATGTGTCTAATTTTATTTCTCATGCATATAATTACACTGAGAGAAGTTGGAAGAATGCGTTTAAAAAAGGGAGTTTCATTTGGTAGTTTATTTAATGTGTTAATCAAAACAAACGGTGTGTCCGTCGATAACCCTGTTGGCCGAGTGGTGGACTGTGGATGACGGAGTAATCAGAAATACATAGGTCACTGGTTCGAATCAGGCTCGAAAGAATTTCTTTTTTGGTCAATGATATATAATAAACAAGTTGGAAATTGTACGTCAAACGTTACAAACGAGGTGCGTTCGTACGCACGTTTTAGAATTAAATTCATGATATCCCGTGCGTAGAACGGGTTAAACAGCTAGTTAAGTATATATTTTATGACACTGTTCATACAAATATCTTAACTAGTTATAGAAATATTCAGATATATATGTATCAGCTAGTTATATAAATATTCAGATCTTGATGATTTTTAATTCTGTGAAATGAATTATATCGTCTGCAGATTAATTTCTGTAATAAAATAAGCATCTCGGTCGCTTGACGATTTAACATCCATCGGAAGCTCCTATAACAAAAAAGCACCGATTTAAAAAAAAAATCAAATTTCTTAATAAATATTTTTATTAATATCTCCTAAAGTTTTGATTCGATTTTAATAAAATTTGAAATGTCTCGACAAAATTCTGCAAAGATAATATATTTTAAATTGCAAACCATTTGGTTGGGTAGTTTTTGCGTTGTTATATGCGGACAGACAGACAGACGGACGGACAGACAGACGGACAGACAGACGGACGGACAGACGGACGGACCAAACGACGACTATAGGTGCTACGTATTTATATAATTACGAACGCACCTAAAAAGATTACTTATGTGTCACATTTTATTTCTCATATATATAATTATATTGAGAGAAATTGTAAGAAAGCACTTAAAACTAAAAAAGTTTCATTTGGAATTTTATGTAATGTGTTAACCCTTTCCGGCACAGACAAATTCTATTCGTAAAATGCGAAATTACTGACTGACACCGGAATTTACAAACGACTTTTTTAGAAAATAAAAACTCCTTATTTTAGGCTCTCATTGTAGAAACAAAATTTTATTAAATATTCTTGGTGGCGTGTGCAAGTTTGGAATTAAAATTAGGTGTGCCCGGAGTGGGACCACTGTGCCGGAAAGGTTTAAACGAATCAAAGGCTGTGTCCGTCGATAGCTCAGTTGGCAGAGCGGTGGACTGTAGAAAACGGCGTAATCCGAAATCCATAGGTCGCTGGTTCGAATCCGGCTTGGCGGAATTATTTTTTTAGTCGATGATATATAATACAAATATTACATATGTGTCTAATTTTATTTCTCATGCATATAATTAATTACACGGAGAGAAGTTGTAACAATGCGTTTAAAAAAAGGTAGTTTTATTTGGTAGTTTATTTATTGTGTTAATCGAAACAAACGGTGTGTCCGTGGATCGCTCTGTTGGCCGAGCGGTGGACTGTAGATGACAGAGTAATCAGAAATACATAGGTCGCTGGCTCGACGGAATTTCTGTTTTAGTCGATGATATATCATAAAAAATATTAGTTGTGTGTCTCATTTTATTTCTCATATATATAATTACATTGAGAGAAATTGTAACAAAGCGCTTAAAACTGAAAAAGTTTAATTTGGAATTTTATGTAATGTGTTAAACGAATCAAAAAAAGTGTCCGTCGGTAGCTCTGTTGGCAGATCGGTGGATTGTAGAAGACGGAGTAGTCAGAAATCCGTAGGTTGCTGATTCGGCTCGACGGAATTTTTCTTTTTAGACGATGATATATAATTAAAATATTACTATTATTATTAAATTATTATATGTCTATATTATATTATATTAAATTATTATATGTCTAATTGTTCTTCTCATACATATAGAAATTGTAACAAAGCGCTTAAAACTGAAAAAGTTTAATTTGGAATTTTATGTAATGTGTTAAACGAATCAAAAAAAGTGTCCGTCGGTAGCTCTGTTGGCAGATCGGTGGATTGTAGAAGACGGAGTAGTCAGAAATCCGTAGGTTGCTGATTCGGCTCGACGGAATTTTTCTTTTTAGACGATGATATATAATTAAAATATTACTATTATTATTAAATTATTATATGTCTATATTATATTATATTAAATTATTATATGTCTAATTGTTCTTCTCATACATATAGAAATTGTAAGAAAGCGCTTAAAACTGAAAAAGTTTAATTTGGAATTTTATGTAATGTGTTAAACGAATCAAAAAAAGTGTCCGTCGGTAGCTCTGTTGGCAGATCGGTGGATTGTAGAAGACGGAGTAGTCAGAAATCCGTAGGTTGCTGATTCGGCTCGACGGAATTTTTCTTTTTAGACGATGATATATAATTAAAATATTACTATTATTATTAAATTATTATATGTCTATATTATATTATATTAAATTATTATATGTCTAATTGTTCTTCTCATACATATAGAAATTGTAACAAAGCGCTTAAAACTGAAAAAGTTTAATTTGGAATTTTATGTAATGTGTTAAACGAATCAAAAAAAGTGTCCGTCGGTAGCTCTGTTGGCAGATCGGTGGATTGTAGAAGACGGAGTAGTCAGAAATCCGTAGGTTGCTGATTCGGCTCGACGGAATTTTTCTTTTTAGACGATGATATATAATTAAAATATTACTATTATTATTAAATTATTATATGTCTATATTATATTATATTAAATTATTATATGTCTAATTGTTCTTCTCATACATATAGAAATTGTAACAAAGCGCTTAAAACTGAAAAAGTTTAATTTGGAATTTTATGTAATGTGTTAAACGAATCAAAAAAAGTGTCCGTCGGTAGCTCTGTTGGCAGATCGGTGGATTGTAGAAGACGGAGTAGTCAGAAATCCGTAGGTTGCTGATTCGGCTCGACGGAATTTTTCTTTTTAGACGATGATATATAATTAAAATATTACTATTATTATTAAATTATTATATGTCTATATTATATTATATTAAATTATTATATGTCTAATTGTTCTTCTCATACATATAGAAATTGTAAGAAAGCGCTTAAAACTAAAAGAATTTCATTTGGAATTTTCTGTAATGTGTTAAACGAATCAAAGGTGTGTCCGTTGATAGCTCAGTTGGCAGAGCGGTGGAATGTAGATGACGGAGTGATCAGAAATCCATAGGTCGCTGGTCTCGACGGAATCAATCCGTTGATAACACAAAACAATAATATAATAGGCATCAGGTCGACGGAATTTCTTTTTTGGTCGAAGATATATGATAAAAAAATATTCCTTATGTGTCTCATTTTATTTCTCATATATATAACTCTGCCAGTCTTCGCCCGTCTAGTCGGTCACTTCCGAGTGGGGCCCAGATACAAATTACTACTTGGGCCCCACCCCTAGATAATCACGGGTAGGTCCCAGTATTACTTTGTCAGGGTGTTCATGAAAAAAAAATATTTATGTCGCGAAATCTTTATTTAAGTGCTTTTTAGCACTTTCCAACCTATAGTTGAAAAGTGCTTATGACTTCGGTTTGTCTGGCCGTCTGTCCGTGCTCTAACTCCCGTAAATATGCTCGGATTGCTCTGCAATTTTTATATGTTATTGTCGTTATCTATAGCATGTTCCCTATTGCAACGGAAGTGTGTAGCACTTATAGTTTTTATACAGGGACACTCAAAAGAATTCCGTTACATTACGTCTATGGAGGAAAATCGTCTGCGGTTTATTTAAATAATGTTTCACTATTTTAAACGCATTGAAATTTATATATATTACTAAGGTGCATTACAAGAGGCTTACTACAGAATAGTGTGTGTATAGCAGTCATCGTTCATTTACAGGGACATACAAAAGAATTCTCTACTGTCTGTTAACAATAATTCCTGGTGTTTTAAGTTGCTGAACGCGATTTTCAATTGAACTCACTTTTTGTCTATTACTGGGTGTGTATAAATTCTGTATTTCATATACAGGGTAGCACAAAAGTTCGAGAACACATTTCCGTTTATTGACAGAAACTCCAGAAGGAGAATTTTAAACTGTGCTACGCGTTTCCTAACTGAACTAAAATTTATCATCCTATATAGTATATATACAAATCTATAGATCCTATACAGGGTTGAATAAAAGTACTCGGATACTTTTCCGAATATTGTATCTGTTGGAAATTCCTGAAATTATGTTTTTAAATATGTTATGCGTTTTCCAAATTGTTTACTTAGATGTTATCTTTTAGCTTATTAAACGGTATGTTTTGTAAAATTATTTTGGAAGCGTTGGAAAGTGCTACATAATCTAACTAAACGCACGCTTGGCGCATGATTTTTCGTTCTTGTTTAATATTCTTATTAGTTGTTTTCGTATACTTTTAATTTAAAGTATTTTATTTATATTTTTCTGGTTGCATGTAAATTACACTTTCTGAGCCCCAAGCGAAGTCAGGGCGGTACACTGCACCATCTGGGGCCTCACTCGGAAGCGACCGGCTGCGGTTGCGATTGCCTTACTTAAAAATTGAACGAGAAGTAATGCCGTACAGGCGTTCACTCGTTAATGGAACTGAAGAATTAATTTTGAATGTTGGACTTTTGCCGAACAGTTACCAAACAGTTGATGTCGGTTAAGGGGCTTCCGAGTTGCGATCAACTTTACGCCCAGTCTATATGTGAGTAACCTGTCTTGTAAATATTGAGCCGTTGGGAAAAGTTAAATGTAGTATTAACTACAAAAGAAAGAACAATTAAAAATAGAAGAAAAATTAAGCAATGGGAATAAAAAGGTAAAGCTATAGAGATTACGGATAGAGTCTAATAAATGGAAAAAAGTAAAATGGTACAGCTGTAGTTAAAATTAACTACTGAAAAAAGTTGAAAAAGTGTAAAATAGGGTTCGGAACATGTTCGAAAACAGTACATAAATGCCAGGTGGAAAAGGCAGGCAAAGCTAAGCTTTAACAAAAATATCACTTAAAAAAGAACAAACATTTTTATATTATTATTATTATTATTGTTATTTTTACAAAAGTATTTTATTAATATTTAAATTTTATTATTATAATGTATAGCATAGGAATAAGTTTAAATAGGAAAATACAAGTTTATATAAAACTAAGAGAGAGAAATTTGCAGGATGGTGAGCACTAATGCTCATAATCAATAATGCAAGAATATTTTGGACGCTTGCGGTGATGTGGTTCGAATGCGTCATAATCCGGCAATTCTGCGATTATATCATTAGGGAGGTCATATAATTTTTCATAAAATTTTTTGGCAAGGTGGTTGATTCTTTTATTTAATGTAGTAGTTTTGAGGTCTTTTGTTTGGACCTACTTTTTTATAAATAAATATTTATTTAATTATACTGGTATGAGTTAAATATTTGTATTGTTTTGTCTTTCTGTAGATTTGGGGAATACGCAAACTTTCAGATTCAACCCCACGTGGTGTGATTTGGTGTAATAAAACGTGACCTTCGAGAATCGAAGATCACGATTAAAAATGTAGTTATATATTTTTTTCGTTTCAAAAAAGTCCAACACACAGTATCCTTCAATGCTTCAATTTCAAGAGAAAAGTCTGTTTCGAAATGTATTTTCAACGGAAGATATAATGTAATTTCACCTGTTGAATTCTTTGATTTTGAATACTTTGGACATAACTCCCTTCAAAAATTTTCAAAGTACATTAAAAATACTTATTTTTCCAAAAATTGGGAGAAAATTGTCACTCCTCTAAAAACTCCCTCGAAATAAGAAAATCTTCCTGAAATCCCTAAACTTTTTTTAATTACATAAGTTTTAGGGGATTTTCTCTACATTTAAGAACACTGAGGCTCATTAGTAAGAAGTTATTAGTAACATTTATTTAGTACCTTGACAATTGTCTTACACATGCACGGTTACGTATTCTATTAACAATATAAAATTTGATAAAATTTATTGGTGAAATTTAGTAAATTCTGATTTAAAAATTTTTTAATCTATAAATCAGCTTTATTTATCAAAAATTTCTGTATAGAAAAATACTACAGCAAAATTCATGACAATTTAGCAGTTTTTATTTTAATGCTAATAAAGCTACAACTGAAAGCAACAACAACAAACAAATATAAAGTAGGTCTATCACATTCATTTTGCTTAGAATATTCCATTGTCTTGAAACTGTTCGCACACTTGTTGAAATTTCCAAGGAGTCTGATACTACTATTAATGATAAAAAAAAAAATCTATTTAAATTTTATACACAGAATTCATAAACGCTTAATTACATCACAAATTTTGCATTAGTTATTTTGTAGTTAAAAAAAAAAATTAAAATTTTGTGGTTAAAACTGTCCAATTTGTAATTTCTTTTCTCATATAGCTGACTTATAGAAGGATTTTGAAACATTCATGATTAAAAAAAAAAAAAAAAAAAAAAAAAGTTCGGATGAAATTTAATTTATTTTGGAAGCAATATTTATCGAGTGATTATTTGTAATAAAGTAAATATAATGAAGATTAATGAGGATTTAATGCGGTGTAAAGCTTTTCCTATTTAATAGACACTCCTTTTATTAAAATTATTATTATTACTGCAATACGAACTAAAAATGTTTCTTTCTGTTCTTCTTTTAATATTTTCATCTCGTCAAAGAATGGAAGATGGTTGTCGTATCATTATATTCAGATACGCGCCTAGTGTAAGGCATACCTTCTAACATATTCGTGAAAAATATGCTAGATAAAATATGCACAATACATGTAAAACATACTGTGCTTTTGAGGCGATAAATTTCCATTCTGATGTTACTACACATTTTTCCATAGTCAGTGATCGTCCCAACTGAATGCAAATTTATAATCCTAGTATGTGTGCTTTAAGCACATTAAAATTTGACAAGGTTCTAAATAAATTTTACTGTTAACTTATTACTAACCAGTCTCGTCGTTCCTAAATATAGGGAGACTCCCCTAAAACTAATGTAATTAAAAAAAAAAAAAAAAAAATAGGGATTTCAAGAAGATTTTATTTTTTTTCGAAGGAAATTTTGGAAGAGTGACATTTTTTTTTTATCAAACTTTTGAAAATTAGTATTTTTATTGTGCTTTTGAATATTTTGAAGGGAATTATGTCGAAGGTGTTCAATATCAAATGATTGAAGGCTTGAAATTTCATTACGTCTCCTGTTGAAAATGCTTTTGAAACAGACTTTTCTCATGTCTCCTCTGTTTGTGTTTTTCTTTTATTTTTAAAGCATGGAAAAATAAAAAAAACATAACTACACTTTGAATATACCAAATCAAACCAAATAGGGTTGAATCTGAAAGTTTGCGTCTTCCCCAAAACAATACAAAGGTTAAAGAATAAAAAAATTTAACTCATATAGGTAAAATTAAACAAATATTTAGTTATAAAATAATCAGTTGACTTGTCAGTGCACCACATTTTTCTATCTCTTTTTGGAAAAAAAAAAAATTATCTTTTGTGTGGTCACTGAAAAGTGTCTTTTTTTATATGTAGTTTTGCCAAAGAATTCTAGCGTAAAGAAGGGGAAGCTCAGCGTACGTAATGTAAATCCACGCCAGCCAGCGAAACAGTGTATACTGCTAAGCAGTAGAAGTTCCATACAGGGGCCAGAGATGGAAGGGAGTGTACGTAGCGCGTTTTGCTTGGCGTTTTGGCGAGATTGTCAGTAGGGATAATTATCAAAATATGGAGTGGTGTTGTGGTCAGTGCTGTTCGCGCGAAAGCAGTGCAACTTTTTAAGAACTCCTTTTGTGGGAGTTAGGTCAAAGATCATACAATACGTTAGATCCAGAAGATAAGATTAATCACTTGGTTGTTAGGCTAGATTTCGAGTAAAACTTTCCATACATAAAATTTTTAACTTTACCAATGTAATAGTTATGCAATATATATATTAATAATATTAGAATATTTCAGTTGCTAGATCCTGCTTAAGAAATTAAATAAATAAAACTGAATATTAATTTCCAGTTGTAAATTACCATTAAAACTATATAATCCCAAAAGTTAAAAGGTCTTTGGTTTTGCCTCCTTTTCCAGCCTGGCATTTTTGTGCTGTTTTTTCGAACTTGTCCGAACCCTAATTTTATTAAACTTTATTATCAGTAGTTCATCTACTGCAGCTATACCATTAATTCTAAATTTTTGATTTTTTCCTTAATCTTTTTTCCAATTTTATTTTTTAAATTTTTATCCCTTTTTCTATTTGCTGATTGCAGTTTTTATAAATTTCCCACTGGCTCATTTTACAAGACAGTCTTTATTCTAATTCGTCTGGGCGTAAAGTTGATCGCAACTAGGAAGCCCATTAACCGTCATCACTTGTTCGGCTCACCACACTAAACCGACTGCACACCTCCTCTTATTAATCTTAGTAATTGTGTAATAATAATAAAAAACATATATATTGCTGTAGAGCAAATATATATATATACACTGCTCAAAACAATTAAAGGATATTGCAGTTTTAGGTGGATTTTGTATCTGGGAAACTTTTTAGCTGATTGATACATGGTCGACAGACATAGTAGGTTATATGAGAATAAATTACACATGTTTGAAAGAAAAAAATGCATTTTATTGCGCATTTGTGTACAAAAGGAAAAAAACACAATTTGTGCATATGAGAAAAAAAGGATAAGAAAAGGTGTTTTCTTCAAAGAAAATCATTTTCAGTAGGGGGTATGGTTTCCACGGGCGGCCAGCAACGTTGAACACCTTTGAGGCATGGATTCAATGAGGCTATTAATGACGAGTTGGGGTATTCTGCCCCACTCTTCCAGAAGAGCTCTTTCCAGTTCTTGGAGAGTTTGTGGGGGTTGTTGGCGGCCAGAAAATCGTCTTCCTAGAGCGTCCCAAACGTGCTCGATTGGATTCATGTCTGGAGAACACACTGGCCATTCCATTCGAACGATTCCTTCCTCGAAAAGGAAATCCTCCACCAGGTTTGCACGATGTGGCCTGCAGTTATCGTCCATTAAAATGAAGTTATCTCCGATTGCTGCAGCGTAAGGGACTACAATATGTCTGAGGATCTCATCCCTATATCGGCGACCAGTCAGAGCTCCGTCTCGAATGATGTAGAGGTCAGTGCGCCCGTCAATGGAGATGCCACCATACACCAACACTCCTCCACCGCCAAATCTGACACTTTCGTGCACGAACGCAGGATTATTCCTACTGCCACGGTCCCTCCAGATGAAAATACGCCTATTATCCGGATACACAGAAAAACGGGACTCGTCAGAAAACAGAATATTGCTCCATTCATTTCTCCTCCAGTTGACATGCTCGGTTGCCCACTCCCTGCGGTCGCGACGATGCCTTGATGTTAATCTAACACATACCATCGGTCGGCGAGCATACAGACCTACAGCATGGAGCCGGTTTCGGACAGTCTGAGTTGAAATCGTGGTGCCTGTAGCCGAGCGAAGGTGTTGTTGGAGAAGAGTAGCGTTCATGTTTCGGTGTCTCCGAGCTGTTAACGCTAAATACCGATCGTCATTGGGCGTTGTTGCCCGTCTACGACCTTGCCCTGGTCTTCGGCCTGCACATCCACTCTCCAAAAAACGGTTCCAGATCCTGGAAATGACACTTTGTGACACTCCAATGGCTTGCGCTACTTCGGCTTGAGTTTGGCCCCCTTCTAACCTAACAACAATTCTCCAAGCTTCTGAATCTGTCAAATGACTTCGCTGAGACATCGTACTCATCGAAACAAAGCAATCACTGAATGCCGATCATCCTTGTCTCCATTCTCTTTTATCCAGTTGAAAGTCAAATTTCATTCGCTGCCGCTGAAGCGACGTTTTTGACGTCGAACTCAAAATTTGCATACTCCACAGTTTGAAAACCAGAAAAATTTGCATTTGTGATTCTCTTCTTCTATTTTCGGCAAAAAAATTTCGTTTATATCTTTATTTTATATAAAACTTCAAATATCCTTTAATTGTTTTGAGCAGTGTATTTATATGGCTCTGTAGAGTCCTTCTCTTTAAAAATTATATATATTTAAACTTGTAGCCATACCACCCTTGTTTGACTGTCCTACCCCATGCTGTTTTTGAACTAGTGGTTAACTTATCTTTATCCGTAATTATCAATTTTATTTTTAATTTACTAAGTAATATTTATACTACAGCTATATTGTTTTTTACCTTAACTTAATCGATTATCCTTATTTGCAATTTCTACTATTTTATTTTACATTATTTTTATTACAGTAGAACTCCAATTATCCGAATCAATTGGGACAGGACCCCATTCGGATAATCAAAAATTCGGATAATTGAATTTTTTCCGGAAAAGGGGTCTATTTTAATTAATTACTGTATGTATGTTGAAAATGGGAGAAAAAAACTATTTTTAAAGAAAAATAGCTTTTAATTAATTAACTGAAAAGACAGCACTTTTACATGTTAAGCGTACTTACAAGTGCTGTACATTAGTACAGGATGTACGCACCGTACTGTAAATGAAAATCTTTGCTTGCTGAACATCTCGCTCAAAGTAAGCTGTTTGACAGTCTTCATCAGTTTTCGGGCAGCCAAGTCGCGCACCCGCTTGACAATGAGAAGTTGCATGTGGTCACACTCGGGCAGACGCTCCATCCACTTCAACGCAGTTTCAAGGCCGGCAAATGCTTCACTAGCTGCTGGTCCCGTGTCTGCTTCAACTTCGACATTAAAGTAATCTTCTCCCTCGACACTTTCTTCGCTCACACTTTCAATAAGTTCATCATCATTTAGAATTTGAAACCCAGGCTCTGACGAATCACACATCATCCACTCTTCTATATCTTCAGCACTAACTTCTGAACATCCAGGAATTTTCAAAAGAATGCTTCTGCATTCCTCAAGTGGCACGTCATCCTCATCTTCTCCTGTCTCTTCCCTTTGCTTTTCTTGATCTTCTTTTTCCTTTTTCTCTTTTTCCTTCTCTTCTTCAGTTGATCTGTCTTTCAACTTCTTCCACGCACGTCTTAATGTGACTGCCTTAACCAAGCTCCAAGTTTCCGCCACCATGTAAGCGCAATATTTCAAATTTATTTTTTTGTGGTTAGCCAACACACCTTCTTCGTCTTCGCCCTCTACCAAAAGTTTCTTCAAAAGTTACCTTTTGTAATGGCGTTTCATGGTTTCGATAACAGACTGGCCCATTGGTTGCAATAAGCTTGTAACGTTTGGCGGTAAAAAGATTGTTTTAAACTGGCCATTCCCTCTTTCCAACAATTCTTCGGTGGGATGAGTTGGTGCATTATCAAAAATCAAAAGCATTTTACTGCATTCTTTTCCAAGACATTTTTGGTGCTTTTTTACTTCAGGGCTGAAAATTTCATCGTATCACTCGGTAAACAATGCTGCAGTCATCCAAGCCTTGGATTGGTTTTTATAAAAGAGGGGCAGCTTTTTCACATTTTTAAATGCTCTAGGGCTTTTTGACTTCCCTATCAACAGCAGGGGTATTTTATTGCTTCGCGTAGAGTTCGCACAGTTAAGCATCGTAACACGGTCTTTACTAACCTTATGTCCTGGAGCACTACACTTCTTTTTAGATGCTAAAATGGTTTTATGCAGAGCTTTCCAAAGAAGACCGGTTTCATCGGCGTTTTACAAAAACTCAGGATCGTAGGAGTCTGCTACATCTTTAAAATTTTCAATAAAATCTTCTGCAGATTTGGAGTCTGCTGATAACTTCTCGCCACTTAAATCTAATTCACGGACACCGTGTCTGGACTTAAAATTTCTTAGCCAGCCATTACTTACTTTAAAGGATGAACAACCAAGCTCCTGAGCTAAGATCTTAGCTTTTTCACAAAGAACCGGACCCCAAATCGGGTTTACCATAGAACGTTGCTGCAAAAACCAATTGAAAACGGCATCCTCTAAATCTTTGTTTGTTGCTGCCTTATTGATTTTCTTGAAGAACTTCCATCTTCGTTTTCAAGCACTGGCACAAAGTTTAAAAGTGTAGGTTTGCTCCTTTTACTGTCTGAAATCGTTGATTGTCCAACACCGTACATCTCAGCCAACTGTTTACCCGTAACTCTTTTATATGATTCCTCTATAATGTTTAGTTTATCCGCTAACGATAACACAACACGTTTTCTTTTAGAAGCCATGGTGAACGACGAAACGCACTCACAAACAAAACAACGCACCGACGCGAAAGAGTACCGTCACAGTAGCAGGTCAAGTAATCAACTAGCAGGTCACGTCAGACTGACTGACTAATGAAAACGAACAGTGACAGGTGGGCCGGGCCCGCCACCTGGCGGCGGACGACAGCCATTAATCAAACTGCACTATGAGACGGTTACTCATCCCAATAATGTTCGCGCTGCGCTTACACTAGCTTCGCGGAGGGAAGGACAACAGTGCGTGTAGACAGAATCATTATTTTGCGAATCGCAATACGTTTCCGTCTTAATTCTTTTTCTGAAATTCTGGAAGCGATTCGGATAATCAGCTATTCGGAT
Organism: Maratus michaelseni; assembly: GCA_963931845.1. NCBI lineage: Eukaryota > Metazoa > Arthropoda > Arachnida > Araneae > Salticidae > Maratus > Maratus michaelseni. The sequence goes on from OZ007598.1 coordinate 15,482,176, forward strand.
AGTCGGAGTTCGGATAATTGGAGTTCTACTGTATTTTTATGGATACATCAATGCATGAGGGCGTTTCTGACATTGTTCCACTTAAATTACCTTTGTACTTACCGAGCTGAAATCAAAAATTTTTTAGGTAAATGTTTTTAATCTAGCCCAATATTTATTTACCAAAATACATAAGTATAAAATTTCTGAAGCCTCATTTCTATACTTAAAGAATCAAAATTAGTATTTAGGTTTTCAAAATAGGCTTTAAATATATTTCTTCAAGCCAAACGTTTTTGTCCATCTTATCGTCTTTACCGTCGAAAACCGGTAGACGAAAACAATTTCAATTACAATTCTTTCTGCTATTATACGTAGATATCTTATAACTTCTATAGAAGAAAGTAAAAATATATGCGCTAGAAAGTTTTTTGTGTTCATAAGACCCTTTTTAGGTGCGTTCGTAATTATATAAATACGTAGCACCTATAGTCGTCGTTTGGTCCGTCCGTCTGTCCGTCCGTCTGTCTGTCTGTCTGTCCGTCTGTCTGTCTGTCTGTCTGTCCGTCCGTCTGTCCGTCCGTCTGTCTGTCTGTCCGCATATAACAACGCAAAAACTACCCAACCAAATGGTTTGCAATTTAAAATATATTATCTTTGCAGAATTTTGTCGAGACATTTCAAATTATATTAAAATCGAATCAAAACTTTAGGAGATATAAATAAAAATATTTATTAAGAAATTTGAATTTTTTTTTTTTTAAATCGGTGCTTTTTTGTTATAGGAGCTTCCGATGGATGTTAAATCGTCAAGCGACCGAGATATTTATTTTATGACAGAAATTAATCTGCAGACGATAGAATTCATTTCACAGAATTAAAAATCATCAAGATCTGAATATTTATATAACTAGCTGATACATATATATCTGAATATTTATATAACTAGTTAAGATATTTGTATGAACAGTGTCATAAAATATATACTTAACTAGCTGTTTAACCCGTTCTACGCACGGGATATCATGAATTTAATTCTAAAACGTGCGTACGAACGCACCTCGTTTGTAACGTTTGACGTACAATTTCCAACTTGTTTTTTTTCTTTTTGGCTTTATTTCTTCCTTTAATGCGGACTAGTGTAATATAAATAAAATAAAACAGAAGGAGCTCTATAAACAAACAAACAGACAAATTCGGAATTTGATTGTGGGAGGGGAAATTTTCTTTATTTCTATATGTGTGATACATATATATAACACTATAATATATTGTGGTGAACAGCTAAGAAACAATTGGTAAAGTTTTATTCTCACATATATATTTTAAATTAAAGTACTTGCTAATATTATGAACTTCAATTGACAATATTAGACTGTTTTCCTATCTTTTTCATTCTTACTCATACTCCATGTATTTAATGTGTTTATTCTTTTATGTAACTTTTTTCTGTTGACTGGAATGGCAACAGTATGGTTTGTTGACATCGCAGGTCGTTGCATGGCGAAAGCTAGTTAGCTGTATTTTCCATATTAAAGTAATCTTCGTAATGTTTATTTCATATTTATTTCTTAATTAAGTTAATTTAATCTCGTTTATCGATAATCTGCTGAATAATTCAAGTGGTTATGTGACCAGACTTGCATTCTACTGCGCGATAGTTACGGTAACGAAGATTAGGCCTAACCAACGGTAAAAACGTGTTTCAAATTTGAATTGTGTTTGGTTAGTTAATTAAGATAGAAATATGGAACTTTTTACGACTGATAAACTTCTTGGCTCAGAGAATTGGGTCAGATGGAAATGGATGGTGGAAGGCTTGCTAATGGAAAAAGAAAATGCGTTTGAGGTGTGCTCTGGCGAGATCGTACAGTCAGAACCGGTTGCCAAAGACGCTTCTGCTGCAGATCGGAATAAATATAACAGTGACTTGGCCAACTACAATAAAGGCAACAGAGCGGCTCGAGGTATTTTTTCAAGAACTCTAGATAGCAGAATATGTGACCTCGTATCGATGTGCAAAACTGCAAGAGAAATATGGGTGAAACTACAGGAACTGTTTGAGCAGAAAAATACCCAAGCTCAATATGCCTGCCAGATGCAGTTCTCATCTTTTGTGCGAGATCCAACGAATTCAATGGCTATGCACATAGCAAAATTAGATCGCCTAGTGTCACGGATGTCTGATTTGGATATCAAACCAAATGACTTTGTGATAATGAGTAAACTTCTCGAAACATTATCTAGTGACTTTGAGCCACTGAAAATGGCTTGGTGTGCAAGACCTGAAGAACAACAAACACTAGTGCAGCTGAAGAAATTACTTATTGCAGAAGAGCAAAGAAGAATGTCAGAATCTTCTAGAGAAACTGAACTAAGTGCCTTACTTGCCAAGGCTAGTTTAGGAAAAGTTCACAGTGCTGCAGAAAAGCATGCAAACAAGCAGGGGAAGCAGTATAAATGCTTTAGATGTGGAAAAAAGGGCCACATGAAACGAGATTGTACGGTTAAGAAAATTAATAATGTGCATGAGAGAAAACCAAACGATGAAGTTTTTATTAGTGAATGCTATGTAGCCAATTGTGATGACACATGGGTCATTGATACAGGAGCCACACAACATATAACCAACAGACATGACGTCTTTCAAAGTTATATACAGTATAAGTGCCCAATTGAAGTAAGGGTTGGTAACAGTTCCACAATGAAAGCGTATGGTCATGGTAAAATATCTGTAAAAATGTTAGTTAATGGCAGCTGGAAAGACAGTGTAATGGAAAATGTTCTATATGCACCAGATGCTTCGAGAAATTTATTTTCGGTAAGTCAAGCTCTAGACCATGGGTCAAAATTTAACATGTCTCATGATAAATGTGAATTTGTAAAACCCAAAGGGGTTGTTGCTGTGGGTATACGAAAAGGAAACCTATTCAGATTGTTATGCAAAGTAATAGTACCTGAGGTAAACAATGCAACTAACATTGTTACAGTGCCCTCTACTGAAGCTCAACTTACTGAATTAAATTCGCTTCAACTCTGGCATGAGAGGCTTGGACATTTGAATAAGCAACATGTGAAAAAGTTTCTTCACACTCAAGGTATAGAAGTGCAAAATGATGGTGAGTTTTGTGAAGCATGTGTGCTAGGCAAACAACATAGATTACCATTCCGAAATCGTCAACAACGAGCTAAGGATGTTGGTGATGTTATCCATACTGATCTCTGTGGGCCTATGGAAGAAGAATCCTTAGGTGGTGCCAATTACTATGTATGTTTTACTGATGATTATTCTAAATTCAGAAAAGTTTATTTTCTCAAGTATAAATCTGAGGTTGTGTCCAAATTTGAAGAATTTTGCGTTTTCTTCAGAAATCAAACACAAAAACCAATAAAGGCAGTTCTTAGTGATGGTGGTTTGGAATATGACAACAAAATTTTGAGAGGTTTGCTTCAGAAAATGGGAGCAGAATTTCGATACAGCACACCCTATACACCTCAACAAAATGGATCTGCTGAACGAAATAATCGAACTCTTGTCGAGTTAGCTAGATCAATCATGATCGCAAAAGATTTACCAAAATCCCTGTGGGCTGAAATAGTCAATGCTGTAGTACATATATTGAATCGTGCTGGAACATCAGCAGTTGAACAAAAGTCCCCTTATGAAGTTTTTTGTGGTAAAACTCCAAGACTGAATCATCTTCGAATTATTGGCACAGAGTGTTTTGTTCATATCCCCAAGCAGAAGCGCAAGAAGTGGGATCCGAAAGGTCGAAAAGGTATTTTAGTTGGCTACTTATATGATGTTGATGGTTATCGTGTATGGTTCAAAGGTACGAGAAAAATCGAACGAACAAGAGAAGTAGTGTTTTCTCCTGAATCTATATCAACATCAACCATTGTTGCAATTGAGCCGGAACAGCTTAGCATAGATGAAGGTCCTTCTCCTGACTGTAATGGAACTGAGTTTGATGCAGAAGAAACTTCTGAAAATGTGCAGCATGATCGAAATCTGAGGAACAGGACGCAGTTAAAGGCACCTGAACGTCTTATTGAATGCTGTATTGCAGAACAGATAGAACCAGAACACTACTACCAAGCGGTAAAGTCAGAAAAGGCAAATGAATGGCAAACTGCAATGGATGAAGAAATTAAATCGTTATTAGAAAACAATACTTGGTATTTGACAGACCTACCAGAAGGAAGACGAGCTATTACAAATAGATGGGTATATAAATTGAAGTGTCATGCTAATGGTGAGATTGATCGGTTCAAAGCTAGGCTTGTTGTTAAAGGATTTTCGCAAAGAAAAGGTGTAGATTATTCAGAGACCTTCAGCCCAGTTGCACGTTTTGAAACTATTCGAGCCCTGATAAGTGTTGCAGCAAATGAAAATTTAGACCTGGTACAGTTTGATGTTAAAACTGCCTTCTTGTATGGGACGTTAGAAGAAGAAATCTACATGAAACAGCCCGAAGGATACGATGACAACTCAGGCCGTGTGTGTCGACTAGTTAAAAGCCTCTATGGATTGAAGCAGTCACCAAGGTGTTGGAACAAGCGATTTAAAGAGTTCCTGGAAAAGTATGGTCTAACAGAGAGCAATGCTGATCCATGTTTGTTTTGCAGTAACGAGAAACAGCAAAAGTTGTTATTAGCATTACATGTTGATGATGGACTTGTTGCCACAACTCCTCAGATCAAGAATCATTTCCTTGAAGAATTGCAGCGTGAGTTCAAGGTAACATACAAAGATGCTGAATATTATCTTGGTGTAGAGATAAAAAGGCTGACAAGTGGGGATATTGCTGTTAGTCAGCAAAATTATGCTATTAAAGTTTTGGAAAGGTTCAACATGAAAGACGCCAACCCAGTTTCTACTCCCATGGAAAAGGATAATCTCTCAGGGGAAGATAATGTAAAGATTGATTCTGACAAAGTCCCTTACAGACAAGCTGTAGGCAGCCTGATGTACATGGCAGTTGCTACCCGTCCAGATATTGCCTTTGCTGTGTCATATTGTTCTCAGTTTTTGGATAAAGTTGAACAAAAACATTGGTCAATGGTAAAGCGAATTCTAAAGTACATCAAAGGAACACCTAATTTTGCATTAGTGTTTAAGTCTGGTTTTCATCCTGGTGTCTTAGAAGCATACAGTGACGCAGATTATGCCAGTGACACAAAAACCAGAAAGTCAGTTTCTGGGATTGCATTTAAATACAGTGGAGGAGCCATTGACTGGGCAAGTCGTCGACAGCAGTGTGTGTCATTAAGTACTACAGAAGCAGAATATATAGCTGCAAGTGAGGCAACCAAAGAAATTGTTTGGCTGAAATGCCTCTTTGATGACATTGCCCCATTAACATCAACTCCCATTCTGCAAGTTGATAACGCGAGTGCAGTTCGTTTGGCTAAAAACCCTGAGTTCCATCAGCGAACAAAACACATTGATATTAGATATCATTTTGTTCGAGAAAAGTGTTTAAGTGGTGAAATCAGTGTTCAGCATATTGATGGTGAATATCAAATTGCAGATATTTTCACTAAAGCCTTACCTAAAAGACGTTTTGAAATGTTAAGGACTCTCTTGGGTATGGTAAGAATGCCATAATTGCAAGTTCAAGGGGAAGTGCTAATATTATGAACTTCAATTGACAATATTAGATTGTTTTCCTATCTTTTTCGTTCTTACTCATACTCCATGTATTTAATGTGTTTATTCTTTTATGTAACTTTTTTCTGTTGACTGGAATGGCAACAGTATGGTTTGTTGATATCGCAGGTCGTTGCATGGCGAAAGCTAGTTAGCTGTATTTTCCATATTAAAGTAATCTTCGTAATGTTTATTTCATATTTATTTCTTAATTAAGTTAATTTAATCTCGTTTATCGATAATCTGCTGAATAATTCAAGTGGTTATGTGACCAGACTTGCATTCTACTGCGCGATAGTTACGGTAACGAAGATTAGGCCTAACCAACGGTAAAAACGTGTTTCAAATTTGAATTGTGTTTGGTTAGTTAATTAAGATAGAAATATGGAACTTTTTACGACTGATAAACTTCTTGGCTCAGAGAATTGGGTCAGATGGAAATGGATGGTGGAAGGCTTGCTAATGGAAAAAGAAAATGCGTTTGAGGTGTGCTCTGGCGAGATCGTACAGCCAGAACCGGTTGCCAAAGACGCTTCTGCTGCAGATCGGAATAAATATAACAGTGACTTAGCCAACTACAATAAAGGCAACAGAGCGGCTCGAGGTATTTTTTCAAGAACTCTAGATAGCAGAATATGTGACCTCGTATCGATGTGCAAAACTGCAAGAGAAATATGGGTGAAACTACAGGAACTGTTTGAGCAGAAAAATACCCAAGCTCAATATGCCTGCCAGATGCAGTTCTCATCTTTTGTGCGAGATCCAACGAATTCAATGGCTATGCACATAGCAAAATTAGATCGCCTAGTGTCACGGATGTCTGATTTGGATATCAAACCAAATGACTTTGTGATAATGAGTAAACTTCTCGAAACATTATCTAGTGACTTTGAGCCACTGAAAATGGCTTGGTGTGCAAGACCTGAAGAACAACAAACACTAGTGCAGCTGAAGAAATTACTTATTGCAGAAGAGCAAAGAAGAATGTCAGAATCTTCTAGAGAAACTGAACTAAGTGCCTTACTTGCCAAGGCTAGTTTAGGAAAGGTTCACAGTGCTGCAGAAAAGCATGCAAACAAGCAGGGGAAGCAGTATAAATGCTTTAGATGTGGAAAAAAGGGCCACATGAAACGAGATTGTACGGTTAAGAAAATTAATAATGTGCATGAGAGAAAACCAAACGATGAAGTTTTTATTAGTGAATGCTATGTAGCCAATTGTGATGACACATGGGTCATTGATACAGGAGCCACACAACATATAACCAACAGACATGACGTCTTTCAAAGTTATACACAGTATAAGTGCCCAATTGAAGTAAGGGTTGGTAACAGTTCCACAATGAAAGCGTATGGTCATGGTAAAATATCTGTAAAAATGTTAGTTAATGGCAGCTGGAAAGACAGTGTAATGGAAAATGTTCTATATGCACCAGATGCTTCGAGAAATTTATTTTCGGTAAGTCAAGCTCTAGACCATGGGTCAAAATTTAACATGTCTCATGATAAATGTGAATTTGTAAAACCCAAAGGGGTTGTTGCTGTGGGTATACGCCAAGGAAACCTATTCAGATTGTTATGCAAAGTAATAGTACCTGAGGTAAACAATGCAACTAACATTGTTACAGTGCCCTCTACTGAAGCTCAACTTACTGAATTAAATTCGCTTCAACTCTGGCATGAGAGGCTTGGACATTTGAATAAGCAACATGTGAAAAAGTTTCTTCACACTCAAGGTATAGAAGTGCAAAATGATGGTGAGTTTTGTGAAGCATGTGTGCTAGGCAAACAACATAGATTACCATTCCGAAATCGTCAACAACGAGCTAAGGATGTTGGTGATGTTATCCATACTGATCTCTGTGGGCCTATGGAAGAAGAATCCTTAGGTGGTGCCAATTACTATGTATGTTTTACTGATGATTATTCTAAATTCAGAGAAGTTTATTTTCTCAAGTATAAATCTGAGGTTGTGTCCAAATTTGAAGAATTTTGTGTTTTCTTCAGAAATCAAACACAAAAACCAATAAAGGCAGTTCTTAGTGATGGTGGTTTGGAATATGACAACAAAATTTTGAGAGGTTTGCTTCAGAAAATGGGAGCAGAATTTCGATACAGCACACCCTATACACCTCAACAAAATGGATCTGCTGAACGAAATAATCGAACTCTTGTCGAGTTAGCTAGATCAATCATGATCGCAAAAGATTTACCAAAATCCCTGTGGGCTGAAATAGTCAATGCTGTAGTACATATATTGAATCGTGCTGGAACATCAGCAGTTGAACAAAAGTCCCCTTATGAAGTTTTTTGTGGTAAAACTCCAAGACTGAATCATCTTCGAATTATTGGCACAGAGTGTTTTGTTCATACCCCCAAGCAGAAGCGCAAGAAGTGGGATCCGAAAGGTCGAAAAGGTATTTTAGTTGGCTACTTAGATGATGTTGATGGTTATCGTGTATGGTTCAAAGGTACGAGAAAAATCGAACGAACAAGAGAAGTAGTGTTTTCTCCTGAATCTATATCAACATCAACCATTGTTGCAATTGAGCCGGAACAGCTTAGCATAGATGAAGGTCCTTCTCCTGACTGTAATGGAACTGAGTTTGATGCAGAAGAAACTTCTGAAAATGTGCAGCATGATCGAAATCTGAGGAACAGGACGCAGTTAAAGGCACCTGAACGTCTTATTGAATGCTGTATTGCAGAACAGATAGAACCAGAACACTACTACCAAGCGGTAAAGTCAGAAAAGGCAAATGAATGGCAAACTGCAATGGATGAAGAAATTAAATCGTTATTAGAAAACAATACTTGGTATTTGACAGACCTACCAGAAGGAAGACGAGCTATTACAAATAGATGGGTATATAAATTGAAGTGTCATGCTAATGGTGAGATTGATCGGTTCAAAGCTAGGCTTGTTGTTAAAGGATTTTCGCAAAGAAAAGGTGTAGATTATTCAGAGACCTTCAGCCCAGTTGCACGTTTTGAAACTATTCGAGCCCTGATAAGTGTTGCAGCAAATGAAAATTTAGACCTGGTACAGTTTGATGTTAAAACTGCCTTCTTGTATGGGACGTTAGAAGAAGAAATCTACATGAAACAGCCCGAAGGATACGATGACAACTCAGGCCGTGTGTGTCGACTAGTTAAAAGCCTCTATGGATTGAAGCAGTCACCAAGGTGTTGGAACAAGCGATTTAAAGAGTTCCTGGAAAAGTATGGTCTAACAGAGAGCAATGCTGATCCATGTTTGTTTTGCAGTAACGAGAAACAGCAAAAGTTGTTATTAGCATTACATGTTGATGATGGACTTGTTGCCACAACTCCTCAGATCAAGAATCATTTCCTTGAAGAATTGCAGCGTGAGTTCAAGGTAACATACAAAGATGCTGAATATTATCTTGGTGTAGAGATAAAAAGGCTGACAAGTGGGGATATTGCTGTTAGTCAGCAAAATTATGCTATTAAAGTTTTGGAAAGGTTCAACATGAAAGACGCCAACCCAGTTTCTACTCCCATGGAAAAGGATAATCTCTCAGGGGAAGATAATGTAAAGATTGATTCTGACAAAGTCCCTTACAGACAAGCTGTAGGCAGCCTGATGTACATGGCAGTTGCTACCCGTCCAGATATTGCCTTTGCTGTGTCATATTGTTCTCAGTTTTTGGATAAAGTTGAACAAAAACATTGGTCAATGGTAAAGCGAATTCTAAAGTACATCAAAGGAACACCTAATTTTGCATTAGTGTTTAAGTCTGGTTTTCATCCTGGTGTCTTAGAAGCATACAGTGACGCAGATTATGCCAGTGACACAAAAACCAGAAAGTCAGTTTCTGGGATTGCATTTAAATACAGTGGAGGAGCCATTGACTGGGCAAGTCGTCGACAGCAGTGTGTGTCATTAAGTACTACAGAAGCAGAATATATAGCTGCAAGTGAGGCAACCAAAGAAATTGTTTGGCTGAAATGCCTCTTTGATGACATTGCCCCATTAACATCAACTCCCATTCTGCAAGTTGATAATGCGAGTGCAGTTCGTTTGGCTAAAAACCCTGAGTTCCATCAGCGAACAAAACACATTGATATTAGATATCATTTTGTTCGAGAAAAGTGTTTAAGTGGTGAAATCAGTGTTCAGCATATTGATGGTGAATATCAAATTGCAGATATTTTCACTAAAGCCTTACCTAAAAGACGTTTTGAAATGTTAAGGACTCTCTTGGGTATGGTAAGAATGCCATAATTGCAAGTTCAAGGGGAAGTGCTAATATTATGAACTTCAATTGACAATATTAGACTGTTTTCCTATCTTTTTCATTCTTACTCATACTCCATGTATTTAATGTGTTTATTCTTTTATGTAACTTTTTTCTGTTGACTGGAATGGCAACAGTATGGTTTGTTGATATCGCAGGTCGTTGCATGGCGAAAGCTAGTTAGCTGTATTTTCCATATTAAAGTAATCTTCGTAATGTTTATTTCATATTGATTTCTTAATTAAGTTAATTTAATCTCGTTTATCGATAATCTGCTGAATAATTCAAGTGTACTCATTGTTGATAAATGTTTGCAATGTTTGAGAATGTTACAGTATAGGAAATCTTATTGTTAAAGAATTTCTAAGTTTAAATTGTTTATTTGATGATACTAATGTTTCTATTTAGTCAAATGACGCCATTTTAGTTTCTATGCACTGTCTGAAATTTAAAAAAAAAAAAAAAAAAATCTAACCTGTGATGACCTACGTTCTGAAATATTAAATTCCCCCTGGATACAAGTACGTTTAGATAATAAAATCTAATTTTTTAAAAAAGCATTTTGCCCACAAGAGGCGAAGGTAAGGAAATTTCCCTCACCTCTTTGATTTTCAAATTTAATTACCTAAATTTTGTTTTTCTCAGAAATAATAATAATAATAATAATAATAATAATAATAATAATAAAAACAAACAAAAATTATTCTTTTTAAGTAACTTATAACTAAACACTAAGAAAAATAAAGAACTAAGGACTTTTCGTAAGGAAGACGCTGCTCCTCTCCTACCCCCCCAAAATTTCGTTTTGTTCTTCTTTTTATTACTGTGTATTTAAAAATTATCTTTAGCCGGCCTTCCCTGGCGAAAAAGATAATAAACCAAATCAATTCTTCCATTTGGGGAAAAAGAAAAAAAAAAAAAAGAAAAAGAAAAAGCCCTTGAAATCTGCTTTTAATATTTCTTGTTTGTTATATTTCTGTACTTCTTTTTATGTTACAAATTTATACATATAATAATGACACTGATTCTAATAAATGTATTTTTACTTTCTTCTATCTTTACAAGAAGAAAGTATTGGATTCATGAAAATTTTCGACTTCCGGTTTTCGATGGATTTATACGTTTTAGAAGGTCCTGAACACGATTTGACTATTTTTAGAAAATGTCTGTCTGTGACTCTGTCTGTCCGTCTGTCTGTCTGTCTGTATGTGACAAAAATTTTGTGGGCGCTCTATCTCAAGAACTAACGCTCGGAATTTAATAAAACTTTAGATTCAGTTAGTCCCTAATATAAATTGGTGCTGATTAGTTTTTGGTAAAAATCGCCCGGCAGGTGGCGCTGCTATGCAGCATTTTTCATGATTTCCGCAATAGCTCTATCTCAAGAACTAATGCTCGGAATTTAATAAAACTTTAGATTTAGTTAGTCCCTGATATAACTTGGTGCTGATTAGTTTTTGGTAAAAATCGCCCGGCAGGTGGCGCTGCTATGCAGCATTTTTCGAGATTTCCGCAATAGCTCTATCTCAAGAACTAATGCTCGGAATTAAATAAAACTTTAGATTCAGTTAGTCTCTGGTATAAATTGGTGCTGATTAGTTTTTGGTAAAAATCGCCCGGCAGGTGGCGCTGCTATGCAGCATTTTGAAGGATTTACACGATTTTAGCGATATTCATATCTCAAGAAATAATGCACGGAATTTAATAAAACTTGAGCTTCAGTTAGATATTGATATAAATTGGTGCTGATTCATTTTTAGTATATGCGAAACCTGTGTGAGATAGAAGAAAGTTTTGGGATTGACACATCCGACTAGTTATAAATAGCATACTGGTTGTATAAATACGAATATTGTGTATATTTTTGAGAAAAAATGTAACGTATAAAATGCAATAGAATAAGTTGTGTAGGCGGAGTTACAAGTATCCAAACGACGTGATTCGCATCAACAGTCGCCAATGTATAAGCATAACAACGGCTAAAATTGATTTCCGTTACAAGGTGAATTGAGTTCAGCCGCGCGCGCGCGCGCGCACACACACACACACACACACACACACACACACACTAAGGTTGTACTTTAAGTTCTGGAGGTCATTGTATTTACGCTCTTCTTTTTGTTCTACATGCTACATAACTGTTATTAGTGGAAAAATATAATAAAACAATATTACTTTTTTCCCGTTTAATTCCTGACCTTATAGGCTATTGATTGCTAAAAAAAAAAAAATCTCGTTTTATTTTTAACACTTTCCAACCTAGTTGAAAAGTGTTTATGACTTCGGTTTGTCTGGCCGTCTGTTCGTACTCGAACTCCCGTAAATATGCTCGGATTGTTCTGCAATTTTTATATGTTATTGTCGTTATCTATAGCATGTTCCCTGTTTCAACAAGTGTGTAGCACTTAGTTTTTTTTCAGGGCCACTAAAAAGAATTCCGTTACATTGCGGTGTATGGGGAAAAATCATTTGCGGTTTATTTAAATAATGTTTCACTATTTTAAACGCATTGAAATTTATATATATCGCTAAGGTACGTTACAAGAAGCTTAATATGGAATAGGGTGTGCATAGCACTTATAGTTACTTTACAGGGACTTTCAAAAGAATTCCGTTACATTACGTCTATGGAGAAAAATCGTCTGCGGTTTATTTAAATAATGTTTCAATATTTTAAACGCATTGAAATTTATATGTATCACTAAGGTGCATTACAAGAGGCTTACTACAGAATATTGTGTGTATAGCAGTCATCGTTCATTTACAGGGACACATAAAATAATACTCTACTGTCTGTTAACAATAATTCCTGGAAGTGCGTTTTAAGTTACTGAACGCGATTTTAAATTTAACTCGCTTTTTGTCTATTACGTGGTATGTATAAATTATGTAGATCATATACAGGGAAGCACAAAAGTTCGTGAACACATTTCCGTTTATTCACAGAAACTCCAGAAGGAGAATTTTAAACTGTGCTACGCGTTTCTTAACTGAACTAAAATTTAGCATCCTATGTAGTAGATATAACAAATCTATAGATCATATACAGGGCTGAATAAAAGTATTCGGATTTTTTTCCGAATATTGTATACGTTGGAAATTCCTGAAATTATGTTTTTAAATATGTTATTCGTTTTCCAAATTGTTTACTTAGATGTTATCTTTCAGCTTATTAAACGGTATGATTTGCAAAATTATTTTGGAAGCGTTGGAAAGTGTTACATAATCTATGTTTGACGCATGATTTTTTGTTCTTGTTTATTTATTTTTTATCTTTTGGTCGTAATTTTTAAATTTCCCAATTTTGGTATAGTGCATTTTGTCTGTAATTCATATTATACCTTTTAAACTACCGTTATTAGTCCCCTCCCTCCCCCTCAAAATACTTGTGAAGATTTTTATTACAGTAGCTGTCAGTGATGGTTTGAAGCGACAGTAGCTATGTAAAGTATTTATGCTCATGGGCGCCCATAGAACGAAATCCAGGAAGAGGAAAAATTTTAGAACAGATGCTCTATTTAATCCGCTGCCAAGGACGCATGTTTTTATTTTAATTTATTTATTTTTAAAGAAAATATAAACGAAAAAACTAAACTGAGAATTTTTGCGAGAACTCCACGTACAAGACAATTTTCAAATATATCAATATAAAAAATAATATAGAAATATAACAAATATGACATATGGAAAATTGAATAATCAGCTTCTATCTATCTTTTTACTTACCCCTCATACGTAGTATAGGGTAAGTCTTGTAATCGTTTTGAAAATCGAAAATTTTTTTTTGACGGATTTACACGTTTCAGAGACTGGAGATTCCGAAAAACATATTTTTAGAAAAAAAATTTTGCCGTTCGTCTGTGTGTCTGTAAACGCTCTATCTCCCGAAAAAATTGAGATAGAGACTTGCATTTTGGTATGTACTTAGTATGTAATAATGGGAAGAAGCCTATTTCATTTCAATAACCTCGATTAACCGGAACTATTTTTTTCGGACTCTCGAAATATTCGTTCTGATAAAAGGTATATAAAAATTTTCGAAATTGTTTATTTTAAGAAATGAACATAAAAGACAATAAAAAAACATAAATTTTGCATAAAGCATGAAGTCGATCGGATAATGAGTTGCCGAGATATTTGGAATCCTATTTTTCCACACTCTTCGATTTTTTATGACCCTGTATTTTATCCAAATTTGACTTTAAAGATATATTTTAATTGGAAATTTGACGCTTTAATCAGATGCAATAAACCGCTAGTTAACAGGATTATTGTTTTTGGAGTTATAAGGAAAAACCTCTTTCAAGCAATTCAGTAACCGAGCCTTTAAAGTTTATGACGTCATCCAGCCACGATTTTATTTGAACTGCAATGCATTTTATAAGTAGGGTTACACATTTTTATTTTAATATTTTACATTATGCATATCCATGATGGGTAAGTATTACGGTGCCCCCCCCCCCCCCCCCAACGACTTTTTTAAAATAAAGAGGTAAAACAATTTATTATTTCCCCATTTAAGATAGTTTGAAACACATGACCATATAAAGAAAAATATAGCTGAACATTTCCTGCTACGGGAAACGGAAAATCCTTATTTTTTTTCACCTTACTCTTTAAAAACCTTTCAGATTAAATTTTTTAAATATTTTTTTTTCCAAAATCATGCGGGAAAAAGTAAATTTAGCTAAAATTCAATGAGGGGAAATTGTCTTCCCCTGCATTCCCTTGCAGGCGCCCATATTTATAGTTTAAGGATTGAAATCGATATCTTGCCGGTATTGCTAAAATATACTTCTCACACTGCTATTTTTAGGTGCGTTAGTAATTATATAAAAACGTAGCATCTATAGGCGTCGTCTGGTCCAACTGTCTGTCAGCATATAACAGCGCAAGAACTACCCAACCGAATGGTTTGAAATTTAATATATATAATCGTTGCAGAATTTTGTCGAGTCATTTCAAATTTTATGAAAATCGGATCGAAACTTAAAAAGATATTAATAAAAGTTTCCTTCATTCTATTAAATCCAATCATAGGTAATCTATATAGTAAATACGCAAGTCATGTGACCGAGGAAAACAAATACGGTCTGACCACTTTGTTTTTCATATGATAAGCGGCCATTTTTACCGAAAATTACTTTCTCCAATAAAAGTATCTAAAAGCTACATTTTTAGGGTTTCGTTCATATCACGAAACCCTATTACTCCCTCTCCGATGTCTGTCTGTCACAGAGCTATTCTCAGAAACTATGCAACTTACAGAGTTGAAACTTTGTGTATATAGCTGAATACCAGGTATGAAGAGCTCAAAATATTAAAATTTGAAAAATTCGTATTATTTTAATAAATAGAGATAAAAAACCAAAATTCTAACAGACTTTTCCTATTAAATTTAAACATTTTTCGTTATAGCAGATGCCAAAAATTAAAAATCCACGATGAAATTATTTCTACTATAATTAATTTTCTATCAGACGATTTCCACGTGAAAAATGAAAATGAAATAAAAAGGTTCACCAATTGAAAAAAAGATTAATATGAAATAAACATTATTGACGTCATAGTGGTAATAAAACGGACATTTTCAAAGATTTCTGAATAATACAAATAGTGAGTATGTGTATTTATACAAAGCAGATTAATATCAAGTCATTAGAGAATTAAAAAGAAAATCTGACGTCCTATTGGAACTTTAACGAATTTTTCAGATGTTTGAGAATAATACAAAGCGAATATCAATATGAGTAATTGAGATTAGTAAATATATGAGTTTGAGAAACATATTGAATCATGATAAAAAACCGATTATGGAAATATTCGCATATTGAAGGTGTACAACATGTTTGATTTTGAAATTATTTTTTTATATCGCATTTAGTCCGCGTGACAGATATTATTATGACAGAATATAATAGCCGGCTTCGCCCGCTATCGGGCTGGTTTGAATACTCGAAAGAACGAAAAAATAGACCGGTAAATTTTTACTTTATAAAAAACAAAAAACATGAGGGTTTTTTTTTTTTTTGTCTGGTTGCTAAATGAAATTTATTTGGATTTATTAAAGAAAGGATAAAGTGTTTTGAAAGGAATATTAAACGAAACCCTTTGAGCGATCTTCGATCACACATACCCACTTGTTAGAAAGATCGTTAAAAAAACTGTAAGTTTGAGAGATGAGTAACTTTCAAATGTGTATAGATTCTAGGGTGATTTCAGCTGAAATTAGGTTGACAGGCGAAAATCTCACTTCATTAAAGGAAACAAACATAGGAGATTCGTTCATCGTAAGTCGTAACACATGAAACCGTGAAGGTAAATCATTGGCAAAGCAAGTTCTCCACGATAAATTTTGCAGCGCTGTATGGTGTAAAAAAACAAAACAAAAATCGCGGCTGTAAGCGTGGTATACAATAAT
The DNA here is from genome assembly GCA_963931845.1 of Maratus michaelseni. Lineage (NCBI taxonomy): Eukaryota > Metazoa > Arthropoda > Arachnida > Araneae > Salticidae > Maratus > Maratus michaelseni. The sequence continues at coordinate 15,498,490 of OZ007598.1, forward strand.
AAGAGAAAAGCATGCTCAATTCGCCTAAAACTGCGGAAAAAGATAGCGCTTGTAAGTTGGCATACATAATAAGAGAAAAGCATGCTCAATTCGCCTAAAACTGCGGAAAAAGATAGCGCTTGTAAGTTGGCATACATAATAAGAGAAAAGCATGCTCAATTCGCCTAAAACTGCGGAAAAAGATAGCGCTTGTAAGTTGGCATACATAATAAGAGAAAAGCATGCTCAATTCGCCTAAAACTGCGGAAAAAGTGTAGACGGATTCAGTACAAACCCTGAACCAAAATTCACATTGGATCAGCGTGATTTTTGTAATAATAGATTTTAAAATCTCTGCAATAGCGAATGTTTCGCAACTGACAAGCAAACGGACATGAAGCATAAATGCTTAAGCGAGTTAATATACTGTAGTTAACTTAAAATGTACTTATTTTATTACGGAAATTAATCATATCCTAAGACGATTTGCTGAAATACAGATCACCAAGATCTGAATATTTATAAAACTAGTTATAGTACGAACGCACCTCATTTGTCACGTTTGACGCACAATTTCCAACTTGTTATGTTATATATTAGTTATAATAATTCATAGCAAAAACATTGAAGTAGAATTAACATTTATTACAGATTGAATTATACGGGTGAATGCTATGTAGAACTTCTCCTTGGAATTATAGAATTTAAGTGCCAAGAACACTCCTGATTGGAAACTTGCTCTTTGCTTACAGTGTCTATCCCGGTAATTACCGGCAACCTAAACTGCCGAGTTAGGCCTTAATTAACCGTAATTTTAAATTAAAATTTTACTTCTGCGAAGGACGTCATAAAGTCAATCGCCAGAGGACGCTGCAACTCTGCCCAAAATTGAAGTCTGACTCTGACCGTAACTTCAAGCCATCTCGGCAAGGTAGAATTGTAAACAAAGATCGATTATGTTCTAAAAATATCAATGTCACCAATTTTTTATTTTTAACATTTGTTGGAACAATAAAACTAACACAGAAAGATTAAAATATAATAAATTACTCATAAATTTGTTTTTAAATATTCATAAATTTTATTTATTACATAAAAAATACCCTTACATGATTTAATGGAACAGCTGTCGCATTCGCATCGGAATTGGTGCCTTTTTTTTTTGCGCCATTTTGGCAAGAAAAAACAGTTTTCACACACTTTTTTTTTTTAATTGAACACACGCATTTAATTGTATTTATTTATTATTATTTTATTTAATTTATTAAATCCATGATTATTGTTTCTTTCTCACATTAAAAATAAGAAAATTTAATGCTTACCGAAATACAATTATTTGATCGATGGGAAATTTGTTCTTAGTTCGGGCTATACCAAAAACCAGCATTTTACAGGTAACAGAAAGATCGCCAAAAATGACTGCTTCATCCGCAGTTATGACAGTTGAAGTTGGATAAAATTTAATCATCTTTATTTTACAATGTTTATACGAAACACCACAGAAAACACACGCTATTTTTATGTATCAAGTAGGTCTATTTAAAACGAATAACAGAACTGACAATCTTCACTAATGTAACGCGTGAAACAGCAAACAGATAAGTGATTCAGCAAATCTTAATAAAATATATTTCTTAAATTATAAAATGCAGAAAAGTATTCTGGTACTTCTCCATTATCCCATCGACCACTTTCCATAAAATAATCTATCGCCAAATTATTCGCCAAACTGTACACTGTAAAAAATGACCAATCTTTCTTATTTTATGAAAATATGCTATAACCACGAACGAAAATATAATATAATCTTCTGAGTTATCCGAAATTTCAAATAGCATGTTACATTGTGTTTTGAATCCCCAGAAACGAATACATTTTCAAAATTTAAAGAATAATTTATAAAAACAAATTATTTTTAGCTGCCCGAATTTTTCAGAAACGTTTCCAAAGGGTTTTTATAGTGTGTTAATTAGTGTCCTCAGGCTGGAATACCTGTTTTTCGAATGTTATCCATTCTCAAGTACACGTTTTCAGCCGCATAAGTTATTTTATACATGAAAGAGTAAAGAACTAATCTTAATTTTAATGTTATTGTTAACGCTGTTAATTTTGCATAGTTGTCTGTTGAAAAAAATTTTTGAGCATGAAAATGTTTACTTCAGAATTGATAGCAATCGAAAAACAGGTATTCCAGGCTGAGGACACTAATTAATACATTATAAAAACCCTTCGGAAACGTTTCTGAAAAATTCGGGCAGCTAAAAATAATTTGTTTTTATAAATTATTCTTTAAATTTTGAAAATGTATTCGTTTTTGGGGATTCAAAACACAATGTAACATGCTATTTGAAATTTCGGATAACTCAGAAGATTATATTATATTTTCGTTCGTGGTTATAGCATATTTTCATAAAATAAGAAACATTGGTCATTTTTTACAGTGTAGTGCCCAATAAACAATTGGAAGAATGTTGCCATCAGAATCTCGAAAATACAAAGAAAGGAAAGAAAAGAAAATAATAAGAAATTAGGAAAAACCCCCATTCACTAAAATATCAAATATCAGTAACTTTAAACAATAAAACTTACAATACATTAACGAAATAGAATATAGGATTAATATTTTATAGGACTTATTTTTGTAGGTTTATTATAAGTTCATTTAACAGCTCCTTATTAGCAGCAAAGTCCTATTTCTTTCACTGTGGATTTCTCTGTCGACGTCAAAAACTGGTAGTCTACTTTTGGACGCAAGCCAAAACGCTGTGGCAATTTTTAGAAACGTATAATGATTGTGCCAACAAACGGCGTTAGCGCTTTCGCTTTTATCATGCTTACATCCACGGCCGTAACCAGTCGCCAAAGTCAGAGGGGGGCTTTGAAATATTTTGATGGGGCTAATTCACAACTTGTCTTTTCCACTCTATTTTAAGGATATATAAATATAGACAGAAGTAGAAAGTAAGTCCCCACTGTTATAAAAAATGTAATTATAAAGTTTCAAAATTCTTAAATGTAATAAATGATGTTATTAGTAATTAGTATTGAAAGATTACGAAGTCCAGAAAGGGCTCAATAAGTTATTAGGAGGGGCTCAGCCCACACTACCCCATCTGATTACGGCCCTGCTTATATCACTTCTAAATACCGTGCAATTTCAATTCTTACATCATCAATTAGAAAAATATTTACTTTCGAATAAAATTTATTTGAAAACTGCCGTTTAATTTAACGACTTTTTAAATAATTTTCAAGCATGAATTATATTTCAAATCTATCTCAACAAATGGCTATCAGTTTGAACGAATAATGTAAAATAGCCTCTGAGAAAGTTTCCTCTGAGAAAATTAATTTCTTTAACTAACATAAAAAGTGAAAAAAAAAAAAATCAAAATATCCCTGATAAATTATAAGATAGAGCATTTTACTGCTAAACTAAAATCTGTCAAAAAAAAAAAAAAAAAAAAAAAAAACGATTTTCAGTTTATGCTGAACATAAAATTGATATCATGTTGAATTCATTGATGCATGCGTTGCATCAGAATACGATAGGAATTGTATTTTTTAATTATTTTTTTAATATCTATTGGATATTTTACTGTATAAGATGGAAAAGATCCCCGATTGTGGAAAAGGGATAACCATTCTGATTATGGAAAGGGTTCGAAGAAACCATACAAATAAATTGCACTTGAAAACATTAAAAATCTGCGTCATCTGAAATTGTACTGTATTTCACTGGGGAAGAATTTTTTAAAATAAAATTTTTGAACCACTGTTTCATTTTCTCCCCCCTTTTAAATAATAAAGAAGTTTATTTTGCTGATGCTGTTATAGTATTTGTTTCCGTCACGTTTTGACGGGTTCTATTTAGTACTTTTTTAAATGATTAATTTTTATCAACGATTCAAGGGAGGTTTGTAGCCATCCCCTATGCTCCCCTATCCTCCACCGTGCTTCAGTGCAGGGCCTGATTACCGCCAGGGAAAAATTCCACCACTAAATTTGAATAGAAATTTTCGCCTTATTTAAACACCTCATTCGTGCATAATTTTTTGGGTGAAAATTTACATTTAAAAAAATTGCCAGATTGTCGCGTTTTCGTGTCTTGTCCCTTGGAGTTGTAACACCCCAAGAGACACTATGCGAAAGTGCATGTCATTGAAAATGGCGTCCAAAACAACACAAAAATAATTTTTGAAACAGAAACAGCTAAAAAATACAGGAAAACGCGCACCGTTATTTTTTAACAAATTGGTAATATTTGTAAACTGGTAATACATATACATATATATCGATTAGAGACTTGCTCAGGTAGAATTATATTCGATAATTCTATTTCAACCCGACCCGAAGCCGACAATTTTTTTTATATCGACCCGTAAAAGAACCCGAAGCGGCACACTTTAACCCTTAACAGATTCGAACCCCAAATGAACGAAAATTAATCTATATTTTAATGCAATTATAGAGAAATATTCTACATTTATATCTCTATTTTCAATTTTAGTTTTTAAGTAAAAAAGGAACATACGTATATTCGTTAACATTCATATAGTCTGTACTGGGTCGGCCGGAAGCGAAATTCTAAAAGATAGTCACGTTTTAGCATTATTGGCAAATCCAGCCACCTCATTGGTCATTTAGTCATGTCCTTTTCAGAGAGTAATCTCTTGGCGGTAGAGAAAACATCGCCAACTCGTTTATCTATTTCTATGGTTAGAAAAACGAAGAGGTTAAAGTTCAGTTGGTAATTTTGAAGCGAATGTTTCAGCTTTCATTTAAAATAAACCATTGAAAATAACTTAAGATAATTTGATGACATTTTATAAAACGAGAGTGGAACGGTTTAGATTTTAAGCTGTATCAGGGTTCGTACGCTTTTACCATAATTTCTTAACAGAATTTTTCACCTTATTTAAATGCAGAAAATATTTACAATGCTGCAATTAAATGAGGTGTCGGCAATTTCTGATACATTTAAATATTAAATAGAAAAATTCTGTTAAAAAATTGTGGTAAAAGCGTACGAACCCTGTGTATAAAGATTGTTAAATGATATGACAAATACTTTTTCAGAAAGTGGAAATAAAAAATGAAATTTTGCTTTTTAAATCCAAAAGAATATAAAAATTCTCACATTGCTCTACAAAATTTAATAACTATCGTTAGACAAACATTTTTCTTCCGTTTAGGATAGTATAAAAAAAACATTTAAAAAAATATATATATATAAGCTCTTATTAAATAAATATAAGCCTCAATTCTGAACATTTAAAAAAAATCTGTCTAAAATAAATTAATTAAAAAAACGCTGTAAGTTTTTAAATAAATTTTAAACATAAAGAAAAAACATTACAAAAAATATTGTGTAAAAACTTTTGTATATCTAAGTTGATTTTTTTCTTATTTATGCTACGCTGTCCTTTTAAAATAAAAGTTTAATATTATATATATATATATATATATAATGTGATTGAACATGGTTATCTGGTTATTGCATGATTGCAATAGGTTTCACATTCTTTTATTTAACTTGGTTCATGTATCTAAAGATGGAATTTTGAAATCGATTTTTCATTCACTTCCTGATAGACTAGAATTATAAAAATAATGTACACATGTGTGTGTTTCCGATGACAACACAACATTTTAATATTTTTAGAGCGTAATTTTAAATTAATTTTAAGGCATTTTAACATGAGAAGTGCAAAGCTGGTAAATTGCCAAATATTATTTATAGTTACAAGTGTAAACGAGTTACAACAACAATGGAGGTTATGTGCAAAACCATATTCTCTAAAATATGCCAAATGGCTATGAAAATACACCAATGAAATATTTAAACACAAAAAAGTAAAATATAAGTAAAAAATAAAGAGTGTAATTAAAAAAAAATATGCTTTTTTATCAATTAATAGTTTAAAAATTAATTAAATTATGATTATACTTTGTGAAAACAGTTTAGAAATCCTTAATACATAATTTAAATAATCCCTTTTCTCTTTACTGTACCATATGTTAAAACAAGAAACAGACCAAAAATTTAATTCTTAATACATTCACTAGTTCGCTCTTTCTACCAAGCATAAATCAAAGTGGTAAATTTTCCATAATCGGGATCCACATCAAATTAATACATTGTAACAGAAATTTTTGGAACAACATGAGTTGCAGTTACGAAATTAGGCGTGATTTTTACAATAAACATTCAATGCTTATAAAAGAGTGTTAAGAAAATACTTTTTTGACTTCCACTTTATTTTATGGGAGAGATAACCTTTTAGCTCCCTTCCCAATTTTTATACAAACTTGATAAAATTAGGTAATAATTTTAAAAACATTGTTGATGTTTTTTTCTTACAGAATATTTCTTTTACCGTTTTTCTGGTGTTGAAGGTAGATAATTTTCATTCCTACTCCCCCCCCCCCCCCCCACCAATAGCCTTTTTTTTTGGTAATTTGTACTATTTACACTGATATTTGACGATAATTTATAATATTTAATATATTTTTATACTTTCTTAAAGTCTAGAAAAAGTCTTTTCTGATGATAGTTATTAACTTTTTCTAGATTAATTAAGTTAACTTCTATGTTGCCTTAAAATAGGTTAATTTCTATGAAAAAAACAGAAGCATGATTTAATATTAAATTTATTAAAATAAAATATTGTATTAAAACTTCAATTCATTTTATAAAATTTCCTGTTTTAAAAATCTACATTTAAACGAAATGCACAATATAAAGAAAAATTACAGCTTTTTAAATAATTTACAGTTGTTTGCTGTGGGGTAATAATAATCAACAGTATGAATAGCGGCCATACTAATTAACGTTTGTTATTAGTCATGTGTTTTTTTAATTACTTACATTTAAGTGAGGAAAATCGGACACCAGTTTGGATGTAGCATTCAAACATTGAAATTTTTTTGACATCATCTATATCAAGGGCCGTCATTAAAATGAAACTGAAAAACTATATTTGTAAACTGTTCATTTTTCGAAAAATTCCAAGACATATACGAGCGCGCCAAATCTAAAACACCGAGTACCAACAGCATCGATGACACGTGACTGATAACAGCGAATGAGAAGGCAGTTCAAGCCGATAATGTTAAAACGTGACTATCTTTTAGAATCTCGCCGGCCGGAAAGTTCGTACGGTTGAAAAAATCAATTCGTACCGGAAAATTCTATCATTTAATTGTTAGACATCAATTCCGATACCTAGCGTCTAATAAATAACGGGTAGAATTTCCCGGTCCTAATTGATTTTCCCATCCGGCACGTAATTCCGGGACAACCCAATAGTTTTTCATCTGAAAGAAATACATTTTGAACTTTTTTTAAAAAATGGGTCCGACCCGAAAAAGTCAAAACACAACCAAAAACCTTCTCGGGTAAAATCAAGTTACCAGAGCCCGTGCAGTTCTTTATCCTTGTCTGTTTACATTCCAGTAAACATACAGACACACCAATATACTCACTAGAATCCTGCATTGGTTCGGGTAATCCGATTTTACCCAATTCGCAGTTCGTGTTGGGTCTGGTTGACTTCTACTTTTTCACTGCCAGTTGGGTTCACTTTAATGTTTTCAGATTCGGATTGGGTTTTGTCACTTGCAGATCGAGTTCGGGTTGGCCCGATTTCTCAAAATAATCTCTAAAATATTTTTTTCAGAGGGGAATCTATTGATTTTTCTACTTAACCCCTTGAAGGGCACCGGTATATTATATATACCACTTAATTTTAATCCCAAAATGCCACAATGACACCAGAATTTTCTAATCAAATTTTGAATTTATAAGGTATATGAGAAAAAGCTTTTAATTATTGTAAAATAAATTCGTTCGTGAATCCTGGTGTCAATCAACCATTTCAATATTTTAGCTACAAGAGTACTTTGCCCCTGAAGGGGTTAAAGATAAAATTGATGCTAGATATATAATTGCAGACTACTTTTCCATCATTGCATAACAATATGGATTAATTGTCTGTCATTTCTGGTTCGGGTCAGGTTGATGTAGATGAAAGTTATTTTCACTGATTCGGATCGAGTTGCAGATTAACTAATTATTTTTGTCTGGTTCAGAACGGTTTTAAGGTTGATCTGATATAGAATTTGCGGGTTCTGGTTTGGCATAACGCGAATCGCCTAGATCTCTAACACTCACTCTGTGATTTAAATAAGGTATGAATTGTAGGAGGCCAAACGATTTTTATTTGTAGCATAAATTTCGTAGCTTCTCAAAGGATATTGTTGAGAAATGACATGAAAAAAAAAAATTCTTTACAAAGGTTATTTTGAAAGACCTCACCGGTCACCTAACCTTTATAGCAGGAAAATCCGCAAAGGAAAAAATTTTCACACAATTTTGACTGTTTAGCTGAAAAGAAATTCTCTGCTTCGTGTTCTTCTTCCACCCAGCAACCTCCCATTAAGCGGTCATTCAATATTAAAAATTTTACGGGCACATATATGGCATATACACAGCAGTGTGTCAACGAGTACGTATGGAATATCTCTCTGGTTATAAGTTCGGGCCATTCCGTCCCCTAAAAAATATTAACATATACTAATTAGTCGTATGTGCCAATCCCAAAACTTTCTTCTATCTCATGCATGTTAACCCGTCAGCACACGCACTGGGATAAAATCTACCCCAGCTCACAACTATTACTTAAAAATGTGCGAAAATCGTTCGTGATCATTCTGAGCTTTATAGTACCTTTTAAGCTGAAAGATATCAAGATGTGGTCAAAAAGAATTTACCTCCGGTTGTGAGATTTTCCATTCTTTTGTTATAAAAATGTCACGTGGGAGGAAATTTACCCCACGCGTGTTATAACGTAACCATAATGATAGGAAAATGTTAATGCAAATGTTTATGTAAAAAATATAGTGTGCCAATAATAATATAATTTTTCTTTTAAACGTTAACAACCCTTGCACATACAGTTGCTATGTATCAGTTTTATATTTTTTTGGCTGAATTCGGATTGTAAAAGCTTTGTATGTAATGATACGCAGTAAAAAATCTTAATGCTAGATTTTTTTTTTTGCTTTAAATATAAAAGAACCTCTTATTTTAAGTTAAATTATGTTCTTTATTGATTTACAGTTTATTTCAAAATATAAATTTTTGCTTATAATGAAACCGGGGGGGGGGGGGAAATTGACACAAGAAAACTCATTGGGGTAAAATTTATCCCGCGCGTGTAGTAACGTAATGGAAAGGGGCGCGTGTGCTGACGGGTTAATACTTCAAAAATCGCTTTCACAGTTCCAAAATTAAATGACAATATGTCCAGCATGAAGATTCTAAGGAAATTAAATTGTGTACATTTGAAAAAGAGATATAAGCATCGAATTTTTCAAATAAATCATTGAATTTCGACACCCACCCTCTTAGATATCTGAACTCTGAACCAAAATTCCCAATCCAAAAATCATAAAAGCGACACCTGTTCGGCAGTACACACCCAAACCTAATAAGGATCTCTTAACCCCTTCGCGACGAGCGTCTTTTACAGAATTTTTAATCTTTTACCACCGGTTTTTTAAAACAGAAATTTTCGCCTAATTGAATCGCAGAAATGCTAAGATTTAATAAGGCAAAGTTTACAATAAAAAAGTAACTGGTGGGAATAATCGAAGATTCTGAGCATCTTATGTGTCACGTATACGTGTCGCTCGTCCCCAAGGGGTTAATGTGAAAGTATGACAGAATATAAAGTTTGAGTAAGTTCCGTTCATTAGCTTTTGAGATATTGCTATCGCAAAGATCGTGAAAAATGAAGCATAGCAGCGCCACCTGTTGTACGAGTTACACGAAAACCTAATCAGCATGAACTTATGCCAAGGTGTTAACAGAATATGAAGCGTGTTGAATTCCATGCGTTAGTTCTTGAGGTGTGATTATCGCTAAAATCGGGTGAATCGTAAAAAATACAGCATAGCAGCGCCACCTGTATGCGATTTACACCAAAACGTAATCAGCAACAACTAATGTCAACGTCTAACTGAATCTGAAGTGTGATGCAAATCCGTGCATTAGTTTTTGAGATATAGCTATCTTAGAAATCTTGAAAAATGCAGCATAGCAGCACCATCTATTGGGCAATTTACACCAAAACTAATCAGCACCAATTTTTACCAAGGTCCAACTGAATCTAAAGTTTTATTAAATTTTGTTCATTAGTTCTTGCGATAGAGCGACCAAAATATTTTTGTCACATATAGACAGAGACTCCTAGACAGACATTTTCTAAAAACAGTCCAATCGTGTTCAAGATCTTCTAAAATATGTAAATCCGTCGAAAACCGTAAATCGTAAATTTTCAGGGATGCAATACTTTCTTCTTGCAAAGTCAGAAGAAAGTAAAAAGTCTGTAATCATATCGTCGCTACCATGTCAAACTATCGAATGTGAAAAAATGCATTTTTCGTTACTTTTAAAATTGGACCGATTGTCACAACTAAAGTTAATAGTTTTCTACGGCAGTGTTTCCGTTTCGGCCTCGTTTTGTATTCAGAAATTTCGAATTCCAACCAGAAATTTCAAATAGAAAGTTTCGCTTTATTAAATGATAGACATTTAGTGATTACTGAAAGTAAATATTTTTTTCGTTAACTTTCCGGTATGAATTAAACATGTCTGAATAAAATAAGAGGCCTAACCGGGAACCCTGTTCTCCCCAGAAATTTATCGGTATTTTTACTAGGCAAAGAATTTTAATAAAATTTAGTGGTGGCAATCGGCTCATTATTAAAATTAATGAAACATGCATTTTTCCATATTCGACAGTTTGACATGGTAGCGACGTATCTCCACTATCGGTTTTGTCTTTTATGTTGAAAAATAAACATGCAAGGAGTTATTCATATTTAAATAGATAGTTTTTCATCTAAAATACGTTTGGTTGTACCCGACTCGAACTCGAAAATTCCGCTTAAAGTCAATCTAAAACCCAATCCGAACCCAATAAAATAATTTCTTTGACCTAAAACCGACAAAAAAGCTTTTTCGTCAACCTCAACCTGAAATACTTCAACCCGAACGCGACTCAAAACAAAAAGGTCTAGAATTTAATTCAATCATGAAAAAATAATCTACAATTATAATATCTAATATCAATTCTATCTTTTATTTAGAAAAGTAAACATGTAAAGAGACTCATTTATATGCAAATATACAGGGTGATTATAAAAAAACTATCCCGATATATGAGTCCTTAACTATCACACCGTTCACAGAAACTGACTGAAATTTTGGTTTTAAGTATTTTGAAGTATGCGCTCAAGAATCGTATGAAAAACAACAGTTATATCTAACAGTTACGCTTACAGTGACAAAATTTTGAAAATTTCAAATGGCAACAGCTATTTTTTTTTATAGGAATGTGATCTTCATAGTGAAAAACCATAAAAAGCGTTGGAACAGTACCTGTAGCACGAAAATTGCCGGCGCTAGACAGACTAAGAAGAAAAGTGAAAACAACGAATAAGGACAGAGAATCAACAGAAAACAAAACATTTTATTGTGTTTCACAAATTTTCCACGTCACACACGAAGACACGTTGCATGCGGCAGATGGTGGATAGCACTGAATAATAAAATATTTTACTTTCTGTTTCTTCTCTGTCCTTTATTGGTTGTTTTCACTTTTCTTCTTAGTCTCTCTAGCGCCGGCAATTTTCGTGTTACAGGTACCGTTTCAACGCTTTTTATGGTTTTTCACTATGAAGATCACATTCCAATAAAAAAAATAGGTGTTGCCATTTGAAAATTTCAAAATTTTGTCACTGTAACCGTAATTGTTAGAGTTTAACTGTTGTTTTTCATACGATTCTTGAGCGCATACCTCAAAATACTTAAAACCAAAATGTCAGTCAGTTTCTGTGAACGGTGTGATAGTTAAGGACTCATATATCGGGATAGTTTTTTTATAATCACCCTGTATAGTTTTTCATCGGAAACGTCTAGACTTTCTTTTGTAAAATTGAGTTAATCCGGCCCATAAGTATCGAAACTCAACCCGAAGTTGATCAGAACTCCAAATAATTAGAGTCGACCCGATCCGAACTCCACCGCAACGAAAATAATTAGCTCCAACCCGAAACGCAGGTCGTCTTCGGGTAAAGTCGGAGTTCTCGACCCGATGCAGGACTCCAGTCAGAAACACAATTTTGAGAACTTTTTGAAAAATCATTTTAATATAAACCGACGAATAAGAACCAAAATTCAACCCGAAACCGAAACAATTATAACCAATCCAACTTGCAAAGAAACAAAATCATTGGTAACCTGACCCATAGGTCGTGTTTTTATAAACTAACCTCCGGTCACTTTATAAAAACTAACTTGCACTCAAGGGTTGGGTCGCGGGCGGAGAGAATCGGGTTACACGACCCGATAAAGGACTCTACACACAAGTCAAAATATTTTTTTCCGAAGAAAATTGAATTTTGTCACCGACGGGGGGCATATCCCCCCCCCCCGAAGTGATTTTACGGTAGTATGCTTTCATTGAATTATGGTTTTAAATACATTCACAAAATCAATTTATTACTTTTTGTAGGGTGTCTATTACAGAAATTAAAAGTGTTTGATTTATTTCTGTTATTAAAATTTTGATTCACATTGGGAAATGTGAGTATGAGAATGGTTAATATATATTGTTGTTATAGTATATATTGTTGATAGATTAATATAATATTTAAAAAAAAATAAATATAAAAATAATAACTATTAATTAAAAATATTTTTTAAATAATTATTTTAAGGATTATTGGCACATCTACACTAATTTAAAGAAAATGCATTCTTGTCATACTTTCTGGAGGGTAATTATTTTTTTTCTAGATTTGAAAGCATCATTAATTTCTCATTTCTTGTTTTGCTAGTATACCTTAAATATATTTTACCCAAAACTAAAGCTTCGAAATATAAGAAATTTTTAATTAATCTTAGTTTGTTAACTGGATGTAAACAAGTTATGTAATAATGGATACCGTTTAAAAAGTTGTCAAAATAGGGACATGTTTTTACATCAAATCATCATAGTATGATGTATTTATCCAGTATATTGTTTTAGAAATAACTACATATGTGGGAGGAAAAACATTGTCCTATGATAAAGTTTGTAACTGTTTGATTTCATTACAATTAGTTGTCATGAAATCAATTACACCTCTCCCAACTGCATTTTCATTATTAGAAAATTTTTTTCTTGCTTATTTTTTATCTAGAGCACTTTAAAGTACTGATTTATTGCAGAAAAAAATACATTTAAAATTATGTGTATGTAAAAACGAATTTTACCATTGCCGCGGTGAGAACACTGGCGCCATCTATCCGCGTCCTCTATTTCTGAAGTATAATTTTGACGCCGATAACAACACTATCTACTTCTAGGCACTGTACCTAAGGGATAGATATTGTGAAATGTAGCAAGTTTTCTTATATTTTCATTCATATGTATATATAAGTTTTAAGTAAGCTATTAAATACATTTCAGACAAAATAATTTCAATATTTAATCTTTTAATGAATATAAATCGAAAGTCTCCTCTATGGGCGTCCCTACATTTAAATCCCAACGTTCATTTCACTGACATTTAACCAATTTAATTTTTTTTAATAATAACAAATTAAGAGTTTTTAGTTAAATTCTAATTTAATATTTTTTTAAAACGGTTTTATTTTTACCTACGAATTAACGTATAAACTTTGTTCCTAGCCAAAATAGTCTCCCTCCATGGACACTGAAAATAAATAAGAAAAGGTGCCATAGAAAGACAGCACATACCAAAATATCATTAGGTAGTTTGGGAGTAAGAAAAGATTTTTTTTTTTTTTTTTTTTAGATATAACTCGTTGTTTCGGTGTGAAATTATCAAACCTTTCCCAATTTATTAGTTCCATATGTAGTTTGGCAATGTTTTTAGTGTATACTCCTCTCATCATAAATAAGGTAGGAAAAAGTTCATTTATAATTATAATACAAATGTTAAGACAGCTTTAACATTGCATTTAATTTTTTAAAAATGCACCATTGAAAATGAGAGTAATTAAAAATTGAAAACTTATTTTTTTGTCTCCTCCGTGGACTTAGCATATCTAATGTACCGGATATTGTCTAGTTTGTTGGTCATTTATCAAAAATTCTGTGCAGTATAAGGAGGTATCCGATCCAAAAAAATTTTAAAAAAGTAATGAAATCCTGATGCGCATTATTTTTCAGAAAATTACATTCTATGTATTCAAAAGTTTAAAACAGTTTCTTTTTTTTAGCCAGTTTTGCCTTATCGTATGTATTATCCTATGTTTCATTAATTAATTGTATTTACAGGTGGTTGTTAAGGCTGCTCGTCAGTAAACTTCCTGATTCCCCGCGCTAATGTTATTCCTATGGGCGTAGGATGCATTCGTATTTTTAAAATATCTCCTCGGAAAATTAATATTTTTAACTTCGGTTTTCTTTGTACTGTACTTAAAGAATGTCTCTTTTTTTTCTTAGTTGTCAATTTTTTTTCTAAAATATATACTGGATTTTATATGAAATGTTAAAATCTTATTCAGTTTCGCTAAGATTTTAACACATAAAAATATAAATTAAGCACATATTTTAGAAATATTTCGATAACTAAGAAAAAAAAGAGACATTCTTTAAGAACAGTACAGAGAAAACAGAAGTTAAAAATATTAATTTCCTGGGGAGATATTTTAAAAATACGAATGCATCCTACGCCCATAAGAATAACATTAGCGAGGGGAAGTTTACTGACGAGCAGCCTTAAGAGGAAATATAATGGTGGCTAAGGAATTACATCTGCGAAATGACCAGAAAGAAAGCAACACTGGCTCACATGTGGGTGGTAAATGAACAGACTGTATAATAAAGTTTTGAGCAAATTTAACTGGCTTCCTTAAGCCGAATGAGGGTTTATATTACAATACATTCAATAAAATTAATTAGAAACAAAAATATTTAGCCTGAAAGATCAACATTACTCTCCAAATTTGCAGAATTCGGATGAAAAGATACAAAATCGAGACATACGAAAAGAATTGTCTGTGAGGGAGAAAATGGACTAACAAGGAGACCGCAGGGACCGATTTAGAAATTTGGGGGCCCTGGGCACAGATGCGTATGGGGGACCCCCCTCGCACAGATTCTTTGAATAAAAAAATGTAATATTGAAAGCAGTACTTATTAAGATAACCACTATTGACTTTGATAATATCTTTAAAATATTAATTAACAAAATTAAACTTTATAATCATTAATTTACTTTTAAATAATTATTTGATAATTATGAATTTTTAATTGAATTTTATAATAAACTGTGTGGTGCTGATTACCTTTCTCTATGCAAGTCCATATATCTGGAATGATAAAGTATGCAACAACTATAGTTGTTGCATACTTTATTGCATAATATTAAATTTATCACAGTGCCAAACAATAATTATTTAAAATATTAGCATATCCTATTAATCAAACAACTTTTTTCTTTCAAATACAAGCTTTTTATAAAAAATAAAAAAATAAATTTACACAAGTAACTAGCAGAATCACACGGCTTTGTCCATGTAACCATGATGGCCTTACAGGTAAAATAAATAATAATGATATAATATGGCGATCTCAAAAATGGAGTTCTGTACATTACTGCACATAAATCGTTAAAAGACAATCAGCAAAAAATGAAGTTACTTTGACATATCATAGACAATCTCTGACAAACAGATTTTTCCATTTTAATTTTGTTTTTTGACAGTTAAAACTGTTTTGGCCAATAATTGAAAAATCTTTAGTAGCATTCACTGTTAAAACTGGAGGTGACTGCCATTTGGGAACCCAGGGTGCAAAACTGGTGTCGTTTGGAACGCTAGCGCGCTGTACAGGCTTCAAAATGTGGTTCCGGTGCCATTTGGCCACTCACTGGGTGATTGAAGCTAATTAAGGTGCCCTACAATGCGTATTGCTGGAAAATTTTCACCCCGTCGTTCGACTTGTATTTTGCGCATGAGCTGACGTGTTTCCCCTTCATGACGTGTTTCCTCTCATTTTTCGCATGTCACAAGGGAGATCGAACAAGATGGCTGACTTTGTATAACAGTGTATCGCTGCCGCATACTTATTAATATAATAACTAAATAACGCCATTTATTGCGAATAAATAAACCAGGGGAATCAAGAACGATAATCGCACTTTATATACAGGTACGTGAAATGTTTCAGTGTTGTTTGTATATTATGTTTTATTATTATAAAACGATTTTATATTATGTTGTATTACAAATGGCTCCACACATTATTTTCAAGCAGACATTTTAAGTCATAATCTTTATGTGGAAAGTTGAAATTTTTATCTCGTGAAAGTAGAATGATGTCGCCTCACCTATTTGCTTGTGTTTTTAAATTATTATTTATGTAACGCTTATAATAATTTCCTTTTATTCATATTTTTATCTAATGAATTTTCTCGCACAGTTTTTGTTGCTTACCATCTAGAAATAAATTTAATGATGCATTATAATAATAAAAAATATATTGGAATATAAGTTGTTATATTTCAAAAAATAGTTTAATTTCTTATTTTTCTAATATCTAAACTAACTATTTGTAAACAATTGAAGAATTTACAAGTTTTAAAGAGAATTGATTATTACTAACTTGAAACGTATTAATTTGAATATTTGACAATTTTAAATTAGTTGATTTGATAATATGAAATAGTAAACTTGAAATAGTAAACTTTGTAACATAAGAAATAGTAAACTTGATAAAATATAAATTTCTGCAGATGTTTTTATTAATCAAATATTTTTTACTATCGAAATTTTTAGAGCTTGTGTTTGATGATGAAATGAACTAAAAATATACCTTATTACATATTATGAATTATTAACAAAATAAATAAATCGTAATTCCTGAATTGATATTTTGATATTTATACATGTGTCTTCTTGAAAAATGTTTTGTGAGTCTCTTGTACTATAACATATTAATAATAATAAATCACTGGAACATTTCATGGTGTGGCTGGATGTAAGAATGTCTTTGATGATTGAGTGATTTATGTAAATATATTTAACTCGCATAGCTAAAAGATTTTTTTCCCTCTTAAAATAATAATGATAAATAAATATCTCTGTACTACATCTAATTTAAAATGGTAATAAATACTAACATATATGGTAATAAATACTAACCGGTTTTGAAGGTAACAGAAATCTTTATTGTTAAGCTGAAAATATCTATTCGCAATTTAGGCTAAGAGTTACAAGTTGAAAACATTTATTAACAAATTTAGTTGTAAGTATAATGACTTATAAATCTTTAACAAAACCAAACATTCCTATCGGCATTTATTTATCTATAGTGACTATTGGCTATTTACACCTGATGATGTAAAATACGTTTCTCATATATATTAACCTACACATGCAGGGTTCGATGCAGGTTTTTTTTTTGAGGGGGGGGGGGGTATTTTGTGAAAATTTATTAAATTTTTTCAAAATGCCTCCCCCCCCCCTTGTTTAGCAATTGTATTGAAAATAATTTGAAAATTCTTATACTTAAATAAGGAAAAAAAAGGCTATACATATATAAATATAATGCAATGTTTAACTTTAGCAGTAATAAAATGATCAATACTTCATTTTCTCTGTTGAAATTTATACAAAGTTAAAAGTTGATCATCTCATGTCAAAGGTCGATCCAGGCAAAATTTGGGACCTATTCAGAGCTCCTTCACAAAGATCTATTTAATAAAACAGGATCCTTCACAAAAATCAATTTAATAAATTGGGCCCCTTAAGTAAAATCTCTTTGATAAACTGGTCCCTTCACAAAATTCCTTTTAATAAAACAGGTTCCTTCACAAAATTCCTTTTAATAAAATAGGCCCTTTCACAAATTCTATTCCATAAAAACTTACTGTTTTTATTAATTATTTGTTATTTTGTTATGTTTTAAAATGTGTAATTTGTAAACAATCTTTCGAACCAAACATTCATTAAAATAACAAAAACTTTTTAAAGTCCTATTTGCTAAAGTTTTCCCTTCTGGTGAACTTGATTGTTTACAAATTACACATTGTAAAACATAACAAAATAATAAATACTTAATAAAAATAGTACGTTTTTATGGAATAGAATTTTGTGAAAAGGCCTATTTTATTAAGAGAAATTTTGTGAAGGTGTCATTTTATCAAATTGATTTTTGTGAAGGAGCCTGTTTTATTAAATAGATTTTTGTGAAGGAGCTCTGAATAGGCCCCAAATTTTGCCAGGATCGACCCTTCATATGAGATGATCAACTTTTAACTTTGTATAAATTTAAACAGAGAAAATGAAGTATTGATCAGTTTATTGCAGCTAAATTTAAACATTGCATTATAATTATATATGTATAGCCTTCCCCCCCCCCCCTTTTTAAGTATAAGAATTTACAAACTCTTTTCAATACAATTGCTAGACAAGGGGGGGGGATGCTTTCATTTCTGGAGTGCCGCTGGGCACCTTGGAGTAGAGGTACCATTATTCTCCCCTGGGTGCCATCCTTTCACCCCTTGGGGCACTCTGTATTAGGGGTGCCATCCTTTCACCCTAGTTAAGGGTGCCATTCTGGCTCCCCTAGGGGTGTCACCAGTGAGACAAGCCTTTCACCCCTTGGGGGTGCCATGTGTCACCTGTAGTTTTAACAGTGTTTGAGGGCCCGTGCCCCGAATGCCCTGCCGTAAATCAGGCACTGGGAGACCGCCAAACATGATGCGCACAGATTTTGATGATTTTAAAGTATGTTGTAGGGGTCATACCCCTAACTATTCAGATCAAAGGTTTCCTTCAAATGGGCTTTAATTTTCGAGAAATTTCGGGTTAAAGCTAAGCATGCATTTCAAATACCCATTAGTTCGCGATCTTGAACGAGGTCTTCGTGGCTCTGTGCCAGCGCGCGCGATTTGAGAGCCGGAGATGAGGGCTCTGTCCTATCATGTGACTTTTACCCTTTTTTAATAAATTTTATATGTTTTTCGCATTATAAGTTTTATGCAGATTTATGAATTCTGCATCTTTAAACTTTTTGATATTTTCCTAAAAATTCCATTTACATTTTCGAATTTTTCGTGAAAATTTATAGTTTTTGCGCAATTTTTATTCTAATATTTCTGTTGATGAAAATCCAAACTATTTTAAGTCTGGATATCTCGTCTTTTTAAAATGATTCTTGTTTACATTTATGTATATTTAATTATTTATTTACCGTATTTATGAAATAATGAATTTTTGTAGCTGCATTTTCTATTATTTTTTTTTTCATGATTAAGAAAAAATTAACAAAATAATGTATCCTTTAATATTTGATTTGTTCTAAATATATTGAAATATGTTAACTGCTGAAATACTAAAATCATTATCGACATCGACATTTTTAGTTTATTAAATATGGAACTAACTGTGTGATACATATCGCAAAAATATTCTAAACTAATTGTGTGATACATATCGCAAAAATATTCTAAGCAAATTCCGCATTAAAAATCGCCTTTAAATATATTCTTTGCGTAAATTGTTTTAACAACATTGGAAGAATGTATAAATTAGCATATTATATATTCTTTAAATACTTAAATTATGATAAATATATTTAAAAATGCATTAAATTTGAAAAAGAAATTATTTCAAACGTGGTAATTGTCTTTAAAAATACTTAAATTCTGATAAATATTAAAGAATGCATTAAATTTGGAAAAGAAATTATTTCAAAACGTGGTAATTGTCTGCAATGGATTAAACGAAACGGATAAAAGAAAATTTTATTTATTCTGATATTACCGTAAAAGTCATTGCAGACGGATTTTTTTTTTCAGGTATTTTTTATATTTATTGTAATTTATAAACGATTTTTTATTTCCAGTTGAATTTTTCTGTATGGCATCGACTTGTCAGAAATAAAAATAATTAATTGTAATATATTACGAGTTCCATTAACACTATAAAATTTGTTAAATTTCTTTTTGGTAAAATGTTCTGTGTGAAATTAAGTAAATTCTGGGTTAAAGATTTTTAATCTATAAAAGCTTTATTTATCATACTTTTCTGTATAGAAAAATACTACAGCAAAATTCATGACAATTTAGCGTTTTTTTTTCTTTAATGCTTATAAAACTACAACTCAAAGCAACAACAACAAACAAATATAAAGTAGGTCTATCACATTCATATTGCTTAGAATATTCCATTGTCCTGAAACTGTTCGCACACTTGTTGAAATTTCCAAGGAGTCTGACACCACTATTAATGACAAAAAAAAAAAAAAAGCTCTATTTAAATTTTAAAGCACATAATTCATAAAAGCTTAACAACATCACAAATTTTGCATTAGTTATTTAGTAGTTAAATAAGATGGAAAAACTGTTAAAAATTAGTGGTTGAAACTGACCAAATTTTAATTGCTTTTTTTTCTCATATAGCTGACTTACAGAAAGATTTTGAAACAGTCATGATATCACCCCCCCCCAACCAATATATATATATATATATATATAATTAGGATCAAATTTAATTTATTTCGGTAGCAATATTTATCGAGTTATTATTTGTAAAAAAGTAAATATAATGAAGGTTAATGAGGATTTAATGAGGTGAAAATCTTTTCTTCTTTAAAAAAGATATTCCTTTTATTAAAATAATTATTAATACTGCAATACTCTGTCTTCAAACTAAAAATGTTTTTTTTTTGGTCTAACAATCTAAATGGAAAATGGCTGTCGCATTCTTATATTCATATACGCGCCTAGTGTAAGCCACACCCTCTATTCCTGAAAGATATGCTTTATAAAATACGTACAATACATATAAAACATATTTTGCTGTTGATGCGATAAATTTCCATCCTGATGTTACAACACATCTTTCCATAGTCAGTGATCGTCCCAACTCAATTCAAATTTATAATCCTAGTATGTTTGCTTTAAGCACATTAAAATTTGACAAGGTACTAAATAAACTTTACTCATAACTTCTTACTAATCAGTCTCGGCGTTCTTAAATATAGGGAAAATCCCCTTAAAATTAATGTACAGTGACCTCTCAATTATACGCAATGTTCAGTAATTACTTTTTCGTACCACTATTTTAAAACAGTAAAATTCTATTTTAAATTCTGCGATTAAATAGGGAGAGACAATTTTTTCACAAACTTTTGGAAAAATGAGTATTTTTATTGTGCCTTTGAATATTTTGAAGAGAATTATGTCGAAGGCATTCAAAATATAAGGATTGAACGGTTGAAATTTCATTATGTTTTCTTTTGAAAATGTTTTCGAAACACACTTTTCTCATGAAATTGAAGCATTGAAGGATATTGTCTGTTTGTCTTTTTCTTTTCTTTTTAAAAAGCCTGAAAAGAAAAAAAAATACAACTGCACTTTGAATACAACAAACCAAATCACATAGGGTCGAATTTGAAAGTTTACAACATCTTCCCCAAAACTGCAGAATAACAAAATAATAAAAATATTTAACTCATACCGGTAAAATGAAACAATTATTTACTTATAAAATAATAAGGTGACTTTGTGAAACCTTCTAACGTGCATTCAATCCAGTTAAAGTAACGAGTGAGCTTGCATTCTCCTCGTTCAATATTTGAAATTGTCCGAGTTACGGGGATGCCATCTCCCTTTAGTTCTGGTATCAAGTTTTAGGTTTTTCTGACGTCACTGAGCGTGCTAAGGAGGATTCTTTCAACGGGAAAGAACGCATTTTTTCATTTAAAATAGTATTTCTGCTTTAACAAAGTCGTTTCTTTGGTCATATGAAAGCATATTTCTTCAAAATAAAAAATGTTTCATTAGCGAAAGTATTTTTTTCTAGGAATAAAGCGACTTTTAGAGGGATTTTTTTTTCCATCAAATGAAATAGTCGTGTATCTTTTTTGCTAAGATATGGAGTTTTTATTGCTTGTTATCTTTGGTCGATCTTTGAAAGAAACGGGAGTGTGAATTTATTGTGATTTTCTTTGACAGACAGGGCAGTTTTCCCTCACACGAAGCTTTAATTGCTTCTCAGGAAGAAAGACTTCCGGTCACTTTTGCTAAATACGTGGCAAATATTTCCCAGCTTTTGTTACTGCAACATCTCTTGGTTTTAGATCTTTAAAATAACGCATTCTTTGCATTGATTTTCCTGAAAATGCCCAGTACTCGTGCTATTGCAATATGTACTAATCGTTCGGATAAAACGCAAAATGTTCTATATCATACATTTCCGAAGAAACCTCATATAAAGAAAAGATGGATCATTGCATGCAAAAGAGCAGATAATAGCTTTAATGCTGCAAATTCCCGAATTTGTTCGGATCATTTTCAAACGAATGATTACATGAGAAATTTGAAAGCAAAACTTTTAGGTTACGCTCCTGCTAAAAGAATATTGCATGAAAGTGCCAGAAACATGTGCTGTGAATTTTAAAAAAGGAACTTCACTCGGAATTAATTCTTCTTGTAGCAGTTCCTCTCCAAGCATAAAAGAAACACCTAGACATACTAGGGTATATAAGGTTATATTTTAATGAGATTCACGGCAGCTCACTTTCGAAAGAATTTAATGTTATCGAAAATGCGTGAAAAAAGTCCAACTGTTTTTCCAAATATGCACAATAATATAATAAAACATTTGGGAAAACCAGAACTTTCATTCGATTGAGACATAGTAATCATATATTCATCAGAAATAAAAAAGAGATACACTGCCAGAAAATCAAAAATGTGGAGTCAATCAACTTTGATTGCACGATAAAACGAAAAATAGTAAATAATAGAGCGCACATCTAAAATGCGTCTTCAAAATGCACTCTGTGATGAAATAAAATACTTGACATGAAAGCATATTCTGAGAGTAAAAACCTAAAATATATTAATTATTAAAATATTTTCATATAATTTTTTCATCATACCGCATTAAAATATACTTTTATATAACCCTTTTAGAAGTTGTTTATAAAAGTATATGATTCTGAATTTCAAATATAATTTTTCTATAAATATAATTTTTCGCATAAATCTGTCAATTTAAAAAATAGGCAATTTAAAAATTAAAGTTTCTATTTTTATTTGTATTTTAAATCTTCCTTATAAATACTGCTGTCTTCTTTTTTCACATAAACTATCTGAATGGAAACTGAAGAAACAACATTAAATTTGTAAAATTGAGTTTTAAAACGCTAAAAAGAGATGTAGTTTTAAATATTATTTGGATATAAGAAAATTTGCTTAAACGTTAAAAGCTCTTTCACGCATTAATTTACCTTATTATTATTTTTTAATTATTTTATGTTTATTATATGCCTTTATGTTTATTATATGGCATTAAAATAGTATTTTAAATTAACTTTTCGAAATGTATTTATAAAATATAATTCTCCGAATATATATAACTCCGAATTTAAAATTTTATCTCCACTAAATCATATAATTATATCGCATGAATATTTTAGCTTAAAAATATTAAATATTCAGCTGTTTACTTATTAAAATTTGCATTTTATTTGTCTTTTAAATCTAATCGTGCAAAACTCAATATTGTGTATCTGTGGTGTGAGGTTGAAATCTGAGTGATTATTATTTTTTTTAAACTTTTTTATACCTTTTTTTTTATGAAAGACATGCCGAAATTTTAATAATATTAGAATTATTATACATTTCAAATTGAATACCGACCAAATTTTAAAAATATACTATATTAAAAATTATTAACTGCAGTCATATAAACATAAAATTTGATGCTCTTGTAGGTCTTTAAGATTTTATTTATAAAAATTACTATTTTGCATTTTTATGTTTATGAAAATGAACTTTTCATATTGAGGCGCAAACGAAATGTAATGATAAAGATAGCCAATTTAACAATCAAATTTCGGCAAATTGAAAAGAGATAATAGTTTAAATTTTAGATGTGATGCAAGTCCTATGTAAAAAGAATATATTTTAATTTTTAAATTTCTTTTCACATGAAAATTTCGACTGATACTTTTCAATTAAATATAGCGCGTTTCTAATTCAAATCAATTGGGAAACTGAAAAGAGCACCACAGCCCCCTGAATACTAGGCCGAATCGCTTACTCAACTTCGATAAATCACGTGATCAGGTGCAGGCGGGATGAACTGTAGCGAAAAAAAAACTCAAAGTGAAGGCGACGTTGAGACTGTTCTTCAGCGTTCCATTGTTGTTTATTGCTCTTATTGGTTTTTATAACTCTCAAGTATCGCATAAAATCGTTTTCACGCTATATTGAAAAGTCATTTTTATTTAAATAGTGTTGGGTTTTTTTTTTTAAGAAAGGCAATGCCGTTTAAATGTTCCGTACCTGGTTGTAATTCAAATTACAAGCCACCTTATGTTTCTTGTTTCCGATTTCCTAAAGATAATGAAAGAAAGAAATTGTGGCTGTCAAGAATTCACAGAGAGGATTTCAGCTTCACGGAAAATGCTAGAATTTGTATTAAGCACTTTGACAGCAGCATGATTTCATTGGAAGATGAATGGATTGACAAAAATGGGGTGAGACATATAATTCCACGGAAAAATCCAGTGCTAACTGCCGATGCATTTCCATGCATAATTAATGAAATGACACCCCATCTAAATATCCAGGTACCCAAAAAAAGAAAAACACGAGAAGAAAAAGAAGAAGACAAAATTCAAGAGGTTATTGTTAAAAGTATTATTACGTACGAATCTGAAGAAACAAATTCAAAACTTCAAAACATTAATGAACTAAAAAAATATTTGGAAGAATGTTTTAAGAATGTAGCCAATTGGTCTTTCATACTCCTTAATGGCCAGTTAATTATTTTAAAATTATGTTCAACGGATGTACCTAGGATTAACATATCTCTAAAGGTAAGTTCCGATTTAAAATTTCAAATTTATTGCCTTGATGAAAAAATTGATATTCAGAAAGTAGGTTTAAATTTTAACAAAATAGAAAATACACAACAAGCATCAGGTTGACACGATTATTAAAATTTGTGATGAATATAAAATAAATGCTCCTGATGAAAATAAATTCTTAAAAGCAGTTAAATTGTTAAAAGAATGCCATCTAGATGAAGAAAAACAATCTATGTTAGATATTTTAATTGAGCAGTTACAACTTATTAACATACCTAAAGAAAGATACAGATTTTCTTCCCTCTTACTTGAATTGGCTTTTAAAATATTTTTAAATTCCCCAACTTGTTATAAGTCTATAAGGAAAACAAAATTGTTAATTTTGCCCCATCAAAGTAATTTAAGAAAATTGGCTTCAAAATTGAATGTTTGTAATTCATCATATAATGTAAAAAGTAATTATTTAGAGAAAAGATTAAATGTTCTCACACCAATTGAAAAATATGTTAATCTACTTTTAGATGAAGTGTTTATTTCCCCACGATTATCTTTTAAAGGTGGAAAGTTAACTGGCTTATCTATAACAAATTCTAGCAAATTAGCCAAAACAGCTCAGGTGTTTTCAATAACATCCTCATTTGGCTCATACAAAGATGTAATAGCAATTGTTCCAATTCATGAAAATTCTGGAAAATTTCTATATGAAATTGCAAAAAGAATTTTGATGGAGCTGCATGAGTTGGGTGTTAGTACATTAAGTATTATTGCAGACAATAACCAAGTGAACAAATCTTTATTTACATTTTTTGAACCACACCCTTTTGGTTACCAATCTGTTCACAACCCAGCATCTTCTAATATTCCATTATTTTTGCTTTATGATTCTGTTCATATTTTTAAAAACATACGTAACAACTGGATTAATCAAAAAAATTTAATTTTCCATTATCCTGACTTTGAAGATGAGAACACTGTTGTAATAGCTGATTTTAATCATTTAAGAGAGATGTACTCCAAAGAAAATCAGTCATTGTTAAAACATGGTTATAAATTGAGCCATAAAGCTTTATACCCTTCTAATATAGAGCGGCAAAAGGTCAGTTTGGTATGCAAAATCTTTAATTATGAAAACATCAATGCTCTTAAAGAAATTGGAGGGAATAAGACTAAAGGTACTTGTGACTTTTTATCTATTATTTTAAAATGGTGGAACATAGTAAACGTCAAATCACTGAATAAGGATACTAGATTTAAAAATGATGATTTTAAAGCAATTATATGTGTAGAACAAGACCAATTAAAATTTTTGAAACATGTTTTAAATTGGTTAAATAGATGGTCCATTTTATCCAGAGGAAGTGTATATAATGGCTTAAGTAACAGAACCTTTGATGCTTTCCAACAAACTTGCAATGGACTGTATGGTTTAGCAATGTTTGCTCTAAAGGATTTAAATATTAGTTATGTATTATTTGGCAAGTTTCAAACAGATCCCCTAGAAGAGCGATTTAGTCTTTACAGACAGTTATCTGGAAGTAATTATTATATATCACTAGAGCAGTTGATTGAAAGTGAAAAAAAAATAAGAATTCAAAATTTGCTCTTTCATAATAAACAAAAATATTCATTTAAAAGTTTAGATAATAAATGCAATTCATCAATAAATTTAGACGAATTTGAAGATCTTGAAATAGATATATTAAAACCAGTTGACAAAAAAATTGTGCCAATCATACTTTTCATTGCAGGCTATGCTGCTTTTAAAACTTGTAAACACATCACTTGTAGTTATTGTACAGAAACTCTAATTAGTAATGATGATTTTGCATATGAATTTTCAGACGAGTGTAGATTAATAGATAATTTAGATAGAGGTTCTTTAAAAAGACCTACTGCTTTTACATTTAAAACTGCTTCTATGTGCATCATAATATTTGAAAAACTATTGGAAGAGTTTTATAATGCTTTCCTCACCCATGAAAATCAGCTGAATTTGTTATTAAAAATTAGTGAACCTTATGTTAAAAATGTAGTGAATGATATAGATGATTATTTATGTAAATATTGTACCCATGACAGCTTTATTTATTTAAAAAATGTAATGCAAGTTGTATATAAGATCCTACTAAACAATTACTCAAAACTAGTTACAGAAAATTTTAATAAAGAAAAAGAAGACAAGAGAAAAATTAAAAAACTGACAAATAAATAAATGTGGTATTTGTTTTTGTGCTATTCAACCTTAGAACATTTAAAATTCTTAATAATATCCGAATCATTTTTTATGTCATGTATTTTTCATAATTTAAATATTGAAATTTATCCTTTCATTTATTTTTAATTTGTGTAAATGCATTGAATCAATATGTTATTCTTGTCATAACTATGGAGCTTTACATAAAATCTTGGTCATTATGCTTAACAAAAATGTATAAAAAAAATTTTCCTTTTCTAACAACTGTGTAATATATGGAAAATAATTTTGATAATTTTTTATAAATATTTTTGAATGATGGAATTCAATGCATCTTGTCAAAAGAAATTTTAGTGGCATATTTTTTTGTGGTTGCAAAATAATTAAAGTATATGGTTCTGGAATTTTTTGTGTAAATCTTGGGAAACCTGGAAAGAAGAAAAAATGTCTTGATACCTCATGAAAAAATGTCTTTATACCTCAAATCAATGAATTTATTGATTGAGCTTTTTGAAAAATCTTGCAGTAAACTAAAATGATTAGAAAAACAGGAACTAACTCCTCGCCTGGTCCTATGGGACAAATAGAG
The DNA here is from genome assembly GCA_963931845.1 of Maratus michaelseni. Lineage (NCBI taxonomy): Eukaryota > Metazoa > Arthropoda > Arachnida > Araneae > Salticidae > Maratus > Maratus michaelseni. The sequence goes on from OZ007598.1 coordinate 15,526,166, forward strand.
GGCATGGGCAGGGCCTAGGGGGAGGTTCCCTAGGCGCTCAACCATGATATACTTTTATTAAGTGAAAAAAGAAAGTCCGCCTTCGACAGCCGCCATTTTGAATCAGCGATCAGGCCTAGTATTCAGAGGGCTGTGAGAGCACGCTGAGTGACGTCAAACAGAGAGTGGCTCCCTATTGGCTGCAGAGGGAAATGGCTCAACCTTATGATATAGTAACCTTGGTCTGAACTACTTCGAAAACTGACAACAAAAAAAGGATCTAACCTGTCCTACTACCAGAGGCGTAGCGTCAAGGGGGGCACGATCAGTTTACAACCAGTATTTTTATATACTATATTTGGCCTTATTTAATTCATACCGTTCAAAGACTAAATAAGGCCGAATGTAGTATATAATTGTACTGGTAGTAAAATGATCGTGCCCCCTCTGACGCTACGCCAGTGCCTACTACTCATCGTTGCTAACATGTCAAACTATCGAATATGATAAAAAGCATTTTTCACAATTTTTAAAAATGGGCCGATTGTCACCAGTAAATTTTATTGGAATTCTTCGTCTAGTAAAAAAAAAAATAAAAATAAAAAAATAAAATAAAATTTCAGTGTAAAATAGTGTTTTCATTTTGGCCTTCTGTTCTAATCAGATGCCGAATTCATACCAAATATTTTGGCATCTTTTTTTGTTTTTTTACTTTAAGTTATCACGAAATTTCTGTCATTAAATAAAGCAAAATGTTATATTTCAAATTTCTGATATTGATTCGAAATTTCTGAATTGAAAAGGATGCCAAACTCGCAACCCTGCTGAAGAATAATATTAAAATTTAGTGGTGAGAATCCACCTATTTCTATAAGTAGTGAAAAATGCATTTTTTCATATTCGATAGTTAGATATAGTAGCGACGATATCAATCATAAAATTGTCCAGTAGTCTGTTTTCTCCCTCAGATTCAATTCTTTTCGTATGTATGGATTTTGTATCTTCGGAACTTCTGCAATTCCCGATAATAGTATGATCTTTAAGGCTAATTGTTAATGTTTCTTATTAACATATTAATTATTAAATGTATTGTAATTTAAGCACTCATTTGACTTAACCCATTGGGGACGAGCGACACGTATACGTGACGCATAATATACTCAGAATCCTCGATTATTCCACCAGTTACTTTTTATTGTAAGATTTGCCTTAATTAAATGACAGCGTTTCTGTGATTCAATATGGCGAATATTTCTGTTTTGAAAAACCGGTGGTAAATGATTAAAAATTCTGTAAAAGACGCTCGTCGCGAAGGGGTTAAAGAAACCAGTTAAATTTGATCAATGCTTTTAGTACACAATCAGTTAATTTTCCACCGGCATGTGAACCAATTGTATTATAATCATTAGTGTTACCTTGTTAATATTAATGTCAAAGGTAGAATTTATAATTAACCTTATAGGGCTGTCAATATATATTTACACCATATTCATAGCGGGTAGTTTTCGTCTTTAAAACAGCAAGTCTGCCTATAAGCATTGTTACTGCATGCTGCATTATTTAAACATATATATATAATAGTGTAAGGCACACCCTCTAGCATATTCGTGAACAATATGCTAGATAAAATACACACAATACATGTAAAACATATTTTGCTTTTGAGGCGATAAATTTCCATCTTATAACACATCTTTTCATAGTCAGTGGTCGTTCCAACTCAATGCAAATTTATAATCCTAGTATGTGTGCTTTAAGCACATTAAAATTTGACAAGGTACTAAATAAACTTTACTCATAACTTATTATTAATCAGCCTCGGCGTTCTTAAATATGTGGAAAATCCCCTAAAACTAATGTAATTTAAAATTAGGGATTTCAAGAAGATTTCCTTTTTTGAGGGAGTTTTTGGAGGAGAGACAATATTTTCGAAAACTTTTGGGAAAATGAGTATTTTTATCGTATTTTGGAATATTTTGAAGGGAATTATGTCGAAGGTATTCAAAATCAAAGTATGGAACGGTTGAAATTTCCGTAGGTCTTCTGTTTAAAATGCTTTCGAAACAGACTTTTCTCATGAAATAGAAGTATTGATGGATATTGACTGTTTGTCTTTTTCTTTTTCTTTTTTTTTCTTTTTTTTTTTTTTTTTTTTAAAAAAGCTTGAAAAAAAATCATAACTGCACTTTGAATACACCAAACCAAACCACATGGGGTTGAATCTGAATGTTTACGTCTTCCCCCATAAGAACAGAATGAGAAAACAATAAAATCTGTACCGGTAAAAATAACAGATATTTGCTAATACTACTAAGGTGACATGATTATATGATCATAGTGAATTTAAATCCTGTTAAGGTAACGAGTGAGCTTACATTCCTCTTGTTGAACTTTTGAAAAGTTGTCTGAATTGATTCGGGAAGTTCTAACAAAAGAAAAGTATCCAATCTTTCCTTCTACTCATTATCATATCAATCATAAAAATTGTCCAGTAGTCTGTTATCTCACTCAGAGACAATTCTTTTCGTATGTATGGATTTTGTATTTTCGGAACTTCTGCAATTCCCGAGAATAATGTGATCTTTAAGGCTAATTGTTATTGTTTCTTACTAATACATTGATTACTGAATGCAATGTAATTTAAACACTCATTCGACTTAAAGAAACCAGTTAAATTTGCTCAATGCTTTTATTACACAATCAGTTAATTTTCCACCGTCATGTGAACCAATGAGGAATTTTCACGTTTTCTGATTTTATTTTTATATAATAGAGAACAGAAAAATAAGAACAGTATGTTTGTATTTTATTTTGAGCTGTAGTTGTGGATTTCGAACAGTTTTTATAGCGCACTATTTACCGTGTTGCGAAAACGCTACTTTCCCTACGCCGGTCTTGTGACGTCACACTTTATGTCAAGGAAGAGAAACGCAGCATTTGTTCACGCTTTTGATACCGCGCTTGACGGTTTTCTTTTCGTCTTGTTATAAAATTCGTGTATTACATTATCAAGAGTAATAGAATCTTTAAGTACATGCAAATGTTACTAAAAATCTAAACAACTCACAAACTGCAAAAAAGTTATCCCTGATTTTTTAAGACATAAAAAATAAGTATAGTAAAAAAACAGTAAAAGTAAGTTTGATTTGCCCCATTGGCATTTAAATTTTCAAAGAAAAAAATGATTCCTATATAAAATACTTATACCAGTTATAAGTTATACAATAGTGTCTGCTAGAATAATTATTTTTATATAAAAGAAAAATATATATGATTTTTATAAATCAACCAATTTACCACAGAAGCCAGAGCATTTCTGGCAATGTGTGACAGATATTTGAGCATTTGACGGTAATCTGCAAACGTTCCAATAATTCTACAAAATTCCTTAATTTATTTATATACATTATTAAATAAAGAAACTTTAAAATATATAAAGTAAGATATCCATGATTGTTTTGATTAATTTAATTCATAAAATGAATCACTTTTCAATGTAAATATAAATTAATTGGAATTTAACTCAAAACAATAATTTGTTGATAAATTTTATCACCAGACATGATGATTTCTTTTAATTTATGACTTAAATGTATTGATTGTAGTTTTTAAAAAAAATATAATATTACAAACACCAATGTTAAAGTACCTTTCAGATTTTTGTTTGTTTAACCAGATGGAAATAATTTCAGAAGTATAAATATTTTTTTATCACTTTTTATTTAAGCATAATTTCCGCCTACACATTAAGCATTAAAGCATTTAAATCATTTATAATTAAAGCATTTTAAAACATTTAAAGCTTTGATACAACAGCCAATATATATATATATATATATATATATATATATATATATATATATACAGGGTGATTATAAAAAAACTATCCCGATATATGAGCCCCTAACTGTCATACTGTTCACAGAAACTGAATGAAATTCTGGCCTAAAGTATTTTGAGGTATACGCTCAAGAATCATGTGAAAAACAACAGTTAAATTCTAACAGTTACGGTTACTGTGACAAATTTTCGAAAATTTCAAATGGCAACACCTAGTTTTTTTTAATCATGCAAAGCGTTGGAACGGTAACTGTAGTACGAAAATCGCCGGCGCTAGACAGACTAAGAAGAAAAGTGAAAACAACCAATAAAGGACAGAGAAGAAACAGAAAGTAAAACATTTTATTGTTCAGTGCTATCCACCATCTGCCTCATGTAAAGTGTCGTCGTGTGTGAAATGGAAAATGTATGAAACGCAATAAAATGTTTAGTTTTCTGTTGCTTCTCTGTCCTTATTGGTTGTTTTCACTATTCTTCTTAGTTTGTCTAGCGCCGCCGATTTTCGTACTGCAGGTATCGTCCCAACGCTTTTTATGGTTTTTCACTATGAAGATCACATTCCAATAAAAAAATAGGTGTTGCCATTTGAAATTTTCGAAATTTTGTCACTGTAACTATAGCTGTTAGAATTTAACTTTTGTATTTCATATGATTCTTGAGCGCATATCTCAAAATACTTTAAACCAAAATTTCATTCAGTTTCTGTGAACGGTATGATAATTAGGGGCTCATATATGGGGATAGTTTTTTTATAATCACCCTGTACATATTTGATATGATGTGTACAAACAGTCAGGCTATTTGTTTATTTTAAATTCTTACCAGTATATAATTAATGTTTTTTGCATAAAAGAAAGACGGAAATTTATTTTTAACCTAAAAAAAGTAAAATGTATTTCTGTGACGCTTCTTTAATTTTTAGCAGAAATCAAAATATAAGCTTTGATTAGGAAAAATAATAAAATATTTATGCTTTTGAACTACATATATGTGCTCTCTTAAGAGTTATGCTCGAAAACTCCCACCCAGACCCCCACAGGCTTTAAAAACACGCTAATTTTCCTTATTTTAGAAACTTTATCTGATTATGGAAGATTAAATGATATTATCACTAGAAGTGGCGATGTTCTGTAATCGGGTTGCCCTTCACTTCCTTTTGAATGGGGGATTTTCGGCGCCCCAGACCGCATCCACGTCGCAAAAGCTGACGGCTGTTTTCGTGATTCGTTAAAAAAGATCAATCAAACATTTGAAAATCAGCTGTTATAAGATGGTTAAGATGATTCTAAAATGACCTGCACAACAACGCGACTCATTTTTAAACGTAAAAGCATAAAATTGGCAGGCATAACTATTGAAGCTATTTGAAATCGAAATGAGTTTTCCATTTATTGATAAATAAATTTCTTATCAAGTTATAAGCGATTCATGTCACGTGACATACGTTTTACCTTTTTCTCGTGTTGCCGTGTCGAGAATGCGGTTCAAAACGCTGACTTTGACAGAGTTTTCTGAAAGATCTTCTGCCTTTACCAAAAAAGGGAAAACGTCTTTCGATTACATAGTTTCTTAATAAGAAACCTGCTTATTTCACGCGTTTCCGAACAAAAATGAATTCAGAATTTTAGTCAGAAAGTAGCTCTTTTGGATTTGAGAACAGACTCAAGTTAAAACTGTCGCTGCCTCCCGAAGTTTTATAATGTTTAGAAAAAAGTTTTATTTTACATGCTATAAGAAAATCGGTTATATGACGTAAATACGACGAATTAAATATAGATCGTTTTAATTATGATTAATTTTTACCATTCATTGCTTTTCGCAAGTAATAATTTAATTATTTTAAAGGTTTCTTTATTTTTAAAAAATCGCGTGTTTCAAAAATGTTTCAATTGAAAAGTATTTGTAAATGTTGTTACATATTTAAGCTGTTTTAAATCTGGTAACAGTGTGCAATAAAATGTTATTTCAAACTAATGAATTAAATCTTTATTCAGATAGGGAAATTTTCAATGAAAAATTTTAAAAATACTTTAAAAAATTAACAAATTAAAATATGTTTGCACATTGCACAACACAATCTAGTCAAGTATGCCTACGAAATATGATTAAAATATTATGCATAGTTTTTAATCCTATAAAGCTTTTTAAATGAGCTATTTTGACCAATTTTTAACATTTAATAGCTATTAAAATAATTCTTCGATTTAAAAACTGCTTGCTTCAGCGTATTTATTATACATTTCTCTACAAAACTGCATATTTTCATGTTTTTTTATATACAATAGCTTCTTTATTATGAGCCGAGAAAGTAAAAATGTCACAATAAATTCAATTACGTCAGCGGCATCAGCATTAGTTAAGTACTTTTTTTTTAGAATAGTGAGATACAGAGTGGCAAAGTCTCCGAATTTTTGTTCACCAGTATTTTCATAGAGAAAATGTTGTTCTTTTAAATCGAAGAATGCTCCGATTAAACAAAACAAATTTTTCTGTACTAAAATACTGGTATCCAAAAAGCCGGAGACTTGGCAGCTCTGGTGAGATACAACGAAAATGAGAGAATGGTAAAATTATCGTTAAGACAAAAGCAGAAATAAATTTCGAGATACAAAAATTCAAAATTCTTGCAAAACCCGAGAACCAAAACGCCGCTTGCTAACAAAATGTAAACATTGGCACATCGGGAACAGTGACGTCATAGCCAATCACGCATCGTTTTCAAGTCGCGTGGTTGTGTCGTAACTTTAAACGTAATTTAATAATTATTGAATGATTTTTTTTTTTTACATTTTTGAGAACATTTTTGAAATTTATGAGCCTGGAATTATTAGAAAAATATAATTAATTCATGTAATCATGTAATAATGTATAATAATTCATTCTAATTAATATCATTAATTAGAAAACTAATTCATGTGTGTAAATTCCTCATTGTATTATAATCTAGTGTTACCATTAATATCAACGGCAGAATTTATAATTAACCTGATAGTGCTATCAATATATATTTACACCACATTCATGGCGAGTAGTTTTCGTCTTTAAAACAGCAAGCCTGTCTATGCGCATCATTACTGCATGTTGCATTATATATATATATATATATATATATATATATGAAAATTTCATTAAAATTTCATAGCTTAATATAAACATATATTTTTATGGAACCCTCACTGCATGGAGCCGTTTCTGACACTGTTCCACTTAAATTACCTTTGTACTTTCAGAGTTGAAATCGAGAATTTTTAATTTCAATGTTTTTATTCTAACCCAGCATTTATTTACCATAATACATCAGCATCAAATTTCTAGAACCTCATTTCCATGCTTAAAAAATCAAAATTAGTATTTATGCTTTCGCAACAAATGAAAACATTTTTTTAAACACGAAAATAATGACTTAGAAAACCGGCGCTGTTATATTAAGGTATTCAAAAACACATACATAATTACGTCTGAACAAAACTAACATTCATTAAAATAATATTCAACTACAGACTTTAATGTTAAAAATACATAAAAACAATTAAAATTATCAAATAGACGTTTCGTGCACTTTCGTACACCTCATCAGTACTTCGAACACAACTGCAAAGCCACCAGAACCAAAACAAGAAAAATAGACTGTCGGAACTATCGAAGAGATCGGATGAATATCCAACACTTTAACAACGTGCCACACCTGTGGGAACTATATCTTTACCGTACTACGCCAACATTTCTGAGAAAATATCTGGTATTTTTGCGAATGTGGGCATCAGGACTGCTTATGTGCCTTTAAATCTAATTATTTTTTTGGGTAACTACAAACAGAAATATTCCAGTTTTGACCTTACAGGTGTAGTTTACCGAATTCCTTGCAAAGGTTGCGGATCCAGCTGTTGTTGTTGATTGAGAACATACATCTGACTTGTGTGCTTGACATCAAGTGCCCGCTTATAAGTCATCGTCAATACACAGAGACGAGATAGCCACAAGGAAATTTACAACACCAGAGAGTTACATCCGGGAGCTCCACAAAGTGTGTGCAATGGAGCTGGCGGGAGTCGAACCCGCCGACCTGACTTTTACGCTCTCAAGCGATTAGCGGAATGGTGTCTTAACCACTCGGCCACGGAGGCCCCGCGGATCCAGCTATATAGGCGAGACTGGACGATCCTTAAATGTGAGGTTGAAAGAACATAGGGATTCGTTTAATAGAGGTCCTCTAACCTCGAGATTGGTTGTAAATGCATTGGATTTTGACCATGTGCCTGATTTTCAGAACGCGTAAATTGCCTGTTCAAAATGTTGCGTGTACAGCAGTCGTATCTTCCTGGAGGGTTGGATGACGGTTTTACCTGAATCTCCATTTAACGAGGCTGCACAGATTCCAGCAGAATACAATGTTTTAACTAAACTGTGACTTTAACTATTTTTCTTGTTTTGGTTCTGGTGGCTTTGCAGTTGTGTTCGAAGTACTGATGAGGTGTATGAAAGTGCACGAAACGTCTATTTGATAATTTTAATTGTTTTTATGTATTTTTAACATTAAAGTATGTAGTTGAATATTATTTTAATGAATATTAAGGTAAATAAATATTAGAAAATTATAAAAAATTTGAATATAAAAGTCTGGGATTTAAACTGTTTTAGTGTAAAGCTATTTTAGGTGTAAAAAAGTATTGGACACCACTGAATTCGCGTGGAATGAATATGACATTAAAATAATAATACTACTAATAATATTTATATATATTTCTCTAAACGTGTCCGTCCGTCTTACTGTCCTAAACGTCACTACCGTCGAATACCAGTAGACGAAAAAAAATTTCGATTACAATTCTTTCTTCTATTATACTATTATTTCTTCTATTACTTTCTTCTATAGAAGAAAGTAAAAATATATACTCAAGAAAGTTTTTGTGTTCATAAGATACACCCTGTTTTCTTCTTCTTTTTGGCTTTATTTCTTCCTTTAATGCAGACTAGTGTAATACCAATAAAATAAAACAGAAGGAGCTCCATAAACAAACAAAAAATAATAATTATAACTGAAACTGAAGTTTTAGAAACAGTGAAACTTTCCAACGATCGGATGTGATATAAGCGGAAGTGCCATTTCAAAACTTTGTTGTGGGAGGGGGAATTTTCTTCCATTCTTTATGTGTGATATTTACGCATATTAATTTCTATTCAGTCAAACAAGTCATATATCCCTTAGGGAGTCGCTAGCGGGGAAAATAAGTTGGACCACTTAATGCCACGGCGATACGACAAGTTTAACAAAAACATTCATTTCTCAAATTACTAAATACTGACTTACTGCATTGTCGTTCTAATAGAAGCTATAGATATATTTCTCTAACGTGGCGCGGAAATAAGGCTTAATTTCTTGCTTATCATTTGGCAACAACCATAGTTTCCAGAGCTCAGACAAATGAACAGACTAGATTGGGTTTCTTTGGCTCTGCCTCCAATATGGTGGTCATTGTGAGAGCAGTGTAACTTAAACTAGTAATTATTAAAAAAAATAACATGTACAAAGCGTTTGAGATGATTCCTCATTTTAATTATGAGTAATATCGTTAATACAAATGAATTCTCAACTCTTTACATTATCACACGAGAATCGGAGGGAATAAAAATATCAACTGTCTAGATTGTACCTGCTGCCATCGGTTGCAGTCTTGATGATGTAAAAAATAATTTCTTTTTCAGAAATCTGCAATCAATTAGAACAGTAAAATGACGAACGAAATTTAAACAATTATTGATGATATAGATAAACTATCTTCCTATCACGTAGTGTTTTTTTTTAGTGAATTTAAGCCGTGCTGTATAATATTACTAGCAAGCTACGCCCGCTACGCTGGTTAATTTCTTTTAACGAACTTTTAATCAAACAAAATATTGACAATTCATAATTCACTTTTATATTTTAACAGAATAATAAGGCTACTATAATTTGTGACTCGTGCTATAGCCAATATACACGTCAGGACGCGTCGCCCTTATCATTATCTTTTTACGTATGAAGGTTTCGCTACGGTACTCCATTGTGAAATTTGATAATTTTTGAAATTCAATATTTGAAAAACGGCATAATCATTATATTTGACATTTATATCAAGAAATATATATATATTTTTACCTTTTAAACCCAGTTTGTCTAACAATTTTCTTACAAATACTTTTCGATCTATTATTTTTTTTAGTAACTTCAAATGTTTCATTTTCCGAGATTAATCTGTGACAACAATTAGCGAAAAACCCTGTCATCAGCAACGGATAGCTTTTTATTAAAAAGGCTGTTGGAGCAGGAATTGTCACCATCAATTTGCCTCCATCACTTTTAAAATTGGTTCTTTAGTTCCAGAGATTCCATAGAAATTGTAATTTAGAATGTTTTTAGAACGCCTTTCGCTCATTTCACCCTTTTAAATTTCGAATTTTTTAAAATTTTGTTCTTAGAGAGCATTTACATCTTATAAGTAACTACAATGCCAAATTTCCAATTTCTAGCTCCTTCAGTATAAAAAAAATCTTAATTTTAGAACGTTTTTCGCTCATGCACTCCTCTGGGATTAGTGGCACCGACGTAAAATATAGCCTATGTTGGAGCGGGGATTGTCACCATCAATTTGCCTCCATCACTTTTAAAATTGGTTCTGTAGTTCCAGAGATTCCATAGAAATTGTAATTTAGAATGTTTTTAGAACGCTTTTCGCTCATTTCACCCTTTTAAATTTCGTAATTTTTTTTATTTGTTCTTACAGAGCATTTACATCTTATAAGTAACTATAATGCAAATTTCGAATTTCTAGCTCCTTCAGTATAAAAAAATTACAATTTTAGAACGTTTTTCGCTCCTGCACTCCTCTGGGATTAGTGGCACCGACATAAAATATAGCTTATGTTGGAGCAGGGATTGTCACCATCAATTTGCCTCCATCACTTTTAAAATTGGTTCTGTAGTTTCAGAGATTCCATAGAAATTGTAATTTAGAATGTTTTTAGAACGCTTTTCGCTCATTTCACCCTTTTAAATTTTGATTTTTTTAAATTATTTGTTCTTACAGAGCATTTGCATCTTATAAGTAACTATAATGCAAATTTCAAATTTCTAGCTCCTTCAGTATACAAAAATTGCATTTTTAGAACTTTTTTCGCTCCTGCACCCCTCTGGGATTAGTGGCACCGACATAAAATATAGCCTATGTTGGATCAGTCACCATCAATTTGCTTCCATCACTTTTAAAATTGGTTCTGTAGTTCCAGAGGTTCCATAGAAATTGTAATTTAGAATGTTTTTAGAACGCTTTTCGCTCATTTCACCCTTTTAAATTTCGATTTTTTTTAAAATTTTGTTCTTAGAGAGCATTCACATCTTATAAGTAACTACAATGCCAAATTTCAAATTTCTAGCTCCTTCAGTATATAAAAAATCGCAATTTTAAAATGTTTTTCGCTCCTGCACCCCACTGGGGTTAGTGGCACCGGCATAAAATATAGCCTATGTTATAGTAGGGATTGTCACCATCAATTTGCCACCATTACTTATGAAATCGGTTCTGTAGTTCCATAGATTCCATTGAAATTGTAATTTAGAATGTTTTTAGAACGCTTTTCGCTCATTTCACCCTTTTAAATTTCGATTTTTTTATTATTTGTTCTTAGAGAGCATTTACATCTTATAAGTAACTACAATGCCAAATTTCAAATTTCTAGCTCCTTCAGTATAAAAAAAGTTGCAGTTTTAGAACGTTTTTCACTCCTGCACCCCCCTGGGGTAAGTGGCACCGACATAAAATATTCCCTATGTTGGAGCAGGGGTTGTCACCATCAATTTGCCACCATCACTTTTGAAATTGGTTCGGTTGTTCCAGAGATTACCCCCTACAAACAAACAAACAAACAATATTTACTCCTTTATAACATTAGTATAGATATAGATAGGTGCACTGAGTTTTAAACTAATTGTGCTTCCAAGATCCTTTTTTCATAGTATTTAAATGATTTATGCCCATTGGTAGCACCAATATAAATGCATTTTTAATTGTGTTTTCAACAAAGTTTTCAATTATTTTTTTACATTAAACATTTTTTAATTTCATAAGTTAAAATGATTTATGGTACTACTCATTCCGGCTCGAATTGCTTGGGACCACGTTGCGGTCTCAATCTCTTAATTTGAATTGCTTCGCAATTCACGGGGGTTGGCGAGCGTTAGCGAGTAGGGGGTACTACCCCTAGTACTATATATATTGTGGTGAACAGCTAAGAAGAAATTGGTAAAGTTTTCTTATCACATACATATTTTAAATTAAAATACTCATTGATGACAAATGTTTCAGTATGTGTAAATGTAAAATAAATGTTTCACAAATGTTACAGTAGAAAGGCTTCGGAAATCTTATTGATAAAAAAAAATTGTTTTTAAATTGTTTATTTGGTGATGTTTCTATTTAGTCAAATGACCTGGGACCAAAATGCAAATGCTGCAATAGACAACTCTGGAGGGGTCTACGTAATACATTAACGTCATATCAGGGTGCCCGATGTCTGTATTATTCAAGTAGTAGTCGAAATTGTCACTAGAAAAGACTAATGGGTACCTTTGATCTTACCGTCCGCCTGGGTGCACTTCCCTAGCGTGGGAATAGATCTTATGCGAGATGTTATTATAGCTGGGATATTGAACTATTTTCAAGATGTCACAATATAATAATGACACTTATCAATGTATTTTTATAAATAGTATATTGATATATTATATAAATACGAACATTGTGTATATTTTTGAGAAATAACGTAACATATAAAATGCAACAGGACCACTTGCGTAGGTGGAGTCACAAATATCCAAATGACGTGATTCGCGTCAACAGTCGCCAATATCTTAATGTATAAGCATAACCACAGCCAAACTCGATTCCGTTATAGGGTAAATCGAGACACACACACACACACACACATACACACAAAGGTTCTACTTTAAGTTCTAGAGGCCAGTGTATTCACGCTCTTTTTTTTCGTTCTACGTGCTAAATAACTGTTATTAGAGGAATAATATAATAAAACAATATTACTTTTTTTTCTTTAATTCCTGATCCTATGGGATATTGATTGCTAAAAAAAATATCATTTTTATTTTATTTTATTTTATTTTATTTTATTTTTATTACTCGTAATTTTTAACTGTCATAATTTTACTATAGTGCATTTTGTCTATAGTGCATTTTTGGCGCCCACAGACCAAAATCCAGGAAGAGATGCGTTATTTAGTCCACTGCTAAGGACGCATATTTTTATTTTAATTTATTTATTTTTAAATTTATTTATATTTAAATATATATATTATATTTTTTAAATTTAAATTTATTTTTAAAGAAATTATTAAACTTTTATTTAGATTTAAATAAATAAATAAATAAATAAAAAGAATGATACATTATTTTAATAATTTATCCCAGTTTTCAATCTTTATTCATATTTAATTTCCTTATTTACTTAATTTTTAATTTTTAATACAAAGTAACCAGTAGGACAGAAAAAGTAAAGAAATCAGTTTCTAAGGCTGTTCTCAGATCCAAAAGAGCTACTTTCTGACAATCTCCGAATTCATTTTCGTTCGAAAACTCATGAAATTGGCAGGCGTTCTTATTCAGAGACTATGTCATCGAAATACGTTTTTCAGTTTTTGGTAAAGGCAGAAGAGCGTTCAAAAAATACAGTCAAAGTGCTCGCGTACAACTTTTTTTTTTTCAAAGGGGTGTTTGGGGAAATCGAATATTTTTGGTTCAGCGGTGTTTTTAGTACCACCAAATTTTTTTTTCTGTCAAAGCAATTCGAAGTAAATGTTTTGTGCACACCACAGCAGAATTCGTAGCGTTAACATTTTCCCTATGTATTTTCGTTTCCGAGATCTTCCTTCCCTCTTCATCCTTTGGAAAGCTGTACATAAAATTTGAATTAAAAAAGGATGATTAATCTTCATAAATGATGTAACTTTTACTTTCATAAATGATACTGTTTTTTTAATGTAATGTTGACAAATTTAAGTGCTAAAGCATGCAGAAGCGCAGTTTTATAAACAAGCCAGAGAAGATATTTAAACAAATTTAATTCAGCTTAGTTAAAAAAACAAATTGGGAATTGTACGTTGAACGTGTCAAAAGAGGTACGTTCGTTTCGTGCTATAACTAGTTTTACAATGTAAAAAATTATAGTTTCAGTGAAATAAATTATATCGCCTGCTACGAACGAAATGAGGATGCCTTTTTTTCCTTATTACGTATGCCATGTTTACAGATGCGATTTTTTTTCTACACCAGACACTGCTGCAAAATTCAAAATGGAGATCTTGCTTTGCGAATGATTACCTCCATGGTTAATATTTCTATGCCTCACGATGAATGAATCTTTTGTTTATTTACTTTAATGGATTGAGATATTCGGCTGTTAACCTAATTTTCACTGAAGTTATCCCAGAATCTATACATTTTTTAAATGTTACTCATCTCTCAAGCAAACAATATTTTTGAACAATCTTTCTCTTTCTAAAAATGTAACTTTTATGCAATTTTGTACGAAAAAATAATTTTGAATAAAAATGGCCGCTTGGCATATGGAAAAAGATGGGGTTAGCCCGTATTTGTTTTCCTTAGTCACATGACTTGCACTTTTATGATATAGATTACGTATGATAAGATTTAATAGAATAAAGAAAACTTTTATTAATATCTTTTTAAGTTTTGATTCGATTTTCATAAAATTTGAAATGACTCGACAAAATTCTGCAACGATTATATATATATATTATATTTTAAACCATTCGGTTGGACAGTTTTTGCGCTGTTATATGCTGATAGACGGACAGACAGACAGACGGATGTACCAGACGACGACTATTGGTGCTACGTATTTATATAATTACGAACGCACCTAAAAATTCATTAATTTAAATTAATAAATTAGGAGCACTTCAATGAAAAGTATAAAACATCAATTTGAAATAAGTAAATAAGTAAATAAATAAACTTAATAAATAAATAAGTTAATAATGCATTGTTTTATTAAATTTTGCTAGATGTAAACAGTAATTTTTAATATGAGTTCCGTATGTATAATTTTAGTAATATAATCAGTTTTAAAAGACTTCACAGCAAATTAATTTTAATTTCAAAACTTTTTAGAAGATATAACAAGAGAAAAAAACAAAACAAATACACATATATATTTTTCAAAAACTTCATTTAAAATTATACAATTAGATTAAAAAAAGAATGAAAATATTTCACACATTGAAGTAGTTTTTAACCCTTACAGGACCATAAGATATCCAAGACTAAATATGCCAATACAACACAATATTTTAGCTATTGTGGGTGTAAAGTAAGAGAATATCACCATGTCTCTGTGATACGCTTTAACCCTTTAACGGACATTGGTTTCCCTATGAAACCACAAAATTTTACCACCAAATTTTAATTACGAAATTCAACAGTGACAGCAGAATTTTAATAGAAATATTTTCCATTTATTATGAATGTGAAATATCGCTTTTTTATTATATACAAATAAATTTGTTCATAATTCCCGGTGTCAATCATTTATTTCAACATTTTTGTAGAATAGAAAAATATTTCCCTTGAGCGTGAAAGGGTTAATTTAGGTAATATTTAAAGATTGTCCTCACATAATATATACATATACACCTGTTTAGACTTATTTAAAGCATAAATTTCTAAAATAGGAAAAATTATTTTAAAACATAATTGTTTACGTATTAAAAGAACGAAAACAAATTTTTTTGGCGAAAATTTGTATCGCCAAGCACTGTTGTACGGGAAGTTCTTAAAATGCTTTTTCAAATAATTACACTTTTAATATTTAAATTGACAACACCAGATGATAGTAAGTGCTGTTATTACATACATTTGTGATAATAAAAATAAAATACTTCCTATTTTCAACGTGACAACGTGAATAAACGGTATCATAGTTGGAATGATACATTTTAAAGATCCTTTAAATATTAAAAAAAGTAATTAAAAAAGAAATGCATATCGGTGAACGTAACATATCTTTTTTGTTTGCTCTTTCTTTACATCCATAGGCAAAACAGCTTGCTACCATGATATTTCTGAATTGCAAGAATGAAATCGTCCATAGAAACCAATGCTACTGGCACGTTGAGCGGACTGCTTCTTGATTTTATCTTTGCTGCAGAAAGGGTGGGGAGATTATCTCTCTAATAATATATCCTTACTCTGAGGTTAAAATATTTATCGGTTTTCCGTTTGAGGTATTTTGAAGCCTATGAACATGAAAAGAAAATATAGACACAAATTTTCTGCCATGGGGGACGAAAAATCCTTATCCTTACTGTTTAATTATTTAAAAACATTTCAGAAGAAATTTTTTTATATGTTTTTCAAAACCATGTGGGAAAATGAAAATTTAATTAAAATCCAGTGAGGAGAAATTGTCTTCCCCTGCATTCCCTTGCGGGTTTAATTGGCTTCGCAGCCTATCTCATGATAAGATGTAAGATATTTTTAATAATATTGGCAACAGTCCCACGAATAATAATGATGCCCAGATGTACACTGAAGAGGATTTTACCTTAGTTAGGCCAAGAAAAGGCCTAAAGCTAAGCAAAGTAAAGCTTCTAAATAAATAAAGCTGCCCATCTCAAAATTCCATTATTCTACGTCTAATATAATTTTCAATATACAATCCTATAAGGAAAAATAATGTAGATGAGATTGTGAATGATGGAATGTTTGAGAAATTGTGTGAAATGCATGATACCCGCATTTTTTTTATAAATATATATAAATGTATATAAATTTTATAGATCTTTTTAGCAGTCCCGCTTCAACCCTCCGTAATAGCATTTTGATTTTATAATATATTAATTATATTTTTTAAATTTTTATAAATTTTTTCAGCAATTTACGCCTACGCTCCATAGTTTTGTTTTCCAATTTTATAATTTTTCTACATATTAGTTGCCCATACTGGTAAAATTAGAAGAATGTTTTAACATTTAATCCATGATGAAATTGTAAGACAGAGGAAATTCTAAGACAGAGCTGTATGCTTTAGTTTTAATAAATAAGGCCTTATAAAATTGGAGGAACAGAGACGTTTAATGCGACTGCAGTGATTTCACATTACGTTTATCATAAATATTGAATGTTAAAGTACGATCAGAAAGAATAGAGATATTAACGTCCATGAAATCAATTGAAGAATTTTTTAAAAAGGTAGTACTAAGTTAGAGACTAGAAGGATATGCTACAGGAAGAGATATAGAATCATTACCATTAAGTGAAAAAATAATTATGTCATCTATATATCTATAGAGCAAAAGATTATCGTTAGTATATTTTCTTTCATAGAAATAAAGATATAAATCTGAAAGCATACTGGAACTAGCTAAGCCTTCTGGAATTCCCTGTGTCTGAATGAATGAAAATTGCATTATTTTAGAATATAAAGTAATGAAAAATAAAAGAATAGCTATTGATTTAAAGTAGTTCATATATATATATATATATATAGTAGTTCATATATATATATATATATATATATATATATATTAACAATTTTACGGGGTTTTTTCTGTGGATACAAACTACTCAAGGACAAACCCCTTTAAACCGTAGAAAAGTATCAGTTTTCCACATCTAAAAAACTAATGATAGAAATCAGATAACTAAACTATGATAAATAAAAAAAATGGATAAATAAAATACTGATTGGCCAGTCTTAAAAGACTGTCCTTGGCATACTGCCAAAACAATAGATTATTACGAAGGGAAGGAAGCATTGGATTAGGATGATACAAATTTCCGGTTTCGCTTAACCTGTTTGACTGCAGGTCATTTCTTCACTGTCTGTTCTCGTACTAGTAAATACGAATTCTCCTATTCATCTCCCTACAAAAGCAAAAGTAGGGGAAAATTCCCTTTCCTTACCTACGTTCCTATTATCAAGAATAGACTCGCCTTACTCAAACCTCTTACTCACGTGACCAGTCTTTAAATATTGGCTCAGCAGTAATAGATGAATAAAATAACATACCTTAATTTCGCGCGTATACGCCGCACCTCAGACAATTCGATTTCCCACCAGAATTTATTTTAAATAAAATGTGACTTTCTTCTGCTTAGCACTTATTTGATTTCTTATTTTCAATAAAATTTCCGGTTGTAAAAGGACTTAACTAAGCTGCGGCGCATACGCGCGAAATTACGGTAATGTAGATAAATAAAATAATAGATAAATAAAATAAGGATAGACATAAACTCGCACACATATATTTTCGACGATCCTAATTCTTTTCAGGAAAAAAATAATGTGGATCATAATTAATTATTCTTTTTTACTGTGAGTTTATTAACAAAATTAAAAGTACGTTTTTGAATTTTATAAAAAATGCCTAGAATATGTTTAAGTCCATTTATTGTATCTCATTCAAAAAGAAAAAAATCAATCTGATGATTTTTTGGAAAAATATAAATTAAATCTTGCCATCTACAGTCGACCATAAAGAACAATTAGATACAGTTTAATTTTCAAATTATAGCAGATAAAAATGAAAATAGTCATTCGAATGGAAATTATCATCCTTCAATCCTTTTTTCCTCTTCTTACAATTTATGTTTAAAAAAAAGGCTTAGGGTGCCGTCTTCATACAGAAATGGCACCGAACTGCAAACACCCAATTTTTACATCATATTTGGAGTTTTCAAAAATTTTTACTTTAATATACCAAATAGGTCAACATTCGGTAGAGTAGTTTAAGAATTATGCAGATTTAAAGTTTTGAACGCCTAATGTTAAATTCATTTGTAAGAGTCGTAAAGCAAAGTGTAATGCGTGTACCTTTTTAAGCATAACTCAAATACTACTTAGAGGAATAAGTTGTAATTTTAGATTTACATATCTGAAGTTCCTAGAAATTGATTTTTGACATTTTTATTAATTACAATACACATTTGTTTCTAATATGAATAAAAAAATATATAAAATATGAAATAAATATCCAAAACAAAATATGTATTGCAACCTATAAATTTTTTAACAGAAATCAATTTCTGGAAGCTTTAAATACGTAAATCCAAAATTACCGCTCATTACATTAAGTAATTTTTGAGTTATGTATAAACAATTGCACGCATTGCATTTTGTTTTACAACTCCTTAACACGAAATAATTAGATAAGCTTGAAAATCAATGTTAATTAATTCGTTTAACGCGAAATTTTTTTTCGCAAAACCGCTTAAGACGCAAATTTTTTTTGCTCCAAAATTCGCAGTTGCTCTGTAGAATTCTATGAAAGATGAGTCGAAAGCATTAACCCTTTCCGGAACAGACAAATTCTGTTCGTAAAATGCGAAATTACTGACTGACACCGGAATTTACAAACGACTTTTTTACAAAATAAGAACTCCTTATTTTAAGCTTTCATTATAGGAGCAAAATTTTATTAAAATACTCTTGGTGCCGAATGCAAGTTTGGAATTAAAATTAGGTGTGCCCGGAGTGGGACCAATGTGCCGGAAAGGGTTAATCTGTATCTTTAGAAATGAAGCAAAAAAATTTAAACGAAATAAGCGATAAAGTGCTAAGAAAACCAGAAATTACTGCAAAGTATGGGATACCCAATAGCACATTCTTTTCGATTTTAAAAAATCGTGAAAAGATTGAAGCGACTTGTGCTGCGAGTCAATTCGAACCAGCAAAAAGAGAATGTGCACATGAAAGAATGAAGATATTGAAATTGATGTATTGGGGTGGATAAAAGAAGCAAGAATCTAGAACATTGTTTATCTTTTAAATGCATAGTGATGCAATTTTGCATAAATTTTTATTTAATTTTTAAGAAACAAATCAAGTTCGTCTCCACCACTATATTTATATAAAAATATTAATGCTTTAAAATCACATAATATATGCTACTAAACAAAGTTAAAAATCAATTTTAAAATTTTTGGGGTCTCATACTTAATATAATATATAAGTATAAAAAAACACAATTCTAAAGGAAAAATAAATGCATTTAAATGTTAAACTGGTGCAGTTTTACAAGAGAAAGCAAAGGCTTTTGCTGATGCCCTTGATGAGAGCGATTTCACATGTTCTAACGGATGACTGATAAGATTCAAAGAGTGTCATAAAATTGTATGCAAAAAGGTATGTGGCCGAAAAACAGGTAATTCTTTCACACTGTGTACCGAGAACATCTATTTGCATAGATGAAGATGTGCTGACTTCGGATGTGAAACAGACGTATGTGTTGCATTAGCGGAAGAAAAAGATGACAACATCGAAGTATCAGATGCGGATAAAGAAAGCGACACAGAACAGAAATGTTTAATGTCATTAAATGAAACTACTGCAGCATTGAAAATTACAATGTTTCCTTATGGGACAAGAGGATATTTCCGGAGCTTTGGATAAATTATATGAGGTCCATATCTTCCTTAAAAGAACTAATCTACAAAACTGAAGCAAAAGTCAGTAACGGACTTTTTCAAAAAATGATTAGCAGGTAAATTATTGCCTAAAATGATGACCAATTTGTTTTATTTCTGAATTAAATTTTCTATTTCTTATTAATTTATAATTTTAAGAGCTTGGATATATTTGTAGGTTAATTTATTTAGTTTTTATATCTAACATAGATGGTGTCACTATTTTGTCAGTTAACACGAAATTTCGGATAACACGAAAATAATATCCGTTCCCTACAATTTCGTATTAGCGAAGTTCGACTGTATTAAAAACGAATTTAACGTTCGAATTTCAAAATTGCATAATCGGCATAATTCCTATAGTGCTTCACTGAATGACTGTTTGGTATCCTAATGTAAAATTTCCTGAAAAAATCCAAATATAATCTCAAAATTGGGTGTTCTTATTGAAAATTTCAGAGTTTGGTACAATATCTCTATGAAGTTATTTTATACTCCTAAGAAATTTCTTAAACATGAATTGAAATAACACACAATTTTCAGTCAAATGGTTATTTTCATTACTAACCCATCATACGTAGTATACGGTAAGTCTTGTAATCGTTTTCAAAATAGAAAAAATGTTTTTGACAGATTTACATGTTTCAGACACTGGAGATTCCGAAAAACATATTTTTAGAAAAAACATTTTGGCTGTCCGTCTGTATGTCTGTGTGTCTGTAAACGCTCTATCTCCCGAACAAATTGAGATAGAGACTTGAAATCTGGTATGTACTTAGTATGTAATAATGGGAAGAAGCTTATTGAATTTCAGCAACCTCGATTATCCAGAACTATTTTTTTCGGACTCTCGAAATATTCGTTCTGATAAAAAGTATCTAAACATTTTCGAAATTGTTTATTTTAAGGAGTGAATATAAAAGACAATAAAAAAACATAAATTTTGCATAAGTTGATCGGATAATGAGTTGCCGAGATATTTGTAACATATTTTCCATACTCTTCGATTTTTCATGATCCTGTATTTCATACAAATTTCAATTCAAAGATATATTTCGATTGGAAATGAGACGCTTAATCAAACGCAATAAACCGCTAGTTAATAGGATTACCAATTTTGGAGATATGAGGATGTTTCTTTTACGCAATTCAGTAATAGAGCATTTAAAGTTTAGGACGTCATCAAGCCAGGATTTTATTCGAATTGCAATGCATTTTATAAATAGTTTTAGACGTTTTATTTTCATATTTTATAGTATGCATATCCATGATGGGTAAGTATTACGGTGGCCCCCAACGACTAGTTTGTTACTGCGTTAATTTGTTGATTAAAATGTATGGGGTGTTCTCTCTCTCTCCCTCTTTTGGCTGACTGTACATTTAATATTAACATCCACAAATTTCGACTTCTTCGAATTCTATGAATAATTAAAAAAGAATGCCTCAACTATATACTTTTCCAGACTGATTTCATTCAAGAAACTCAAATAAAGTGTAAAAAATGGATGGTACCTTTAAAAACGAAAAATGAAAATTCGTGCAATTTTGAAAATGTGGATGATCAATGAAGCATAATTTATGGCTAGTATTATTTATACGAGTTGTAACTTCCCAACTAGGCGAAAAATGTCCGGGACAGGATTCGAACCAGAGATCTCCTGGCTAAAGCTGATAATGCTCTACCAAAACTAGCTCTGACAATGCTCTTTGGGAAATTACAACTCATATGATTTATTTACCAATTTGTATAATTGTGTTAAAATTAATCTAGTGGAGTTCCATTACCTGCGATTTATTTTGTTGAGCTGATTCAGATATCTGACCAGATGCTATAAGGTTAACTGGGTAAATTAGATCGGCCAGATTCATCCGAGATGGCTCAGTTGGTAGAGCATTGGCAGCTTTAGCCAAGAGATCCCTTGTTCTTGTCCTGGCGCAGGCATTTTACGTCCAGTACCAATTTGAATAATTGTGTTAAAATTAATCTAGTGTAATCACGTATCCAGCGTTTACTGGAGTTCCATTACCTGCGATTTATTCTGTTGAGCTGATTCAGATATCCGTCCAGATGCTATGATCAATAAGGGTAACTGGTGAATTAGGTCCGCCAGATTCATCCGACATGGCTCAGTTGGTAGAGCATTGGCAGCTTTAGGTAAGAGATCTCTTGTTCGTGTCCTGCCCCAAACATTTTTCGCTCAGTTACGAAATTACAACTCATACAATTGCTTTACCAGTTTTAATAATTGAGTTAAAATTAATCTAGTAGTGTTATTTATTAAACAATATTAGCAGTTGATTAGTACCATTATAATTTTTATAAGATTGGTTGCATCAGAATTAGGAGGTGATCACTCCACTCCTGGGACTGTATCATATTCATTAATCTTCATAAAATTAAATAATCCGTAATTTATGCTTAGATTGCTACATCATATCAGAATCATTAATTCACCGATCAAATTTATTACATGAACTTTGTGAGAGGAGTGTGAAATCGAAATATAAAATATAATACAGCTCAATATTTCTGTCTGCAGTTTATACGTCGCTGTACCTATATGAATTTCATGAACAGATGATTAAATGACATCTGGATTCATTATGTACGAGCCTTATTCCACAAGTTATGGAATGGAAATCAGCAATGTAAATTTAAGGCGTGATAAAACTTTGGAAGAGGAGTACGAAATTTAAATGTTTTATTCATCATCAGTGACTTTCATGCACGGGTGATTAAATGACATCTGGATCCATTATGTACGAGTCTTATTCCACAAATTTTAAAAAGGAAATCAGAAATGTAAGTTTAAGGCATGATAAAACTGTGGAAGAGGGGTATAGAATCTAAATGCTCGATATACTACAGCCAGTGGCGGCTCGTTGGCTTTATTTGGGGCACTAAATGCATGGCTGATAAATTTATTGTTTTTTCCATAATTATTAAAAAGGAATACTTTATTTTATTTACTATCGAAAAGTTCTGCCATTAACGAAGTAAACAAATTCTCGTAAAAAATAATGGTATGAAAGTAATATGTGTTTCAGGTATGCATTTAGTGCACCCAAAAAAGAGAGTCATGAACAGTCACTGATACAGCTCAAAATTTTTGTCCGCAGTATCTACGTCGCTATACCTGTACTTATTATCACTGAACTTCATGCACTGTTGATTAAATGATAACTAAATGCAGCATATAATACAGTTTAACATTTCTCCCCGCAGTATATACGTTGCTAAACCTGGATTCCTTATCAACGAATTTCATTCACAGGTCGTTAAATGAAATAAGATCCATTTTGTACGAACCGTCTTCCACAAATTATGGAAAGGAAATCAGAAATGTAAATTTAAGGCATGAAAAAACTTTATAAAAAGAGTATGAAATTTAAATGTTTTATTCATTATCAGTGATTATGATGCATTGGTGATTAACCCGTTCGCTGTCAAAACTATGTGGGTGGAGTCTTTGATATTTTTACTGAAATTCGCTTTCACCAAAAATTTTGAAATATAGCATTTGGTAACTTTAAGGGTGTATTCAAATCCAAACTGCTTATTTTGAGACACATTTTTAAATTCATTTTTGCTCTAAAATACATCCAATTGGCAGGTTCTCTTATTCAGAAACTTTATAATGTCCGTATTGCCTCGATATTTCAAAAAATGCTGTCAAAGTGGACATTTTGAACCGAATTTCCCGAAGCGATAGCGCTGGAAACAAAAAAAAAATTATCGTACTGTGAAAATAATTGTTTGTAAATCAATTTCTAATTAATTGAACGAAAAATAAAAACATGGGGCCCTTATAAATCTCTTCATAAATCACGCCACCAAGTTTCATGTTTTTATTTTTAAAATTGAGTCTGAAAATGTGTCTCAAAATTTTGAGTTGTTGAGCGTAGAAAAATATTTTTTTTGAATACCGCCTTAATCGTAAAGTTTTTGTCATTAAATAAAGTATTTTTTAACATATGAAAATACTGGTAGTTAGACAGTTTTTAAAAAAAATTTTATTATACACTTTTAATTTGAATGTTAACAACAACGAGTATACTCGTGGTTGGTAGCGAATGGGTTAAATGACATCTGGATCCATTATGTACGTACCTTATTCCACAAATTATGGAAAGGAAATCAGAAATGTAAATTTAAGGCGTGATAAAACTTTAATAAGAGGAGTATCGAATCTAAATGTTTTATTCATTATCAGTGACTTTCATGCACGGGGGATTAAATGAAGTCTGGATTGATTTTGTACGAGCCTTATTCCACAAATTATGGAAAAGAAACCAGAAATGCACATTTAAGGCATGACAAAACTTTATAACAGGAGTATGAAATCTAAATGTTTTATTCATTATCAGTGATTATCATGCACGGGTGATTAAATGCGATCTGGATCCATTATGTACGTACCTTATTCCACAAATTATGGAAAGGAAATCAGCAATGTAAATTTAAGGAGTGATAAAACTTTGGAAGAGGAGTATGAAATCTAAATGTTTTATTCATTATCAGTGACTTTCATGCACGGGTGATTAAATGACATCTGGGCTAATTATGTACGAGCCTTATTCCACAAATTATGGAAAGGAAATGTAAATTTAAGGCGTGATAAAACTTTGGAAGAGGAGTATCGAATCTAAATGTTTTATTCATTATCAGTGACTTTCATGCACGGGGGATTAAATGAAGTGTGGATTGATTTTGTACGAGCCTTATTCCACAAATTATGGAAAAGAAACCAAAAATGCAAATTTAAGGCATGACAAAACTTTATAAGAGGAGTATGAAATCTAAATGTTTTATTCATTATCAGTGATTATCATGCACGGGTGATTAAATGAGATCTGGATCCATTATGTACGTACCTTATTCCACAAATTATGGAAAGGAAATCAGCAATGTAAATTTAAGGAGTGATAAAACTTTGGAAGAGGAGTATGAAATCTAAATGTTTTATTCATTATCAGTGACTTTCATGAACGGGGTATTAAATGACATCTGGATTAATTATGTACGAGCCTTATTCCACAAATTATGGAAAAGAAATCAGAAATGTAAATTTAAGAGCCTACGCTAGTCACGCGAAGAAACACTCCAGCTAATGTTAAGTCTATGGGAAGGTTATCGCGCGATTTCTCGCTCGCATTTTAATATTTTTAAATGATTTTTTTGCATAGGATAGCTGAGGTCGATCTCTAACGTTGTTAGTTTTTACTTTTTCGATTTTGGTTACGGTTTTTTTTATAAGTGGACGTTTTCAATTTTGGAACCGGTTGGAACCGGTTCTGAAAGTGAAATTACCCTTATATAAAAAAACTTAACATAAGCTGGAGCGTTTTTTCGCGTGACTGATGTAGGCTCTTAAGACACGACAAAACTTTATAAGAGGAGTATGAAATCTAAATGTTTTATTCATTGTCAGCGATTATCATGCACGGGTGATTAAATGAGATCTGGATCCATTATGTACGTACCTTATTCCATAAATTATGGTAAAGGAAATCAGCAATGTCAATTTAAGGCGGGATAAAACTTTGGAAGAGGAGTATGAAATCTAAATGTTTTATTCATTATCAGTGACTTTCATGCACGGGTGATTAAATGACATCTGGATCCATTATGTACGAGCCTTATTCCACAAATTATGGAAAGGAAATTAGAAATGTAAATTTAAGGTGTGATAAAACTTTGGAAGAGGAGTATCGAATCTAAATGCTCGATATACTACAGCTCAAAATTTTTCTCCGCAGTATCTACGTCGTTATACCTGTACTCACTATCAGTGAACTTCATGCACTGCTGATTAAATGATATATGTATCCATTATATACGAACCCAATTCCACGAAATGGAAACCAGAAATGTAAATTTAAGGCATGATAAAACTTTGAAAACAGAGTGGGAAATCTTAATACTAGGTATACTATAGAGCTCAATATTTTTTCTCGTAATATATACGTCGCTGTACCTTTATTCATTATCATTAAATTTCATGCACGGGTGGTTAAATGCCATCTGATTGTATCATGTGCGAATCTTATTCCACAAATTATTGAATGAAAATCTGAAATGTAAATTTAAGGGATGATAAAACTTTGAAAGAGGAGTGTGAAAACTAATTGAAGGATATAATACAGTTCAACATTTCTGCCCGCAGTATATACGTTGCTATAAGCATACCTGTACTAGATGGAACCCGTCAAAATTTGACGGCAAACAACTTGATAGTACCATAAAAATAAAATTTATAGTTGCTTTAACTTGACAAATTTCATAGTGGGGAGGATAATATGATTAAGTGGTCACAGACCTTTCCAATGATATATAACATGAGGGTTGTGTGCAAAATTTAGAAAGTACCCCTTGGGGGAGGGGCAAAGTGGGGAGATGGGCATCGGAGATGCATAATATGATATAAGTGGTCACAGGCCTTTACAATGATATATAACATGAGGGTTGTATGCAAAATTTAGAAAGTACCCCTTGGGGAGGGGGGGGGGGCAAAGTGGGGAGATGAACATCGGAGATGCATAATATGATTAAGCAGTCACAGACCTTTCCAACAATATATGACATGAGGGGTGTCAACAAAATTTAGAAAAGTATCCCTTGGGGGGGTGGGGGGGGGGCAAAGTGGGGAGTTGGACATTTGAGATGCATAATATGATTAAGTTGTCACAGACCTTTCCAATGATATATAACATGAGGGTTGTGTGCAAAATTTATAAAGTACCCTTTGGGGGGGTGGGGGGGCAAAGTGGGGAGATGGACATCAGAGATGCATAATACGATTAAGCAGTCACAGACCTTTCCAATGATATATAACATGAGGGTTGTGTGCAAAATTTATAAAGTACCCTTTGGGGGGGGCAAAGTGGGGAGATGGACATCAGAGATGCATAATATGATTAAGCAGTCACAGACCTTTCCAACAATATATAACATGAGGGGTGTCAACAAAATTTATAAAAGTGCCTCCCTTAGGGGGAGGGGCGGTGGCGGGATGAACCCCAGAGATGCATAACATGAATAAGCGGTCAAAGACTTTTCCAGCGATATATCACATGAGAGGTGTCTGCAAAATTTAGAAAAGTGTCCCACTTGGGGGGATAGACCCGAGATGCATAATATGATTAAGCAGTCACAGACCTTTCCAATGATATATAACATGAGGGTTGTGTGCAAAATTTATAAAGTACCCTTTGGGAGGGGAGGGGGGTGGCGGGATGGACCCCGGAGATGCATAACATGAATAAGCGGTCAAAGACTTTTCCAGCGATATATCACATGAGAGGTGTCAACAAAATTTATAAAAGTGCCTTCCTTAGGGAGGGGGG
The DNA here is from genome assembly GCA_963931845.1 of Maratus michaelseni. Lineage (NCBI taxonomy): Eukaryota > Metazoa > Arthropoda > Arachnida > Araneae > Salticidae > Maratus > Maratus michaelseni. Next base: position 15,553,807 of record OZ007598.1, read on the forward strand.
GGGGTGGCGGGATGGACCCCAGAGATGCATAACATGAATAAGCGGTCAAAGACTTTTCCAGCGATATATCACATGAGAGGTGTCTGCAAAATTTAGAAAAGTGTCCCACTTGGGGGGATAGACCCGAGATGCATAACATGAAAAAGAGGTCACAGGCGTTCCAACTTGCAACTTTTTCTCGAAGGCATTTGACAATATTAAATTTTTTTTTACCCAAGACAATTTAACGATATTCTTAATTTTTTTGCGTAATTCGTCAAACGTTCATGGAAAAAATCATGAAATTCGCTAATCAATAGTTGATAAATTATAAAATTCAACAATCGATAGCAGTAAAATTGGTCAATCGATAATGGAAAAATCACAAAATTCATCAAATGGTTCACGTAAAAAAAATTGTCCTGCACACTGATGATATGATCAAAAGGGTTTTGAAGTATAGGACAAAATTAGCACTTGCCAAACAGCGAGTAATGCTGAAAATTTGGCAATGGACTTTATTGCCACCACTGGTCAAACATAATAGTCACACTCACCAATTGCGATGATTGAATGGAAAAAGATTTTTTTCTCCGCTGTCGCTCGACAAATTTCGAAACCATTTGGCGAATTTCACGATTTTTTCTCCGAAATTGACGGATTGTGATTTTTTTTCTCGAAGCCATTTGACGATATTCGAAAACTTTTTCCCCCGAAACCAGTTGATGAATTTTGCGATTTTTCCACTGTCGATTAATGAATTTTGCGATTTTTCCGCTATCGATTGACGAATTTATCAACTATCGATTAATGAATTTCATGATTTTATCCATGAACGAACAAATTGCGCACTTTCTTTCCGCTAATGTTTGACACATTTCGCCCTTTACAATTCAGCCAATGAGTTGAACGTTGTTTCTTTCCAGAAATGTCAAGAATGAAACAATGATTCTTTAGGATGAATTTTCTTCGTTCGATGCACCATGGAAGAATGTGTGCAATGCAGCAACGGGAGTCACAGACTTTTTAGGGCACCTGCAGACTAAAAACATCTAACCAATCTTCGCGGGGGGGGGGGGGGGGGAATCACAGATTTCGTCAAATGATTGAGGAAAAAACACTAAATTCATCAAAGGATCATGGGGAAACATGACTTTCGTTAAAAGACATCAGAAAAAACATTAATTATGCAAAAGGATCGTGAAAGATAAGCAAATTTTGTCAAAGAATCGCAAAAAAGGAAAGTTCACCAAAAGGTCACGCTTTTTTACTAAATTTCGTCTAAAAATTGCGGAATAAAATGTATTTTATCAAAGAATCGCTGGAAAATGCGAATTTCGTTAAGGATCACGAGAAAAATGCGAAATTCTTCAAAGGATCGCTGAAAAAACATGAATTTCATCAAAGAATTGCTGAAAAAACATGAATCTCGCCCAATAATAGAAAAATCATGGTTCATAATCATTATATCTAGTAGTATATGTAAATACAGTTTGTGATATAAGACAAAATTAACACTCACCAATCGGCGAGTAATACTGAAAATTGGTAATTGATGTTATTGCCAGTACTGGCTAAACTTAATAGTCACACTCGCCAATTGCGATGATTGAATGTAAAACGAAATTTTTTTCCCGCTGTCACTCAAAGAATTTTTAAACCATTTGGTGAAGTTTTTCCCGAAACCATTTTGTGAATTTCCCGATTTTTTCTTCAAAATCATTTTTCAACAATATTCGACCCAATACGCATGCGTCAAAAAAATCGCCGGCCAATGAGGTGAGAGTCTATTACTGTCTCTATTAACGTGTTTGGGATCATCTCCTGTTTTTTTTTTCTTGCACATTGCATTAAACCTAGGAAGGTATTTATATAGAACTCACTGTGGAGTGTTTAGAAGGTATTTATTTTATTTATTATAATTTGTATGAATATTTAGGTGTCCATTTCGGATTTACTGTTTAAAAATAAATTTAGGCTCATTTAACATTCGCGAAATCAATCCCGATGGAAATTGTGTTTTTAGATCTCTATCATTTTGTATATATAGTACAGAAAATAATTATTCAAACGTACGTAAAAATATCGTAGAACACGTAATACAAAATTGGACCACTTATAGTCCGTTTATTATCGGGGATGAATCTTATGGTGTTCCGATTGCTAATAAAAACGATTATGTAAATATATGGTTCTTCATAGAAGTATGTGCTTCTTCACACTTCAATAGAAGCATTGTTTAAATTAATATAATTCTACAAATATGATGCAGTTTTAAAATATTGAGTAATGATTAATATAGTCAAGGAATCTACTCATATACGTAATTAAGTTTTGGTACTTCTCTATTATCTCATCGACCACTTTTCATAACAAAAAACTATCGCCAAACTGTAACGCCAAATAAACGGGAGAACGTTGTCATTAATACGCGCAAATGTTGAATTAAAAACCACTTGACGACATAACAAACACGTATAATGCTTCCGACATCAAGTAAATGGGATTGCATTTTTGGCATTTAATCATACATTTTGGCAATAGTATTTTGTTATGAAAAGTGGACGATGGGATAATAGAGAAGTACCTAAGTTTTTTATACCAATTTTGAAAATTTATCTTTTTTTGACATTTAAAAAAAATAACAGAAAAAACATTACAAATTTGCCCATTTGCTCAGCAGTCAAAGGATTAAGAAAATATTAATGATTAGCGGAACTGGTTCTAGCTATGAAGTAATATTATTTTGCTCAAAAACCCCCAGCAAAAAAATAATTACAAAGAATAAGTAATCGTCTTTAAATATACAAAAAACAATGTGATTAATGGCCAGGATTTTTTTACATATAACATTTTTTATATACAAAATAAAAACCGAAATAACCTCATTCATTTCACCCGATGTCAAAAATAGTTTTTTTTTTCCACATTCTTGGGCAAAGCACTAAATCAATAAAATCACCAATTTGTGACAAATTATGAGTGTCATATGAATCGCCCATGAACGGACATGCAAACTGGTAAAAAATGAATGTAATAAATTAAAACATTCAAGATTTGTATACATACAAACAATACAATGTAAATATTAATATTGTTTGTATATATACTTCTTTGTATACATATATTGTTTGTATACATACAAACAAATATAATGTAAACATTATTCAAATATTAAGAGTTTGCAAATCAAAACATTCTAAACATTTGTATACATACAAACAATATAATGCATACATACTCTTTACAAATAAAATAGCACACTTATGTAATGACAAAACTTTTAAATCGAATAGAGATAATATATTTCTGTTAAAAAATAATGCTAAAGTTCAGACTTACATATATTATACATTCACATAAAGCTAGTCACATTCCTGCATATTAAATATTTAGTTGCTAAATATAGAAATAATATTTTATAATTTATATTCAGGCGCTCAGATTCGATTTTTTCGAACACATAATAATAAAAATATTACTACCGTGCGTACTGTCTTTTGACATCATATTTACATAATAGTTTTCATTAGCAATCGGAACACCATAAGATTCATACCCGATCATAAACGGAATATAAGTGGTCCAATTTTGTATTACATGTTCTACTATATTTTTATTTACGATTGAATAATTATTTTCTGTACTATATAAACAAAATGATTTGATTTCGCGAACGTTAAATGAACCTAAATTCATGTTACACAGTAAATCCGAAATGGATACCTAAGTATTCATACAAATTACAATAAATACAACAATAAATACCTTCTAAACACTCCAGAGTTTTTTATATAAATATATTCCTATGTTTAACGCAACGTGGAGGAAGCCATCAAAGATCAAAACAACAGGAGTTGATCTTGATCCCAAATACGTTTGGAGACAGGAATATACCCTCGTCTCATTGGCCGGTCCTTTTTTGACGCATGCGTACTCGGTCGAAATTCGATGGAATATTTGACATTATTAGCAAACTGCTTTAAATAGATGGATTCCTTATCATTGAATTTCATGCACAGGTGATTAAATGACATCAGATCCATTATTTGGGAATCTTATTTCGCAAATTATGGAATGGAAATTAGAAATGTAAATTTAATGCACGATAAAATTGTGGAAAAGAAATGTGAAATCTAAATGCTAGTTATACTATAGCTCAACATTTCTGCCTGCAGTATATATATACTTTGTTGTACCTGTATCAGTGAATTTCAATCACAGGTATTTAAATGACATTGTGGATCCATTAAATTTTGATCCATTAAATTCGTTATACGTTGCTGTGCCTGTATTCATTATCACTGAATTTCATGCACGGGTCTATACTGACATGTATATTCATTATTTCACAAATTATTGAATGGAAATCCGAAATGTAAATTTAAGGCATGATAAAAATTTTCATTAAATTATGAACCTTATTCCATAAATTATTGAATAGAAATCATAAATCTAAATTTAAGGCATGACAAATCGTTTAATTAAATTACGAGCCTTATTCCATAAATTATCGAATGGAGATCATAAATCTAAATTTAAGGCATGATAGAACTTTTCACTAAATTACGAACCTTATTTCGTAAATTATGGAATGGAAATTATAAATCTAAATTTAAGGCTGTTCTTAAATTCAAAAGAGCTATTTTCTGACACAATTTTGAATTCATTTTTATTCAGAAGCAGGTTTAATTAGCTGGTGTTCTTATTCATAAATTATATTTCCGAAATGAGTTTTCCATTTTTTAATAAAGGCAGAAGATCTTTCAGAAAATACTGTCAAATTCGGCGTTTTGAAGTGAATTCCCGATGCAGCAGAACAAGTGAGAGGAAAATCGTGTCGTCACTTGTCACTAATCGCTTATAACTGGATAAGTATTTTGTTTATCAAAAAATGGAAAACTCATTTCGATTCCAAATCGCTTCAATAGTCAGGCCTGTTAATCGTCTTTGCGTTTAAAAATGAGTCAGAAAGTTTCGCGATGTTTAACAGGTTATTCCAGGCACCTTAAGACATAAGACTTTGGAAAAGGAGTGTGAAATGCAAATGCAAGATATTTCTACAACTCAACTTTTCTGTCCGCAGTATGTACTTAGCTATACCTGTATTCATTATCAAATATTTTCATGAAAGGGTGATTAAATGACATCTGGATCCATTATGAACGAACCTGATTCCACATATTATGGGATGGAAATTTAACTATAAATTTAAAGCATGATAAATAAAAATAAGTGGGAAAATGTGATCGAAGATCGTACAAAGGGTTCGTTTAATGTTCCTTTCAAAATACTTTATACTTCCTTTAATACATCCAAATAAATTTCATATTTCATTAAAAAAAAAAATCATGTTTTTTATAAAGTAAAAATTTATTGGTCTATTTTTCTCGTTTTTTTTTCGAAAATCTGAACCGGTTCAATAACGGGCGAAGCCCGCTGTTATACTCTGTCATAATAATATCTGTCATGTGGACTAAATGCGATATTAAAAAAAATCAATTTAAAAATTAAACAGGTTGTATAGAGACCTGCAAAATGTTAGACGTCAGATTAATTTTCTTTTTAATTCTTTAATGACGTCATATTAAGCTGCTTTCTGTATTTACACATACCCATACTCCTTGTATTATTGAGAAATGTTTGAAAATTTCCATTTTATTACCAATATGACGTCATATTAATCTTTTTTTCCAATTGGTGAAACTTTTTATGTCATTTTCATTTTTCATGTGGAAATCTTAGTTTTTTATCTCTATATATTAAAATAATACGATTTTTTCAAATTGTATGATTTTGAGCTTCGTAATAAGTATTTAGCTGTAAATACACAAAATTTCATGTCTGTAAGTTACATATTTTCTGAGAACCGGCTCTGTGACAGACAGACAACGAAGCGGGAGTAATAGGGTTTCGTGAGATGAACGAAACCCTAAAAAGGTCTCTATGAATGCGTCGCTGTATTATCGTCGAATCTTACTATTTATAAATTAGTTGTCTTGCAACAAAATATCCATAACTTTTATGAATGTCATTTTCATCTTCCTAATGTGTATATCGCTATGCGTCGACTATCCTAAAGTGTGCTGAACGCTTTTTAAATCCAATAACAAGTAAATGGTGAGAGCTATCGAAGTTATTCTTGCAGGAAAGTATTGTGTGAAGTCGATGATTTCTTTACTACGCTTTCCTGTTTTAGTTCCAAATATCACAGATAGATGGTACTGCTTTGTCTCAAACTGTAATATTGCTCAGTACTGCTCAAACTAACATTGCAATTCCAAAATGCAAGCGTTTCTTTCAGCGTTACAACAGTTAAACAGAATGAAGGTTAAAATCTGAGTGATTATTGAAACATTTTTATACGTTAGTTACAGCGTTTAAACAGTTTAAGACAGCCCTGTGCCACCTATTGGTGATATTTGGAACCAAAGCAAGAAAGCATAATAAATAATTTCCGACCCCACACATTAATCTCCCAGAAGAATAAGTTCAATAGCTGCCTTTCTTTATTCAGTGCCCAGTTACCACAGAGGCAAACTTCTACCATTAATTTAGTATAGAAAATTTCGCCTTTTTAAAAGCAGATTTTTTTTTCTTTTAAAGAAAGGCAAAAAATACTCTTATAAAATACTGGTGTTATTTCACTCCTTCGTTAATCGGACTCTGCCTTTACTTGTTTTTGAGCTTTATAAACACTCAATTCATTTTAGGACACTCTGTATATTCATTAATCCTTATACATTTTCATATATTCTTATCAGGTTTGCTTATATAAGTAATCATTATAAGATTTCCTTATAAGTTTAACCGATAAACAATGCGCATTTTACACGCTTTATTTTACTTTACAATTATGTATGTATGTGGCGGTCAAACCTTGTCACTCATTTTTCAGCCACTCCCTGTTGTCATAGAGCAGGGGTGTCAAACTGTGGCCCGCCGGATGTGAATTTTGGGCAATTCTGTCCGAAGGCAATTCCGCCTGTCGCGTTTTTATAAAATCAATCTATAAAATTATTTTATAAAATTAATCTCAGCCGCCGAAAAACTAACAAGTGGGTAAGTGTGATCGAAGATCGCTCAAAGGGTTTCGTTTAATATTCCTTTCAAAACACTTTATCCTTTCTTTAATAAATCCAAATAAATTTCATTTACCAACAAAAAAAAAAAAGTCATGTTTTTTATAATGTAAAAATTTACCGGTCTATTTTTTCTTTTTTTCGAATATCTAAACCAGCCCGATAGCGGACGAAGCCCGCTATTATATTCTGTCATAATAATATCTTGTCATGCGGACTAAATGCGATATTAAAAAAAAAATCAAAATTAAACATGTTGTACACCTTCAAAATTTTAAAATATGCGAATATTTCCATAATCGGATTTTTATCACGATTCAATATGTTTCTGAAACTCATATATTTACTATTCTCTGTTACTCATATTGATACTAGCTTTGTATTATTCTCAAACATTTGAAAAATTCGTTAAACTTCCAAAAGGACGTCAGATTTTCTTTTTAATTCTCTAATGACGTGATATTAATCTGCTTTGTGTACATACACATACTCATACTCCTTGTATTATTGAGAAATCTTTGAACATTTCCGTTTTATTACCACTATGACGTCAATCACCTTTATTTCATATTAATATTTTTTTCAAGCGGTGAAGCTTTTTATTTCATTTTCATTTTTCACGTGGATATCGTTCAATAGAAAATTAATTATTGTAGAAAGAATTTCATCGTGGATTTTTAATTTTTGGCAAGTGCTTTAACGAAAAATGTTTAAATTTAATGAGGAAAAGGCTGTTAGAATTTTTGTTTTTTATCGGTATTTATTAAAATAATACGATTTTTTCAAATTTTAATATCTCGAGCTTCATAGCTGGTATTCAGCTAGATATACACAAAGTTTCAACTCTGTAAATTACATAGTTTCTGAGAATGGCTCTGTGACGGACAGATAACGGAGCGGGAGTAATAGGGTTTCGCTAGATGAACGAAACTCTAAAAAAATAGTGGTATCCTGCGGGCCACAGTTTGACACAACTGACATAGAGCTTTGAAATTTGGAATATATAACACATTGGCTGATAAGTTCCCGGTCTAATAAAGAAAACACAACTTTTTAACAAAGCTTTATAACTTTATGACTTTATAACTTTATAACTTTAATAAATAACATAACTTTAATAATAAATAATAATAATTTAATAATAATAATAATAATAATAATTTAAAAATAATAATTTTATAATAATAATTTAATAATAATAATAATAATTTAAAAATAACAATTTTATAATAATAATTTAATAATAATAATTTTAAAAATAATTTAATAATAATAATTTAATAATAATAATTTAATAAATGATTACTAATAATAATTTAATAATAAATAACATAATTTTATAACGAAAAAGCTCCAAACAGTGTCAGAATTTGTTGTTGTTTTTGGTCAAAAGTCAACAAGCGCGGCAGCCACTTTGACAACAGCTTTTTCATAGACAAATGTTCATTCAAAATAAAACCTACACGTTCCTTGGATATCTTCAGAGTCTGAGCTATCTCCTGCAACTTCACTTTACGATTCCCCAAAACGATTTTGTGGACTTTTTTTATGTTTTCCGGAGTAACCACCTCTTTTGCATGGTGCATCACTGGTGTCCGTACGACCACGTTTAAATTCAGCAAACCAGTCAATAATGGTTGATTTACCTGGTGCAGTGTCCGGATAATGCTTATCTAGCCAAGCTTTTGTTTGAACGGTATTTTTTTCCTCATCAAATAACAATTCTTGAAATTCTTGAAATCTATTTTTTTGTTTATCAACAAAGTCGTTCAACTAAAACCACTCTAACGTTTTATCCACAAGACGAATCGTCATGGCATTTTTTCTACTACCTTTTAAAGGTTAGTATTTACTAAAAAAAACATCGGTTCGGCGATTGCAACGCCATCTGTGTGCCAGACCGGGAACTTATCAGCCCATGTGTTATGTATTCCCGAGGTTAAAATACATGAATTGGACATTGATTTTTTAAAATTAGATTCTTAAGAAGGGGAACCGTTGGCCCAAAACTTGTATTTTTCCCATAGAAATAACGTTGCGATTGTTTAATATTAATTGAAAAAAAAATAGCTCCATTGTTGCAACGTTCATCCATTTTAATCCCATTGATACCCGCATCATTACGACGTCAGCATTTATGTGAAATATACATGAATGAGTATGTATTGATGAATGCATGTGAATACAATGAGTATTTGTTCAAAGTACTAATGATAGAGTTACCACAATAGTGCCAAATTTTGGCCAAGTTGGTGAAATATCGCCAAATTTGGCGAAAAAATTAAGTTGCCATATATGAAGTCAATTTGGCGATATCTGGGTAATTTGGCAAATTTCCCATTTAAATCTATTAATCTTTCATAATCTTCTTCCATTGGCATAGCCTACTATTTTCTATAAAGTGCCGTAAGACAAAAAAAAAAAAAAAAAAAAAAAAAAAAAAAAAAAGAGGCATGTTTTTTTTTTTTTTTTTTTTTTTTTTTTTTTTATTTATTTTTTTTTTTTAAGAAAAGACCATTATACTTATTATAATTGGCCTGATCATATTGGAATCCTGAATATATGGATATATTTTTTTCTGCGATCTTTAAAAGAGGAGGTAGATATACTACAACTAAACAATTTTGTCCGCTGTTTATACGTCGCTGTAAACTGTAAAAAAAGACCAATGTTTCTTATTTTATGAAAATATACTATAACCACAAACGAAAATATAATATAATCTTCTGAGTTATCTGAAATTCCGAATAGCGTGTTCCATTGTCTTTTGAATCCCCAGAAACCAAACATTTCCAAAATTTAAGGAATTATTTATAAAAACAAATTATTTTTAGCTGCCCGTAATTTCAGAAACGTTTCCGAAGGGTTTTTATAGTGTATAAATTAGTGTCCTCAGCCTGGAATAACTGTTTTTCGAATGCTATCAATTCTCAAGTAAACATTTTCATGCTCAAAAAAAAAAAAAATGTTTAACAGACAAACATGCAAAATTAACAGCGTTAACAATAACATTAAAATTAAGATTATATCTTTACTCTTTCATGTATAAATTAACGTATGCGGCTGAAAACGTGTACTTGAGAATGGATGACATTCGAAAAACAGGTATTCCAGGCTGAGGACACTAATTAATACACTATAAAAACCCTTCGGAAACGTTTCTGAAAAATATGGGCAGCTAATAATATTTTTTATTTATAAATTATTCTTTAAATTTTGGAAATGTATTGGTTTCTGGGGATTCAAAAGACAATGTAACATGCTATTTGGAATTTCGGATAACTCAGAAGATAATATTATATTTTCGTTCGTGGTTATAGTATATTTTCATAAAATCAGAAGCATCGGTCATTTTTTACAGTGTACGTGAATTTATTAAATAGTGGCCTTTAGGCACGAGATGATAAATCATATCTGAATCTAATATATACGAACCTTATTCCACAAATTATGGAACCGAAATGAGAAATGTAAATTTAATACATGGTAAAATTCAAGAATTTTGGTCTTAATAAACCCATAAATGTAATATATGTAGGTGAATTAATTAGTTGCATCGCTTTCCACGTCTTTTTTGAATCCACTATAAAGATGTCTGAATTACTCTACTCAAGCAGGAGTTGAGAATTTAAATGATAAATTTTAACTGAACAATAGTATCCAGAATCTTAAAATTTCTGTAATCATATGAATAACAGGCATACCCCGGCATAAGGGTTTTAAATCTTTATGAAATTTAGATCGCTGTATCGATATCCTTTATGGTCGCTTTTATGCAAAAAGCGTTTTATTATATTACATTGATATACACAGAGGGTGTTTACATATATTGGAAACGATTTTGATGTTAAATTAAAGAACAAACGAGAAACAACAGGGGAAGAAATCTGGCAACATGTAATTACGTGATAACTGAAATATTGGCTGCTATGAAAAAATATCGTCTGCTACTGAAATGGCACGCAAAAGAAGCGACTGGCTTGAAGGTTATATATTTGCTCTTTCTGAAGAGAATTATTCATATTCTGTTATATGAAAATCATTTAGCAGGTGATAAATGGTAAAAATTGTCACAATTGATGAAGCGTTGATTTATCTAAATAACTGTAATAAAAACCGATCGATTTATTACCGGAAAAGAGGACAAAAAGATTTACAAATCTTTGGTTCAAACACTGCAATGAAAGTTCCTCTAAAGGATTTATGTTGATTGCTGGAATCTCTTACAACGGAAAATTAAAGATCATAAAGTTGAGAAAAATGTCAAAATTAACTGTACTTATTATCAAAACAATGTTCTAATTCCTATTTTTAAAGACGAAATTTCAAAACTTTATCCTACGGACGTTAAATGTTTTGAGTTCCACCAGGATAAAGCGAGCAGCCATACATCCAAACGTACAGTCGCATTTCTCGAAAAATTGACAAGAAAAACTGGAATCAAGTGCATACCGTTTAATCATATTCCAACCAAGTCCCTAAATGTTTCACCAATAAATTACTGTGCCTTTGGACTATTAACCCCTTAATTCTCGCTCCCGTCAATATCACCGGCTGAGGTGTCGTTCGTTATTTCTCGTGCCCGTCATATTTCCGGGCTCAAAATTTAACTGCTGGAAAAAACTTCTGAAACCAGATAAATTTAACTGGAATTTCCATCTGAAGATTCCATTGCGCTGATTGTGATGTTGAACTTCGTATTGTATGTTTCGAAATATATCATACTCAAAAAAGTTATTAATGATTTATGTTTAATGTATATGTATTATATTAAACATTATTTGTAAAAATTTGTAAAGATGTGAAAATTAAAGGTCTTATTCGCATTAATTTGTGTGGTGTAAAACTGACATTAACCTCTTAATACTCACGCCAGTGGTTTTCACGGGCAGTGTAGACTACTTTTTTTTTTTTTTTTTTTTTTTTTAAATTCAGATAGTTTGACTCCCACTAGTTTTTTTTAAAATAGTGTAATTGGCTTTATTTTCGGATCGTTTTATCTGCCGTAAACTACGGTGAATATTTCTACATCAAAAAAGGGGTGGGAATCAAATAATCTGAATTATAAAAAAAGTAGCCTACACTTATCGGGGGGCGGTGCTTAAGGTGTTAAGACACAGAATTCTCGCATGATGGCCTTTCTACAAATGTGAATTCGTTCTATAACATATTGTTTTTTTGCTTTAAAAAAAAAAAAAAAACTAACTGCATATTTTATTTAGAATCCTTATAATTATTCAATTTCTGTAATAAAAAAAAAATAGGTACTTTTGTGATGGTTTTTTTCAAATATTAAGCGACCCTGAAGAGGTTAAAACAAGCTCTTGCGAAACGCCGACCAACTATGTTGAGTGGACTTTGGAAATGTGTGGGGGAGTAATGGAACAAAATTTCATTTCCAGTATTATAAAAAGCCTTACTATCTTGGAAATACCTCTGCAGTGTGATAGCGCACAACAAGGGCTACCAGATAGAACATATTAAAAAATATATTTTTTTTAATTTACGTATTTTATTTTTGTTATCAAAATCGTTCCCAATATGTGTAAACACCCTCTGTATATATATATATGTATATATATATATATATATATATATATATATATATATATATAAATAATGTTACATTTATTAGGACTACAATTTTAATTTGTAAATTGACAGGGCTCTTTGGTATCGGGATTTCAGTGTATGTGGTCAGTTTCTTATGTTTCAATGGTTAAATTTTACTTAAAGTTATATATATATATATATATATATATATGTCCCCGCATAACATTTGAATGGATTCTCCGATTTTCCTATACATTTTTGTTGTTTTTCCGAAGGTCTCGTTCTGCTAGTTGTCCCATTTCAGTTTAATGAAGATCTAAAATTGATATCTGTATGTCTGTTTTTTTGTCTGTTTGCTTTTAACTTTTTGCGAAAATTGATCAATCGTCAGGAATTTTAAATTTGGCTGGTGCTGGCCAAAAAAAAAAGAAAAAAAAAACTTTTTACATTTTAATAACCAGAAATGTCCGAGAGAAAAATGAAAATAGCCATTCGACTGGAAAGCATCTTCTTTCAATTTATGCTTAAAAAATAAGCTTAGAGACTGTGTAATTTACGGAAGTTGTACTAAACTCTGAAACTTCCCAACTTTTAGTACCGTAATTTCGCGCGTATACGCCGCACACCAGACAATTCGATTTCCTACCAGAATATATTTTAAATAAAATGTGACTTTCTTCTGCTTAGCACTTATTTGACTTCTTATTTTCAATAAAATTTCCGGTTTGAAAAAGACTTAACTGGCGTGCGGCGCATACGCGCGAAATTACGGTACCAACTTTTGATACGTCGCTACCATGTCTTTATTTACCAAATTACGAATAGTAACGTATGAGTTTTTTTTTTTTTTAACAGAAATCGATTTCAAGACGCTTAAAATAACCGAATTCAAAATTACAGCTCATTCTGCCGAGTAGGTTTTGAGTTTTGCTTATAAAAACTACCCGCATTGCAATCTGTTTTGATACGATTGCAAATTAGGAGGTCTAAAACTTATACCTTCATAATTACTAAACTACTATACCAGATGATTTCTTGTTTGGTATCCAAAGGTAAAATTTACCGAAAAAGTCAAACATGATGTCGAAATTAAGTGCATGTATTGAAATTTTCAGAGTTTGGTACAATTTCAGTATAAAGACGACCTCCTAATTTTATTTTTTTAAAACATAAAGTAAAAAAAGATAATTTCCAGTCGAATGGCTATTTCCATGTTTTTCAGTGAAATTTTGGAGAGTAAAATCGTTTACTACGCGTAAAAATGAATGATATTGGCAACAATGTTTTTAGATGCGTCCGTAATTATATAAATACGAAGCACTTATAGTCGTCGTCTGGTCTGTCCGTTTCTCCGCCTGTCTGTCCGTCCGTCCGCATATAACAGGACAAAAATTACCCAACAGAATGGTTTGAAATTTAATATCGTAATTTCGTGCTCAGACAATTCGATTTCCTACCAGAATTTATTTTAAATAAAATGAGACTTAATTCTGCTTAGCACTTATTTGACTTCTTATTTTCAATAAAATTTCCGGTTTGAAAAAGATTTAACTAAGCTGCGGCGTATACGTGCGAAATTACGGTATATAGAATCGTTGCAGAATTTTGTCGAGTCATTTCAAATTTTATGAAAATCGAATCAAAACTTAAAAAAATATTATTAAAAGTTTTCTGTATTCTATCAGCTCGTATCGTACGTACTCTATATAATAAAAGTGCAAGTCATGTGACTGAGGAAAACAAATACCGGCAAACCACTTATTTTTTCATATGCCAGGCGGCCATTTTTATTAAAAAATATTTTTTCGAATAAAATTGCATAAAAGTTGCATTTTTAGAAAGATCGTTCAAAAAATTGTTTGCTTGAGAGATGAATTAAATTCAAATATGTATAGATCCTTAGATAACACCAGTGGAAATTAGGTTAACAGCCAAATATCTCAATGCATTAGAGTATCTAAACACAGGAGATTCGTTCGTTTTATGAGTCATAAAAATATTAAACCATGTAAGTTTTCGCAAAGCAAGATCTCCATGGTGAAATTTCCAGCGCTGTCTGGTATAGAGAAAAAAATTGGCATTTGTAAACGGGGCATAGGTAATAAGAACCCCCCCCCCCCAAAAAAAAAAAAAAAAAAAACAAAAAAAACCATGCTCATTTTACTCATAGCAGACGATATAATTCATTTCACTGAAATAATAAGAATGATTTTTTTTTACGTCGTGAAACTAATTATAAAACGAACGCACCTCATATGTCACGTTTAACGTAAAATTTTCAACTTATCTAAAATGAATATGTAATTGAAGCCTGCATCTGGTCGGATAACGGGATTTTATCCGAACATTGCACGATCCACAGTTGGGTCGGATCGAGTTTACACCAATTTATTTCGTTGGGGCTAGATTTGAGTCTGGTTGACTCTGATTATTTTGTATTGTATGTTGACTCTTGTGGGTCGGGTTTGGTAATCCGTTTTCCGGGGAGGAAGGTTCACAATATTTTTTTAATTAAAAAACTATATATTTGAATATAAATGAGTAATTTTTCTATAACAAATTTTAAAATTGGTATTAGCAGTATAATTATAGAGTATTTTTCCATAATTGCATTGAAATATGGAATATTTTTTTTTCATTTCGGGTTTCAGGATCGGATTCGGGTCGGGTTTTGGAGTCAACGAAATGTTTTTGTCGGGTCCGTATTGGGTTTCAAATTGAAATGAAATATAATTTTCGCATTAGGGTTGGGTACAACTGTAACCGTGCAGGAAGGACTCTAATGTGGATAAGAATAAATTGTTGGTACAAAACACAAAATTAAGAAAAAAATCCCTTGAAGTCTCTTTATTTATTTCTTAAAAATTATTTGTTTAATCCTCATTAGCCTACCTACAGAGGCGGTCCGAGGCATATTTTGGCTCCAAGCAAAGTCTTTAGTCTTTTTTCGGCTACCCTTCCCCTTCCTTCCCCACACCACCGCCTGTACCACCGCCTGTACCACCGCCATAAAATTGGTCTTATTTCCCAACACCGATATCATTCACGTTCTTCCTTCAGACATTCATTTTTTAAACACATGATCTTCAATAGTTTCATATATTTTATAAATCGGATATTTAAATTTAAAGCATTAAATTATTAGATTGTAACGTTTTGTCTTTGAACGTGAGTTAACTTGTGATATAGACCTTAATTTATGGTTACAAGTTTTAAAAATAGTGTCTGCTAAAAAACAGATTTACAAAGAATCAAAAGTAAAATATAATTAAAAATAATATACACGTTGAATCCGATGTAAACCTAAAATGTATTAATCACATATTTGATGTGGCGCCTTACTAATTTCGGCGCCCCGGACGATTGCCCGATCTAACGGCAAATGGCTACCTTACAAGTAATCCACGATTTTTTTCATGCGTTGCCACATCATATCTACAACTGTTGCAAGTGAATTTCCCTTATTCCGATCACACTGAAAATGTCATGATATACTAACTAGTTCCCGAATTAATTCTTGCAATAGTCATATGTATAAGGATGCACCTAAGTGTTCATACCTGTAATGACGTAATATGTCCATTTAAATGACACAATGGCACAAGATATCTTTAAAATGGCATAGTATGTTCGTTTAAATGACTCAACATATCCTTAAAACGACATAACATGTCAGTTAACATGACACGACATATCCGTATCCATCCTGGTAGTTGTTCCCATTCTTATAACATCTAGATCGCTGTATCCACATGTTTTACAGACATGTACTCAGAACAAAAAAATCTATATCATTATATTACACCGATAGCAATAATTGATGACATTTACTGCAATCTTCAATCCCTATTACTTTAACGTATAAATAAGCCATAGTTTATCCACGTTTCACCACGCCATATCCAAATTCATTATAAAGGTATTTAATTATTCCGATAACGGTGGAGCTTAAAATTTAAATGAGTAATTGCTCTCAATACAACTGTACCGAATGTATATCATATAATAATCACATCTATTATGGACGTTTTTCACCACATTTCCTTATAGGGACGTACCTGTATCAATCAAGGATATTTTACCCATCCTTATAACATTCAAATCGCTGTATTCATATATTTTATAGACTTGTAGTCTATGCAAAAATTGTTTTTATTATATTACAACGATAGAAATTACTACATATTTTTGCCATATTTTTAATCCTTATTGGCCTAACCTATACGTAATCTACAATTTAGTTACGCGCTTTCACGACATATTCGAATTCGTTGCAAAGGTATTTATTTACCTTACTTGTAGTCTATGCAATACTGTATTATACTTGTAGTCTATACAAAAGATTGTTTTTATTATATTACAACGGTAGAAATTACTAAAGATTTTTGCCATATTCTTTTAATCCTCATTGTCCTAACCTATACGTAATCTACAATTTAATCACGCGCTTTCACGGAATATTCGAATTCGTTGCAAAGGTATTTATTTACCTTATTCTGATAAAGTTGGAACTGAAAATTTAAGGAATGATACATTAAATCTCAATAGTGCTTTTTAGAATGTATACTGCACAATAATCGTATCTATATTGTTCTGTTATAAGGACTTAAATATACGTTTTCATAAAGGACGTTTTTCCCAAAATTGTAACAATCAGATTCATATTTTTTACAGACTTGCACTCTATACAAGAAATCTGCATCATATATTACACTGATAGCAACAATCGACGACCTTTACCGTATTCATTAATCCTTATTAATCTAATGTATAAATATTTAACAGTTTTTGCGAGCATTGTTTCTTCCTACCCGAATTTATTTAAAAGGCATTTATTTTGTTCCGATAACTCTGGAGCTGAAAATATTATATACAAATTCTCGATACTTTATCCTGAATGTATATTTTACAATAAAGCGTATCTAAGCATTCATATCTCGTACTATTATAATGATATAAGATATCAGCATGAATTATAGATATTTTTCCCATCGTTATAACCATTCAGATTTCTGTATAAAGATCGTCAACAGATGTTCACTCTATGCATTAGAATATTATATAAATATCAGTAATTGATGATCTTTATTATATTCGTTAATCCTTATTAGCTTAATATATAAGTAATGCACAATTTATTCACGCATTGTTACATCATAATCGAAATCATTATAAAGGTATTTACCTTATTCCGATAATTCTGGAGCTGGAAATTTAATAATCTCGATACTACTGTCCTGAATGCATACCCGACAATAATCGTAGTTATTAAAAGCGTATCTAACCTTTCATACTTCGTTCTGTGAAAATGACATAAAAGATCCATATCCATTATAGATATTTATCCGTTCTTTTAACTTTCAGATCGCTGTATCCATACCCTTTAGAGAGCTGCACTCTATGCAAAAAACGGTATCATTATATTACACTGATATCAACAATTCATGGCCTTTAGTGTATTCTTTAATCCTTATTAGCCTAATGTATAAGTAATCCACAATTTATCCACGCATTGTTACATCATAACCGAAATCATTATAAAGGTATTTACTTAATTCCGATAATTCTGGAGCTGGAAATTTAATAATCTCGATACTACTGTCCCGAATGCATACCCGACAATAATCGTAGTTATTAAAAGCGTATCTAAGCTTTCATACTTTGTTCTGTTATAATGACATAAAATATCTATATCCATTATATATATTTATCCGTCCTTATAACTTTCAGATCACTGTATCCATATCTTTTACAGAGAGGCACTCTATGCAAAAAATCTGTATCATTATATTACACTGATACCAATAATTGATGACCTTTATTGTATTCTTTAATCCTTATTAGCCTAATGTATAATCCACAATTTATCAACGTATTGTTACATCGTAACCGAAATCGTTATAAAGATATTTACCTTATTCCGATAACTCTGGAGCTGAAAATTTAATAATTCTTGATACTAAAGTCCCGAATGCCTATCTGATAATAATTGTAACCATTAAAGGCGTATCTAAGCTTTCATACTTCGTGCTGTTATAATGACATAACATATCCATATCCATTATAGATATTTATCCGTCCTTATAACATAAGATCTCTGTATCCATATCTTTTACAGAGATGCACTCTATGCAAAAAATCTGCATCATTATATTACACTGATATCAATAATTCATGGTCTTTAATGTATTCTTTAATCCTTTTTAGCCTAACGTATAAGTAATCCATAGTTTATGCACGAATCATCACGCCATATCTAAATCCGCTATAAAAGGATCTGACTTACTCCTCTTACTTCTGAAGCCAGAGCGGGAAATCTAAATGCAAGATGTGCTAGGGCTCAACAGCTCAATCCTCAATTTATACATCACAGAGGATGCGACGCGCATCCACACTCACCCACATTCAGCTAGGGTGGCGGTGGAGAGAACAGCGCCCCGTTCCAGGGTTGCGCGGTGAATGGTGCGCATTGAAAAGCCCCTGGAAAAAGCGACGGGAGGGTCGGCCCCGCGATTCTCGTCAGCGCTTTCGAACGTGGGGACTACCGCTGTGCTTCAGGGGGAGCCGATGGGGCTCCGACAAGTGACCGCAAAGATATGACCGGATGTCCCGTTTTGATTGTTTAAGGTGAGTTCGTTATTAATCTCATATGTTATGTACTAAAAATGATGAAAAATTAAAAAACAAAAATCTTATACCAAAATTTTTATACGAAAATTTTTTATATAAAATTTTTAACTATTTACACTTGTGCAATAATTCCATGCAAATAAGTTACGCTGCAAACAGAAAAAATTGTTAGCGAATTTCAACTATACACGGAAGAGCCGTATAGTGTTTACTACAGGCTGAATGTTTTTGTCAATAAAAATCAATGTCTGTTGTCCCATGCTGTTCAGTGAACCCGGCTATTTATAGAGTCGATTTTGATATTATAACTGCATGGATTTCTGGAAGAGTGTGAGTACGTGGTAATGTTTGAATACTGTGATTTAATTCGAATAAGCGGAATTATTCGGATAAATATTGTAAAATTTGAAGCAACGATTTTCTAAATATACGAGATCAAACAGGAAGCTGCATTGTATACAGCGGCGGCGCCACAAGATGGTATTTTGGGAAATAAGGAAACGTGAAATATAGATACCAAAAGGTCATCGTAATTTTGAATTAAAATTATAACAAGATATTAACTAAACTCTTAATTCGTTATTTTTATTGTTTTTGAAATGATATTTGTCTACAAATGAGATGTGTAAAAAGGAGTTAATTGTAAAATTAAATAATTTTCAGTTATAATTTTGTTTAGTTACGTAATAATATTTTTAAATCAAAATGTTGATAAAAATACATTTTTTCTTTTCTCTATATTATAAAAAGAAAAATAAAGTTTATTTTATTACTGTTTGACGATCATGTTTGATTAAAAAATATTTGACATGTTTTATAATTACTATTGTTAACACTATATTTTATGTTTCTTAAAGTTTTATTCGAAAATATAAAATTGTTAGAAAGGAAATTTTAGTATATAAATAATAGTATATATAAATAATAGTATATATAAATGAAAGTCTATTTTTAAAATTAGATTTACCTTCTCTTTCAATAGCGTTAATATTTATAAACAACGACTAGTTTTAAACCTCATTGTTTTTTTCCTAATTACGAAAATACTTTGATTAGAACCAGAAATTTCTGCATAAAATAAATAAAATATAAATGAGACAGAGATAAGTTAAATAAAATTAAATAGTTTTATTTAAATGTGTTTGGGTCAAATTCTTTTTTTGTAAAACTTGAGTAAAATTCCCGGTGTGTTTAGTATTAAAACAAAACAGAAAGATAAATTTTACCGAACGCTATGATCGGGTGTTTGCTGTTTTTAAAATAATTTTCGTTTTAAAATGAGATGTATAAAAATAACTTAATTGTAAAATTAATTATTTTTAGTTTTAATTTCTTTAGTTACGTAATTATATATATATATATATTAAATCAGAATTTTGATAAAAATGCACTTATTCTATTTTCTCTCATTCATTATAAAAATACAAATGAAGTCTATTTTATTACCATGTAAAGATCATATTTGATATAAAAATATTTGAAATATTTTATAATTGTTATGTTATTATATTTTATAATGCTTTTGAAAGTTTTATTAAAAAATATCAAATCGTTAGAAAGATATTTTAGTATATAAATGATAGTCTATGTAAATAAAAGTCTTTTTTTTCTGTTTAGATAAACAATTTTAAATATCAGAAAAAAAAGAAAGGAATTTTTCGCGGTCTCTATTAACAGCATTAACATTTATAAACAATTACTAGTTTTAAAATTCTTATAATTTATACTTTTTGTCTATAAAATTACACTTCCCAATTTATTTTCTAAAAAGAGAGTTATGCCAGCATTATTACTTACAACTATCATATGTCTTTTTAACTATTTTTAAAATACTACGTTGCTGTTATTTATTACATAAAAATAATTCTGTTATACATATTAAAATAACATAAAGATAAATTTTACTTCAAGCTATGACAGAGATGTTCATAGTATTTTTGGAATGATTTTCCTTTTAAAAATAACATGTATAAAAAGGAGTTAATTGTAAAATTAAATTATTTTCAGTTATAAATTTGTTTAGTTATGTAATATATTTTTATCAAAATTTTGATTAAAAAAATGTATTCTTTTTCTTTCTTTTCAGTTATAAAAAGAAAAATAATGTTTATTTTATTACCATGTAATGATCTTGTTTGATATAAAAATATTTTAAATATAGCAATTTCAAATATCAGAAAAAAGGAAAGGAATTTTTCAAGGTCTCTATTAATAGCATTAATATTTATAAACAATTATTAGTTTTAAAATTCTTAAAATGTATACTTTTTATCTAAAAAATTACACGTCTCCGATTTATTTTCTAAAAATAAAGCTATGCCATCATTATTACTTACGACTATCATATGTCTTTCTAACTATTTTTAAAATATCCCGTTGCTGTTATTTATTACATAAAAATTATTCTGTTATATTAAAATAAAACATAAAGGTAAATTTTACTGCAAGATATGACCGGATGTTTATTGTTTTTAAAATGATTTTCGTTTAAAAAAGATATGTATAAAAAGAACTTAATTGTAAAATTAATTTTTTTAGTTATGTAATATTTGTTATCAAACTTTTGATTTAAAAAAAAAAAAAAAAAAAAAAAAAAAACCTATTCTTTTTTTTTCTTTTTAGTTATAAAAAGAAAAATAATGTTTATTTTATTACCATGTAAAGATCATGTTTGATGTAAAAATAATTGAAATATTTTATAAATACTGTTGTTAACACTCAGATGTTATTATATTTTTTAGTGTTTTCGTAAGTTTTATTCAAAAATTTCAAATCGTTAGAAAGAAATTTTAGTATAAAAATGACTACTATGTAACAATGTATACTATGTAAATGAAAGTCTATTTTTTTCTTCTTAGATAAGTAATTTCAAATATCAGGCAAAAGGAAAGGAATTTTTCGCGGTCTCTATTAATAATATTAATATTTATAAAGAAAAATATTAGTTTTAAAATTCTCATAATTTATCTTTTTATATAAATAAAATACAAAAATTCTCAATTTATTTTCTAAAAAGAAAGCTATGTTAGCATCATTACTTACAATTGTCATATGTCTTTTTATCTATTTTAAAAATACTCCGTTGCTGTTATCTATTACATAAAAATAATTCTGTTATATTAAAATAAAACCTAAAGATATATTTTACTGCAAGATATGACTGGACGCTTATTGTTTTTAAAAATGATTTTCGTTTAAAAAAGCGACTGGTAAAATATAAATTAATTGTAAAATTGAATATTTTCAGTTATAGTTTTCTTTAATTATGTATTTTTTTTAAATTAAACTTTGATAAAAATAAACTTTTTTTTTTATTATAAAAAGAAAAAAAAACTTTTTTTTTATTACCCCTCAAAGATCATGTTAGATATAAGAATATTTTAAATATTTTATTATATGCTATTGTTAACACTATATTTTAAAATTTTTTATTCGTAAATATAAAATCGTTAAAAAGGAATTTTAGTATATAAATGATAGTCATTGTAAATGAAAGTCAATTATTTCTTTTTAGATAAACAATTTAAATTATTAGAAAAGGAAATGAATTTTCCCCTGTCTCCTTTAATAGTATTAATATTTATTAACACCTACTAGTTATAAAATTCTTACAATTTATACAGTGACCTCTCCCTTATACGCGATACACCGAAATTATTTTTCAGAGCCAGTATTTTTAAGGCAATTTTCATCTTATTAAATCGCAGAATTTATAAATCGAATTTTACTGCTTTACAGTACTGGTATGAAAAAGTAATTACTGAACATCGCGCATGAAGTAAGAGGTCACTGTACTTTTATCTACAAAATTACATAATTTCCCAATTTATTTTCTAAAAATAAATAAATAAATATGCTAGCATTATTACATGCACGTATCATGACTTTTCACTATTTTTGAATTATTCCATTGCTTTTCTACTACTCTGTTATCATATTAACACTAAATATACCGACAATCGGTCATTTGGCCGGTAGCAAATGAAAATATTTTGATTAGAACCAGAAATTTTTTCATAAAATAAAGAAAATACAAATCACGGAGAAATAAGTTTAAAGGGAATTAAACAGTTTAAAATAAAGTTTGGGGTGAAATATATTTTTTTAAAATAAAATTTTAATAAAATTCCCGGTATATTTAGTTTAAAAATAAAATGGAGAAATTTTACTGCTATACATGACCAGGTGTTTATTGCTTTTTGAACTGATTTTCGTTTAAAAATGAGGCATGTAAAATAAAAAAAAATATTGTGAAATTATTAAATAATTGTATAATATCCTTTCTGTTGCTTTTTATAATATCTCATCCTTTGTTTTTCACATGTGTTTTCATTTTTAAATATATATATTGCAATAGAAAGGATACAGCAGGAATTAAATAAAAAATGGAAAACTATGAATATCTTATCGAAATAATATAATCAAACTTTCGATAAGAATAGACCTATTTTTTTTCTCTTTGATTATAAAAATAATTATTACCATGTAAAGAATTATTATACTTTTTTTTTGTTACCATGTAAATATCATGTTTCGTACGAAAATATTTTATAAATGCTGTTGTTAACACTCAAAATGTTCTGTTATTGCATTTGATAATGTTTATTAGTTTTATACAAAAATATAAATCGTTAGAAACGAATTTTAGTATATGAATGTTTGTTTAAGTAAATGAAAGTATCTTTTATTTCAATTATCAGAAAAAGGAAATGGATTTTTCACCTTCTCTATTAATATCATTAATATTTATAAACAACTATTAGTTTTCAAATTTTTGCAATAATAATAAAAATAAAATCCCAACTTAAGTTCTTAAGGAGGAGGGGGGAGGAAGAAAAAAACCGCGCCAGCATTATTACTTACAAGTAGTATATGTCATTTTACTCATTTCTAAAATACTTAATCACATTTTTCAATTACATTGTTATCACATTAAAACGAAAAAAAAAAAAAAAAAAAAAAGGTAAATTTAACCGCAAGATATGCCCGGATGTTTATCATTTTTTGAAATGATTTTCGTTTAAAAATAAGAGGGGTAAAAAGAAATTAATTGTATAATTAAATTCATTTCAAATGTTATTTTCTTTAATTACGTAATATTTTTTTTATCAAAGTTCAAATATTATTCTATTTTTTAGAGTGTTTCAATTTAGTGAAGCAATACAAATTGCTACAAAAAATATATATTAGAAGATGGTTCTTATTAAATCAAGTTTCATTATACAAACTGATGTGAATATAATTAACCCTTAAATGCATGAATTTTTCTTTTAGAATTATGTTCTTTTTATACTTATATTAAGGATTAGACACCAGAAATTTTAAAAACAGATTTTTAACTTTATTTAGTAGCATATTATATGTAATTTATACAGAATTAATATTTTTATATAAATATAGTGGTGGCAAAGAACTTGATTTATTTATTAAAAGTTAAATTAAAAGTGATGTAAAATTGCATCACGATGCATTTAAGGGTTAAATAAGCAGATGCACGTATTTTTAATGTTTTCCGAAATGGTTTTCTTTTAAAACCGGAATATTTAAAAAGAATTTATTTATAAAATTACATTAATTTAATTTATCATTTTAACTTGTTATATTATATAATATTTTAGATAAATTTTTTGAAGCACATTTATATATACTCCCCTTCCTTTTTAAATTATATAATATCATCTTATATTCTAGAATGTTTCATTTTAATTGAAATCAAATTACAACAGAAATATTAAATAAAATCATATCTGTTATTACAAATGCTTTTTATAATATAAAGTTTAAAAAGAATTTAATTGTAAAACTGTATTAATTTCATTTATCATTTTATCTTGTTATAAAATACTTTAGATCAATTTTTTGATGACGTACATTAATATATACTCTTTTATTATTATTATTATTATTATTATTATTATTATTATTATTATTATTATAAAAAAATATCATCTTATATTCTAGCAGGTTTCATTTTAATTGAAACACAATTCCAACAATACATGTTAAATAAAATCATATCTCTTATTATGAATGTTTTTTAAGATGAGAAATTTAAAAATTATTTAATTGTAAAATTGCATTAATTTGATAGATCATTTTATCTTGTTACGTAATATTTTAGATAAATCTTTTGATTAAGTATATTTATATATACTCCTTTTTTTAATTATAAAAAATATTATTTTATATTCTAGAATGTTTCATCTTAATTAAAACCAATTTATAACAAAAATATTAAATAAAAGCATATCTGTTTTTATAAATGCTTTTTAAAATCAGAAATTTAAAAGAATTTAATTGTAAAATTCCATTAACTTCACCTATCATTTTGTCTTGTTACGCAATATTTTACATCAATCTTTTAATGAAGAAGTACATTCATATATACTTCCCTTCTTTTTTTAAAATATAAGAAATATCATCCTATATTCTAGAATGTTTCATTTTGCTTGAAACCAAATTACAACAAAAAATATTAAAGAAAATCATATCTGTTATTATAAATGCTTTTTAAAATCAGAAAATTAAAAAGAATTTAACTGCAAAATTACGTCATTTTAATTTATCATATTATCGTGTTACATAATACTTTAGATCAATCTTTTGATGAAGTACTTTTATATATATCTTCCCTTCTTTCTTAAAATACAAGAAACATTATCTTATATTCTAGAATGTTTCATTTAATTTAAAACCAAATTACAAAAAAAAAAAAAAAAAAAAAATCATATCTGTTATTATAAATGCTTTTTAAAATGAGAAAATTAAAAAAAATTTAACTGTAAAATTATGTCATTTTGATTTATCATATTATCTTGTTGCATAATACTTTAGATCAATCTTTTGATAAAGCACTTTTATATATATCTCCCCTTCTTTTTTAAATTATAGGAAATACCATCTTATACTACTATAGAATGTTTAATTTTAATTGAAAACAAATTACAACAGAATATATATATATAAAATCATATCTGTTTTTTAAATGCTTTTTAAAATGTGAAATTTAAAGAGAATTTCTTTGTGAAATTGCATTAATTTGATTTATCATTTTACTTTGTTCTATAATAATTTAGATCAATCTTATGATAAAGTACACATATATGTACTTCCCTTCTTTTTTAAATTATAAGAAATATTATCTTATATTCTTAAATGCTTCATTTTAATTGAATCCAAATTACAACGACAACAAAAAAATTAAATAAACTCATATTTGTTATTATGGATGCTTTTTAAAAAGAGAAATTTAAAAAGAATTTAATTGTAAAATTACATCATTTTAATTTATTATTCTACTTTGTTTCATAGTAATTTTGATCAATCTTTTAATAAAAGTACATTTATATACCCTTTTTTCTTGTTTTATAATTCTAAGAAATATCATCCCATTTTCCAAAATGTCTAAGTTTGATTGGAAATGAATTATAACAATAAGTATAAAGTTCAAACTAAATATTTAAACTTAATTTTTATTTGAATAATTTACAGATATCTATCTATCTATCTATCTATTTATCTATCATCTCTCTCTCTATATATATATATATAGTTTCATTAATGGTTATATACATATATATATCCTTCTATATTAAAAAAAAGTAATCTGGAACTGAGCCAAAAACGAAATGGACCAATCAAATTCTGCGTAGATATTCCGGGTTATTCTCATCGCTTTTTTACTAGGGACTTTTTTGAGGAGCTATTACTTTTTTTCTAGCCTTACTACGGATTTGAAAATCATACCACCAGACGCAAAATATAACAAGCTTTCATAAATTAAAAAAATTATCACGGTCGGACAATAAAAACTCAAAATGTCTTTAAAAATCGAGTAAAAAATCTTTTATTGAAAAAGTCATTTTTTTATATTGTTGCCAATTTCTAAATAAGCGCAAAGGATTATGTTTTATGTCAAATAAAAAATGTATTTGCGCGAGACTATTAAAAACAATAATGAAAGTTTAAAATAATAATTAAATGATCACGTGTTGAAAGCAGGAAATAAAAAAAATTACGTCATAAAAAGTGTGTTTACACATGAATATTAAAAATAAAAAAAGATGAATTAAATGAAAAAGCATTATAACCAGTTAAATGAAAAAACATTATAAACTGATTACAGAAGAAAGTCGCCGTTCGTGATATCATCATCATCATCTTTTTAAAACAGGATACATTACCAGGTGTTAAGAGTCTGTGAAATCAGAACGGGGGTTGGTGAGCGTAGCGAGCAGGGAGCAGAGCCCCCTATTATATATATATATATATATATAGTTTCATTAATGGTTATATATATATATATATATATATATATATATATAATAAAGCTTTTGATAATAATAATCATTAAACCACATAAATAATCGACAATAGATAAACTGATAATTATAATAAAATACACATATATATCCAAAAATGTAAGATTCTCAAAATTAAAATAAGTGAGAAAAAATACTTAAAGATATGTGGAGAAAAAAATCTAATGTGCAGAAGGTGAAAATTATTACAAGAAGCAATTGGAAGCTTATATAAGTGGAACACTTTATCAAGGGCAATATTCCACTAATATAAGTAAATTGTAATTGATTTCTGTTTGAGTAAATAGGTATGAGCCAAATTTATTAACTCAAGTTGCCCGATCAATTACGTAGTCAAATTTAAAGAAAATTTAATAAAAATGGACAACTATTGAGTAACTGAACATGATATGTGCAAAAATCAATGAATAGGAAGCATTATTAAATACAAAAACGTATTTAATAAATAATTGTTAAACAAATATATATATATAATTGTAATATCTTTGAATTTCAAAATACATTAAACAAGTTCTTGCATCAAATCTAACCTAATCTCCTATTTAAAGATAGGTAATCATAAAGTGTATACAGAATACAATTAAGTTAATACAAAAAAAATTAACAAGTGCAAACATCAAATTACCAATGCGCCATTTTAGTGATGGCACGCAGCTAGACATACTGAAAGTTTTTAAGAAAATTTAGAAACAAATATATATATATATATATATATATATATATATATAATGATATAATATGCCATAAAATGTAAAAAATTAGAATTTGGATATCAAATAAAATTAAAATGGAATTCGAAAAAAAAAATAAATAAATAAAAGAAGACATGTGCAAAGTTCAATCTTCAATCTCGCAGAGCCCAACACATGTCTAAAAAATAATGCAATATTTCATAAAATACACTTGCAAAAATACTAAGATCAGTATATTTCTGCCAGAAATATTGTATTAATAGAAATAAACGAATGGAGAGGAAAATAAAAATCCCATAAAGTATAGATAATAAAATTTACTCACAAATAAAGTAATCCATATAGCACAGTTCAAATCATTGCACCAACCAACATCATTTGAACCAAGCGCATGACAAAGCAAAAATCCGTGACCAAACTAACAGTTAATTTATTTGAGACATCAACAGATGAAAGAAACCTAAATTGTACCAGACAAAACCATTAGATGTAAAACACAGTGAAAACATTAAAAAAGGATATATAATAAGACAAAGCAAAAATCCGTGACCAAACTAACAGTTAATTTATTTGAGACATCAACAGATGAAAGAAACCTAAATTGTACCAGACAAAACCATTAGATGTAAAACACAGTGAAAACATTAAAAAAGAATATATAATAAGACAAAGCAAAAATCCGTGACCAAACTAACAGTTAATTTATTTGAGACATCAACAGATGAAACCTAAATTGTACCAGACAAAACCATTAGATGTAAAACACAGTGAAAACATTAAAAAAGGATATATAATAAGACAAAGCAAAAATCCGTGACCAAACTAACAGTTAATTTATTTGAGACATCAACAGATGAAAGAAACCTAAATTGTACCAGACAAAACCATTAGATGTAAAACACAGTGAAAACATTAAAAAAGAATATATAATAAGACAAAGCAAAAATCCGTGACCAAACTAACAGTTAATTTATTTGAGACATCAACAGATGAAACCTAAATTTTACCAGACAAAACCATTAGATGTAAAACACAGTGAAAACATTAAAAAAGGATATATAATAAGACAAAGCAAAAATCCGTGACCAAACTAACAGTTAATTTATTTGAGACATCAACAGATGAAACCTAAATTGTACCAGACAAAACCATTAGATGTAAAACACAGTGAAAACATTAAAAAAGGATATATAATAAGACAAAGCAAAAATCCGTGACCAAACTAACAGTTAATTTATTTGAGACATCAACAGATGAAACCTAAATTGTACCAGACAAAACCATTAGATGTAAAACACAGTGAAAACATTAAAAAAGGATATATAATAAGACAAAGCAAAAATCCGTGACCAAACTAACAGTTAATTTATTTGAGACATCAACAGATGAAACCTAAATTGTACCAGACAAAACCATTAGATGTAAAACACAGTGAAAACATTAAAAAAGGATATATAATAAGACAAAGCAAAAATCCGTGACCAAACTAACAGTTAATTTATTTGAGACATCAACAGATGAAAGAAACCTAAATTGTACCAGACTAAACCATTAGATGTAAAACACAGTGAAAACATTAAAAAAGGATATATAATAATAATAAATATTAAAACCTATTTAATATTGTGTATATATATCGACTCGATCTGTAGGACGTGTCGGGTTCGGGAAAAAGTTGGGTTATCCGACCCGATCTAATGACTCTATAATGGAAAAATGGACAATGGCTTTTGACAAATGTAAAACAAGCTTACACTCACCAGCAATTAAAGTGGCAGGTAATAAAATGATAGTTTCAACCATCAATTAATTTAGTTGCTTGTGAATGTGATATCTAAGCTTTTTCTTCCTCTGTCAAAGCACGTGACCTTAATATTCATTACTGGTACATCTTACCTAAGTTGTGGTTTCATTATTTTTCGAGAGTTTCCAGAAGTTTTGATCCTTTTTTTAACAGCCAATTCAACCAGAAATTTAATTTCATAAAAATTGTATTAATGCCCCTGATTTAAAAAATAAAATGTAAGACAACGGTCGACTTTAAATATTTTTAATATTTAAGTTATTTGAATCAGAAATTCTTCAAAGAAGTGTTTCGAAGGAAAGTGTGTAAGAAGAAATCGGTTCTCTCTTGTGATAGGAGCTTCCGATGTTGAATCGTCAAGCGACCGAGATACTTATTTTATTGCAGAAATTAATCTGCAGACGATATAATTCATTTCACAGAATTAAAGATCCTCAAGATCTGAATATTTATATAACTAGCTATTGTACGAACGCACCTCGTTTGTCACGTTTGACGTACAATTTTCAACTTGTTTATTTCTTGCGCCGTTTTTTAGTGTGTGGTAACAAGAATGAAAAAATGGCATTAAAAATAGATTTGTATAAAAATAAATTATGGCATGTTGTTGAAAAAAAAAAGGCTTAAAGAATGGTCTGAAATTTTTTTTAAGTAGCCAGTAATTTTATTTTTGTTCTAAAATATATGTTTATCAAGTTTCATGTAAATCGGTCGAAAATTCTTGATTTGTGTAAGGAACATACACCTACACACTGATTTATATATATGTGGTCATGTCATAAAGTCTTTCCCTGATTACTAAAAGTTATTACGAAATAACCATTGAATGTAACACTGTAAAATTCGTATTATGGAAAAGTCATATTCTTGAGTTTTTTTTTAAAATCTGGATGGATGATCCCCTAGGCATACGGCTTGGTTAATTCAAAGCCACTTTGAAAAGGAAACTGAACATAGTGTACACAAAAATCCTTCACCTGACACACTGTAATAAATCTAATTATTAAGTTTTTCATATTTGTGAATACTCAAGGGATATCCACTTAAGAGCCTACGCTAGTCACGCGAAAAAACGCTCAACTTAATGTTAAGTCTATGGGAATAAGGTTCTTGCGCGATTTTTCGCTTGCATTTTAATATTTTTAAATGTTTTTTTTGCATAGGATTGCTGATGTCGATCTCTAACGTTGTTAGTTTTTACTTTTTTGATTTTGGCTACAGTTTTTTTAATAAGCGAACATTTTCAATTTTGGAACCGGTTGGAACCGGTTCTGAAAGTGAAGGTACCCTTATATAAAAAAAACTGGAACCAAAATCGAAAAAGTAAAAACGTCAGCTATCCTATGAAAAAAAAATTCATTTAAAAATATTAAAATGCCAGCGAGAAATCTGTCAAGAACCTTCCCATAGATTTAACATTAGCTTGAGCATTTTTTCGCATGACTGATGTAGGCTCTTAAGGTCAGGATCACAAATGCTGTGTCTAATGTGACAGCCTAAACGTTGGACAATGCGTGTCGAGAAATGGAATACCGCCTTGACATTCTTCGAGCTACCACGGGTGCTCATATCGAAATTCACTGACGTAAGTACTTGTAATAAAAACTTCATAAATGTCTTTAGAATATATTGAAACAAGCATATGATTAATTATATTAAATAAATGCCTAATTGTTTCTTTTTGCAATAAATTATTGTAATCAGGGAAAGACTTTACGACTATCCTGCATACTTATAGATTAGTTTAAAATGTATTCATCTATCTTATCTACTCTGACACATAAAAATATTTATAAAATTTGGAAAATGACAGCTTAATTTTTTTTGTTCTTGATTGTTAATTTAATCTTTCCTATTAATCCTTTGATTATCTGTTGGGACATATACGTCCCAGTGGGCTATTCTTTATTCTATAATTCTTTATTTTGCAATAAATTATTGTAATCAGGGAAAGACTTTATGACTATCCTGCATACTTATAGATTAGTTTAAAATGTATTCATCTATCTTATCTACTCTGACACATAAAAATATTTATAAAATTTGGAAAATGACAGTTTAATTTTTTTTGTTCTTGATTGTTAATTTAATCTTTCCTATTAATCCTTTGATTATCTGTTGGGACATATACGTCGCAGTGGGCTATTCTTTATTCTATAATTCTTTATTTTGCAATAAATTATTGTAATCAGGGAAAGACTTTATGACTATCCTGCATACTTATAGATTAGTTTAAAATGTATTCATCTATCTTATCTACTCTGACACATAAAAATATTTATAAAATTTGGAAAATGACAGTTTAATTTTTTTTGTTCTTGATTGTTAATTTAATCTTTCCTATTAATCCTTTGATTATCTGTTGGGACATATACGTCGCAGTGGGCTATTCTTTATTCTATAATTCTTTATTTTGCAATAAATTATTGTAATCAGGGAAAGACTTTATGACTATCCTGCATACTTATAGATTAGTTTAAAATGTATTCATCTATCTTATCTACTCTGACACATAAAAATATTTATAAAATTTGGAAAATGACAGTTTAATTTTTTTTGTTCTTGATTGTTAATTTAATCTTTCCTATTAATCCTTTGATTATCTGTTGGGACATATACATCCCAGTGGGCTTTTCTTTATTCTATTCGTACCCCTTTTTGAAAAAGAATCTCTGCCATACACTTACACTAGGATATTTTCAAGATAAATGTACCAGAAATTAATTAGGTGCGTTCGTAATTATGTAAATACGTAGCACATATAGTCATCGTCTTGTCGCCCGTCTGTCTGTCTGTCCGTATATAATACGGCAAGAACTGCCCAACCGAATTGTTTAAAATTTAATATATATAATGGTTGTAGAATTTTGTCGAGCCATTTAAAATTTATGAAAATCGAATCAAAACTAAAAAAGATATTAATAAAAGTTTTCTTCATTCTATTAAATCCTATCATAAGTAAGTAATTCAATGATATCCCATGATAGGTAATGATTCTAGGTTGCCATGGTGATTACGTCATATTATTTCTGTATGACTGAATTTAAAAACCGAATTTGTATACTAAAATTGTTTAATTATAGCAATCCTATAATCTACTGAAAGTTTTTTGGATAGGTGTTTCCGGATAGAAATAGATAAAGTTGTAAAATTTTCAAAGCTAGGCTTAAGTTTCCCATTGGAATCTTCAGTAAATGTCAACAAAAGATAAAATATTGCCAACTTAAAATGTGCTTATTTTATTACGGAAATGAATCACATCATAATAACAAACGATATAATTCATTTTTTCAGTGAAATAATAACTATGAATTTTATTACATTGTCTTGCATTGGATATTTGCGCATAGCATAATTTTAATGTAACAGAGTTGTAATTAATTGTTTGTAAAAGTGTATTGAAACTTAATTTCATAAAATAAAAATAATATCTGTAATATGAAAATCTGCACATAAAAATAAATTTCGTATTCATGCATTTTTGCATAAGAGTGCAACAGCTATTGCACCAAGATCTGAATATTTATAAAACTTGTTATAGTACAAACGCACCTCATTTGTCACGTTTCACGTAAAATTTCCAACTTGTTTTTTATTTGTAAATTATGATACGATTAAATATAAAAATGGTTGCCACTCCTGGTCCGTAATCAAAGGGTTAACTAATATGCAAAAGATGCTATAAACTTTTATTCTTATCTTTACCGATGTTAAATAATCTGTAACTCTTATCTTAATGGATTTTAATCTTATTGTTATCTTTTCAATAACTTTCCTGAAATAGCTGAAAATATTTTATGTCTTCAATCTGTTTATCTGTCCTTTTACATTCTAACTTTTATAAAAGTGCTGCAATTACTAGAGCTGCTATATAGTGTAATTTTTTAATCGTTTTCGTTTGTCTAGGTTAGAAATCTGTTGTTTAAATTTTTACTTCAGTAAAGATGCATTTACCTAAGATAATCTGTTTATCAATCTACTTTCATTAATCATTCTTTAACTTAACTGATTTTAATTACTGATAAGGAAGAAGATAAATCTTATTGTTTCGGTTCTTCATCAAAGTCATTTTATAAAATCAGGTTAGATTTAGCCTTTTAATTAAGTTTTTTCTATTTTCTTTTTAACCATTGGGAAAATAGTTGTTGCTTTCGGTCGAGTATGGACCAAATGATGTTCGCCTTTTACTATTTTAAGCGTTTTTAGCGAAATTCTGTAACTTTAGAAGGATTTTTCTTTGAATGGGCAATAGAAATGCATAAAATCGTTACAAAAATGTTAAAGTTATAAAAAGGATGGATGCAAGTTATCAGATATGAAAAATAAATGTAGAAATTTGGTACTTTCGTGTTATAGTGGCCCTCAAGGATGGATCGCCAAGCGACCAAGATTTATCGCCAAATTATAAAGCATGTATGACATTATAATAATATATGATATATATATATATATATATATATATATATATATATATATATATATATATATATATATATATATATATTATATAAAAATTTATTTCTTTCGTATCCTTCCATTTTATTCGCATTAATATTTTAAAATTAATCTAACTTCTGACATCATCAGCATTTCCTTAATTCTTAATAATATCTATTCCTATTTAAAGTCCTTTTAAAAGTAAATATCCGTAGATTAATAATTATTTTATTCCAAATCTTAATCTAAAATTTAAGATCATTCGTAGCTTTTATCAGCTCCCCAATCTATAAAATTCTGAGACGCGTTCTCATTTCGAATGTTTTTTAAAAGCCATTTTCTTTTTATTATTATTATTATGCTAAATTTTTCGCGCGCTGAGGTAGTTTCACTCCAAAATTAATCCGCTACCAGGTTCGGAATTCTTTACCGTCTTAGCTCCTCCTTCGCACCTCATTTGCTGGGCTGGAGCTAGCCTCTCACTCATTGGTTTGTACGCTCGTGACGTAAATTACTGTATGTCTCCGCTGTAGGAACAAAACCAGGTCGCATCGGTCGGAGCACTAGATTTTTGACGTTTTCGGAAGCATAAACAAATATGTATCTGGTGTTTTTAATTCCGTAGAGTATTCAACTGGCCCAGTAACATCTTAATTCAATGAAGTGAAGCAACGTTAGCCCGAGGGCTATAAGTTTTAGACCTTTGGGAATTGTTTCTGTGTTGTTCGTCTTCTAATAAAATTATTTGTCTCGAGATTGGCTGGATTTATTGGAAAATTTTGGTGGACTCATTTCATTGCTTCTACTTCGCCATACTCGCTAATATCGACTGCAACTTGCTATATCGTTGAAGGACTGCCATTTTTTCATCGAATATTATTCATCGTAATATCTCAACCTCGTCAAAATGCTACACACACACACATATATATATATATATATATATATAACATTTCTTGACGTACGTGGCCAAGTTATAGTCATATATGATGCATATATGATACATATATGATGTATATATATGCCATGTGTATATGATGTATATACGACATATAAGACGTAAATGATATGTGTATAATGACGTATATGGCACATATAGGAGTGTTTTGAATATATATATGCGTAGGATGCATATATAAGCTTTGCGATGATCTTGGCGAAATCATAACTGCAACCTTGGCATAATCATAATTGTAGGGGCCGCTATAATACGAAAGTACGGTAATTTTTTTTTTACTAAGCTTTCGGAACATTTTCCCAATGGTTATTGTAATTTGTTAAATATTTTTTTTCTTTTTCTTTTCTTTTTTTTTCTTTTTAAACCAGGATCCATTTTTGAAGTTTTATATGCAGATTACTAAAAAAATGTCAAGATTATTAAAATATCACATAATTTTAATGCGAAAAATAAAATAAATAATGCAGAACGTATTTTAATTAAAAAATAAATTTACTAAAAAAAAGTAATCAGAAAAATCTGGATAAGTAAGGATTTTTTTTCCTGTGCTGAAAATAAATAAATAATACATATTTACCCATTACATTTTTTAAGAAAGAAAAAAAATACATAAAAAAAAATTGTGTAAATTGAATGCGTGCTCCAAATTCTTAAAGAAAATAAAAAAGTAAGTGATTTTTTCAATTAAGTTAGAAAAAGAAATAATTTTGAAATGAGTTTACTATTAAAAAAGTTTTAATTTTTCATTAAATACAAATACATTAAGTTGTTTGATAAATTGAAAAAAAAAGCAAGAAAAAAAATTGTAAGTTATTAAAAAGAAAAAATAAGTTGTCATTTGTAAAAGTACTTGTAAAGTATGATTCTTTCCTGTTTATGACAGAAACGAAAACATTTTTTTTTTTTAATTATTAAAAAGCGAGTTTTTATTTATTTACTTTTCTTGTTTTGTTTTATTATTTATTACTTACCCGTCATACGTAGTATAGGGTAAATCTTATTTCCGTTTTGAAAATCGAAAAAATTTTTTTGACGGATTTACACGTTTCAGACACTCGAGATTTCGAAAAACATATTTTTAGAAAAAAATTTTGCCGTCCGTCTGTGTGTCTGTAAACAAGCTATCTCCCGAACAAATTGAGATAGAGACTTGAAATTTGGTATGTACTTAGTATGTAATAATGGGAAGAAGCTTATTGAATTTCAGTAACCTCGATTATCCGGAACTATTTGTTTTGGGTTCTCGAAATATTCGTTCTGATAAAAGGTATATAAATTTTTCGAAATTGTTTATTTTAAGGAGTGAATATAAAAGACAATAAAAGAACATAAATTTTGTATAAAGAATGAAGTCGATCAGATAATGAGTTGCCGAGATATTTGTAATCCTAATTTCAACACTCTTCGACTTTTCATGACCCTGTATTTCATCCAAATTTCAATTCAAAGATATATTTTAATTGGAAATGAGACGCTTCATCCGACGCAATAAACAGTTAGTTAATAGATTTGAAGTAAACAAAAATATTACGTCTGAACATATTTATATTTATATTAAAATCATTAAAATTACAGACATTAAAATACACTTTCATAAAACATTAAAAACATATTAAAATTGGACGTTGAAACCACTCGGTATCCATACGGCTTTCGTCTCACAGAAACCTTTAAATAGTTTTTTAAGCAACTTCAAACATAAATATCCCAGTTCTCAGTTTAAAGATGTAGTTTATGGTATTCCATGCCAACAATGCAATGCGATATATACAGGGTGTATCTGAAATGCTTCAACAAACTTAGAGGGATGATAGTACTCATGAAAATGAACAAAAAATGCAATGGAACATGGGGTCGCAAATGACGTTTAACCCTTTCAGGGGCAGTGTTATGTTGATGAAACCACTTAATTTTAATTCCAAAACGCCACATTGGCACCAGAATTTTGCTAAAATCTTTTCCATTTAATATGTATGTGAAATATAACCTTTTTCTTATTTACAAACAAATTTTTTTGTAAATTCCGGTGCCAGTCATTTATTTCAACATTTTAGTACTAAAAGTACTTTGCCCCTGAAAGGCTTAAAGGATGAAAATCGAGAAAATGCGTCTGAAAATGGACTGGCACCGGAATTTACAAAAAAAAATTGTTTGTAAATGAGAAAAAGGCTATATTTCACATACATATTAAATGGAAAAGATTTTAGCAAAATTCTGGTGCCATTGTGGCGTTTTGGAATTAAAACTAAGTGGTTTCATAAACATACCACTGCCCCTGAAAGGGTTAAACGTCATTTGCGACCCCATGTTCCATTGCATATTTTGTTCGTCTTCATGAGTACTATCATCTCTCTAAGTTTGTTGAAGCATTTCAGATACACCCTGTATAGGGGAGACAGGTAGAACACTTGAGACAAGACTAAAGGAGCACAGATTTGCATTTCAAAATAAAAATTTAAATTCCAAAATAGTGGATCATGCAATAAAAACTGACCATTTTCCAGATTTTGCTAAATCTTTTGTAATCAGATCGAAGTGCAGCAACTACAGAACTCGTACTTTCTTTGAAGCATGGTATACGAAAATTACAGATTTACCTCTTAATGAAGCAGGTGCAATCCCGAATGAATACTCCGTGTTATTATAACTGTAACTTTGGCCTCGACATTTTGATACGTTGCATTTTCTATTTGTTGATATTTTTTAACTATGACTTACGCTATGAAAAATGTTTGTTGAAGAGGGATTTTCCATGTAAATCCGAAACGTCCAATTTTAATATGTTTTTAATGTTTTATGAAAGTGTATTGTAATGTCTGTAATTTTAATGATTTTAATATAAATAGTTAGTTAATAGGATTAACATTTTTAATTAACATTTAAAGTTATTAACTTTTATAATAAGGATGTTTCTTTTACGCAATTCAGTAGTAGAACATTTAAAGTTTATGACGTCATCAAACCACGATTTTATTCGAATTGCAAAGCATTTTATAAGTAGTTTGGACATGTTTTATTTTCATATTTTATATCATGCATATCCATGATGGTATTACGGTGGCCCCCAACGACTAGTTTATATTTTAAATAATAATAAAAAATATTTGTTACCTTCGAATTGCTCTAAATGGGGTAATTGAGAGGTATAATCTAATCGTATTCCTGTTGATGTTCAATGTTTTCTATTAAGTTGATTGGGTAATAATATTAAAACTATGAACTTCATTTCACACTTTCTTTAAAAAATTACAAAGTTATATAAATAATAATAATAATAATAAAACTTTTACGGATCTTCTTTGAGAATTAAAGAAAGCATGCTACTATAGTTGAAAACGTGAAACTATGACTTTTAACTATTGATAATCTACCTACTGAAGGTAAAAAATCATTAAAAATTTTCGTTTTAAAAGTAAAGCTTTTTTACAAAAGTTCAAAACCCATCTACAAATCTTAGTTACTCTGGCGCGTAAATAAAATTTAACGATAATGCAACATTTCGTTATTCTTGTTTTATAAATTTTATATTTAAATTTGACCAGAAAGAATGAAAAAGAGTTTTTATGTCAAAAATCTTCACCAAGCCGAGGTTGTATTAAAGCATAATTGAATATGTAATGAAATTGTGAGAAATAAACATGTTTATCCATATCCTTTTAAATTAATCACACTTTTACAGAGGTTATTTTATAGCAAGTACGACCTACATTAAATTAGCATTATCTCGTTGTTTAAGCGTTTAAAAGAAATTTAGTGTCAAAAGATAATTATAAGTTCTGTAGCTGGCAGCGTTACTAAAACGAAAAACTTAGATAGGAATTAGGAAGCACTCAACAATCCTATTTCGAAAGTTCTTACAGAATACTGAAGCTAAATACGTTTTCGCCATATTATTTTGATAGTATTTGTTTGTACGTCAGGCAATGCAAAATTATAAAGCATCAAATTTTAAATTTAGATTTGGCATATTTCATACTGGCTCGAACCCTTTACAAAATTTATAGAGGTTGTTTTACATCAAATGGAATCCAAATTAAATAGAATTATTGCTTTGATTCAGCATTGACAGAATGGTAGTGATAAAAGATAATAATACCGGCGGCGTTTCTAATATGACATGTTTGATATGAATTAGAAAAAAACTCAATTAATTGTTATCGAAAGTTTTTTGAGAATTATGAATACTGTCTCGTTCTTAATATAATTTACTTTTTTTTTAAGGTGTTACATCTAGTCTAGAAAAAAAATATTTTTCATATATATTTTTTTCATTAAGCAATTTTAGTATTTTTCTTTGGCTTTATTTTAATTTCATAGTATAATACTTAAAGATAATTTTGATATACTACTAAAATGAATCAATAAATATATTTAGAGTTACTGTCGTTCTTTCAATTGGTCTTATTATTTTTTTTTTTGGTAAATTGCTGTGCCCAATGTAGATTAAAATTTGGCCTTCTGAAATCAAAAAGATTCACGGTCAATAATTAAATAAAGTGTATTCGAAAGACTGGAGGAAAAAAAATATGAAAAACTGATTTTTTTCGAAATGTCAGAAGAGAAAGTTCAATATCTATTTTAAAATCATCATCATCATCATCATCATCATCATCATCATCATCATTATCATCATCAACAACAACAAAACAACAGAAAACACACGAAATAAAAAAAATTCTCCGTTCAGTCTTTGCATAATTATATAAGAAAAGTGCTGACAAAATTAGAAATGAATCGATTCAGTAGTTTTAAAGTAACTGTGGTTACCGATTGGAAAAATGCACTTTTGAAAAAAAATCAAGTTTTACAATTATAGTACTATACGTATTATTATTTTTTAACTTACATAGAATCATCTATTCCAGTGTCATATATTTCATCTATTGCACAGATTTATCTATTCTATAAAGTACTAATTCCTTTTCTGTTGATAAAGTCTCTAAAACTGCAATTTGCTGAAAATTGATTTTTCCGAAATTTACGACTAGGTGTAAAATTTTAAAATATACTTGTTTGTGTAAGTAAGGAAATGCAAAATTATAAATTATATGCAATATTAATAATAAAATTCTCAATTTAGATTTGATAGATTTCGCATAGTTTTGATACATCTATACAGGTTGTTGTTTTATAGTAAATGTCATTAAAATTAAAATAGCATTATCACTTTGTTTTAGAGTTTGAAAGAACTGCAGTGATAAAAGATAAAAAGGAGTTCTTTAGCTAGAGGCTTTTCTAATATGAAATACTTATATATGAATCCAGAAATACTCGACAAATATAAGTCTACTATAAAGTTCTTAAAAGATTCTGAATACTTTTTCGCCTTTTTGTTTAAACAGTATTTGTTTGTAAGGGATAGTAAAAGTAAGATTATAAAGCATAAAATTCTAAATTTAGATTTCGATTTTTAGGGTTTCGTTCATCTCACGAAACCCCATTATACTCCCGCTCCGTTGTCTGTCTGTCACAGAGCCATTCTCAAAAACTATATAAGTTACAGAGTTGAAACTTTGTGTACATAGCTGAATATCACCTATGAAGAGCTCAAAATATTAAAATTTGAAAAATTAGCATTATTTTAATAAATATAGATAAAAAACCAAAATTCTAACAGCCTTTTCCTATTAAATTTCAACATTTTTCGTTATAGCAGATGCCAAAAATTAAAAATCCACGATGAAATTCTTTCCACAATAATTAATTTTCTATCAGACGATTTCCACGTGAAAAATGAAAATGAAATAAAAAGTTTCATCAATTAAAAAAAAAAAAAAAAGATAAATATGAAATAAAATTGATTGACGTCATAGTGGTAATAAAACGGTAAATGTATAAGATTTCTCAATAATACAAGGAGTATGAGCCTGTGTATGTACACAAAGCAGATTAATATTACGTCATTAGAGAATTAAAAAGAAAATCTGACGTCCGATTGGAAGTTTAAAGAATTTTTCAGATGTTTGAGAATAATACAAAGCGAGTATCAATATGAGTAATAGAAAATAGTAAATATATGAGTTTGAGAAACATATTGAATCGTGATAAAAATCCGATTATGGAAATATTCGCATATTTTAACATTTTGAAGGTGTACAATTTGTTTAATTTTGAAGTTATTTTTTTAAATATCGCATTTAGTCCGCATGACGGATATTATTTAGACAGAATATAATAGCGGGCTGTAAAGTTTTACTTTATAAAAAACAAGAGTTTTTTTTTTTTTTTTTTTTTTTTTTTGCTAAATGAAATTTATTTGAATTTGTTAAAGAAAGGATAAAGTGTTTTGAAAGTAATATTAACCGAAACCCTTTGAGCGATCTTCGATCACACTTACCCACTTGTTTTAGATTTCGTCTTGAACCAATTACAGTATTTATAGAGGTTTTTTTTTTTTGTTTAAATAGAAAATGGTATCTAATTTAAATTAACATTATCAAATTGTTCCAGCGTTTAAGAGAAGTTTAGCGATAAAAAGCAATAATAAGTTCTATAGCTTGCGACATTTCTAATACGGAAAGCTTGATATGAATTAGGAAATACTCAATTAATGTATGTCGAAAGTTCTTAGAAAATTCTAAATAATTTTTCGCCTTGTTGTTTGGATAGAATATCTTTGTAAACGAGGAAATGCAGAATAATAAAGTATAAAATGTTGAATTTGGATTTGACAGAATCCGTATCGTTCGAATTGTTTTAGCATTTAAAAGGAATAAAGCGATAAAGGATAATAATAAGTTTTAATAGGTGGCAGTGTTTCAAATGCGAGCTGTTTGATAGGAATCAGGAAATATTCAATTAATTGTATGTTGAAAGCTCTTAGAGAATTCTGAATACTTTTTCTCCTTTTGTTTGGATAGTACTATTTGTTTGTAAGTAAGAAAATGTAAAGTTATAAAACGTCAGATTTTCAATTTGAATTTGATAGATTTCGTATAGTCTTGAACAGACTATAATATTTACAAATTATAATATTTAATTTTATAGCAAATATAATACAAATTATATTAGTATTATCATATTGTTTCAGCGTTTAAAATAAATATAGTGATAAAAAAATAATAAGTTCTGTAGCTGTCGGCATTTCTAATACGAAATGTTTGCTATGAATTAGGAAATACTATATAATAAAATATAACACCATGTAATAGTATATTACTTTTAAATGCTAAAGGTGTAAAATTAACAACTATAATATAAATTATAAAATAACTTTTATTAGTTGTTTTACATGTTTCGACTCTTCTGAGTCATTTTCAAAAACAAAATGAGAATATTCTAAAGCTGCACGGGCTTTGAAGTTATTATTTACATGTACTTTTTAAAAAATTACGCACGTTATCTATTATTATTATTATTTTTTTTTTTTACTTGAATTTTTTTTTTACTTGTTTACTTTTTTTTTTTGTTTTTGAAAATGACTCAGAAGAGTCGAAACATGTAAAACAACTAATAAAAGTTATTTTAATTTATATTATAGTTGTTAATTTTACACCTTTAGCATTTAAAAGTAATATAATAGGAAATACTATGTCGAAAGTTTTTAGAAGATTCTGAATACTGTTTCTCGCCGTTTTGTTTAAATAATATTTGTTTGGAAGCAAGAAGTGCAAAATTATAATGTATCAACTTGTGAATTTGGATTTGACAGATTCCGTATCGCATTGAACTAATTACAATATTTACAGAGATTGTTTATGGCAGATGAAGTTAGCATTATCGCATCATTTCAGCCTTAAAAAAATGAGGTGATAAAAGCTAATAATAAGTTCTGTAGCTGGCGGCATTTCTAATACGAAATGTTTGATATGAATGAGGAAATAATTAATGTATGTCGAAATTTGTCAGAGGATTCGGAATACTTCTTACATCTTTTAAAAAAATAATATTTGTTTGGAAGTAAGGAAATGCCAAATTATAACGTATCAAATTGTGTATTTGAATTTGACAGATTCCGTATCGTCTTGAACCAATTACAAAAATCATAGAGGTTGTTTATAGCAAATGAAACCCAAATTAAGTT
Source organism: Maratus michaelseni (assembly GCA_963931845.1). Lineage (NCBI taxonomy): Eukaryota > Metazoa > Arthropoda > Arachnida > Araneae > Salticidae > Maratus > Maratus michaelseni. The sequence goes on from OZ007598.1 coordinate 15,597,286, forward strand.
AGCATTGTCGCATCGTTTCGGCATTTAAAAAAATGAGGCGATAAAAGATAATAATAAGTTCTGTAGCTGGCGGCATTTCTAATACGAAATGTTTGATATGAATTAGGAAATACTCAATTAATGTATGTCGAAATTTGTCAGAGGATTCGGAATACTTTTTCACCCTTTTGTTTAAAAAGTATTTGTTTGGAAGTAAGAAAATGAAAAATTATAACGTATCCAATTGTGTTTATGAATTTGACAAATTCTATATCTCCTTGAACCAATTAAAATATTTATAGAGGTTAAATTATGACAAATGAAACCCAGATTAAAATTAGCTTTATTGCATCGTTTCATTATTTAAAAGAAATGAGGTGATAAAGGATAATAATATTTTCTAATAGGTGTCGGTATCTCTAATATGAAATGTTTTCATATGATTTAGAAAATACCCGGTAAATGTGGTTATGTCGAAAGTTTTTACAGAATTCTGAATACATTTTTGCCACTTTGTTTAAGTAATATTTGTTTCTAAGTCAGGAAGTAATATTGGTTTGTAAGTAAGGGAATACTAGTTTATAAAGAATCAAATTAAAATTTGAATTAGGTAGATTCCGTATCGTCTTGACTAATTACAATATTTATAAAGATTATTTTATAGCAAATGGAATCCTAATAAAAACTGGTGGGATGTGTCAATCCCAAAACTTTCTTCTATCACTCACAGGTTTCGCATACACTGAAACGAATCAGCACCATTTTATATCAAAGTCCAACTGAAACTCAAGTTTTATTAAATTCCGTGCATTAGTTCTCGAGATAGGACTATCGCTAAAATCGTGTAAATCCTGCAAAAGGATGCATAGCAGCGCCACCTGCTGGACGACTTTTACCAAAAACTAATCAGCACCAATTTATGTCAGATACTAACTGAATATAAAGTTTTATTAAATTCCGAGCATTAGTTCTTGAGATAGAGCTATTGCGGAAATCACGAAAAATGCTGCATAGCAGCGCCACCTGCTGGGCGATTTTTACCAATATTAATCAGCACCCATTTATATCAGGGACTAACTGAATCTAAAATTTTATTAAATTCCGAGCATTAGTTCTTGAGATAGAGCGCCCACAAAATTTTTGTCACATACAGACAGACAGAGTCACAGACAGACATTTTCTAAAAACAGTCAAATCGTGTTCAGGACCTTCTAAAACGTATAAATCCGTCGAAAACCGGAAGTCGAAAATTTTCATGAATCCAATATTTTCTTCTTGTAAAGATAGAAGAAAGTAATAGCTTTTTCGCATTGCTTCAGCAGTTGAAAGAATTGTAGTGATAAAAATAAAAGATAAGCAGTTTTGGAACTTGCGGCGTTTTTGATACAAAACGCTTAAATAGGAATTAGGAAATAATGCATTTTGAAAGTTATTGAAGAATGTTGAATATTTTTTCGACGTTTTGTTTAAATAGTATTTATTTGTAAGTAAGGAAAGGCAGAATTATAAAGTATAATTTTTACTTTCTTCTATCTTTACAAGAAGGAAGTATTGGATTCATGCAAATTTTCGACTTCCGGTTTTTGGTGGATTTATACGTTTTAGAAGTTCCTGAACACGATTTGACTGTTTTTAGAAAATGTCTGTCTGTGACAAAAATTTTGTGGGCGCTCTATCTGAAGAACTAATGCACGAAATTTAATAAAACTTTATATTCAGTTAGTCCCTAACATGAATTGGTGCTGATTAGTTTTTGGTGAAAATCTCCCAACAGGTGGAGCTGCTACGCTCCATTTTTTTAGATTTTCGCAATGGCTCTATCTCAAGAACTAATGCAGTTATTTTCATCAAACTTCAGATTCAGTTAGACCTTGACATAAATAGACGCTGATTACATTTTGGTGTATAAAACCGAACAGGTGGCGCTACTATACCACTTTTTTCATTATTTTTATGATAGCTATATATCAAGAACTGATGCACATGAATTTTATCAAACTTCAGATTCTGTTAGAGCTTGACATAAATAGATGCTGATTACGTTTTAGTGTAAATAGCCTAACAGGTGGCTATGCTACTATTTTCATTATCATCACGATAACTGTATCTCAAGAACTAATGCACGGATTTTCATCAACTTTCAGATTCAGTTAGACGTTGTCATAAGTTATTGTTGATTAGGTTTTGGTCTAAATCTCCCAACAGGTAGCGTTGCTATGCTGCATTTTGGCAGGATTTACACAATTTTAGCAATAGTCTTATCTCAAGAACTAATGCACGGAATTTAATAAAACTTTAGATTCAGTTAGACTTTCATATAAATTGGTTGCTGATTCTTTTTACTGTATGTTAAACCTGTGTGAGATAGAAGAAAGTTTTGGGATTGGTACATCCGACTAGTTTTAATTTGACTTTACTGACTCTGTATCGTTATGAACTGAATAAGAAAAATTATGGACGTTGTTTTATAGCCAATGAATGACATTCAGATTAAATTAGCATTATCGCATAGTTTCAATGTTGAAAATAAATGTGGTGATAAAAGCTAATAGATAGTTCTATTGCCTGGCGACGTTTCTAAGACTAAACGTTTTGATATGAATTTTGAAACTCTCCACAAATGTATGTCCAACAATCTTAGATAATGCTGAATGCTTTCTCGACTTTTTGTTTAAATAATATTTGTTTGTAAGGTAATTCAAGATTATAAAGCATAAAGGTGCTGAATTTGTATTTAACAAATTCTCTATCTTGAACCAATTACAATATTTATAGAAGTTTTCTTTTTAATAGCAATTGACATTCAAATTAAATTAGCATTATCACTTTGTTTCGCCGTTTGAAAAAAAGTTAAAATCTAATAATAAGTTCTATATCTGGCGGTATTTCTAATACGATATGTTTCGGTATGAATTAGGAAGTATTTGATTAATCTATGTCAGAAGTTTTTAAAGATTCTCTGCATATTTTTTGGCTCTTTTGTTTGAATAGTAAATGTCAGGATGTGCGTTTTAAGTTGTGTTATACGTTATCAAGTTTAATAAAATTTTAGCATATTTGTGGTAAATACAAATTCGACTTTCTACCTTTCTAAAAATTTTTTTTTGTCTACAGCCGATTGAAAACTTTTTTGAAACTGATTTAAGCAAATGTTTTTATGCACAAATAATTATTTGTAATATACTACAGGATGTCCTTAAACTCATGGGCCGAACTGTAAGGGGTGGGGCCAGAACACGACTAGACAAGCTCTAAACACCATACAATGCATAGTCGTAACACAAGCAGTGAAGCACTACAGGGCGCTTTCTCATTGTGAAGAGAACCCTGTTTACTAATGATAGTAAAGTAGCGAGTTCGAATGCGCATCAGGTAAATATACGGGCACATATTTTCACATTAAAATCAGGTAAGAAAAATTTGCTTACCTTCATTTTCAGTATTCGGTCCGAGCCACTTTTTGTTAATCCAGGTTTTGTGTAGAGGTGTTTGCATAATTTTATTAAAATCGAAGAGTGTAGTAATCCATGTTTGGGGATGTATCCATGAAACGATGATTTCTAACACTTCTTATTATTATCGTATATTTGTGAATTAGGTTTAGCTAAGTGCTGAAAAGTAATATTAGTAAGTTAAATAATAATCTCGAACTGTGTCCATTTTAAAAGTTTAATTAAGTATATAAAAGATGGGTTACATTTTACAATTATTAATAATGTGAAGGTACTTTTAACTATTAGGAAAATACATTTTTGAATCTTTAACGCGTTAGAACATAAATCCGAAAGAATAAAATGAAAAAGATTTTTTTAGAGTTCTTTAGCTGACGTCACTTTTAAGGCCTACGATTGGAGAAAAAATACGTAATGTTTATTGCATCACATAGTATCATCAAGGTCACTCCGTCACTTCTCTGACGTGATAGTAAAAATCTTCGGTTGCACATGAAATTTCACTTCCTGGTTGAAAATCGGGACCTGTTCATTAATAAAGCTATTCAGATCAATTTGCAGAGATTACTTTCGGATTAATTTCCAACAACTATGTAATTAGAACTTGTAGAGCATTCACAACCGCAGAACCATGTATGAAATGCATGTCCGACTTTTCCTGATTGGTAAAACAAGCCATCCTTTTTCAAATCCTTGGTACGGATGACGAGGTGTGTGATAAACCAGGGCGTTGTGTGTTTGATGACAGCGCCATCTAGCATTTTGCCGCTTGCGATACGCCCTTGCATTGATGGCGAAAATATCTTGTTTAGATGTGTTCTATCACCCCTTAAAGTTCTGCCCATGAGTAGCGCTTCACCCCCAACTTCTGTGAAAGAAATTTGGTTCAATTTAAGATACAGCCCCTCTACCCACTCTCCTGAGCTACTTACTTTGCAATTCCTTTATTTCTTCTTCTAATTTTTGTTAGGTATTGTGTAGGTTCTCTGGTTCTCTAAGTTCTCCATGGATTCTCTTTTAGGTTCTTCATGGATCTCTCCACAGTCAGAAAGTGCATTGTAGAGCTTCACTGTTTGAGCTACGACCATGCATTGTATGATGTTTTGAGCTTGTCTAGGCTTGTTCAATCACCCCTTAAAATTTGGCCCACGAGTTCAGGGACGCCCTGTATAGTAGTTTTCATTTTAGTTTGTAAGGACTTTGAAATCAATATATAAAAATATGAAAAGATTAAAAAATATTAAAAATAGGCTTAAAAATTTTAAAATGACATTTTCTTATTTTTTAAGATTTTTAATGTATTGGAATTTTTACAACTTAAAATGAAAACTATTTGAATATTGATTTTTTAATTCAATTAAGAAAAATATGCTTTTATTATTCTTGTAGCAATTTCTTTTGAATATGTTAAGAAAACATATTTGAGTAAGACTTTTCTTTTCGAACAATCCGAATGCATTTGTTGAATATTTAATGAAATTTCGAGAAACAAACATGTTTATCCACATTCCCTTAAGCTAATTACACTCCTATTAGAGATTGCTTTGTAGCAAATGGAGCTCAAAATAAATTAGCATTATCGCATATTTTCAGCAGTATAAACGTTCGGTATGGAAAGCTAAAAAGACAATTTTAATTTGATGGCATTTTTAACGAGGCATTTTGGTATGTTTTGAAGAATATTCCATTAATGAATATCGATAATTGTTATTGAAAGCTGAATATTCTTTCGTTCTTTTATTCGAAATGTATCGTTTTATATAAAGCTAATTTGTGAGACTGTAAAGCATCACGTTCAGAACAATGTTTTTTGTAAAGAACAGGAAATACGGTGAACGTCAAAATAGTTACCACCCATTTTATACATTAAATGATAATATATAGATTTATAAATATGTTGTTGACAATAGTAAATATATTATGCTGTCCTTTAACACCCCCCCCACCCCTCACCCCTCTTCTCCCAATTTTATCTATATAAAGTCAAATACAGAGTGCAAAAAAATTAAACACTGCTGAATTTTTAAAGCTTGTTCTGACTAAATGTTAATGTTGAGCATTTTTCATTTTATCACTTTATTACAAAGTGGCAGCCAATTAAGCGAGAATTAAACATAAACACCACTTTACCAAAAAGTAAACCATTTTACGCGAAAAAAAACCCACTTTACCAAAAAATAAACCATGTTACCCGAAAAAAAAAAACCACACATGACATAAATACCTGAAAAGGAAGAATTTTATTATATATTAATGGTTTAACATATATTCTGTAGGCCATTTTAAAATTCTATAATAACAAGAAAATCTGTAAAAATGAAATTCATGTTTTCCCAGAATTCTGAAATTGTAAGTTTCAATTATTTTAAAACTAAAAAAGCACTCCTTAGGTATTTTTTTTTTAAACTATTTTTATTATTCTAAGTGGTGCATCATAAAAACAGGACGATACAAAAAAAAAAAAAAAAAAAAAAAAAAAAAAAAAGACTTAGGTGAATGAAATATTTGATGAAGTACTAAGGAGGGTTTTTCTAAGAAACATTTCACTCTGGTTTTTTTAGAGGACAGCACAATATTGACAGTACATATATTGTTGACTATTAGTATAAAGTAAAAATACAGAACTAAGTAGTTGTTCAACAAGAATCAAATTCCTTATAAACCAAGGCCAAAACTATGAATTTTATTTCACCCAGGGCAATAATAGATTTTAGCGTTACCCCCCCCCCCTTTCCAAAATAAATTCATAAAGTGAATAGTTTTTATTAAATATTAAATTTACTTTTGGTGTTTTACTGATAAGGTATATCACAAGTCGGTAATATCAAGATATCTTAAAATATCTATTTTTAAACTTAATTTTACACTCAATGGTGAAATATTTTAATATTTTGTTGAGATGGTTATATAACTAATATATGAATATAATGATTATAAAATTATATTTTAATACATTCTAAAAGAATATATAATATATTATTAAAAATAAAATTAAGTTAACGTGACAACTTATTTAAATAATTAAACAAGAGTGAAAAGTCATACGTCAACCATAGATTACGAAACACGTTTCAACACATTCAGAATGCTGTAATCAAACCTCACCGTTTAATATTTAAAAATTATATCTAAGGAAAACTCGTAACACATTTAAAAGACCAATTTCAGGAATTATAATCAATAATAAAAAAATATCCACAGTTTTTGTGCAGCCCTGTATATGATATAGAGATTTATATAAATAGTATGCTAAAAGTTACTTCATTTAGGAAACTTATAGCACAATTGAAAATTCATATTAAGCAATTTCCGTCAATAAACGGAAATGTACTCCAGATAGTTTGCCCAGCCCTGTATATGATCAATAAAATTTATACACACAAATTAATGTGCGAAAAATAGTTGAACTTAAAAACGTGTATCACAACTGAAAACGCGCTTTCAGCAATTACCGTAATTTCCGGTCTATATATAATCCACGGATCAAGCAATTCTGTTTCAACCCAGAAATTTTATTTTATAAAATGTAACATTCCAGATCGTTGTGAATATTTGAGTTTAATTATTGTATAAATTTTCTGGGTTGAAACAGAATTGTTTGATCCGCGGATTATAGGTCGGAAATTACAGTATTTTTTATAGGAAGCACTGTGGCCAAATCCTTTGGTGTGTCCTGTAAATGAATTATAAATTCTATGCACATCTTATTGTATACTAAGCGTCTTGTAGTGCACCGCAGTGATGGATATTAATTACAATATGTTTGAAATAGGGTAACATCATTAAAATACACGGTAGACGATTTTTCCTCATAGACCATAATGTAACGATATTCTTTTGAGTGCCCCTGCGAACTATCTATAAATGCAACACATTTTATTTTCAACAGCGAACATGCCTTGGTAAACCTACACAACCGAATGGTTTGAAATTTAATATATATAATCGTTTCAGAATTTTTTCCAGTAATTTCAAATTGTATGAAAATCGAATCAAAACTTAAAAAGTTATTAATAAAAGTTGTCTTTATTCTATTAAAACCTATCATACTTAATCTGTATAGTAAAAGCTCAAGTCATGTGACTGAGGAAAACAAATACGGTAAAACCATAGCTTTTTCCATATGCCAAGCGACCATTTTTATTAAAAAATATTTTTTTCGAATAAAATTGCACAAAAGTTACATTTTTAGAAAGATTGTTCAAAAAAATTGTTTGTTTGAGAGAGAGGTTACATTAAAAAATGTATAGATTCTGAGATAACGTCAGTGGAAATTAGGTTAACAGCCGAATATCTCAATCCATTAAAGTAAATAAACAAAAGATTCATTCATCGTGAGTCATAGAAATATTAAACCATGGAGGTAATCAATCGAAAACAAGATCTCCATGGTGATTTTATTAATAGCATTTATCAATTACATAGCAATATGACTATATTACAGACGGACAGACAACCGAGCAAACCGAATTCATGAACACTTTTCAACTATGTTAGAACATGTTAGACAAGTAGTTATAAAACTGTTAAATATAAATACAGTGCTTATATATAATAATGAATGTTACTCTCCCATAAATTAGATAGAAATTATTTGTAAACTGATGTTTTATTAACCCGAAAAACATTTATTTCGGTTCATCTCCTTCTTACCAATTTCTTTTCATGTGTTACGAAAATATAGTTCTATAAGACATCTTTTTTTCGAATAACATTTATGAAGAATATTTAATGAAATCATGAGAAACAAGCATGTTTATCCTTATTTTCTTAAACTAATTACCGTCTTATGCTGATTATTTTGTAGCAAGTGGGATCCATATTAAATTAGCATTATCATATTATTTCATCATAAAAAAAGTGTGGTGATAAGAGATGACAAGGAATTCATCAGTTGCCTTGTTTTGATATGATTAGTCTAATACTGGATAAATTAGCGTTGGTACTCAAGTTCTTACTCAATGTTTGAGTTATTCGATAATACGATGCTCTGCAGGAGATTATCTTATTACAGTAATGCAGTGATAATTATATGGACAAATAAAATATACAAGTTGCGTACACTCCTTAGAATTTCAAGGGAATATGGCACCACTATTTCAAATTAGAAATTTTCTATTTAATAATTAAATCGCAGAACCTGTGATAACTTTCTTTCATCGCGCAATTTGTAATATTATCCTGCGATTAAAAACTGCGATAAAATCTATTCAAAAAGTGTGGTAGAGCTGTACGTACCCTAAATATTAGATCTTAAAGAGCTAGATCTACAGATTTGTAAATATATTAGTAAATTTGCCGATCAGAAGCCTCAACGTCAGCTCTGAAAGTCATTGTTTTTTAATCTCACTTTTCATATTATTTAGCATCTTACAATCCGCAATTTAATTTTTTTTATATTGCATACATATTTATAAGCATATAAAATACTTCAGAGGTTTCGGAAATTAGAAGCGTTAAATTACACAAGGTTTATGCAATGATATTCTGAAATTCTTATGAAATTCATATTCATGTAACGTTTTAGATATAAAAAAAATAAATAAACTTGTATTAAAATAAATTCTTCATGTATGTCAATAGAATACAAAAATAATTTATTTTGATAATAAAATATTGCAGAAAAATTGTGCGAGTTACTTAAATTTTATTATTTTGATATTCTTTGAAATAGGGTTGCTAAGCAACTAATAAATTAAAGAGCAAAGTAAAAAGAAATACATTTTAAAATTTGTGAAAAATAGGAAAATAAAAAGTTTTAGATTTCCCGAACAGTTGCAAAATTTTGTTCAATAATTTAAACAATTAAATTCTAAATTCTAATGAATGTATCAGCAAATTTTCAAAGCTAATGGATATATTTAAAACCTCCATATCGAAAATTTCGCATTAATAATTTTACATTCAAATCCATTATTCAAATATGCGAGTTACATTTCAGTTAAAAATGAAATTTGAAAATCATCTGCATTTCCCATAGGAAAGCATTATGACGGTTGAAGAAATGTTCTATATTTTTCGAACGAATGAACCAAATGTAACCAAAATCTATACAGCTAATGCCGGGTACCTCGCCAACATACCCTATAAAAATCAACCTAATAGGACGATTTTTACGGAAGTTTTCCCGGAACAGACAGACAGACGGAAACCAAAAATTTTTCGCGTCCCCACAGTGAGCCTCAATTGACGTTTCGGCAACTAAATAGGATGCAAAAATATATTTCAGTTTGAAAACACATAACACAGTCGAAAATTCCCCTTCACCAATTTCCGTCACTAAGCGAAAATGTACTCGAATTATTTTGTGCAGCCCTGTATATGATCTATAGAATTTATACACACCAAATAATACGCGAAATATTAGTTAAATTAAAAAACGCACACCGCAATTGAAAAATCTCTGCCAGCAATTATAGCTCATAGACAGTACTGTAACCTAATTCTTTTGTGCGTCCCTGTAAATGAATGATAAATGCTATCCACACCCTATTCTATAGTGAGCATCTTGTAGTGCACCTTAGTGATGTATATCAATTTCAATATGTTTGAAATAGTGTAATATCATTAAAATACACTGCAATTGGTTTTCCCCTATAGACCATAATGCAAGGATATTGTTTTGAGTGCCCCTGTAAACGATCTGTAAATACTACACATTTTATTTTAAATACCGAACATGCCTTGGTAAACCTTAATAACATATGTCAATTGCATGGAAATCCGACTACACCCAGAAAAACGTTTTGTTGAATCAACAAAAATTTGGCTGACCGAATAATTTTTTTTTTTAAATATGCGTCAATGGAAATTTTTGTTTGAATCAACAAAAAAAATATTGTTGATTTTTTTTTGCAATTCCAAAAAAAAAATTTGTATCGTCAGCAAAAAAATGTTTTGTTAATTCAAGTAAAATGATTCAATTTTACTTGAATTAACAAAATTCTTTTTGTTACATAGATATATGCTATGTGTTATTTTAACAATCTATTTTCTTTTTTCAACAAAATATATTTTGTTTGTTTAAATAATAAAATATGTTGCGAACTTGTTTTGTTTGTACTACACAAACTTTTGTTAAATGAACCAATCTGAAAACGCAATTTTAACTATTTTTAATTCATTTTCAGCAGTGAATTACGCTTGTAAACCTTGAACAATAACAAGTGAATTTTATCCTGCTTTTTTCCAATCGCAAACCAAGAGAGTGAAAATTGCCCAAGCCGGTAGTCGACCCCGGGTCCTCAGAATAGCGCTCTGAAACTCTACCACTGAGCTAAAAGAAACGATATCTGAGCTCGGCATTTCTCACTTTTATGTATGTCGGAACGGCTGCAACCGCAGCACAAAATGGAAATGTCATCAGGAGCACGCAAATTTCTGTGGCAAACATAAGACGACAATACAAAGCCCCCCCCCCCCCCCCCCCGCAAAGAAAAAAATAAAAATAAAAATTATAGTTACTTTAAAATCTCGAAAAAAAAAAAAAAACAATATCTAAACGAGATTTAAGTATAATATGAACGTTTATTATAAAAAAAGAGATTTGTTTTACTTTGCGTCATTTTAATTAAAAAAATATTTAATAGTGTATTTAAAATAAATGCACAAAAGTTTACGAAGCAGTTATTTTTAAACGATGCTATTCTGTTACATATTTTTTAAATAAAATGCAGGGCTAGATTAACAGAATCAAATCAATTCCTTCGCTGATAGCTTATTTGTAAATAAAGATTTTTATTGCACATTTTAGGAATGAGTGCATTTACGCTTTAAGTTACTTTAATAAGTGTTAAATTCCTTTTAATTTTAGATCTTCTAAATTTTCTCAATGCCTTTAATGAAGAGATGATGCCAGTGTAAAACATTCAAGAAATCATCTTTTTTTAAACCTTAAAACATTCTATCCTTATTTTCAGCATACGGCAACACATACTTAATTTTAATTCATTTTCAGCAGTGAATTACGCCTGCAAAAAGCAGGATAAAAATTCAATGGTTATTATTCAAAGATTACAGGCGTAATTCACTGCTGAAAATGAGATAGAGCTATTGCAGAAATCACGAAAAATGCAACATAGCAGCGCCACCTTTTGCGCGATTTACACCAAAAACTAATCAGCAACAATTTATATCAGGAAGTAACTGAATATAAAGTTTTATTAAATTTCGTGCATTAGTTCTTGAGATAGAGCGCCCACAAAAGTTTTGTCACATACAGACAGATAGAGTCAGTGACAGTCATTTTCTAAAAACAGCCAAATCGTGTTCAGGACCTTCTAAAATCCGTCGGAAACCGGAAGTCGAAAATTTTAGAAAGTAATTAATGGGACAGGGGGATTTTTAAAACTACCTTGGTCCGTCCCAATGAAAAAAGTTTTTATTATCCAAAAAATATGTTAATCCTTTAATTATATAGCTTATATAAGTCAAATAAATCGAGTTATGTTTGAGAGTTATGGCTACTATACAACAATTTAAAATTTGCAAAAACAACAAAAATTTGCTGGAATTACAAAATTATTGTAAAATTAAAAAAACAAATTTTGTTAATTCTAGTAAAATTGATGAAATTTTGTTAAAATTTTGTAAGAGTGTTAACAATATTTTTTTGTCCACGCAGCAAAACCAATTTTTTTACTTCAACTAAAAATTTTGCTAAAACAACCAAAATGTACTCAAAAAAAAATATTTTGTAGTTTAAATCAATTCCTTTTTCTGGGTGTATAATTACGCCAGTTACAGTATTGACAAACGGACAGACAGTCGGACTGACGACCGTACAAACCGAATTCATGAACACTTTTCAACTGTGTTAGAACATGTTAAACAAGTAGTTATAAAAATGTTAAATATAAATACAATGTTTATATATAATAATGAATGTTGCTCTCCCATAAATTAGACAGAAATTATTTGTATATTAATGTTTTGTTAATCCGAAGAACATTTATTTTTGTTCATCTCCTTCTTAGCAACTTCTTGCGATGTGTTACGAAAACATAGTTTTATAAGACATTTTTTTTCGAATAACATGAATGGAGAATATTTAATGAAATCATGCGAAACAAACATGGCTAGTTCTTATTTTCTTAAACTAATTACCATCTTATGTTGATTATTTCATAGCAAGTTTGATCCAAATTAATTTAGCATTATCATATTATTTCATCATAAAAAAAAGTGTGGTGATAAGAGATGACAAGTATTTCATTAGTTGTCTTGTTTTGATATGATTAGGCTAATACTGGATAAATTAGCGTTGATAGTTAATTCTTACTGAATGTTTGAGTGCTTCGATAATAGGATGCTCTGCAGTAGATTATGTTATAACAGTAATACAATAATAATTATAGGTAAAAATAAAATATACATGTTGCGTGCTTTAGACTTTCTAAGGATTATGCAGTCAGAAAAAAGTTTTGTTGAATCAACAAAAATTTGGTTGACGCAACAAAACTTTTCGTTTAAATATTGGTCAATGTAAATTTTGTTTGAATCAACAAAAAATATTGTTGCTTTTTTTGCAATTCCAACAGAAAATTTTGTATTGTCAGCAAAAAAAGTTTTGTTAATTCAAGTAAAATGGTTCAATTTTACTTGAATTAACAAAATTCTTTTGTTGAAATTTCAATTGTTTTGTGTAATTTTAAGAATTTTCTTTGTTTTAACAACAAAAGGTTTTTGTTAAAGAAACAATAAACCAGTCTAATATGTAATTTTACTATTTTTTAATTCATTTTCAGCAGTGAATTACGTTTGTAATCCTTGAATAAAAATATGTGTATTTTTATTCTGCTTTTTTTCAAGCATAAAAACGACAGAGTGAAAAATGCCCCAAGCAGGGAATCGCACCCGGTTCCTCAAAACAGCTCCCTGAGGCTCTACCTCTGAGCTATAAGAAACGATATACCAACTCGACATTTCTCCCTCTTATATATGCTCGACCGACTGTAACCGCAGCACAAGATGGAAAAGTCTTCAGGAGCAAACAAATTTCTGCGGCAAACATGAGACGACAATACAAAGCCCAGCATACGGCAACACATAGTTAATTTTTATTCATTTTCAGCAGTGAATTACGCATGCAAAAAGCAGGATAGAAATTCACTGGTTATTATTCAAAGATTACAGGCGTAATTCACTGCCTAAAATGAGATAGAGCTATTGCAGAAATCGCGAAAAATGCAACATAGCAGCGCCACTTGCTGTGAGATTTACATCAAAAACTAATCAGCAACAATTTATATCAGAAAGTGACAGAATATAAAGTTTTATTAAATTTCGTGCATTAGTTCTTGAGATAGAGCGTCTACAAAATTTTTGTCACATACAGACAGACCGAGTCATAAACAGTAATTTTCTAAAAACAGTCAAATCGTGGTCAGAACCTTCTAAAATCCATCGGAAACCGGAAATCGGAAATTTTCATTAATCCAGTACTTTCTTCTTGTAAAGATAGAAGAAAGTATAAAATGAGAGAGGGGGATTTTTAAAACTACCTTTTTCCGTCCCAATTAAAAAAAGTTTTAATTATCCAAAAATTATGTTAATCTTTTAATTATATAGCTATATAAGTCAAGGAAACCAAGTTACGTGAGAGAGTTAGGGCTACTACACAACAATTTAGATTTTGCTGGAATTACAAATTTAAATTACAAAATAATTGTAAAAAAAAAAACAGATTTTGTTAATTCAAGTTAAATTGATGGAATTTTATTAAAATTTTGCAGGAGTGTTAACAATATTTTTTTGTCAAAGCACCAAAACCAATTTTTTATTTCAACTAAAAATTTTGCTTAAAACAACCAAAATGTACTCAACAAAACATGTTTTGTAGTTTTGATTAATTCCTTTTTCTGGGTGTGGCACCACTATTTCAAATTAGAAAATTTCTGTTTAATATTTAAATCGCAGAATCTCTGATCGCTTTATTTCATCGCGAAATTTGTAATATAATTCTGCGATTAAATAATCCAAAAACGTCAATTCAAAAAGTATGGTAGAACTGGACGCACCCTGACCATTGTATGTTAAAGATATAGATCTATAGATTTGTACATATACTACATAGTATGCAAAAATATAGTTCAGTTAGAAAACGAATAATACAGTTGAAAATTCCCTTTCACCAATTTCCGCCAATAAGCGAAAATGTACTCGAATTCTTTTATGCAACCCTGTGTATGATCTATAGAATTTATACACATCAAGTAATACGCGAAAGATTAATTACATTTAAAAACGCATACCACAGTTGAAAAATCTCTGCCAGCAATTATTGCTCATAGACAGTACTTTAACCGAATTCTTTTGTGTGTCCCTGTAAATGAATGATAAACGCTGTGCACACCCTATGCACACCCTATGCACACCCTATGCTATAGCAAGCATCTTGTAGTGCACCGCAGTGATGTATATCAATTGCAATATGTTTGAAATAGCGCAACATCATTAAAATACACTGCAAAGGTTTTCCCCAATAGACCATAATGTAATGATATTCTTTCGAGTGCCCCTGTAAGCGATCTATAAATGTGAAACATTTTATTTTCAATACCGAACATGCCTTGGTGAACATTAACAACATATATCAATTACATGGTAATCCGACTGTATTTACGTGAGTTTAGAGCATTGGCAAACGGACAGCCACACGGACAGACAGTCGGACTGATGGTTGGACAAACCGAATTCATGAACACTTTTCAACTATCTTGGAACTTTTTAAACATGTAGTTATAAAAATGCTAAATATAAATACAGTGTTTATATATAATAATGAATGTTACTCTCCCATAAATTAGATAGAAATTATTTGTATATTAATGTTTATTAATCCGAAAAACATTTATTTCGGTTCATCTCTTTCTTACCAATTTCTTGTCATGTGTTACGAAAACGTAGTTTTATAAGATACTTTTTTTCGAATAACATGAATGAACATTATTTAATGAAATCATGAGAAACAGGCATGTTTGTCCCTATTTTCTTAAACTAATTACCATCTTTTACTGATTATTACGGAGCAAGTAGGACCTAAATTAAATTAGCATCATCATATTATTTCATCATAAAAAAAGTGTGGTGATAAGAGATGACAAGGAATTCATTCATCAGTTGCCTCGTTTTGATATGATTAGGCTAATACTGGATAAATTAGCGTTGGTAGTTAAATTCTTACTGAATGTTTGAGTTATTCGATAATACGATGCTCTGCTGGAGATTATGTTATGACAGTAATGCAATGATAATTATAGGGAAAAATAATAATGATACGTGCAATAATTATAGAGAAAAATAATAATAATGGTAATACGCGCGTTAGTTCTTGCGCTATAAAATTAATGTAATGTACAGGCAAACAGACATCGGCTGAGAAATTGTCATAACGTATCCCAAATCATGTAAACCCATTAAAAAATGGAAAGTAAAAAATGACCGAGAATCGAATATTTTCTTATGAACTGTCTGACCCGCCCGGTGTTGCTCGGTTCCGGGATAATAACTTTAAATATATTCCAAAACAGCGTTGAATCTAGACATTTTTCGCTGCGAGGGATTAAATTTTGTGTGATGTTAACGCTGGCGAACTGGCAAAAATTGTTCATTAGGGTTTTTAATTAACATCTCGGTTAATTACACTAGTCAACAGCCATTTTGTATCTGATTTGTAATAAACATTTTTTTTAAATACGAGGGTGGGCTGATAAGTGGGAGGCCTGACTCAGAGATGGAAAAAGTATTACCAAATGACAATGATGTTTGTAAAGTATGATCCTTTAGATCACAAAGCTGCCGAGTTTCAGACGCGTGAGTTTATTGGTTATTGCTCGTCGGTAAAGTAGAGTAAACAAGTTTTGACATTTTCTAAAAACGGAAAAAATTGAAGATCGAGCTATCATAAAATACTTTATTAAAAAAAGTTTCGATCCCCACGGACATACAAAAAGAGTTACATTCCACCTTAAAAGATTCTTGTCTTTCGTATTCGACGATAGAAAAGTGGCCTGCTGAATTTAAACATGGTAGGAAATCAATTCACGATGATAAACCGCTACGACCAACGAAATCGTCTAAAAAATTCACAATGCCTGCCGTGTTGAATGATCGCCGATTGAGATACGCGAACTTCTTGACATTGCAAATATCTCGATAGACAGTGTTCACTACATTTTACACGATGTTTTGGGTATGAAAAAGCTTTCCGCTCGATGCGTTCCGCGTTTGTTGAACGTCGACCAAAAACGCCAAAGAATGAACATTTCTCAAGGGTCATCAGAAATGTTTTGTGTTGCAAGTTGAAAAAGAAAATGAAATAGTGTCAAAAATCTTGTATTTTCTTTGTCAGGCCGAGAACTTTTCGAACCATCCTCGCACCAGGGCTACACTAAATAATTCGCACACAAGAGTGTGTCTTAAATGTATTAAGTTGCAAGGGGACTACATTGAAAAATAATATGAAATTTTGTCAAAAATCTTGTGCTTGCACTGTCAGGCTGAGAATTTAACAGCCCACTCTCGTATTTTTGCATGTAGAATCCGAATGTGCTACCAGAAATGTTCTATCACGCAAGGTTTTACAAAATTTATAATGTAAATTTTACATACATGGTAAAATACGTGGAGAAATGTAAATTATAATTTACATTTTGTGGTCAAATAATGAGGAAATGAATGACTATGTAGGTTAAAATCTTTATTTGGATGCATTCTGACATCAAGAAAGACATCATCCTATTTTGAAATATGACATTGTTAATACCTGGTATTTCACGAAGGGCCCCTAACTTTCAAAATAAATAACTCGGAAACGGTGATAGATAGAAGCTTGAAAGCAGTGGTGTGTTTGTTAAAATTCTCGTAAGAATCTGATATAGAAACCTCAAAATTTTTGTTACAAACAGCGTCGATAGATAGTGCTGAAGGCGGCATGACGGGTCACTCCAAGAACGAACAGTAGTCGAAGATTTCGCCGTTGAAACGTGATCGCTATTAGCGTATAGTGAAATAAATTCTGGATGTGACACTGAAGGACATTGTTTACCTCAACAATCCTTTAACACTAAGCTGGAGGGCTATTTGTCAATCTTGTGTGTTGATTTCGAGGCTAACGAAAAAGAAAGGCTACAGCGCTGCTTTACGCTTATCTCTTTTTACAGACCGCCGGAGTCACGTGATGCTCGAATGCACCAATGAAGGTGTACGAAAAGAGCATCACGTCACTCTAGCGGTCTGCGAGGCTAACGAAAAATACAGGCTACCGCGGTGCATTCCACTTATCTTTTTTTACAGACCGCTAGAATGACGTAATGCTCTTTTCGCACACCTGCATTGGTACATTCGAGCATCACGTGACTCCCGCGGTTTGTGAAAAAAGATACGCGTAAAGCACCGCGGTAGCCTTTCTTTTTCGTTAGCCTCGTGCGGTCTGTAAAAAAAGATAAGTGGAATGCACAGCGGTAGCCTGTCTTTTTCGTTGGCCTCGGTTGATTTACAGTGACATACTACAGAGAGTCACTGGCAATTTCATTCTTCGTTTGCGACATGTGTGTTGTGTGAAAGGTACATATTTTGAATCGCTTTTGATGTTATGTATCCTTTGATGTTATGTATTTTGATGTTATGTATGTGCCTATGTATCGTCATGCTGCCTGCATCGCCATCTATCAGCGCAATTTGCTACTAAAATTTTGAGGTTTCTGTAGATTTTTACGGGTTTTTTAATAACCATACCACTGGTTTCATGCTCCTATCTATCACCGTTTCCGAGTTATTTATTTTCAAAGTTAGGGGGTCCTTCGTGAAACACCCGGTATTAACATTATAGGTTATTGTGAAACAGTTTCGTGCTCGTATTAGTTCGAAGTTTTATTTTTTTATAATCAAGAAAACATTTTTACTGATAAATATTATGTTTTCTTTGTATTTCAAACGGTCAATTTTTGTCAAATATGTCAGTATTTCAAACGGTCAGTTTTTGTTGACTTTACATAAATCCAGTATATCTAATAAATGTGACGTGATAGAGAGAATCTTTCACCGGAATTCACCGAATTCAGCAACCTAAAATTAGTTAAATACAAACCTTTAAAAGTTAGATACGGGAAAATGTTAAATTTGTTGACCAGTGTTATGAAAAAATGAAAAATCTGCGTATCAGATGCTTTTGGACTGGTCTTTTAGGTAGATTTTGTAAGAAATACCACTTATTACATTCTCCCCTGTGTTGGAATTTCTGAAAATTTTTTTGCAGATCTACACCGATCATGACTCCTAGCACCCAAAACCACCCTCAGTTCAAAACTTTCTCTAACTCTATCTATCTATCTATCTATCTATCTATATCACTTTTGTATGGACGCGTTAACTTCCAAATTCTGCACAAATTTCTTCCAAACTGATACATAAAATCAAGGGGCATAAAATCTCGGTCAAGTTCGTTAATGGGCAAAATCGAACCAAGGGGGGAATGGGGGTATTTTAGTGAAAACAGAAAAAAACCCATAACTTCTTAATTATGATACATATCGAATCTGTTTAAACTTATTATTACTTCAAGGAAATGGGCCGAAAATTTATATATGACAGATTTTTCATATTATTAAAAATGGTCTCCGGGGGGAGGGGAGGGAGGGAGGGGTTTAAGGAAAAAAAAACATAACTTCGTGAATTCACAAGATATCCAATCTGCTTAAATTTATTATTATAAAGCGTTTTAATATTATCTACAACTTTTATATTGACAAGTTTTTTTAATAAGACCAACTCTTACAAAAAAAAATCCTTGCCGGTTCCTCCTACAAACACAGGTAGATTTCAAAGTGGGTGGTCCCAACTGCCGCATTGTGGCAAAAGATAATTTCTTCTGCAATTCCCAATAAACAGGCACCCTGAGGTCTGCATCTTCGAAATCTACCTGTGCCTGCAGGCCGAGTCGTCAGAGATTTTTTCTACCTTATTTTAATTTCCAGATCTTTACGTGCGATAGATTTCTCTAGATCGCTAACAAAGACATATGCACACACACAGAGGGAGAGAGACAGAATGACAGGTACACAGACAAAAACATTGTTTCATTACTATGGATATAAAATAATGTAAAAATATATCCCAAATAATAATAATAATAATAATAAAAAGAAGAAGAAAGAAAAAGGTTTTAAAGTTTTATGTAGTAAAACTTAAGTAGAAAAAAAATGACATAATGTCATAAATAGTTTGCATTTTTCTTTTGATTACGTTATTCTCAAGAGTTTCAATAATCTTTTATCGAAAAGAAAAAAAAATCGATTTAAAAAAAACATTTTAAAGTAGCGTTGCCGCCTTAAGCTAACAAACATGTTTTTATTTCCTAAACCTTCCATATTTATCTCGCATGTGAAGAGGGAGGTTTCTTTTCCTATGATTTTTTTCTTCGAATAACCTCAAAGCATCTCATGAGTATTTAATGACGTTGTGATAAATAAAATTGTTTATCTGTTATTATGTAAACTAGTTACACTCTTATACTGTTTTTATTTTCTTATAATACGTTGAATAAAAACTTCTTTCTCGTTTCGACTAACTTATACAAATATTACTATAACAAAAAGATTTTCTTTGCTATTAATAGGTTTTCTTAAATTAGAAAATGAATTAGATTTCTTGAAAATTTCAATTTAATCAGTAGAAAATTGTAAAAGTATGTACTAAATAATAAACAATTAAAAATTAATACTAATTAATACTAATTAATTTATTTAATTAAAATGATTTAATGTTATATATAATGATACAACACAGACGGTAGTAAAAGTGAAAATAACCAATCAGGCACTGATATTTTTATCAAGACCCCAGATGGTGAACAAAAGATGAGCATTAGAAGTCCAGACTTTTGCTCTGTCTTTAGAAGTGAACTTATTGCCATTGAAGTAGGGCTAAAGGCCATTCTGGCAGATAAGCGCTTTGGTGAAGTATGGATTCTATAGGACAGTAGGATCCAACATCTAAAAGACTGGAGTGATGCGCGTGATTTCCATTCTAAATATGCTGAAACGGATTTCCTTGACTCGAGTAATACATCTGCAGTGGATACCCTCACATGTGGACATTCAAGGAAATGAGGCTGCAGATAAACTTGCAAAGAGCCGTTCAGAGGCCCCGCCCCTTGCCCCTGTCTGGACTTTCAATGAAATCTCATCAATTATGAAAATATGGAACAATGTTAAGTGGCAGGTACCTCCAACAAACGTATGGTACACAAGATCGAGTCCAGACGGATCCTTGGGCCTCACTTGCGACCGAAAATCTCAGACAACCTTAACCAGATTTGCTAGTGGTCATTTGAGTGGACTTGCTTTTTATGGTGGACAAAAAGTTTACCCGGTTTGCAATAAGTGTGCTTCTGGGAATTCTTCTACTGACCACATTTTGGACTGCCTCCAATTCACCCACGATAACATAAGGTGAGATCTTCTATTACTTCTGGACTTCTTGCAAGTATATAACCTCATGGAACAAGTCTAGCTGTCGCTGGACATGGATGATATGAAACAACAACAACAATGATACTTAGTGTATACTGTAATAAATTTTCGTTGAACGTTGAACCGTTTGATGATGCAAAAATAACAGAAACACCAAAACATTGTTCACTTAATTTTACCAATCACATGATTATGGTGAAACTTCAATGTTGGTTAAGTTTTTTCACAATCCTATGGCAATATATAACAGGTAAATAGTTGTATGCACCCTCTGCAAGGTGTATAAAAAAGATTGAAACGCACTTTAATTTTTTTTACTTGTGAGAGATACGTAAGCAATATAAGTTACAAAAGTGTTCACAATTGAAAATTTTCAATTGTGAACACAATTGTGTTCATGAAATAGTCCTGTCATTAGTTTTCAAAAGTTATACTTTTTAAATTTTTATACGGTCCCTTGATCCTATATATTTAGAAAACTTTTTCCAAACTCTGAAAAATAAAACAGTAAAAATCCCATTCTTCTACGACAAACACTCACCAAGTTATGATATGTTGATTTTTTTTTTTTTCAAATTTCGGATCATTTCGGGACTAAAAATGAATAGGCGATTTTTTAGTACCAAATTGCTCCGAAATTTCATAAAATTCAAAGTATCATATCTCGGTGCGTTTTGATCGTAGAAGAATGACATTTTTACTGTTTTGCTTGTCAAAATGCATGGATTTTTTTTTCAAATATAGAACCCAGGATCCGTATAAAAATTTTAAAAAGTTTAACTTTTTAAAATTTAATAGGAGGATAATTTCATCAATATAATCCTTATTCCTACTTTATGTTGAACACTTTTGCAATTTGCATTGCATACGTATGTACATATATATCATTTACATTGAAAAGTCTGGAAACGGTCAAATAATTGGAGAAATATACATCGGATTGAAAAACGGAAAAATACGTGTTCAATATTTTAGAAAAATCTATTCAGGGATATCAAAGGTGCCATTTTTCTAAAATATTGAACACGTATTTTTCCGTTTTTCAATCCGATGTATACTTCTCGAGTTATTCGACCGTTTCCAGACTTTCCAATGGAAACGATTTTCACTGCATTTAACTCGAATACAGCGCCATCTACGATTTTCCGAAGAAAATGTTAAACAGAAAAGTTACGTATTTTTTCCCGTAGAATCCGAATCTTCAATAAAAAAAGGGGGGGGGTTATCATTTAAGATTTCAAAGTTGTCCCACTTTTCTCGACAGGGGGTTGGGGGGTAACTTTGATATCCCTAAATAGATCTTTCAAAAATATTGAGGTAAAATATTAAAGTGGGTTTCAATATTTTTGGATCACACTAGAAAAAATGGCGTCCGCTTGTGCGGTTAGTGGTTAGATCGCTGGCTACAAGTCAAGAAGCTTAAGATTCGAATCCCAAGTCATGTTCCTACTTTGTTGGATTCTCCACTTTAAGCAGAGGTTCGGGTCTCATAAATCCTTGCTTGTAATAACTGCAGCCTCTTTGGGGATCAAGATTTTACCAGTTTATTTTTCAACGTATCTTTCTTGCTCATGGTTCGAATTTTTACCAGTTCTTCGTTCACATACTGCACCAAATAATGACAAAATGTTCACCTTCTCTTGTCTACAGCAAGTATGACAACAAAATTTCGTTTATAAATACTTTGAATTTCTCACTTGACTAAGTGCACGTTATTTTAAAAAAATTACAAAAATCGCTTAAGCGATAAAAATAAAATCGATTTTGAATCAACAATTTAGAATGGCGTTACATCTGAAACTAACAAATATGTTTTTATTCTTCTAAATACTTCCGATTTTATTTGCATGTGAAGTGAGAGGTTATTTTTTTCTCGAGTAATTTCAAATCATGTTATGAATATTTATTTACACTGCGAGATATATATTTATCTGAAATTATGTAAACTAATTAATTATACTTTTGTAGTGCTTTAACTTTTGATAAGTGGAATAAAAAACCTTCTTTTCCACTTCAGCAAACTTATATAACAAAGAGTCTTTTTTTAAAATAAGTCTTCTTAAATAATAAAATGTTTTAGATTTCCAAAAACATAAAAATAAATCGATGGAAAATTGTAAAAGTATACCAATTAAAAACTAATTAAAATGAATACGAATTAAGATTATTTAAAATAAAATGCTTTTAAAATTTTACGTAATTATATTTAATGCACACAAAAATAAATGGCCGTAAAATGTCATAAGTAATTTGAATTTATAACTTGACTAAAAGTATAAGTTATTCTAAGGAACTTAAAACGTCGCTTCAGGAAAAAAAAAAAAAGAGAAAAAAAAATCTGTCTTTTATCAATTTTAAAGTGGAGTTGTGACTGATGCTGAGAAATATGTTGTTATACTACTTCTAAATCCTCCACTGAACAGTTGAAATTAATTGGTAGAAAATTACTAAAAGTATGCCAATTAAAAAAAAAATTAAATGGAAAAACATTTTTAAAGATTTACCTAATGATACATAATGTAAAAAAGTCCTTCCGGCCTGCACCGAGAGGAAAAGGTAGCTTTCCTATATCTTCGTTTTAAAATTTTAGCTAATGTTACACGAAAACAGCAAGTTAAAATGCAAAGAAACGTTTACAAAAGATTCCTTAATACTGAATTTGAATAAGAAATTCGCGATTGAGAAATAGCCAATTATTGAGAAATAGCCAAATTGGCTTCATTTATGAAGACTTATTTTGGTCGCCAAATGTGGCGATATTTCGCCAAACGTCGCCAATTTTGGCGAGAATTTGGCGCTAACGGATATGAATATATAGTTTTATGCGTATGATTGGGAAAATTATTACAACAATGAAAGAAAATAATTTGCGAGTCATCGCGTTAATGTGCTGTTTTGTTTCAAAATGTCAGCCACCCTAGAATTTCAAACTGCTCTATCTCAGCCATTTTTTGAAGATAGAGGTAAACCAAAAATTGCTCTGGATTCTTCGTATCAAGGCCTAACACTAAATTAAAAATAAATTTGAATTTTTAACTTTTTTGTATATTTATTTTAGTTTTAAATTTTTAAGTGGCCGCCATCTTGAAACAAAATGGCGTACCAAGCTGGCCAACGAACTCGGTCGAGACATTGGTGAGCTTAATACACACAATTAGTTTAATCAAAATTGATTTATAAATGCGAGTGTTATCGTATGACATAGGTCAGATATATATATATATCTATATATATAAATCAACATTTGAACGGAGGGTGGTTTTGGGGTCTGGGGGTCATGATCGGTGAAAATATATCGAAATTTTCCGGAACTGCTTTCCTCCGAACGGCTGCAATAGGTAGCTTTATACTTTTTTGTATTGAAAGCTACCTAAAAACAAAACAAAATGACCATAATGTCTATAACATATTGTGTATTTATAATATATTGTGCTTAATTACTTTGAATTTATCACTTGACTAAATATACTTTATTCTTGAATAAAAAACTCTTTTTAGCCTTCAAAAAATTCATATAAATACTAGTATAACAAAGAGTCTTTTTTTTTTTTTTTTTTTTTTTTTTTTTTAATGAGTTTTCTTAAATAATAAAAAAAATTAACTTTCCAAAACGAAAAAAAAAAATCCAATTAAATCTATAAGGAATTGTAAAAATATACAATTAAAAACTAATTAAAAATGAATACGAATTATTTTTTTTTAAACTAAAATGTTTTAATGTCATGATGAATTAGTCCTGCGATTAATTTTCAAAAAGTTATACTTTTTAAATTTTTATACGAAGCCTGGGTCCTATAATTTTTTTTTTCATTGTTTGACAAGCTTAAAAAAAAAAAAAAAAAAAAAAAAATTATTCTTCTACGACCAACACTCACCGAGTTATGGTATGCTGATTTTTTTGAAATTTCGTTTCTTTCTGGCACTAAAAATGGGCAGACGTTTTTTTAGTTCATGGATGCTCCAAAATTTCATAAAATTAAAAGTATCATATTTCGGTGAGTTTTGGCCGTAGAGGAATGGGATTTTTATTGTTTTACTTGTCAGAGCATGAAGAAAATTTTTCTAAATATTACTTATAGGGCCGAGGGACAATATAAAAATGAAGTGTAACTTTTTAAAAGTTATTATTGACAGTACTATTTCATCAACATAATCTTTATTTCCACCTTAGCTTGAACACTTTAGCAATCTACATTGTCTACGTATATCTAACAAGTAAAATATTAAAGCTCGTTTCAATATTTTCGGAGCACACTGTATATGCTGCTCAAGGCCGAAACCAGCTTTTTTTTTTTACCCGAGGAAAACATGGATTTTGGCGGCCCCCCCTTCCTACGCAAAGTAAATTTACAAAGAGACTTTTACTAAGTTGCTATTTGCCGACATATTTTAAAATTTAAAATATGTAATCATAAAATATAGGTAATATTGAAATGCGTAATCAGTTCTGTCAAATATTTATTCATTAAAACCTGTGAAAACATGGAATAAAAAGGAACCAGAAAGAATTCAGCTTTACACAGGTTTTCATCTTAGCAGGTATAATTGTTGGCATTCTTTCTGTTGGGACCATGTGTTTTTTTAATTTAAGACATGATTCCATTATAGAAAAAATGCATTTTCTAGAATTTTACTGTAGTTGTAGTATTACAAATTATTACAATTGAGGCGTTTAAAGTCATAGTGATACACTGCAAATATTTATACACTTTTCAGAACACTTTTTAGAACACTTATTTTGTCCCCTTGTTTAGCACACTTTTTGGAACAGTTTTTAGAACACTTCTGAGACTTTCTAGCACACTTTTTGAACACGTTTGAAAACACTTTTCGGAACACATTTTTGTCCCCTTTTCAGCACACTTTTTAGCGCACTTTTTGGAACACTTTTCAGAACACTTTTGAGAACACTTAATTTGTTCAGCACACATTTTGAACACTTTTAGGAACACATTTGAGAACACTTTTCGGAACACATTTTGTCCCCTTTTTCAGCACACTTTGTAGCGCACTTTTTGGAACACTTTTCAGAAAACTTTTGAGAACACTTAATTTGTTCAGCACACATTTTGAACACTTTTGGGAACACATTTGAGCACACTTTTCGGAACACATCTTTTGTATTTTACAGAAATTTTTATGTCGTTAAAATAAAATTTATAGGACCAAAAAAGAAAAATTAGGTCCTTCGCGAGGACAACCTTAAGGGACAGATACATTTCGGCATCTTTTTTTTCATTTCGGAGTGAGTTTATAGAATTTACCCAAACCTACCTGCAATCGGAACCGAACCCATGAAGTCCCGTGTACTAACCCGATGACCTAGACCCCGACGCTATGACCCGTCGCGCTTTTCGCCCAAATGCAGTAACTTATTTGAATCGCTTTTTATACTGCAAAAACTTGAGATTTCATTTGTAGATGCATTTTTCTAATGTTTTTAATATTTTCTTTTCATAATTTTCCATAATTTACTGTATTATTTAGTAACAGATAAATTTTAATTTATTATATATTATATGCATAAAAAATTGTATTAAGAGTACTAATTGCTTCTTTTTGTAACAGAACTAACTAGTGTTGAATTCAGACATTTTTCTCTGGGGGGGGGGGGGGTGTCGCACTTTTTGATAATTAAAAGTATAAAATCTCAAATCTTCTGGGGGAAGGATATTTTAATTTTCCCAGGGATAATGTCCCCTCCGGGCCACCCCCTGAATTCAACAGTGGTATCAACATTTTCTTTTTCTGAACATATACGTTTTTAAAATTATTTGCCTGATTATCTATTAATCAATTCCAATAAAAACATCAATTATCTTAATCAGACTTGTTTATTACATGCTATTGAAATAATTTTTTTTATCTCTTATTTAAAAAAACTTACGCAAATAAACGATTTTATAATAAATTAAATTATTATATTTCAGCAATGCTGAGAGCTTTTGCGCACGGTTCTGTTAAACATTATATTTTTAACATTAAATTTTAAAAATATATAAAAAAAAAATTAATGACTTTGGGATAGGTAAGTTTAAATATGGACTAACTGATTTAATTTAAATTAAATTAGTTTAATTTATAAAAATATGAACTAACGAAATAAATTAAAAACGTTATAAAATTAGAAACTTGATTTTTATAAAAGTAAAGAAAGAACATCAACTAATTTTATAAATTGAAAGAAAAAATTGTAAACTTTGTAAAATTATAATTTATAAAATAATAAATTTTTGCGTAATTCATAAATTTGTAAGCCAAAACAGTTTAGTTTAATACCAATTTGCATAGCTATAATTTGCGGAGATATTATGTTATGAAACCTTTAAATAACACAATATTGCCTCATATTAATTAAAAAAGATAAATTAAAAAAAAAAATAGTGAAAAAAAAAATCATAAATTTGAAGTACTATCAAGAAAAAAATAAGTAAATTTAAAAAATAAATTGATTAGAATTTTTTTTTGTAATTTATAAAAATAAAATAAATTTCAAAATATTTCATTAAAAATTATAAATATTACTATTCTTTTCACAATAAATTGACATGGCCTCGGTTAGAATGAGCCAGCTGGTCGAGCCGGGCCAGGCCTGTATCCTAGAAGAACTCTAGTAAATATAACAATATAAATTCGCATTTAAAAAAAAGCGATTTCTGTACTCAATAACCTTTAAACGTCATTTACGGAAATTGCACTGTTTTGAAAGAAATACGGACATTGTACTGTTTTGAAAGAAATACGGAAAAAATCCATTAAATTTACGGAAAACTTTCTGCATATTTACGGATGTGAAGTCTCTTTAACGGAACTAATGTCATTTACTGAAATTGTACTGAAATTTTGGAAAAAGGAAACTTCGTAAAATTTTACGGAAAATCTCTTGTATTTTCACGGATTTTTTTAGAGTGTATATCGTTCAAACGACAATCACTATAACGGTTTAATTGGTTGGTTGGTTATTTGTTACGGCAAATTATCAGCGCCAAGAACGGCGGGAGGAGGGGGGGGGCCCTCCATGACGGACCTTTCTAAGGGATCCTAACCCGTATTTACGCAAGTTTCGAAGAAAACCACGGGAAACTCCGAACGGTTAGGTCGACGGGCGCGATAGTGGTTTGAACCCAGCACCTTCCGTTCACCAGCTTTGAAAGCAGAACTTTTCAGCCACTGGTGGAGCCACTATAATAGGACCCTTAATATAACGAGCTCATGTGCGCTGTAAAATAAATTTTCAAGTTTAACTTACCCAAGTAATAAAAATAATGATCTTGAAATCCGCATTGATTGCGATCAAGGCTTCTTAGTAACAAAGTAGGTTGTAACAAAGCGTCGTTGTAACAAAGAAAGCGATGATTTAACAAGTGCGTCCAAATGTGTTCCAAATCTGTTCTCAAATGTGTTCCCAAATGTGTTCTAAATCTGTTTTCAAATGTGTTCCCAAATGTGTTCCAAATCTGTTCTCGAATGTGTTCCCAATCTGTTCTCGAATGTGTTCTCAATCTGTTCTCAAACGTGTTCCCAATCTGTTCTCAAATGTGTTCCCAATCTGTTCTCAAATGTGTTCCCAATCTGTTCTCAAATGTGTTCCGAGTTTAGATTTAACAAATATCCTGAGCAGAACACTTTCGGTACACT
Source organism: Maratus michaelseni (assembly GCA_963931845.1). NCBI lineage: Eukaryota > Metazoa > Arthropoda > Arachnida > Araneae > Salticidae > Maratus > Maratus michaelseni. The sequence goes on from OZ007598.1 coordinate 15,625,826, forward strand.
TTTCGGAACACTTTCTTTATAGCGGAACACATTCGGAACACATTTCAGTACACATTGAGGTAACTGGAACACATTTTTTGAATCAAAGTGTTCCAAATGTGTTCCCAATGTGTGCTGGGAATTTGCAGTGTATGAGTCACATTGTGTTACGAACTGCAAAACCAAGATTTACTGCAGGCATAACAATTAATTCCAATAACGTAAAATATTTTCGCGTACTATCTACAGTAGTTTAGTGAAAATCTCTTACACCGATCTTCTTATTTATAGACTGATATGTTTAGATACTTTCCACATTGTCTTAGAACTTGAAAACCAGGATTACTGCAGGCATAACGATGAATTCGCTGATGAAAACGATGATGATGCGTACTATCTACAGTAGTTTAGTGAAAATCTCTTACACCGATCTTCTTATTTATAGACTGATATGTTTAGATACTTTCCACATTGTCTTAGAACTTGAAAACCAGGATTACTGCAGGCATAACGATGAATTCGCTGATGAAAACGATGATGATGCGTACTATCTACAGTAGTTTAGTGAAAATCTCTTACACCGATCTTCTTATTTATAGACTGATATGTTTAGATACTTTCCACATTGTCTTAGAACTTGAAAACCAGGATTACTGCAGGCATAACGATGAATTCCAATAAACGTAAAATATCTTCGCGTACTATCGTACTACCGTAAAATATCTTCGCGTAACACTACAGCAGTTTCGTGAAAATATCTCTTATACCGATCTTCTTATTCATAGACTGATATGTTTAGATACTTTCCACATTGTCTTAGAACTTGAAAACCAGGATTACTGCAGGCATAACAATGATTTCCAATACCGTAAAATATCTTCGCGTACTATCTACAGCAGTTTCGTGAAAATATCTCTTATACCGATCTTCTTATTTATAGACTGATATGTTTAGTTACTTTACGACTTACAGGATATTTTTACTTAAATTTCATGTATATGTATATATATTTGTACGAAACGACAAACCAAATCTTCATGTGTTGCCCGGGGTACATTCCTCCTCTGCCCCCCCCCCCCTTAGTTTCGGCCCTGATGCTGCTTTAGAGAACAATGATATCCGCTTGTGTGTGGTTAGACCGCTGGCAACAAGTTAAGAAGCTGAAAGTTCGAACTCCTAGTCAGGCTAGAATGTTTGTACTGTATCGGATTCTCCACTTTAAGCAGCGGTTCGGGTGTCATAAATCCTTTCTTGCGTTAACTGCAACCTCTTTGGGAATCAATATTTTACGAGTTTATTTTCCAACATTTTACCAGTTCTCGGTTCTATATATTACTAGGTCATGGTTCAAAATTTTACGTACACCAAATAATGACAAAATGGTTCACCTTCTTCTATCTGCAGCTAGTACGACACAAAAATTTGGTTTATAAAATCTTTGAATTTCGCACTTGACTAAGTACACGTTATTCTAAAAAATTACAAAAATATCTTAAGCAATAAAAATAAAATCGTATTTTGTAAATCGACATTTTAAAGTGGCGTAGCGCCTGAAGCTACCAAATATGTTTGTATTCTTCTAAATCGTCTAAATTTTATTTGTATGTGAAAAGAAAAGTTGTTTTTCTAAGAATATTTTTTGCGAGTTATCGCAAATCATTTCTTGACTATTTATTTACATTGTGAGATATAGGATCTGCATTTATGTAAACTAATTATACTTTTATAGTGATTTAATTTTTGATAAAATGAATAAGAAACTTCTTTTCGACTTAAGCAAATTTATATAAATAATATCATAACAAAGAGTCTTTTTTAAAAATAAGTTTTTTTAAATAATAAAATAACTAACATTTCCAAAAAGTTTTAAATAAATTAATGGAAAATTCTAAAAGTATACCAATTAGAAAGTAATTAAAAGTTAATACGAATTAAAATTATTTAAACTGAAATATTTTTTTTAATTTACGTAATTATATTTAATGCACACACACAAAAAAAAAAATAATAAAAAAAAAATAAATGGCTATAAAATGTTATCAGTAATTTTTATTTATAACTTGACTAAGTTACGTTATTCTAAAGAGCCTAAAAAAAGTCTTCAGAAAAAATAATCTATTTTTCATCAACATTTTAAAGTGACGTTGTGTCTGAATCTGACAAACATGTTGTTATACTTCTAAATTCTCCACTGAAAAGTTTAAATTAATCGGTAGAAAATTACTAAAAGTATACCAATTAAAAACAAAAACAAAAAAAATTAAACAGGGAAACGCTTTTAACGATTTGCCTAATGATACTTAATGTACAAAAAAACTAAATAACCATAATGGCTATAAAATGCCTTAATTACTTTGAATTTATCACTTGACTAAATATACGTTGTTCTAAAAAGTCTAAAAAAATCGCTTCAGCGAAATATATATATATATATATATATATAGATTTATCTTCAACATTTTAAAGTGGCATTGTGCCTTGAAGCTAACAAACTTGTTTTTATTGTTCTAAGTCCTCCAAATTTTACTTGCATGTGAAACAAAAGTTTGTTTTTGTAAGGACATTTTTTCGAGAATTTGTGAAGCGTCTGACAAATATTTAATTACATCAAGGGAAATAAGCATGATTAACTGTTATTATGTGAGCTATTTTACTTTTATAGTGATTTTATACTTCTATAATAAGTTGAATAAAAAACTCATTTTTGACATCAACCAATTTATATAAATTTAGTAAACTTCAACATGAGATCCTTTCGTAGCACGAAGAATATCAAGACGATATTCCATTTCAATCCACCAACGTTTTTCATACTAACATCAACAGTAGCTACTGCTGTTTGGATCTTTTGTTTCAATTCCATGAGACTATTAACTTTTGTTCAGATTTCATCAAACAGTTGTAACTACTGTTGATGTTAGATGTTAGATGTTAGATGATGTTACTGTTGATGTATGATGCTGAAACGCACGTGGATGGAATTGGAATATCGACTTGATATTCTTCGTGCAACGAAAGGATCTCATGTACAAGTATACTAAGGTAGTAGAAAAAAACTTTTTAAGTTACTCTATGTACTGTTGTAATTATTTTTGCTATAGACCTATTATTTGTTTTGTAATAATTTTTTGACGTTGTACGGAAACTTTTGGGATACCCTGTATTTATATAAATAACAAAGCGTCTTTTGTTTTTAATAAGTTTCCTTAAATTATAAAATAAATCAGATTTCCTGTAAAGTTCAACTTAACCGGCAAAAAATTGTAAATTAAACAATTAAACAATTAAAAATTAATACGAATTAAATTTTTTATATTTAGTATATATAGAAAAATAAATGGCATAATGGCTTTATCTGTTACAAAGAATTTGACTAATTTCTTTTGACTTAGTATAGGTTATGCTCAAGAGTTTAAATAATCTCTCAGCAAAAATAAATAAATAAAGAAAATAAAGTAGCACTGCCGCCTTGCCTCAAGCTGAGAAACACGTTTTCATTTTCGTAAACTCTCCATATTTCTGCGGCATATGAAAAGAAAGGCGACTTTTCAATGACATTTTTCGAATAGTCTCAAAAAATCACATGAATATTCAATTAAATTGTAAGAAATATACTTGTTTATCTGAATTATGTAAGATATTTAGACTCTTATAATGTGTTTATTTTTCTATAATAAGTTGAATAAAAGCTTATTTACGGCTACAACTAATTTATATAAATATTATAATAACAAAAAGATTTGCTTAAGAGTTTAAATACTGTTTTAGATAAAAGAAAACGGCGATTGTTTAAAACATTTGAAAGTTGAGTTTCCGCCTCAAGCTAAGGAACACATTTTTATCGTCATAAACCCTCCATATTTCTCTAGCATCTGAAGAGAAAAGGTTACTTTTCTATGAAATTTTTCGAATAGCACCAAAAAAATCTCACGAGTATTTTTAATTAAATTGTAGAAATTGTTTATCCGCAATTATGTAATCTAATTGGACTTTTATAATGCTTTTATTTTTCCATAATAAGTTGAATAAAAACTTATTTTTGAATTCAATTAATTATATAAATGTTACTATAACTGAAAGATTTGCTTAAGTGTTTAAATACTGTTTTAGAGAAAAGAAAATATCGATTGTTTAAAACATTTTAAAATTGAGCTATCGAATCGAGCTAAAAAACATCTATTAATTTTCCTAAAGCCTTCATTATTCTCTCGCGTATGAAGAGGTAGGTTACTTTTCTATGATTTTTTTTCGGATAATCTCAATGCATATCATGCATATTTAATTACTACGTTATAAGAAATAAACTTGTTTATCTGCAATTATGTAAGCCTAGATGAGATCTGCAATTATGTAAGCCTTAATGCTTTTATTTTCCTATTATAAGTTGAATAAAAACATATTTTCGTCTTCAGCTATTTTATATGAATGTTACTATAACAAAAAAAATCTAGAGTTTTAATACTGTTTTAGAGAAGGGAAAGCATCTATTGTTTAAAACATTTTAAAATTGATATATCGCCGCTAGGTATCTAACAAGTTTTTTAATTTTTCTAAACCTTCGATATTTCTGTTGCATGTAAAGAGAGGTTACTTTAAAAAAAATTCGTGTAATCTCAAAGCATCTTATGGATATTTGATTACATTGTAAGGAATAAACTTGTCTATCTGCAATTATGTAAGATAATTAGACTCTTCTAATGCGTTTATTTTTCTATATAATAAGTTGAATAAAAGCTTATTTACGGCTACAACTAATTTATATAAATATTACTTTTACTAAAATATTTTCTTAAGAGTTTAAACACTGTTTTAGAGAAATTAAATCATAGATTGTTCAAAACATTTTAAAGTTGAGTTGACGCCTTGAGCTAAAAACCATTTATTAATTTTCCGAAAGCCTCCAGACTTTACTATGAAATTTTTTCGAATAATCTTAATGTATCTCATGAATATTTAATTACATTGTAAGTAATAAATTTGCTTATCTCCAATTATGTAAACCTATTAGACTGTTATTAGACGTTTATTTTCTTATAATAAGTTCCATAAAAACGTATTTTCGGCTACAACTAATTTATATAAATGTTCCTATAACAAAAATGTTTCTAGAGTTTCAATACTGTCTTAGAGAAAACATTGTTTAAAACATTTTAATTAAAGTTGAGTTATCGCCGCAAGCTAACTAACACGTGTTTTTATTTTCCGAACCTTCGGTATTTCTATTGCATATGAAGAGAGAGGTTACTTAGAGAAGTTACTTTTCTAAGAATTTTTTTACGTAATCTCAAAGCACCTTATGAGTATTTAATTACATTGTAAGGAATAAACTTGTTTATCTGAAATTATATATAATATAAATAGCTTCTTCTAATGCGTTAATTTTCTGTAATAAGTTGAATAAAAACTTAATTACGGTTGCAAGTAATTTACATAAATAATACTATAACAAAAAGAATTACTTAGGAGTTTAAATACTGTTTTAGAGAAATGAAAACAGTGAGTGTTTAAAACATTTTAAAGTTGAGTTTCCGCCTCAAGTTAAGAAACACGTTTTAATTTTCGTAAACATTTTCGCAATACTTTTCATATACTGCAGAAAGACGACTTCTCAAACACATTTTTTGAATAGTCTCAAAACATTTCACGAGTATTCAATTAAATTGTAAGAAATATACTTGTTTATCTGAATTATGTAATATATTTTGACTCTTATAATGTGTTTATTTTTCTATAATAAGTTGAATAAAAGCTTATTTTTGGCTTCAACTATTTCATATAGTTTTTTCGAATAGTTTAAAAATATATCATGATTTATTTAATTAAATTGTAATAAATAAACTTGTTTATATGCAATTATGTAATATATTTTGTCTCTTATAATGCGTTTATTTTTCTATACAAAGTTGAATAAAAGCTTATTTTGTGCCACAACTAATTTATATAAATACTACTATAACAAAATGATTTGCTTTACTGTTTTAGATAAAAGAAAACCGCAATCGTTTAAAACATTTTATACTAGAATTTCCACCTCAAGCTACTAAATACGTCTTCATTTTCGTAAACCTTCCATATTTCTCTAGCATATGAAGAAAAAGGTTACTTTTCAATGAAATATTTCAAAAAGTGCCAAAAAAAATTCTATGAGTATTTAATTAAATTAAAAAAAAAAAAAAAAAACATGTTTATCTGAATTATGTAATATATTTAGACTTTTATAATGTGTTTATTTTTTCTAGAATAAGTTGAATAAAAGCTTATTTACGGCTACAACTAATTTATATAAATATTACTATATAACAAAAAGATTTGCTTAAGAGTTTAAATACTATTTTAGATGAAAGAAAACAACAATTGTTTAAAACTGAGTTGCCGCCTCAAGCTGAAACACGTTTTTATTTTCATAAACCCTCTACATTTCTCTAGCATATAAAGAAAAAGGTTACTTTTCAATGAAATATTTCAAAAAGTACGAAAAAAAATCTCATGAATATTTAATTAAATTATAAAAAATAAACTTGTTTATCCCATGCAATTATGTAAGATAATTAGTCTCTTCTAATCCGTTTATTTTTCTTTAATAAGTTGAATAAAAATTTAGTTTTGTCTGCAACTAATTTATATAAATATTACTATCACAAAAAGATCTGCTTAAGTATTTAAAAACTGTTTTAGAGAAATGAAAACGCCTATTGTTTAAAACATTTCAAAATTGAGTTATCGCCGCAAGCTAACTCACACGTGTTCTCATTTCCTATACCTCGATATTTCTATTGCATGTGAGGAGAGATGTTACTTTCCTAAGACATTTTTCGCGTATCTTATGAGTATTTAATTACATTGTAAGAAATAAACTTGTTTATCCGCAATTATGTAAACTAATTAGACTCTTATAATGCTTTTATTTTTCCATAATAAGTTGAAAAAAACTTATTTTCGGCTTCACTTAATGTATATAAATAATCCTATAAAAAAAGATTTGCTCTTGAGTTTAAATACTGTTTTAGAGAAAAGAAAGCATTGATTGCTTAAAACATTTTAAAGTTGAGTTACTGCCTCAAGTTGAGAAACGCGTTTTTATTTTCGTAAACTCTCCATATTTCAGTAGCATATGAAAAGAAAGACGACTTTTCAATGATATTTTTCGAATAATCTAAAAAAAATTTCATGAGTTATTTAATTAAATTGTAAGAAATAAATCTCTTTATATGCAATTATGTAATATATTTTGACACTTATAATGCGTTTATTTTTCTATACTAAGTTGAATAAAAACTTATTTACGGTTAAAGTAATTGATATAAATAATACTATAATAAAAAGATTTGCTTAAGAGTTTAAATACTGTTTTACATAAAAGAAGACATCGATTGTTTTAAACATTTTAATGTTGAGTTGTCGCCTCAAAGTAAGAAACACGAACACGTTTTCATTTTCGTAAACCCTCCATATTTCTCTAGCATATGAAGAAAAAGGTTACTTTTGAATGAAATTTTTCAAAAAGTACCAAAATATGTTATGAGTATTCAATTAAATTGTAAAAAAAAAAAACTTGTTTATCTGTTTAACCTGTTTATCTTATATTTATTAATTATGTAAGATAATTATAATCTTCTTATGTGTTTTTTTTCTATAATAAGTTGAAAAAAAACTTACTTATGTCTTCACACTAATTTATATAAATGTTACTTTAACTAAAAGATTTGCTTAAGTATTTAAATATTCTTTTAGGGAAAAGAAAATATCGATTGTTTAAAACATTTTAAAGTTGATTTATCAATCGAGCTAAAAAACATCTATTAATTTTCATTAAGCCACATTATTCTCTCGCGTATGAAGAGCAACTGTATAAGCCTCTTAGACATTTATTATGCTTTTATTTTCCTATAATAAGTTGAGTAAAAACGTATTTTTGGCTTTAACTAATTTATATAAATGTTACTATAACAAAAAGATTCCTGCACTTTCAGTACTATTTTATAGAAAAGAAAACATCGATTGTTTAAAACATTTTAAAGTTGGGTTATAGCCGCAAGCTAACTAACACGTGTTTTTATTTTTCTAAACCTTCGATATTTCTATTGCATGTGAAGAGAGAGGTTACTTTTCTAAGAATTTTTTTACGTAATCTCAAAGCATCTTATGAGTGTTTAATTACATTGTAAGAAATGAACTGGTATATATGAAATTATGTAAGTTAATAGGTAAAGGTATGTTAGTATGTAATACGTTGAATAAAAACTTATTTTCGGCTTCAATTAATTTATATAAGTATTTCTTTCACAAAAATATTTGCTCAAGAGTTTAAATAATGTTTTAGAGAAAATAAAACATTGATTGTTTAAAATATTTTAAAGCTGAGTTACCGCCTCAAGCTAACAAACATATGCGTTTTTATTTTCGGAAACCTTCGATATATCTCTTGCATGTGAAGTGGGAGGTTACTTTTCTAAGAAATTTTTCGCGTAATCTCAAAGCAACTCAAGAGTATTTAATTACATTGTAAGAAATGTAATTGTTTATCTTCAATTATGGAAGCTAATTAGACTCTTATAATGCTTTTATTTTTCTATATTAATTTGAATAAAAAAATCTCTTTTCTACTTCAAATAATTTATATACATATTACTCTAATAAATAGTCTTTTTTAAATTGTTTCCTTTAATAATAAGATGAATAAGATTTCTAAAAATTTTAGCTGAAAAAAATTGTAAACGTATACCAATTAAAAACTAATTAAAATGAATGCAAAATAAATCTTTTTTTTATTTTTTTTTTTTATTTTTGCGTAACGATACTTAGTTTGTAGAAAAATAAATAGTATAGTGGTTATAAATTTCATAAATACTTCGTATTTTTATTTTGTTTGTGTATGTTTTTAAGTTTCCCAAAAGTAAAATAAAAGTTAAATAATCCTTTTAGTGAAAAAAAAAAAATCTTTCTTTTCTTCGACATTTTAAAGAGGCGTTGTGCCTTAAGCTAATGAGCATGTTTTTGCATGTGAAGAGAAAGGTTATTTTTTGAACAAAAACTTTTTAAAGTAATGTCAAAACAATTAATTAATATTTAATTACCTCGTGAGAAATAAACCGGCTTATCTAGATTTATGTAAACTAATTACACTTTTATATAGATTTTTATTCTGTAATAAGCATAATCAAAATTACATAAAAACTATCGCATTAGTTCAGCACTAGAAAAAATAAGATAAAAGGTAATGAGAAATTCTTAAGATAGTAGTATTTCAAGTGAAAAACTTTTATATACTTTAGGAAATATTTCGTAAATATCTTGCTGTTTGAAAATTAGGACAACTATGTCTGGCAAGAATTATCTATACTAATATATACAAGCTGGAAATTGTACATCAAACGTGACTATAACTAATTTTATAAATATTCAGATGTTGGTGTAATAGCTGTTTCACTCTTATGCAATCGTAAATACAAAATTTATTTTACGTTTATAGATATTAATTTTATTTCATGATATTAATTTCAATATGCTTTTGCAAACAATTACAATTCTGTTACATAAAAATTATAATATGCGCAAATATCCAATACAAGACAATGTAAAAAAATCTTTTGTTGACGTTAAAGGAAAATTCCAATGGCTAACTTAAGGCTAGCTTTGAAATTTTCAGAACTTGAAATCCATATTTAGATACAAATTCGTTTTTTTAATTCAGTAATACGGAAATAATTTAACCCCATCTTAATTAGGACGTAATCACCCTGGCAACCTAGAATCATTACCTATCATGGGACATCATTGAATTAATTACGTATGATACGATTTAATAGAATGAAGAAAACTTTTGTTAACATCTTTTCAAGTTTTGATTCGATTTTCATAAAATTTGAAATGACTCGACAAAATTCTTCAACGATTACATATACTAAATTTCAAACCATCCAGTTGGGTAGTTTTTGTACTGTTATATGCGGTGAGACGGACAGACGGACGAACCAGACGACGACTATAGTTGCTACGTATTTGTATAATTGCGAACGCACCTAAAAAGAGAGTCTGTCTGCAATTTTGAGAAAAAAACATGTATTTCTAAGTTCATTCGAATGAGAAATTCGAAAGATAATAGCATTGCAAATGAGGAAATTTTATATTATTTAGGAAATATTTCGTAAATATCTTGTTTGAAAATTAGGACAAATATGGTTGGCAAGCATTATCTATACTAATATATAAAATTGAAAAATCTCTCTGTGATTAAAAAAAAAAATTCTAAGTTTATTCGAATAAGATAAAAATTAATGAGAAATTCTTAAGATAGTAGGATTTCAAATGACAAACTTTTATATAATTTAAGAAATATTTCGTAATCATCTCGTTGTTTGAAAATCACGACAAATATGTCTGGCAAGTATTATATAGAGCGATATATAAAATTGGAGAGTCTCTCTTTGATTTAACCCTTTCAAGGACGGAAGTATGTTTATGAAACCACTTAATGTTAATTCCCAAATCCCAGGATGGCACCAGAATTTTGGTATAATATTTTCCGTTTATTATGTATGTGAAATATAGCTTTTACTTATTTCCAAATAAATTTTATTAAATTCCGGTGTAAATCATACATTTCAAAATTTTAGCAATGGAAGTGCTTTGCCCCTGAAAAAGTAAAAAAACAAACAAACATTTATTTGTAAGTTTATTGGAATAAGATAAAAGATAATGAGAAATTCTTAAGATAGCAGCATTTCTAATTAGAAACTCATATATAATTTAAGAAATATTTTGTAAATATCTTGTTGTTTGAAAATTAGGACATATATATCTGGCAAGCATTATCTATACTAATAATATAAAATTGGAGAGTCTATCCAATACTTTGAGAAAAACACCTATTTCTAAGTTCATTGGAATATTTAGACGACTTGTATTTACAATATGTATATACAAAAAAATTGTCTGTCTGTCTGCTTGTCCGGAATAAACTCAGAAATGGTTGCATATCAAACAATAAATTTATTAGGCAGCTAAGGGTCATTGATTAATTTCATCTTCTCTAGTGAAATGTAGTATTAGATCAGGCTTTCTGGCCTTCGACCACATGATAACGTACATAAGTTCTATAAAAAAATTGGGAAGTAGCTTTAGAACTTTTATTTTGTAGCTTTTTCAAAACCAGTTTTGCTAAACCAGGGAAAAAGTTACCTGGTGAATAAAAGTTTTAGAGAGAGAAGTTTTTGAATATCGTAGGAAAAGGGGAAAATGACTGTGAACTATAGTAAACAATTTTACAATAAAAATCGAGAACATAAGTTTCATTTTGCTATGTTTAATACTTTTCAAACGGTGAAGTTATGGAAATTAGAAATGTTATTGGATTTTTCAAATTAAAGAGTATTTTAAGCTGTTGCCAGACTTCCCTCCCCACCAGTATATGGGTAGATGCACTTATTACAAAAATGCCCTTTTTATGAAATGATGTGCCCTTTTCAACAAAATTGCCCTTATTATGTAATGTGCGCCCTGCCCTTTTTTATGTTCTAGAATGATCCCTGTATAAGTCATTCATATCTATTTTCATACTTATATTTATAAGTCATTCATATTCATATTTCCATATTTGTATTTATGTTTATAAGTCATTTATATTTATATTTTCATATTTACATTTATATTAATAAATTTAATTGAATTTAATAAATTTAATTAAATTTAATAATTTTATATTTCGAAAAATATTTCTAGATATCGAATAAAATATTCTCAAAAAGAAAATTAAAATTTACATTATTTAAAATTTCACTCAAAATATTTGTAGAATATTTACCTACATTGTGAGAAATATACACATTTATCTGCAATTATATACAGTAACTATTATCTTACAGTGATTTCTTTTCCATGATAAGAAGAGTCAGATTACATAAGGATTATTGTATTCTTTCTGCATTAGTAAAAGTTTTGTGACAAAAGGAAATAAGAAATTCTTAAGCTGGTAGCATTTACAACTAGAAAAGTTTGTTTATGATCTAGGAATTGTTTCATTAATATCTTTCGGTAGTTCCTATGCAAGGCTAAATATTCTGTCGACAACTTGTTTAAATGGTATGTATCTGTAAATAAGAACATATATATCTGGAAGCAGTATATTTTATATTTTAAAACGCGCGCACACTGATTTGTAATACTTCATTTGGAGAAAGAAAGTCTTATAAATAAGTGTAAAAGTAAAAATAGTTAAAAAAAAAAAAAAAAAAAAAAAAAAAAAAAAACACTCAAACTTTTATAATCAGTCAATGTTTATATTAAAAACAAGTAATATAAAAACAATTTTTTAAGTCAATTCCTACTTTTTAATCATAAATATATAAAAGAAACCCGTGCAGCATTAATGTCCCACGTTATCTTTATTGAACATTATTTTATAATCATCGTTGCGGTATTTTATTTTTTGTTGGCATCACAAATTTGAGATAAATCTTTCATTTCATTTATGAAACAATGGGAGAAGTTTTTTTCTCCCATGTAAAAATTAAAATTAATTAATTAAATTTACTGAATGAATTAATATTTGAAAAAACTGTATTAACTTCAATTGTCATCCAGTACAAGTTTAAAAAAATGTATTTGAACTTGAATGGATCAATAGAAAATATTTTTTTAACGATTGAAAATTCCAACAAGATATATATATAGAGAGTGTGAGCTAATAGTAGGAATTTAATAACGCCTAATTTCATGAATACAATTCATGATTTTCCCAAAACATTATTTGCCTTAAAATACATTAATTTGGCGTGGGCACTAAGTTCGATTATGGAAAATTCACCGTTTTTTACGCTTGGTAGAAAACGCAAACTAGTGGATTTATTTAAAAAAAATTATAATTATTGCTCTGTTTCTTTTTTAGCTCACAGGCTATCAAAGCCTGAGAGCTTATGTGCCCGCCGGTTCTGTATGTATGTATGCACGTATGTACGTAACGCGATAACTCTTCATAGAAATATCCGTTTTCCTTCAAATTTTGTTTATAGGTTCACTGTGTTAAGGCGCTTCCCTGATTAGTTTTCGGTATTGATTGGTTAAGTATAAAGGGGGGGGGGGACGGGGGGCTAATCCCCCCTTAATTTATATAAATGGGTTTTTCATGCAGAATTATTCCGTTTTCCTTCAAATTTTGTTTATAGGTTCACTGTGTTAAGGCGCTTCCCTGCTTAGTTTTCGGGATTGATTGGTTAAGTATAAAAGGGGGGAACGGGGCGGCTAATCCCCCCTTAATTTATATAAATGGGTTTTCCATGCAGAATTATCCCATTTGCTTCAAAATTTGTTTATAAGTTCATTGGGTTAAGACGCTTCCCTGATGAGTTTTCGGGATTGATTGGTTAAGTATAAAGGGGGGGGGGCTACCCCCCCTTAATTTATATAAATGGGTTTTTCATGCAGAATTATCCCAATTGCTTCAAAATTTGTTTTCAGGTTCATTGGGTTAAAACGCTTCCCTGATTAGTTTTCTGGATTGATTGGTTAAGTATAAAGGGGGGGGGACGGGGGGCTAATCCCCCCTTAATTTATATAAATGGGTTTTTCAAGCAGAATTATCCGATTTTCTTCAAATTTTGTATATAGGTTCATTGTGATAATGCGCTTCTCTGAATAGTTTTGGGGGTTCATTGGTTAAGTATAAAGGGGTAGGGGGGCGTAATCCCCCCTTAATTTAGATAAATGGGTTTTTCATGCAGCATTATCCGATTTTCTTCAAATTTTGTATGTATATATTCATTGTAGTAAGAGGCTTCTCTGATTAGTTTAAGGGGTTCATTAGTTAACTATGAGGGGGTAACGGGGGGATGATCCCCCTTAATATATTGTCGATTTCTTTATTTTTCGAGGGGCTTATTTCAAATTCTTTGAAATACGAGTATAATATACAATTAGTGTGAATAGCCTGTGAGCTCAATGCCCTCAGTTTAACTGGGCAGTTTTCTTTTTATTAAAATACGACATTAGGAAAGAAAAAAGAAAAAAAAAAACATTATTTACAGTTTGATTTACAAAGAAAGAATTTGATGCTAGAATTATGATTCTACTGTTTTTACTTACCCATCATACGTTGTATAAGGTAAGTCTTGTAATCGTTTTAAAAATCGATTTTTTTTTTTTTTTTTGACGGATTGACACGTTTCAGACACTGGAGATTCCGAAAAACATATTTTTAGAAAAAACAATTTTGCCGTCCGTCTGTGTGTCTGTGTGTCTGTAAACGCCTTAACTCGCGAACAAATTGAGATAGAGACTTGAAATTTGGGATGTACTTAGTATGTAATAATGGGAAGAAGCTTATTTAATTTCAGTAACCTCGATTATCCGGAATTATTTTTATCGGACTCTCGAAATATTCGTTCTGATAAAAGGTATATAACAATTTTCAAAATTGTCTTTTTTTTAAGGAGTGAATATAAAAGACAATAAAAAAACAAATTTTGCATAAAAAATGAAGTCGATCGGATAATGAGTTTCCGAGATATTTGTAATCCTATTTTCCACACTCTTCCATTTTTCATGACTCTATATTTCATCCAAATTTCAATTCAAAGATATATTTTAATTGGAAATGAGACGCTTAATTCGACGCAATAAACCATTAGTTAATAGGATTATCAATTTTGGAGTTATAAGGATGTTTCTTTTCAGTAATAGAGCATTTAAAGTTTATGACGTCATCAAGCCACGATTTTATCCGAATTGCAATGCATTTTATAAGTAGTTTACACTTGTTTTATTTTCATGTTTTATATTCTGCATATCGATGATGGGTAAGTATTAAAATGGCCTCCAACGACTAGTTTTTTTTTTTTTTTTTTTTTTTTTTCCCACGAGTTATCTTGTTGGTAAGAAAAAGTCATTAAATTTCTTTTATGCATAAATTTTATGTAATTTGTAAATATCTGTTAATTACATTGAAAATATTGAATTAAATTTATCATGTTTTTACTTTATTATAAACCCTGTAAAAATTTCACTGTAAAATGAGAAAAACTTACTGATTTATGTGGAGTTGCAAAAAGCATCTTATAATGAACAATTTTGGACTCGAAAGATACTATGTTCATTACAGAGGAGGAAGATGCTGCCGGTGTAACATCCGCTAAGGGCCAACGAGTCTTAAAATTTTTAATGCATTTGCTTTAAATTTTGCAGAGTTGTTAAGAACAGACTGAATTACTTATGCAAAAATAAATTCAAAGGTTCAAGCGCGTAATTAGATTTCATACCTGTTAAATCTGTGTTTTATTTATATTTATATTATTGATATTTTAATTTAATTATGGAATTTTATTCGGAAACAAATGCTGAACTATCTATACTTTTTTAAGTGCAAACGGATTAATCTTTTATAATCGGGCCGGACGCGATGAAGATAGATTGAAAAATAAGTCCTGCTTGAAAATTATTTTAAAAACCCTAAATCAGTAAATTGAGATAGTTTTTAAACAAATTGCATTTGAAGTACATTCTTTTTCTATTTGACTGTGTAAGAATTGAAACTGTGCATGCTTAGAAGTAAAAAAAAAATCAGTAAAAGTGAAATTTATTGGTCAGATATTCCTACCGTCAATATGACTTCAGCGTTATTCATTGATATGTTTTTGCTTTATAATTTAGATTCTCAGTGAAAGCATTTCATGAATACTTAATTACATCGTGAAAGATAAGCAAGCTTATCTGCAACCCTGTAAGACTAATTATTCTCTTATGGTGATATTTTTTTTTCTATAATAAGAATGACTACATAAGGATTATCGCATTATTTATGCATTAGTAAAAGTTTTATGATGAAAGGAAATAACTAATTCATAATATTCCAGCATTTCCGATGAGAAAGTTTTCGATATGATTTAGGACACGTTTCATAAATATCTGTCGATTGTTCTTATATAAGGTTGAATATTCTGTCGACAAATTGCTTTTAAATAATGTTTGTTTTCTAGAAAAAAAAAGTATCATCATATACATTTTAATTCCCAAACTTTTGCAGAAAAATTAATAAATAAATAAACGAAAATAGCCATTAAATAGGGAATTACGTTTTATTTCAATTTATGTGAAAGAAAAGGCTTAGGGCTGACTTCATAGAAAAGCTGTACTTCTTTAAAATTATAACTCTAAACTTTTCCATACGAATTCCCAATTTCGACATCACATTTAGATTTTTCAGAAAAGGATCAGGATCCTTAAGCCGTATTTTTAACCCATGAAATAAGACTAAAATTCGATTTTGTTATACTGACTTAATTATTTCACTTTTTAATATTAGAAGGTTTATCCTGTACAATTTCAACAATTAGTTTTTGCATTTTGTTCGGTTTTATATGACTTACACAAGCTCAAAGTTCATGTTATTCGTAGTTTTTGATGAAAAATACGCAATTTCTCCTAATTTTACCTCAATTATTTATATGAGCGCAATCGTGCAACACTTTCTTCTTTACATATATTATAAAATACATGAAAATGTATAAGATATGCAAAAATAAAAGTGTTGCAAAACTGCGCTCATAGTAAAATATTAAAAATAGAGAGTTAAGTAACTGCATTCCCTCACGTCAGTAAGAGACTTTAGGATGTAGCAACGTGTTTAAACGTGCTAAATTGAACGTAACTATTGTTAATGTGAAGGAATGCATTTATTGGCAATAGTTACGTTCATTAATATTAAATAAAAAAATATATAAAATATGAAATAAATATTCTATAGGATTAAGTATTCTATAGGAAATAAATATTCCATAGGATTAAATATTCTATAGGAAATAAATATTCTATAGGATTAAATATTGTATAGGAAATAAATATTCCACATGATTCCATGGCTCATTTTCATAAAATTAACATCATTTGTTGTGTGACTGGTAAACCAAGTCGGTACTATGGGAGCGCACTTTTCAAATTTCTCGTTTAAATTTACATATTTTTTTAAAATGATATTATTATTATTATTATTATTATTATTATTATTATTATTATTTTTTTTTTTTTTTTTTTTTGCAGAGGTTTATTGAATCTATTTTTTTAACTTTTGATTTTGGCTGCAGGTTTATTTATGAGGTCACTCTCTATTTCAGAACCGGTTTCGAATATAAAATTACTTCATAAAAAAAGTCTACACTCTAAAAAAAATCCGTGAAAATACAAGAGATTTTCCGTAAAATTTTACGGAGAAGTTTCATTTTTCCAAAACAACAGTACAATTTCCGTAAATGACATTAGTTCCGTAAAGGAGATTTCAAATCCGTAGATATGCAGAAAGTTTTGCGTAAATTTGATGGATTTTTTTTAAAACAGTACAATGTCCGTATTTCCCCATTTCCGGAAATAACGTTCAGAGGTTTGTATACAGATATCGTCTTGTTTGAAATGCGAATTAAGATTATTGTTTTTACTAGGGTTCAGGGTCTTCTAGGATCCAGGCTGGACCGGTCCTACCCGTGGGCCTATTTTCTGTCATTAGACTCGGACCAATCCTGGAGCTCATTCTAACCGGGCCCGTGTCTGGACAGTAATTTTTTGTGAAAATAATAATGATATATATATATATATATATATTTAGTGAAATCTTTAGAAATTTACTTCATTTATATAAATTTCAGAAATTTTTTTGTTTTAAATCTACTTTTTTTTCTTTATAGTGCTTCAAATTATGAATTTTTTCACTGACATTTTAAAATTTTATTTTAATTTTATTAACGTGAAGCAATATTAAGTTATTAAAGGTTTCGTAAAATAATATCTTTGCAAATTATTGGTTTTGAACAAAACTGATTTGTCTTATAAATTTGTTAATTAACCTAAAATTTATTATTTTATAAATTATAATTTTATAAAGTTTATATTTTTTTCTTTAAATTTATAAAAATAATTAATGATTTTTTTCTTTACTTTTATAAAAATGAAGTTTATAATATATTTAGTTAGTTTATAGTAATTTTATAAATTAAACTAAATTAATTTAGACTAAATTAATAAATCCAAATTTGAACATACCTATCCCAAGGTCATTAATTTCAAAATTTTCGCTAAAAATCTTTTTTTTTTTTTTTTTTTTTTTTTTTAAATATTTTTAAGGTTTCATAAAATAATATTTTTGCAAATTATCGGTATGTAGGTGTTAAAATAAGCTGATTTGTCTTATAAATTTGTGAATTAAACTAAAATTTATTATTTTATAAATTATAATTTTACGAAGTTCATATTTTTTTCTTTAAATTTATAAAAAATGATTAATAACTTTTTGTTTACTTTTATAAAAATGAAGTTTATGATTTTATAAAGTTTATAATTTATTTCGTTAGTTTATAATTTTATAAATTAAACTAAATTAATTTAAACTAAATTATCAAGTCCAAAATTAAACTTACCTATCCTAAGGTCATTAATTTAAAAAATTTCTCTAAAAATCTACTTTTTTGTTTTGATTTTTTAAAATTATTCAGTTTAACAGAATCGTACACAAAAGCGCTCAGTAAAGATTAAATATAATGTTTTATTTTATTATAAAATTGTTTATTTACATAAGTTTTTAAATAAGAGATAAAGAAAATTTACTTTAATAGCATGTAATAAATACGTCTATTTAAGATAATTATTGTTTTTAGAATTGATAAATAGATCAACAGACAAATAATTTTAAAAAGTATATGTACTATTGCAAAAAGAAGCAATAATTAGTAATAATACAATGTTTTACGCATATAATACATAAATAATTAAAATTTATCTGTTATAAAGCATCAAATAATAAAGCAAGATATTAGAAATTATGAAAATAAAATATGGAAAAAATCCATGTAACTATAAAACCTTTAAGTTTTTGCATCATTAAAAGTATGTAAAATAAATAACAACATTTGAGGAAACGAAGTGTCCGGTCTTAGCGTAATGTTTACTACACCAGTTTACTACACCCGCCAGTTTACTACACCGAAGTTTCCGCGTTCGAACCTCGTCCTGGCAAGTGTTGGTTATTTTCTGAATATTCGCACAGAAATGAAAGGGGGAAAAAAAGTGTTGTAAGATGTTCCTTGAGAAATATTTTTTTTTTTGGTCCTAAGAAAATTATTTTAAAAATATCTAAAAAAATACGGAAGATATCTGTTAAAAAACGGAAATTTAAAAACGGATATTTCAGAAATCACGGAAAATTTCCTGGAATTTACGGAAATTTGTTTTCCGTTAAAATACGGAAATAGTACTGGCGTCTCGATTGCCAGTACAATTTCCGTTTTTTTCAGGAAATTTTTTTTGCAGTGTATAACTAAAATTGAAAAGTAAAAAAGAGTCCGATTAAAGATTTACCACAGCTATACTGTGCAAAAAGAAAAAAATTCCTTTAAAAATAGTGAAATTGAAATGAGAAATTTGAAAAGAACGCTGCCATTTGTTTATCGTTAGCCCGCGAATGTCGTCGTGGAACTTGCGCAGGTTGTTAATGAATAACATGTTTTGTTATGGAATTTAAATTGAAGCGAGTGTGAAAAACCAAAAGAAAGAAACAGAGAGAGTTGTGTTGGATTACGTTGCATGGAGTTTTCAAAGATGACTTTTTTCGGAATCGAATCCCGCAGATACAGAAGTCACAAAATCTCGAACTTATAATATATGTATTAAAATTGGTGTTTTTGAAGGAATTTTATAGACTACAATTTTTCGCCTGGGTGTGGTGGAACAATCAACCGTAATAGTTGGTTGTATAAGGTTTAATGGCGCAAGGTCCCATTGGGGACAAGCTGCGCCAAAAATCAACCGTAATAAACAAGTTTATAGATTAAAACACGGATAATATGAGTTACACCAGTTTAGCTTAAAACACCTTAAATTGTATGATAGTCAATTATACGTATTACCGCATATTACGGCGTATAACGCGCACTTTTTATACAGGAAAAATTGATCGAAATTTACTCGTGCGTGCTATATGCCGGCTATAAAATTAAACGATTAAATATTAAGAAGGAAAAATATGATAATAAAAACGAGGATTTTTGAATAATGAGCATGCTATTAATGCACAAAAAATAATTTTCACTGTTAGATTAGATGAAAAGTAATAAAAATACACTTTACAATCATCTTTATTTTAGTTTTTGCTATATATCTCAGGAATGTTTCTTTACAAAGAAGGCGAATTATACGGCGAAAATACCTAAAATACAAAAATGAAGTATGAAAGTTTAAGTGCGTGTTATACGGCGAATATACCTGAAATACAAAAATTAAGTTTGAAAGCTTAATTACGTGTTATACGTCAAATATACCTAAAAATACAAAAGTAAAGTATGAAAATATAGGTGCGTGTTATACGACAAATATACCTAAAATAGAAAAATGAAGTCTGAAAGTTTAAGTGCGTATTATACGGCGAATATACCAAAATATACAAAAATGAAGTCTGAAAACACAAGTAAGTGTTATACGACGAGTATACATAAAATACAAAAATGAAGTATGAAAGTTTAAGTGCGTGTTATACGGCGAATATACCTAAACATCCAAAAATAACGTCTGAAAATATAGGTGTGTATTATATAGCGAATATACCTAAAATATAAAAATGAACTCTGAAAATATAGGTGCATGTTATACGGCAAAAATACCTAAAATACAAAAATGAAGCTTGAAAGTTTAAGTGTGTGTTATACGGCGAATATACCTAAAAATGCAAAAATGAAGTCTGAAAATATAGGTGAGTGTTATACGGTGAATATGCCTAAAATATAAAAATGATTTCCACCCAAAGTATAGGTGCGCGTTATACACCGGGGTATGTTATACACCGGAATATATCGTTAATTTTATAATATGCGTAATTGGCCAAAATTCCGATCAATAATTCCGTTATTTTTGTTGTAAAATTTCGTATTTAAAAATATAAGTTTTCGAACATTTTTATTCATAGTTGTTACATTATGATATCACAATCAAAGAAAATTCCATTTCTTAAAATTTACTTACTCTCTATTTGAAAATGAGTACATGAGTGAAAAAAAAATGAGTGAATAAAAAATGAAATGAATGAGAGAAAGAGGAATCATATGCAGCGATTTCACAAAAAAGGATGAAAACAATATTAAAATTTTTCCGACGTAAAGAAAAGAAATTTACTCATATCTACAAACACATGTGAACAAGTTATAAACGATATAAAACTAAATTTAAAAATATTCTTATTTGAAAGCAGTGCATAAACTTAATGGAAAACAAAGATGACAGAAAAACGCCATCTTCTCTTCTTAAGTTTTATCAGTATGTTACATTCTGTTCAAAGGATTAGCGTATTCCACGCATGAAATGTTATTGATTAAGGCTTCTAAATTGAGTTCTTTGATCTATAAAACTAATTCTGGCTGTTTGTATGAAGTTGTTGAAACAAAAGAAGTTGATTATCGCCCGTCTGGTGAACTCGATTTATCAGTTCTGATGTCTTCTGACATTAGGAAAATTGAAAGAAGTGTCAGTTGAAGTAAGGAAGTGTCTATCAGTGTATGAATCTAAGTTTATTTTTGTTTCAGAAGAGGAGGAACACAAAATTTTTAAGTTCTTTTATTTATTCTAAATTTCAATTCATTTAAACTTTATGGAGCAAATCTACATTTGTGCTGTTTAAAAAATTGCACATTTTGTTAAATATGTTACATATTTCAAAGATATCACTTTCTCCACCTGTGGGAAGAGAAATGGTACATATTTGAAACTTCAGCCAAAGAAAGAAATAAGTCGCGGCAGTTCCACCCATCTCATGTAATCAATATAGGATGTAATAAATATACGATGGTTTCCACCAATTGTCGAACTGCTTTTCAGCCTACCTTGATCATGTGACATGGAAATATGCCAACTTGTCTTTCTCGTTAGCTACACTTGAAAAGATT
Organism: Maratus michaelseni; assembly: GCA_963931845.1. NCBI lineage: Eukaryota > Metazoa > Arthropoda > Arachnida > Araneae > Salticidae > Maratus > Maratus michaelseni. The sequence continues at coordinate 15,647,707 of OZ007598.1, forward strand.
AAATTGATTAAAAGTAGACACAGCAAAAGAGTTATTGTATGATACTCATGGCCTTGACTTGGGTATACGTTTGTGAACGCGGTCATACTTAATATTTACGCGCAAGCAGACACAGCTGATGGTGACTACATCTCCTAGGAGGCAGAACTTAAATAATCTGGGCGTTCCACAGGTAGAAGTGTATAGATGCACAAATTATATATAAGGAAGTGTTGTATGGTCAGCATTGCCTGAACAAAAGTGTGAAACGTTTGTTATTGTTTGCGTAATACTGTTTATTTATTCCTGTATATTTCAAATATTTCTGGAACATTCTCGAAATAAAAAGTATATCGTCCAAAAAAACTCTTATTAATCAACTTTCAAACACAGTATTCATGTAGTTCAAGCAGTGTACACTTTCATCGACCGAAACGCGAGTTACTCGTATTAGTTGGGTCTGACGTCATAAGAGTTTCTCAGAGTAAAGTTGGGATAAAATGGCTGTGAATGCTTTTGGGTAAAGTTGTAGGCATGTTTTCAAGCAGCACTTCCGTCAACCAATCTACCACTACATTTTTATCATAACGATCATTGCAGGAATTGTCTTGGCGACGTTGGCCAATTATATCATAGACCTGTTAAACATAGACCAATCAAATGGCCAGAACTCAAGTGTAAAGTAGGAGTCATAAAGAACGACACTTAACAGTTAGCTATAAAGCAAACAAACAAATCATGTTCCCCAACCACGTGATCACTTTACCCAACCAAATTCTTTAGGTAATGTGGGTTACCAGAAGTTTGGGTAATTTCCGTCTCTGAACGGGACGTGTAACCCACAAAATGTCACGTGATATCGGTTTCTGAGCACTTCGGGTTACCCATGTGTTACCCTACGTAACTCAGATTGCGGTTTGTGAACGTGCCCAGTATGTGTCTTTGAGCTTTTACATATCTTCCATAGCGGAAGTGATTAGCTTATATAGTAAGCGAACATGTGAAATTATAAGCAGTCTAAAACTAAATTAAAGAATATGCATATTTGCAAGCATTTCACGAAGTTAATAGAAAATGAAACTGAATAGAAAAATTAATCTTTTCTTCTTAATTTTCATAGTATGTTCGTTCTATTCAAATAATCAGAATATTCCACGCATGAAATGTTGTTGAGTAAGGCTTCCAAATTAAGCTCTTTGATCTATAAAACTAATTTTATCTGTTTCTATGAAGTGGTTGAAACAAAAGAAGTTGATTATCGCACATCTGGTGAACTCGATTTATCAATTCAAGATGTCTTCCGACATTAGCAAAATTCAAAGAGGTGTCAGATGAAGTAAAGAATATACTATCTACCTCAGGGCATGAAATTTCCGCTCACCAGCTCACCATTGGCGAGCAAATATTTAAGGTTGGCGAGTAAGTTTCGTCTTTTGAAATGTTGTGCTTCAAATCCAACTGTATACGTTCAGAATATCGTGCCTCAATCTAGCGACACGCGGAAGTGTTTTAAAAACAAGCGAGACATTTATCTTCCAAAAGAAGAAAAAATGCAGCATCACCCACTTCTATTTCTTTCCTACGGAGGATCGAAATTAGACCGCTCTCGCACCGTGCAAGCGCCAAGGCTGCTTTTTTCGCTTCCGAGGCCGAATTTGATAGCTCTTCACTCCTGTGCGAAGTGGATCAGGTTTCGCCACCTAAGCTCAGCTGCTTGAAACACGGTAAAAATTATTCGCTTTCTCCCGAATATTTAACATTTTAAAAATTGTTCATATTTTTCATGAATGTAAAATATTCTGGATTTAACAGACAGCTCTTTCTAACAATGGTCAATTTAAATTCAGTTTGTCATAAATAGTTCATTTTCTGTGCAAGTGTGGTGGCCGACGTTACTGTCTGAATGAATGTAAAATAGTGGCGAGCAAAAATTTTAGTCTGGCTAGTACCTTTTCAACTGAAATTTCATGCCCTGATCTAGCTTATGAATCTAAGTTAATTTTTGTTTCGGGATAGGAGAAATATCGAATGTTGAGTTCGTTTCTTTAAGTTCTTTATTCTAAATTTCAGTTAATTTAAACTTTATAAAGTAAATCTGTATTTGCGCTGTCTTTTTTTTTTCTTTTTTAAAGCCAAATGTTGTTAAATTTGTTCTATTGTTACAGATATCAATGCTTATTTTTCTCGGCAGTGGAAGAAACAATATTTCAGATTCGAAAGCTTATTTTGCTTACTTGAAAACAGAGCAAAACAGTACTGCACTCTATAAATGACATTTTCAAAACTGAGCAAAAAATACTCAAATCGGAGTATGTCGTATAGTCAAAATGGCTCTGAATCAAAATTACTCAAGTTTGAAACATGTATATGCTCATTTCTGAAAACATGCACACAATCAACAATAAAACATCATGTGCTCATATTTCAATATGTCCATGTTTCAAAAATGAGTACGAACCCGACTTCTATAGGCTCATTTTTGAGTATATTCATGTTTCAAAAATGAGTATGAACTGACATCTATGTGCTCAGTTTTGAGTATGTCTATCGTTCAATATTCTGAGCATTTCTCGTATTTCAGAATTTAAAGCATTGACTTGTCATATGTGAAACAAAATGAAAACATCGGTTTACTCAGATTTGAAAGTGTCATTTTTCTCAGTGTGTGCAGCTCCAAAGTAACCCCCCAAGCCTTTGGTATGGTTGGGTAGGCGCAGCCAATCACAGTAGATCTTTACATTATGTATAATGCACAACTTCTAAGATGTAAACCATGAATTTTGGAGTTACGAAACACCTGCATTCCACAACATAAAAAAATTGCTACTCACTAGAGGATTAAATTTGATACATTATTTCATCTTTATCTCCTTAATTCAGAGCTTTCTAATGAAAAAATTGCAATTATTACAGTAAAAACTTTTGAAAATGAGTGACATAATGATTTGGTCCAGGCACATTTGAACCATGTTTATAAAGTAAATGTAAAAATGTGTGAAATTATCTATATTATACAAAAAAATTATAATCTGCACAATGTCTGGTGCCAAGGACTACAATACAAAGATCCTCTAATGTATATATTGATATGTTCCAACCATATTTGGTCATGTTTACAAGGTGTTTAATGACGTAAGAAATGTGATCTATATAGCGCAAAATTCTACAATACGCGCAACCTCTCGTCTAAAAGTGTGCGTTATAAAGATGTTCTACTGTGTGGGTAGAACATACAGTAGAACATTTACTGTATGTTACAGGCGTAAGTAGGTAGAGCTGAAAGGGACCACACTTCCTAGAACGGTGGAGCTTATATTATGTGAGCTAGAGTCCTGCACTGCATGACCTTGGAAAAATTTAATTTTCTTTCATTTGACTTTGGCCGGATTACATTTTTTTTCTACAGACACGGGCCGGGCCTTGTCTGGTCTCAAACATTTTTGGTTTCTTCTTTTTTCATATGGATGAAAAAAAGAAGCATTTCCATCCCGACCCGTGCTTGGACATAATTATTACCAGGTCCGTCCAGTTCCGAGTCTAATGATAGAAAACTGGCCTGATATAGAGCTTTAAGATTAGGATTTTCTTTCATTCTAATCAATGAATGAGTGTTCATGCACGGAATTGTCTAAGATCTAAGTGATCGTTGATAAGTCTCATGCCAAAAACTGAGGACTTTGGGGCCGCCCACTACTGCTTTGATCTGTTTACAAGAAACAAAATAAGCTTTCAAATCTGAAATATTGCTCTTTCCATCGACGAGAAAATAAGCATTGAAATCTGTAACAATAGGAACATATTTAACGAAATGTGCAATTTTTTTTAAGGCTGTGCAAATGTAGATTTACTCCATAGAGATTAAATAAAATGAAATTTAGAATAAATAAAAGAACTTAACATTCTATATTTCTTCTATCCTGATACAAAAATAAACATATTCATAAGCTAGATAGTATTTTCACTATTTCATCTGACACTTCTTTCAATTTTGATAATGTTGGAAGACATCAGAACTGATAAATCGAGTTCACTAGATGGGCGATAATCAACTTCTTTTGTTTCAACAACTTGATACAAACAGCCAGAATTAGTTTTATAGATCAAAGAACGCAATTTGGAACCCTTAATCAATAACATTTCATGCGTGGAATACTCTAATCCTTTGAACAGAATGCAACATACTGATAAAACTTAAGAAGAGAAGATGGGTTTTTCTCTCATATTTGTTTTCCAGTAACTTTGTGCAATTCTTTCAAATAAGAATATTCTTTAATTTAGTTTTAGATCGTTTATTAGTTGTTCACATATGTTGTAACTGTGATTAAATTTCTTTTCCATGTCGACGAAATTTGAATATTGTTGCCATTCTTTTTATATAGTTTTAAATACAAAATTTTAAACACGAACATTTAAAAAAAAATTTCTAGTCTAAACTTTAAGTGTTCATTGATATTGTTATTCTGTGTTCCACAGATTTAGGACGTATAACATGAAAAATGCCATACGTTACAATTTTTACATGAATATGCATTGAATATTCTAATAAAACTAGTATATACCCCCGTCAAAAATGACGGATTGTTGATCTGCGTGCCATTTTCATAAGACTTCATACACACAAACAGCATGAAGATTTTATTACTGAAATGTTTGTATTGTAGAAAAGTACATTTTAAAGCTGGTAGATGGCGCAAAACAATATTTAAAACAGAAGCGTAATACTGGACCGATCACCGCAAAGCCTCCCTACGAAAGAAATCACCGCTATTTTTGAAAAAAAAAGTGTTTACAGAAAAAATTGTTTATAGAATATATGTTTTATATGAAATTATAGTAAATAACCTCCGTCAAAAATGACAGATTGTTAATCTGCGTTCCATTTTCATAAGACTTCATACAAAGAAACAGCATGAAGATTTTATTCTTGAAAGGTTTGCACTGGGCTAAAGCACATTTTAAAGTCGGTAGATGGCGCCAAAACAATATTTAAAACAGAAGCGTAATTCTGGATCGATCACCCCAAAGCCTCCCTACGAAAGAAATCACTGCTATTTCTGAAAAAAAAAACTGTTTACAGAAAAAATTGTTTACAGAATACATGTTTTATATGAAATTATGCTGAACAGACGTGGTTTGTGGTAGAAGAAATTATCGTTTAGTTGTCATATGTTAACATATGTTTTTCATTAAGCCTAACAAGTCGTTTAGCTACGCTCAGATTAGCAGCTTCGACTTGATTCGCTCTGGAATGATTACCTACACTTTCCCACACTTGGATTTGTCGATCGATGACTGTTGAATATTTTTTGAAGGTTTTATAAAAAATTAAAATATTTAAAAGCTTTAATATGCTTTTACAAATATTTTAAGAGCAGAATAGGATGTGAAGCTTTCAAAGAGTCGTTCATTTGTGATTCTTTTGAATTTGTGATGCTGAATGGCATTAGTGTTCGTTTGTTTATATCTGGGATTCCGCGTTTAATCTGGATTTTTAATTAAGAACTTAAAACATTATAATAGGATATGATATACATGTTTTATAGGAAAAATATGCTGAACAGAGCTGATTTCAAGTAGAAGATATTACCATTTAGTTGTCAAATGTTAGCATAGGTTTTTCATTAAGCCTAACATGGCGTTTAAGTACGGTTGATTCGCAGACCAGAGTAGTCCCTCCCGGAATTGTTACAGATACTTTCTTGCCTTAATTTTAATTGCAGAATAATCTTGCTTATTAAATATCGGCATGTTTCTGATAAATTCAGTCGGACCGAATTGAACTTCTAGCTTTTATAATGATTCAGGGCTGGAAATTGTGGCTCTTGCAGACCTATAATGTAAGCGTGATTCTGGTAGAAATTTATAAATCCAGAATTTAGCAGAAAGTGTCGAATGTCTCGCCATTGATCGGAAGAGACTGTCAAACGAGGCGGAGTTCAGTCAAATTGACTTGGAAAAATAATCAGTCGAGTTTCAGAGTTTTAGTTCAGTTTTGACTGTAGCTGAAAAGCTGTAAGTTTTAGGCATTTGGCGTTTATGTCTGGGAATGCTCGTTTCTGACATTTCTAATGTCAGAAACGAGTGACAGATGTGATTACTTCAATTACAGCGAGTACAGCTGTGATTGCTTCTGTAATATTTATGTGCATATGTAAATTCCTGTTTTCTCTAGGATATTCTTAAAATAAATAGTGTACTGTCTAAAACGTTGCCTTTAATCGAAACTATTTTTGAGATATTTCAATGTTTTTCATAGCAGGAGTGTAAAGATCCTAGAAACAAGTCGTTATACTTCATAAGTTATAGAATCAAACTGACTGGCTTTTAATGTGATCGCTTGAAAAATAGTGTTAGGACATGGTGTGATAAATTCGATCCATCCCCCCAGAGCATCAAAATGCTCCCCGCTCCCAGAAGATATGAAATCATGTGTTTGATAAATTCTGACCAATAATGCCGCTCCCCCTCGCGTGAACTGTAACGTTCTCTTCCGAAGACAAAGGTATGAATTTTACACCGGGACTTGTCTAATGACAATAACTTATTAAATGTCCAACATTCTATCGCTTTTTCGGACCAAAATTTTGGAAATGTCTCAAGTAAATCTACGTAGCAGAATGACTGAGCACGTTGCATTTTTTTAAAATTACGGAATCAGACTGGATGAGTAACGTTCATTTCCGCATGGCAAATACTTCATATCGCAGCTACCGTTGAAAACGCAGCTCCACAAAAATATGATGTGCATATGGAATTAAGATTCTTTAAGCTTTATCACTTTTTGGCAGATATTCAGCTGCTCAGATAGGCAGAAGTCTGTTATTGTACAGTTTTGACAAGAAGACCTTTGACTCTGCACTGTAAAAAATTGCTGCAATAAAATTACTGTAGCTGATACAGCAGGCAAAGACCCACAAAACTGTGCTTTTCCCTTAGATAAACGGGTTTTGTCCTTAGATAAATGTGTTTTGCTCGTAAAAGTATGCAATTTACGGGATTTGACCGTTTAACTTAAAAAAGTGGCATTTACCGTAAAATTACTGAAGCAATTCACGATAAAATACCGTGATTTTACATTTGTTTTTTAGACTGTGGTAAAGTTCATTTCGCTACAGATAAATAGGGTGGTTAACATAATCTTAAATGTATTATGTGACGAAAAGCTAAGTTCCGTGCTTTAACTGTTTCAACGAATCGACTCATTTAAGATTACGTATTTCACATGCAAACTAATTACGGTCAATTAATAATCAGATGTTTCCAAATTTTGTCTTGTCTTAATTTTGTCAGTATTAATCATAGGTGTTTCTCTTTCATAGAAGTAAAATGGTCTTGAATGTGTCTTGATTCAATGAAAACTTGTTGATATTGTATTCATGAAAGCATTTCCTAGACAAATTTATAAGTTTTAATAGGTAAATATATTTTCAGTTGCAATCAAAAAATATTTTTGTATAGGCAATTTAATTCCGGTTTCATAATGTTTTGGGTTACTGTGTAATGTTTCGATCTAAAAATTTGGTACTTTCGTATTATAGCGGCCCCCACAATTACGATTACGCCAAGGTGGCATCTATGATTTTCCCAAGATCATCGCAAAGCTTATATATGCATTATATATACACATGTACATACTTGAAACACTCATGTATGTGCCATATGCGTCATTATATAACACATTATTTACGTCTTATATGCATATATACATTATATACGTCTTATATGCATATATACATTATATACGTCTTATACACATGTCATATCTATCTATCTATCTATCTATCTATATATATATATATATATATATACATTATATATGCATTATAGATGACTATAACTTGGCCATATATATCACGAAATGTTATAGTAATCATACATTATTATAGTGTCATGTACGGTCTATAACTTAGCGATAAATCTTGGCCGCTTGGCGATTCATTCTTGGGGGCCGCTAGAACACGAAAGTACCAAAAAGTAAATAAATTATGATGCATTTCGAAATGAATAGCGGGATATTTCACGGTACTTTTAATAACTGGCTTAGCGTATGGTTTGGAACCCATTAATTTAAGGGAATATGTGAGTTTTTCGGCTTTTGAAAAATAAAAAAAATTGTTGAAGTTTTTTTGACATTTGGGAAAGAGGTCGAAATATGTAGGTTTTTGCATAAAACACCCTTTACATACTATGAAGTTTAAAAAATCATATTTTTCATTAAATGGTATTTAAAAATGCGTCTTTGGACTCATTTTTCTTCGGTGTCGTGCGGCTTATAGCGTTCCGTGGCACCCAAAATTTCTCTGGGTGGTTTTATCTGAAACCATGGAACAAAAAGCACTTAAAAATATACATAATGGTTAGTCCTTGACTGACGGTGCTTCAGTTTTTTTTTTTTGCATTTTTAACAAAATGGCGGACTATCAAACTTAATAAATCAGTTTTCAATAAAGAAAAAATTATATTGTTTTAATTTTAATAACAAACGAACGAATTAAAAAATATAAAAAAAAAGTATTGGTCAAGAACTAAGGAAATGTATAAACGTTAATTAAAAAAAGAAGAAACCACCACAACAACAACAACAAAGCATATTGGTGTGTTGCCAAGATATCCCTGCTACAGACTTAAACACAATAATAATTCTTTCCAGAAAATTACGTTTTAAGTTTTGCAAAAAATACCATTCCGTCGCACAATGCGCGACAAGAATAGTTGAAACATTTATTTATTTTAAAAATTTAAAAACGGCTTCGAGACAGTATTTGTAATATGTCAAACATCCAGAAAAAGAAAATTTCATTTTTTGAAGCCGCAAAACTTCCCATGACACCTTAAGCTTAAGCCAATTGAAATTCCTTTTTTGCAAAAATTTTATTTTGATAACCGGAAAAAATGTCAAAGTTTGTATATTAAGAATTATATTGAATCTATTATTTATCGAAAAGGCAAATCCTAAGAATAAAAAATGCTGTCAGATTTCCCTTTTGTGGAAAAGTTATGAAAGGCCAGGTGCCACTGCTTTCATCCAATTACTAGTATACTTTATGACTGACATAGGCTCATCAGGAAATAAAATGCTTTGTGCTTGGATATTCTCCAAAGACCTCATAAAAAACAAAAAGGTTATGTTATAACTCACCCAGATAAGGAAACTGTACTCAAATTCCGGGAATAGTTTATTTTGAAAGCCATAAACTAGAAAAATTGCTTGGGATGTGATATTTTGCTTCAGATAGTTACACCAAAATTTCTGTCAATGATTTATTTTAATACATGTATACATTATTATTTTTTCCATAATCTTTAATTCATATGTAAATCTGATAAAGAAACATTTGTTTCTAGTTTTGGGGTCCATTTTTAAGAAAAAATTATAAAAGCAAGCTGAGACGGATTCATCCAGCTTATAACATACACTGAACATAAAATAAAATGTTATAACATACACTGAACATAAAATAAAATGTTATAACATACACTGAACATAAAATAAAATGTTTCGTTCTCGGATATTCTAAACATCTAAACCTAATTCAAAGATCTTAAAATATCATGAAACTATATTATAACTTACCCAGATAAGAAACTGTGTTCAAATCCAGGAAATCGTTTATTTTGAAAGTCGTAAAATAGAAAAATCGTTTGGGATGTCATATTTTAGCTTCAACAAAGTCCATGCCAGTGATTCTGTTTCAATGCATGCATTCAATTTTACTTTTTTCATAATATTTAGTTCAAATGTAAATATAATGAAATATATTTTTTACTAGTTTTGAAGACCCCTTTAAAAAAAAATTATAAAAGTCAGCTGCGACAGATTCATCCAATTAATTGTATAGCTTATAACATACGCTGAACATAAAATGAAATGTTTTGTCCTCTGGTATTATAGATCAGAGGTTCAAAAATTTAGGCGTGAATGGGCCAATGCCCACCACTAAATTTTTAGTATTCTTCGTCTAATAAGAATATTGATAAAATTTAGATGAAGTATACTAATAAAATTGACGAAGAATACTAATAAAATTTACGGGTGGGAATCAGCTTATTGGCTCCTAGATTTTTGCACCCATGTTCTAGATATCTAAACCTAATCCAAAGACCTTTTAACCCTTTATATCCTGAATTAATTTTCAAGCTACTTTTTAGATGCTCAGAATCATCGATTATTCCCACCAGTTTTTTTACTTTCTTCTATCTTTACAAGAAGAAAGTATTGGATTCATGAAAATTTTCGACTTCCGGTTTTCGACGGATTTATACGTTTTAGAAGGTCCTGAACACGATTTGACTATTTTTAGAAAATGTCTGTCTGTGACTCTGTCTGTCTGTCTCTATGTGACAAAAAATTTGTGGGCGCTCTATCTCAAGAACTAATGCTCGGAATTTAATAAAACTTTAGATTCAGTTAGTCCCTGATATAAATTGGTGCTGATTAGGTTTTGGTAAAAATCGTCCGGCAGGTGGCGCTGCTATGCAGCATTTTTCACGATTTCCGCAATAGCTCTATCTCAAGAACTAATGCTCGGAATTTAATAAAACTTTAGATTCAGTTAGTCCCTGATATAAATTGGTGTTGATTAGGTTTTGGTAAAAATCGCCCGGCAGGTGGCGCTGCTATGCAGCATTTTTCGCGATTTCCGCAATAGCTCTATCTGAAGAACTAATGCTCGGAATTTAATAAAACTTTAGATTCAGTTAGTCCCTGATATAAATTGGTGTTGATTAGGTTTTGGTAAAAATCGCTCGGCAGGTGGCGCTGCTAAGCAGCATTTTTCGCGATTTCCGCAATAGCTCTATCTCAAGAACTAATGCTCGGAATTTAATAAAACTTTAGATTCAGTTAGTCCCTGATATAAATTGGTGCTGATTAGTTTTTGGTAAAAATCACCCAGCAGGTGGCGCTGCTAGGCAGCATTTTGAAGGATTTACACGATTTTAGCGATATTCATATCTCAAGAAATAATTTACGGAATTAAATAAAACTTGAGCTTCAGTTAGATATTGATATAAATTGGTGCTGATTCATTTTTAGTGTATGCGAAACCTGTGTGAGATAGAAGAAAGTTTTGGGATTGACACATCCGACTAGTTTTTTTTTGTAATGTTTTCCTTATCTAATCATAGCATTTTTGCTATTCAATTAGGTTAAAATTTCTCATTTGTAAAACCGGTGGTAACAGATTAAAAATTCTGTAAAAGACGCTCGTCGCGAAGGGGTTAAAGTGGTACTTATAAGTACTGTCAGGATAAAAAGGGTTAAAAATGGCAAAGCTACGGTATAACTTACCCAGATAAGAAACTGTGTTCAAATTCAGGAAATCGTTTATTTTCAAAGTCGTAAAATAGAATCGTTTGGGATCTCATATTTTAGTTACAACAAAGTCCATGCCAGTGATTCTATTTTAATGCATGTAGTATTCAATTTTATTTTTTTCATAATCTTTAGTAGACGTTTTTTACTAGTTTTGGAGTTTTTTTTTAAGGAAAAAAAATTATAAACGGCGGATTCATCCAGTATAGCTTATAACTTATTTGAACATAAAATGAAATGTTTTGTTCTCGGTCATACTAAATATCTAAACTTAATTCAAACACCTTATAAAAATGATGAAATTATGTCGTAACTTACACAGATTAGGAACTGTGTTCAAATTCAGAAAATCATTTTTTTTTTTATTTTTTTTTTTTTTAGTCGTAAAATATAAAAATCATTTGGGTTGTCATGTTTTAGTTACAACAAAATCCTTGTCAGAAATTCTATTTTAATGCATGCATTATTTTTTTTTCTTAGTTTTTAGTTCTAAAGTAAATATGATACAAAAATATTTTTTATTACTTTTGGAGGAGTCCCTTTTTTAGAAAAAAAAATATAAAAGCCAGCTGCGATGGATTAATCCAATTAATAGTATAATACGCTGAACATAAAATGAAATGTTTTAGTATGGGATATTCAAAATATCTAACCCTAATCCAAAGACTTCCTAAAAATGATAAAGCTATGTTATAACTGATCCAGATAAGAAACTGTGTTCAAATTCCGGAAATCGTTTATTTTGAAAGTCGTAAAATAGAAAAATAGTTTGGGATGTGATATTTTGTTTTTAAAAATTACAGCAAAATCTCTGCCACTGATTCCTTTTTAATACATGTATACATTTTTATTGCTAAAAGTTTCAGGAATGGTATTGAGTTATCTATTTTAATAAAGTATTTCTTTAATGTAATTGTGAGAAGGAAGAAGATAAAAGAGAAAATAAAATATTTATAGTTTGGATGTAATTTCTTTTTCTTTTTCCGATAAGTATGTACTTAAAAACAGTTGCTATGCAAAAGATACATTTTATTATACATGTTAGTTTTTAAAAACACCTTGTTGGATTTCTGGTAAATGAATAAAAATTACATGTTTTTCTGCAGAAATTGTGTTCTTAATAGTTCTTAATAGTAATTATTTTCTTAATAGTAATTAAGAAAAACTGAAACGATTATGCTTAATTAATATAAACGATACAATTTATATTAAGAATAAAAAAAGCAGATTCTGTTTATAAATGTAATTTTATAAATCAATAATGAACAAGTATAATTTTGCAAATACAGCGTGCGTACAGTTTTACCACAATTTTTTAAATATAATTTTTCGCTGTAATTAATCTCGGAGAAATATCACAAATTCAGCGATTAAGCCATTTTCATTCCGATGCGCACATATCGTCGCTACCATGTCAAACTATCGAATATGAAAATATGCATTTTTCATTACATTTAAAAATGGGTCGATTGTTACCACTAAATTTTATTAGAATTCGTCGCCTACTAAAAATACTAATAAAATTTCTGTGAAGAACAGGGTTGCTAGATTTGCTTTCTTTTTTATTCCTTTCTAAATTTTTGAGGTTTCTGTATTAGATTCTTACCAGTTTTTTTAATAACCATACGACTGGTTTCAAGCTTCTATCTATCACTGTTTCCGACTTATTTGTTTTCAAAGTTAAGGGTCCTTCGTGAAACACCCGGTAAACTTACTATAGTACTCAATGTACAGGAATGCAACAAATAAAGATTTTTTTAGGATTTACTAGGGTTCGTACATTATTACCACAATTTTTTAATAGAATTTTTCTATTTAATACTTAAATATCAGAAATTGTAGACGTATCGTTTAATTGCAGAATTGTAAATCTTTTCTGCATTTAAATAGGGCGAAAAATTCTGTTAAAAAATTGTGGTAGCAGCGTACGAACCTTATTTACATGGCAGATGATTTAACCCCTTAATTCTCGCTCCCGTCATATTCACGGGCTGTGTATTCTACCTTTTTTTAAAAGAGTGAAATTAGCTTTATTCTCGCATCATTTTATCAGCCATTAAAAAGGTGAATATTTCTACATCAAAAAAGTGGTGGCAATCAAACAATTTGAAATTGAAAAAAGTAGCCTACACAAAAATATAGCGACGCTGAAGGGGTTAATAAAAATAATTTTGATTTGTTTAGATAGCGACCTTTAACGTTTCTAATTCGACAGTAGTTATCTAAAAATGCAAAAAAAAAAAAAAAAAAAAAAAAAAAGAAAAAAAGATGGATTGAATACAAAGTTTAGAATTTCATGGAACTAGTGTAGATAATAAATATTTGGGATCGTCCACGACCCTGTGGTCATATTTTAATTAATATTGACTTTAATTCTCAGAAATTCTTGAAGAATATACTCTTAAAGACACATCAAATAAAAAGTAACTAAGAAAAGAACTTTTTTTAAAATTTATTTTTTAACTTGGCCTAAAATTGGCTAATATAATAATATAATGTTCAAATTAGTCAGTATTTTGAATTACCGAATTTCGAAGGAGAATCGAAAGTATTATATTGTAAAAGTATTATTTTTCTGATTCGAAAATACAAATTTTGTGAAAATCGGATAGTAACTTTTCTTAATTTTGGCAAAAGACTGTAAGATTTGTTAACAAACTATATTGTTGCCAATTTAACAATGCTTTTAATAATAATAACTGCATCAAACAATGACAATAAATGTTACTTCCAACAATCGACGAGACAAACTAATAATCGATATTGGAAATAATAAGTTTAAAAATGAACATTGACATGGTATATTTATTTATAGCTAACGTACGCAGGGCTCCCATATGTTTTCATCTTATTCTACATTGCTTAGAAAAAATATTTAATTACACAAAGCGATTTTTCATAATGAATAATTTTTTTACATTTTTTTTATAACGAAACTGGATTTTAAATGAAAATTATATATATAAAAAAAAACTTTCCTTAATCGAGCTTATGAATTTTTTAGTCTCTCATTTCTTCTTTCTTTCGTCGCCAGGGAGCATGGTCAATCAACTCAAACCTCTCTGCAATTTTATATGCCTTATTGAGGATATCAAAATACTTATGCTATTGCAAAGGATTTTCTGCTGCCTAGAAAAATTAATTTTTGAACAAAGTAGGAATATACGAGTAGCGGCAGAAAAGAAAATATATTCAAATCATTTGGAAATAAAATGCATATTTGAAGAAACCCATTCGTACTGAGGTAATAGATTGTACTACCAGGGTGGCTAGTGGTCAGGAAAAAATACAGTAAAAAAAATATAGTTACCAGTATATTCTTATAGAAAAATTTAAATTGAACAGGTGCCGAACAGGTTGTGAGCTTTAATGGGCTTCCTAGTTGCGGTCAACTTTACGCCCGGACGAATGAGAATAGACTGTATTAAAAAGTGAGCCAATGGGAAATGTTTAAAAACTGCAAGAGCAGAAAAAGGGGATAAAAAATATTAAGAGAAAAATAGGAAAGATGATTAAGGAAAAAGTCAAAATTTAGAGTGAAAGGTATAGCAACAGTAGGTTTTCTACTGATAAAAAAGTTTAAGAAAATAGGGTTCGGACGAGTTCGAAAAACAGCACAAAATACCAGTCTGGAAAAGGAGGCAAAACAACAATAAAAAAAGACACTTTTCAGTGACCACACAAACCACATAAAATATAATATTTTTAAATAATTATCTAATATATATATATATATATATATTTTTTTTTTAAAGATAGAAAAAATTTTGAATTTTCAGTATTACAGCCCAGAGGGCACCGACTAGTCGGTGAGGTTAAACTCGTTAGCGAATATTTCAAGCTCGTTGATGATAACAAACATCTTTTCAAATGGGTTTTTGCATTTTTTGATATTTTGGGCGATTTTTTGGATACTTTTGAGAAGTTTGGATAGCTTGAGGACTTCTTTTAAGTCGTTGAAGGTTTGGAATATTTCGTTTAGGGGGTTCGGGTTAGGGAGAGGGGGAATTTGAGAAATACCCTCAGGGTTAGTGGAACCGGAAGGTTCCTGTATAGCATCATCAATGACTTCTTGGGAATTGCTATCTTTAGCCGTAGCGGTATAATTGAAACTTTTAAGAATTTCAACAAAGTCGTACTTTTCATAGGGAGTTTTATTTCTAGAAGTAGGAATTTTAGCTTTATTTTTGATGTTTTGGGGATTTTTTTGGGCAGCCCCTGTACGAGGCAGGTTGCATACCGTTGCAGTTAGCGCATTTTGGGGTAATTTTGCCCTGGTGAGGGCACTCAGTAGAGAGATGCAGGTCAGAGCATTTTACGCATTTTGGGGTGAAATTACACGTTTCGGATGCGTGACCCTAACGTTGGCAAAGGTAACACTGTTTAATGTTGTTGGAGTTGCGAAATTGTTCAATAGTGACGCTAATGTCACATAGTTCCTTGATTTGGAAGATCAAATCGAAGTCTTTGCGGGGGAGAACGTTGACCATATAGAGGGGCATTGCTAAGCCCGTTTTTCTGCTTCTCATCATAGCGGCACGAGTAGCTTGGAAGGCGTGGTTTTTCAGATCTTTGATGATATGTTGAGGGTCAGTATTGGGGGGGGGGGGGTTGCCTCGAACACAAATTTTTTTGGGTGGTATGTCCTTAGGTGAAATAGTTGTATAATTTAGGTTTTTACCAGAAAGGTACCGCTGGATTTCTCTAAACTGGTTTTCAGATTTAGGTTGGACTTTTAGAAGATCATTGTTAAGACTCACTTTAGGAGAGTTGTCTGCGTCAAGATTTTTTAATGCCTGAGCGATTATATCCCAATAAATTTTTCTATAAGAATATACTGGTGTTTATCACTTTTTTGACTGTATTTTTCCCTGACCACTAGCCACCCTGACTACAATTCATTTATTCATCTCTGTATCTTTTTCTGCATCTTCCTTCCGGCTGTTTTTTTGTTCCACTTTCGTTAAAGCCCTATCATTGAGTCTTCATCCACAGCTCTCTAAATACTAGTCCTACGCACTAAATCCTACGCAAAAATGGCAGCTGTCTTAGGCGATTTTTTTTTTAGCTTTTGTACGGTTCCTTGCATTTGAACACCAGTATTTTCTGAAAGTGCTCTTTGATTTACTTAATCTAAAAATAATGTGGATAATAGATTTAGAAATTACTGGTATTCAAATTCAAGCAAGAGTACAATTTCTAAAAAAAAAAAAAAAAAAAAAAAACGCTTACGACAGCCATCATTTTTGTGTCGACTCAGTGATAGATATAACACTTAAGTAGAACAGATACAAGTTGGAAATTGTACGTCAAACGTGACAAACGAGGTGCGTCCGTACTATAGCTAGTTATATAAATATTCAGATCTTGATGATTTTTAATTCTGTGAAATGAATTATATCGTCTGCAGATTCATTTCTGTCATAAAATAAGTATCTGTCGCTTGACGATTCAACCTCGAAAGCTCCTATAACAAGAAAGCACAGTTTTTTTTAACCCATTTCTGCCTAGCGTCCCAATTTTGGGACGCTTTATTAAAATGGGAAAAACTGTATTTCACTCCACTTTCTTAAAATAGAAATTTGGTGTCTTATTTTATCGAGAAGTCCGTGATAAAATAAGACACCAAATTTCTATTTTAAAAAAAGTGGTGTGAAATGCACTTTTTCCCATTTTACTAAAGCATCGATGCTAGGCATAAATGGGTTAAATTCAAATTTCTTAATAAATATTTTTATTAATATCTTTTAAAGTTTTGATTCGATTTTCATAAAATTTGAAATGTCTCGACAAAATTTTGCAAAGATAATATATCTTAAATTTCAAACCATATGGTTGGATAGTTTTTGCGCTGTTATATGCGGACAGACAGACGGACGGACGGATCAGACGACGACTGTAGGTGCTACGTATTTATATAATTACGTACGCACCTAAAAACAGCCGGAAGGAAGATGCAGAAAAACACACAAAGATGAATAAACGAATTATATTAAAATCTATTAAAATGGAGTCGAAATGTGTAAAAAAAAAAAAAAAAAAAAAAAAATAAACTCGTGAAAAAAATATTCCATAATTATAAACTTATTTATTCTGCAGTATATTATTTATTCTGCTAAACTTAGAAACTAAAGTAAGATCGATTACATTTCGTTCAAATAATCTGTGCTAAAGAAAACATAAACTCATCATGTGAAAAAAAATCTCAAATCATTTGTACGGCATTGCATATCATTTAGCACCTAACAAAAATGAAAAGATAATTTTTTTTTTCTGGCAAAACACCGTGTCACCTCTGATGAATTCTGGTGTAATAGGCATATGTAACATAGAACAAAAAAAATATCGTATTTTTGTAAACCAAGTTATACTTGGGGGTTTCACAAAAAATTGGCAGTTTGTATGAGAAATATGTAATTTTATATTTGCTACAGATATGAAACAATCACCTTTTAGTCAATAATTTTTAATTTTTATGCGCTAAATGTTTTATGCTTAACACGTGCACTGCCGGATTAAAATTACCGGAATTTTATTTTATTTAGAAAGTTCGAATTCATATCAGAAAATACTAATAGTAATATTTACTTTATATAATACTAGAACCGCGATGACGGGTCACTTCGACCGTTACCAAATGAATAGATGTTGATTCGAACCGGAATTTTTTTTAAAAAATAAGTTAAATATGCACTGCCTAATAATAATTTAAATAAATAAGTTAAATATTTTTAAATAAAATTTCTGGTGTCAAATACTTTTATAAAATTTGACTAAAATTTCCCGCGGTTCTAGTGTTTATTACAGACATTTCGTGATTACATAAAATAAAAATTCTTCTTTCGAAATTTCCGGTACTAATTCGTAATTTTAGATTGAAGAACCACAAGTATACTCGTGTTTGGCAGCGAATGGGTTAAAATGATGTTTTCTAACTTCTGCATACATAATTTTCACATCGGAGTTGTTGAGTTATAAAGGGTTAAATGTTTAAATGAAAATCCCACTGAAAAAAGATGCAATATTCTGTAAGATTCCATATGATAACTTAAAAATCCTATTCCAGAATTGTTTCCTCAAGGGAATAGGAGCAGTGAACTGAGAACTCTTTGTAATATTATGTGCGCTATTGTGCATTTGAAAATGCTTACGGTATCGATGTTATCTTTCTGATAAGAAAATAATGTTTTTGAAAGAGTTGCGAGAGTAGCAAGGGAAAAAATATTTAGATACATTCAAATAAAATGTACTTTTCAAGAAACTTGTTGTATATGGTGAAAAGAGCAAAATATGTTGACAGAGTAAATACGATAAATAGAATAGGAAAAACAACTGGACAAAAGGTGTTTTGGAAAAAGCATGGATATGAATGAATAAATAGGGTGTTCGAGCATTTTTTAGATGGTTTTCATGGTACTTACAGAACTATTGCACATAAAATATTTGTGTTTTAAATATTCAGTTTGGTAACTTTTATTCTGAACTATCTTTCTACACCGTAATTTCCATTACAATAATGTCTTTTGTAGTTTTGGTAGAAGTATTTTGGCCATTTCTCTTGAACAGTACACCAAAGTCCATAAAGGGTTGTAGTTCGACGCGACGACGTTTGGATAACGCGTTTTTTAACCTCTTCCGGGCAAGGTACTCTTGCAGCTATAATATTGAAATGATTGACTGATACCAGGATTCACGAACGAATTTATTTTAAAATAAGAAAAAGCTTTTTCTCATGTACCTTATAAATTCAAAATTTGATTATAAAATTCTGGTGTCATTGTGGCATTTTGGGATTAAAATTAAGTGGTATATATAATATACCGGTGCCCTTCAAGGGGTTAAAGTACAAAATTCCAATCCATGGGTACATAAGGAGATTTGGCAGGTATATGACAACAGCATTACTCACGGAGATGTTTTGGCTTTATAATGTACTAGGGCATCCAACCCGGGCTGCCCCGTGATAGAGAATAAATCGTCGCTACCATGTCAAACTATCGAATTTGCAAATATGCATTTTTCATTACTTTTAAAAATGGGACAATTGCCACCACTAAATTTTAATAATATTCTTCAGCAGGGGTGCCAGTTTGGCCTCTTTTTTCATTCAGAAATTCCGCATCGATACCAGAAATTTAAAGCAGAAATTTTTGCTTTATTTAATGACAGACATTTTGTGATTACTTAAAGTAAAATGTTTTCTCTAAAACTTGCGGTATGAATTCGGTAATTCTCAATCCATAAGAAGGCCAAACTGGCAACCCTATTCTTCACAGAAATTTTATGGACACTCGTACTTGACGTAGAAATCTAATAAAATTTAGTGGTGACAATCGTGCCATTTTTAAAAGTAATGGAAAATGCATCTTTTCACATTCGATAGTTTGACATGGTAGCGACGAATGTCAAAACTATTTATTTATTTTTTAATTGAAAACTCTAATAGAGATTTATCGCATTTAATAAATCTTTTAGATTGCCCTCTAAGAACACCAAAGAGCATTTTTGTATGAAATATGTCAATTATATATTCAAATAAAATTTTGAAATTTATTAAAAGCGGTCATTTCGTATTGGCCTTGTGCCAGAAATTAATACCCCGAAGAAATCGCTGACAATTTCGTTATTTAGATCAGTTTCTTTTTTTCTGATAATTTCAGCGGTTTTAAGCGCTTATTTCAATTACATGTCTTTACTTTACTTCCGACAGAGACTGCTTATGTTAAAATTGTGTTTTATTTATACTATTTTACTTATTGCTTAATGAAATTTTGAAATTTCGTTATTGAATATTAGCTAGAAACAAATGCTGAACTTTTTATATTGTTTAAAGTGCAAATGGATTAATATTTTGTAATCGTCTGCAAGCTATAGAGATTAGATTTTAAAAAAATGCTTGAAATTTAATTTACATGTTATAACAAACGAGTAAATTGCGATGTGGTTTTCAAACAAATTGCATTTGAATGTAGATTTTTCCCCCTATAAAACGGTGCAAAAATTGAAAATATGCGATGTTTGAAAATTAAAAAAATTACAGTAACAAAAGTTGCAAAACCGAAACCTCATCGAAAAAAATATTGCCATTTGTAAAATGACGTCAGAGTTACGCACGGACACGTTTGTCCTTTATAATATAGATTAATCAAAAATGAGTTCAGATTAGAAACTTCGATGTCACGACATATTTTTTTGCAATACAAGAGTCGCATCACATTACACAATACCCAAGTTGTAAAGTTATAATGAAACGATATCTAACATAGCTGGTGTATCATTCGTTGCTCGATTAAAATTTACCAATTCCATGCATTATTGTCTTAGTTTTTGTTGATTTTGATATCACATTAAAAATCTTAAGAGTCACACGAAGAAACCCTCAAGCTAATGTTAAGTCTATGGGAAGCTTCTTGCGGGATTTTTTGCTCACATTTTAATATTTTTAAATAATTTTTTTTTGCATAGGATAGCTGACGTCGATCTCTAACGTTGTTAGTTTTTACTTTTTTGATTTTGGTTACAGTTTTTTTTATAAGCGGACATTTTCAATTTTGGAACCGGTTCTAAAAGTTAAAGTACCCTTATATAAAAAAACTGGAAACGAAATCGAAAAAGTAAAAACTAACAACGTTAGAGATCGACGTCAGCTATCCTATGCAAAAAAAAAAAAAAATCGCATGGCTGATGTAGGCTCTTAAGAGCTTACATCAGTCATGCGAAAAAACGCTCAAGCTAATGTTAAGTCTATGGGAAGTTTCTAGCGTGATTTCGCGCTCGCATTTTAATATTTTTAAATACTTTTTTTTGCATAAGATAACTGAGGTCAATCTCCAACGTTGTTAGTTTTTACTTTTTCTATTTTTGTTGCTTTTTTTTGTATAGGATAGCTGAGGTCAATTTCCAACGTTGTTAGTTTTTACTTTTTCGATTTTGGTTCCAGTTATTTTATATAAGGGTACTTTCACTTTCAGAACCGGTTCCAAAATTGAAAATGCCCGCTTATAAAAAACTGCAACAAAAATAGAAAAAGTAAAAACTAACAACGTTGGAGATTGACCTCAGTTATCCTATGCAAAAAAAGCATGTAAAAATATTAAAATGCGAGCGAGAAATCACGCTAGAAACTTCCCATAGACTTAACATTAGCTTGAGCGTTTCTTCCCGTGATTAGTGTAGGCTCTTAAGAATGTAACTTTGCTTGTTGAATCTATCTTAATAATAGAAAAATTCTTCTATCTACAGGGTGGCTAGTGGTCAGGGAAATATACAGTAAAAAAAAAACAAAAAAAAAGATAATTACCAGTATATTCTTATAGAAAAATTCAAATTGATTATTTGATCGAATAATGAACATAAATTTTTCTATAAGAATATACTGGTGTTCATAACTTTTTTTGACTGTATTTTTCCCTGACCACTAGCCACCCTGATCTAGCGCTGTGACTCATTAGGCCAAGAGCTTTGAAATCTGGCAAGAATATATGCCAAGGAAACCGAGGAGAGATTCAAAGAGGTTTTTTTTAAATGTATTTAGATTCTTTCCAGATACTAAATACGTGGTTTTCCCCTGTTTTTTTTAATAATCGAGATGTCGTAATAGTAGTGCATTTTTTATCGGAATAAATGTTTTGCTTAATTAGAAACACTAGTTCTTCTGCGAATCTCACGTGTAACAACTAATTCTAAATTTAAAAAAAACGATAACCTTTAAAAACTTGTACGAAAAGGTATTTTCATATTTGAGATGCTATCAAAAATACCATTTTGAAGAGCATGCCATGGACATCAACGATGATCGATGGCAAAAGAAGTATAGGGGGTGGGAGCGATAAAAACGGAGGGAAGCAATTTCCTTTGGCGAAAAATAAAAATTTCGGAGTTCCCAAAAGACCGATTCATCTTTTCAAAAGGTTTTCGTAAAATTCCAGAGAATAGCGAAGGTAAAAAGCCAAAATATGAAAGATCGAGAAGCGATAATCAAGTGCGTTTGTAAAAGCTAATATGTCTAAGTATAGTACATTTAACAAAGGTCTCAGTTTTATTTAAATTAATTCACAATACATATGAAAGTGGAGTCATGTTTTTATTCTGATAATTTCAGCGGTTTTAAGCGCTGATTTCAATTACATGTCTGTTAAATTTTTGTGTTTTATTTATACTATTTTATTTATTGCTTAACCCTTTAACGGACTTTGGTTTCCCTACGAAACCACAATATTTTAATTACGAAATTCAACAATGACAGAAGAATTTTAACCCCTTCGCGACGAGCGTCCTTTACAGAATTTTTAATCTTTTATCACCGGTTTTTCAAAACAGAAATGTTCGCCTAATTGAATCGCAAAAATGCTATCATTAAATAAAGCAAATCTTACAATAAAAAATAACTGGTGGGAATAATCGAGGATTACTGAGCGTCTTACGAGTCTCGTATATGTGTCGCTCGTCCCCAAGGGGTTAATAGAAATGTTTTTCATGTATTACGTACGTGGAATATCGCTTTTTTATTATATACAAGTAAATTTGTTTATAATTTCCGGTGTCAATCATTTATTTCAACATTTTAGCAATTGAAGTAAGTGCTTTATCCGTTAAAGGGTTAGTGAAGTTTTAATTTTGTTATTGAATATTAGCAGGAAACAAATGCTGAACTTTTTATATTGTTTACGGATTAATATTTTGTAATCGTCTGCAAACGATACAGATAGATTTTTAAAATAATCATGCTTGAAATTTAATTTAAATGATATTCTAAATCAGTCAATTAAGATACAGTTTTCGAACAAATTGCATTTGAAAGTAGATTTTTTTTTTCTCAATATAACGGTGTAAAAATTAAAAATGTGCGATGCTTAGAAATTAAAAAAAATTCAGTAGCAAAAATCGCAAAACCGAAATTTCATTGTAAAGTGTTGCCATTCTCAAAATGACATCATCGTTACGTACGGACACGTTTGTACTTTATAATATAGATAAGTGATAATGTCCTGTCTAAATTTCCGGATGATCCTGTGAAGCTTTTATTAAAATAGAATCAAGGTCCTGTCTAATTTCACAGGTAAGGGATGGGAATAATTATTGGTATCCAGATTCGACTTTTACGAAGAAATGGGTATTTTTCAACATTTACGGAAAGAAAACGATATTTCAAATAAAATTCCTTAAAAAAAAAAAAAAAAAAAAATGTATGTTATTTTTTAAATTTCTACCAGCTGTTTCAAACTATCTCATTCTATCGTTTTAAATCTATACCTTCGACCTGTGCGAGAATTTTGTACTGCAATCTAATACTGTTTAGCAATGTCTGATATTTTTTAGATTCAGGTTTAAACTTCTACAGAAAAATTAACGATAAAAATATCTGCAAACAACATTATAGTCAAGCCAGAATGTCATCTCATTTATACCATCAAAGTTACAGTAAAAACTGATCGAATATAGCAAAAGGCACGCGCGAGAAAAAAAAAATAACATTTGTATTTTAACTGCATTAGAAGATGACGAAATCCACTTCGGGAAAAACATGAAATAAATAAAAATAAATTGAATTTATTTAAAATACAATTTAATCTAATATAACAAACATGTATTTTATTTTACACGTGAATTAACACTGCTTCTGCGATCGATGACATTTGTTTCTTCTAAACATTTCAATTTCAATTTTGCTTTTTAAAAATAAATATAAAATAAACCCGTGGGAGAAATCATACTTTAACTTTTTGTGGAAAAAAGATGAAAAAAGGCACGCGCGAAAAAAATCGTATTTTAACTGCATTAGAGGATGACGTTATCAGCTTCGGGAAAAACACGGGAGAAATAAAAATAAATTGAATACATATTAATTTTATCTAAAAAACGGCTCAGACTATTTTGGACTAAATTTTATATCCTACGGGTGGCACAAGAAGAGAATTGGGCTTGATCACATGCTCGGCTCAGCATAGCTCGGTCTTCCCTGCTCGTTTTATAAACTAATCATAAGGCATCTGATAGTAATGTGGCCAATGCAGTTAATATGGTCAACACGTAATAATGTTATTACTATGAGTGAAATGCAAAAAATGGCACTTGAATCCAGTCGCGGGAAGTCGGAAGATTTGGATTTCTCATTCCCAGACCACGCGTACGAAGAGCAATCATTGTTGTTTTGGTGTTACTTGCGCTGGCACGTTATAAATTTGTCTCTGGAAAGTTGATTATTTTTCAAATAAAGAGGTACTGAGTCCCCTAACCCCAGAATTTATTAAATAGAAATTTTATTTCTTATCCTTGGAAAATAAATTCCAAGGAGAGTACTTACCTTGTTTCCAGTAAGGGGCTGTACATATATAACGTTATCAAAATTTTGGTAATTTTGGACCCCCCCCCCCCCCTTACGATATCATACGTTATCATTCCTCGAACTCCTCCCCCCTTTAATGATATCGTTATCAGTGTCTAATTTTTTTTTTATTTTTACAATTTTTTGTTTTTGTTTTCATTAGTTTGCAGTGACATAAAGATATTGTTATACATTTATTATTAGCATACTTCACGGATTCAAATGAAGAGAATAAGTCAATAAAATATCTCTATTATACATGAAATAACTTTAAATCAAATAGCACCTAAAAGAGATAGTTACTATTTAAATGCATTTAATAATAGTTTATTGTTACATAATGCATTCCATAGTAATATTGCCTTCTTGCACTTGCCCCCAGCACGGGGAGGGTGAAAGCAGAACTTCTTATCAACAAAACAGGTGAACAACAATCTTTCTCTTTTCTTTACTACTAAACACAACAAACATAATTTCAAACATATTTACTTGGTTTCTATAACAGCGAATTATATGCGCATATGACAGAAAAATATGGAAGTCGTAACGGAAGGATAGTCCATATTTTGGAATGAAATGATTTTATAATCATTTAATGGCTTTATTAATAACTTTGTATTTTCATAAAAATAGATAAGACGAAAAAAGAGATAACAGAAAATTTTCAGCATTTTCTGGCATTAAAAATGGTAAAATGCATTTTTAGTGCAAGAAAACGCTAAAAACTCACCTGATTTTACTGACGTTTACCTGTAACGTGAATTGAATCAGCCTAACTGCTTGTCATATTCATCCCTGGCACAGATTAAAATGGAGCTTAAATTTAAAATAAATAGTGAGAGTTTGGGATAATTTACAAACAAATATTTTAATCAAAATTTATCTACAATATATAAACATTCAATTCCGTCTTCATTGTTTATTAATTCATTCATTGCTGTACAATTATATATATATTTTCGCCAGGCATTTTTTTACACTTTTTTATTAGGTGCGTTCATAATTACAGGGCTGCCACTGGCGACTATTTTTTAATTCTATCTCGCACCACTTTTTCAAAACATTTTTTTTTCACATACACTTTGACAACATACCAAAGAGAAATATAATACAAAATTATTTTTTTCTTAAATAGTGATACGAATAGAATATAAAAATAGTCGCCAGTGTCAGCCCGGTAATTATATAAATACGTAGAACCAGTCTGTTCCGTTCGTCTGTGCGTCTGCCTGCATATAATAGCGCAAAAACTACCCAACCGAATGGATTGAAATTTAATATATATAATCGTTACAGAATTTTGTCGCGTCATTTGAAATTTTATGAAAATCAAATCAAAACTTAAAAAGATATTAATAAAAATATTTATTAAGTAATTTGAATTTTTAAAGTTCGGTACTTCCTAGTTATAGCAGCTTCCAAGGATTAACCGTCAAGCAACCAGGATGTATTGCCAAGTTATCTGACATGTACGATGTTACATTCATATATGACGTATATGGCATTTTATAACCTCTATGTCCAAGTTATAGTCACATTCTTCAGAATTTGTATACTAAAATTATTTAATTATAGCAATCCTATAATCTACCGACAGTTTTTTTTTGGATAGATGTTTCCGGAGAAATAGATATTAAATAGAAAAAGAGTCTAAATATGGATTTCAATTTCTGAAATTTTCAAAGCTAGGCTTAAGTTTCCAATTTGAATTTTCAGTAAATGTCAAGAAAAGATAAAATGTTGCCAACTTAAAACGTACTTATTTTATTAAGGAAATTAATCATCATATAATAACAGACGATTATAATTCATTTTAATGAAATAATAACACGACGAATTGTCGTCGTTTGTCACGTTTAACATACAATTTTCCAACTTGTTTAACACAACTTGGTTTTTGCATGTATAGATGAAATTGTGTGATAGATTTTTCACTCACTTCCAGGTATGCTAGAATTATAAAAATTACATTTTTTTTTATTATTGTTTTTTATACTTATTTTCTTTTAGACAACTATTTCCAGTGTTATTACATTTTGCTCTTTTCACTTCAATGTGTATACGAGTTTCCTCAAAAATACATGTTCTCTAAATAATAAATGAATACATTTTATTTCTTCCATTGCTCACATATTATTGTTTTTATTTCAATTTTTTTCTTTTCTTTTTTCCAAACTATTATATATTATCCAGGGGAAATGACGAAGCAATACCATAAGTATTTTCATACACACAATTGATCGCATAAAATTTCAGAGAGATTTAAGTTTATTGACCATTTTCTCTTGAGGGGAGAAAATGGATGAAGCAGGAGAATTCTAAAAAATTGTTTTCAAAATTTAAGAAGAATCATGCAGATAAAAATGATTGGAATATCATAAACAGCTGTAAAAGTTACGATTTTTCTATTTATATTGATTGAAAAGTCTACAAACAAGGAATAGGTATCTTTTTATTGCAAATGACGATTTGAAGGAGTTATGTTAGAAAAATGCTTGAAGCCGTACTTTTTTTTTAAAAAAAACTTTATGTACTATTTTTTCAAAAATACCGTAGCGATTTCAAAAAATTTTAATCAGTTCAGAGCAGATTGGACTATGATTTGATAGTTCAGAATTTGATTGGACATTGCGAAAAATAATTATACGACAAACAACAATTGAAAAAAATAATGTTTTCTATATAAGAACTATAATTAGGAAATTCATGCTGTGGTAAAGGACCGATTAAAATGCAATTAGTCTTTAAATAAAAAAAGAAGAAAATATTAATTAATTACTTTTAGATCTCTCTGAGAAAAAGAAGCAAGTAACTCTTGGGGTACCCCCACCTCCTTAAGTGAAGTTACTTGGGGAGAGGGAGTGAAATCAACTATTATCTTACGAGATATATCATCAGCACTTGAAATTTTATTCCAAGCTAGGGACTGTGCATAGACAACATTATCACTTTAAGGGGGTGGGGGAGTCTGGCACTTGATATCGTAAGATATCTCGACGGGAAGGGCGGTTTTATCTTTTGATATCGTTATCAATTTTGATACAACTAAATTTTTACTTTATTATTATTTTTTTTTTTTACTTTTTCTTTACATCAACATAATGTTCAAAAAGAGCCCAAAGTCAAGAAAAAGAGGATTACTTACAAAATGAAGTGAAATTTCATCAATAACGTCACAGGTAAAATAATGTAGGCAAGTCTCGTAACTCATTTACCGTAGAAAGGTCTGATATCATGTAGAACCAAGTTTATCTCTTTTATTAACTCTGAAATTTTCATTCAGAAATCACTCCTAGTCTCAGTTAAAGAATATTTTGTGACTTGGCCATGACGCATGTTATGAGATGGGATGGAATTATTCCATTAAACCGATTATGAATGCGAAGGATATATGCCTAAAGGAAGGATCCCTTGGGTGGAGGTCTTTCTAGCTCAGAGGTGTCTGGAACATATTCACAGTACATAGGAAAAAGAAAACCACCCAAAACTCGGGACATCCAGGTTGACAGTGAGAGAAGTTTCATATCCGGACCTGCGGGCATTATGTAAAATTAAATCCACGCTACAACATATACGTTCAATGCTCATATAAATACTATTTTATGTAATACTTTATTAATAAGATCGATTATTAAAATGTAAGCAACAGCCGTCACATTCTCCTGTTAAAGTCAGTAAATTTTTCTTTAATTAAAGATGTAGAGATTAGGAGTGATTTCATGAATGAAAATTGCAGAGTTAATAAGAGAGATAAATTTGGCTCTACATGATCTCAGAACTTTTTTCGGTAAAAGAGTTACGAGACTTGGTTAATTTTTTTACATGTGATGTTTTTGATGGGATTATGTATTGGGCAACGAAAAGAAGAAAAACCTAGTATTTTAATGATATATGTTCATAATTTAAGCATTTCTATTTGGGGCTTTCTCTGTAGCTCTCTGTGAGATAAACAATATAATTTATTTTATGTTTATTTGCTGTTAATTATACGAGGCGTGTTTTTTAAGTAAGGGCCGTTTGGTTGTACACTAATAGGTGGCGCGCGCGCCGCAAAGAATGCTTGCGTCGTGTCCTGGCATTCCTTGGGAACAACTGTGCTCAGTTGCAGCTGTGTTGGTAACCTGTACCACGGTCTGTTCTGTGTCTTTAAAATGTTCAAGATTTTCGAATCGTCCGCCCCGTGCGATGTATGGCCAAACCCTGTGAAAGCAATGCAGAGCAACATTAAAGAAGTGAGTATAAAACATCACAAATTTACTGAATGGTGTATACAAATTTAAATTTTATACATACATTAAAATTAAAAATATCGACGTTTCGACCACCTTCTATGGTCATCCTCAGGAAAAATTTGTTATATTGCTTCTAAAGTTTCAAATGCGAAAAACAATCCATCCGTTGCCACATTATTATTGCTGTCCACAAATTAAAAAATTAACTAGGGTTAACTCAAACAAAGTACCAACCAACCACAAGTAGAACCGATGCAGAAGCACCTCCTAACGGACAAAAATCTAACAGCTGTAAATTTCGCATTCGAAACTTTAAAGCAATATAACAAATTTTTCCTGAGGATGACCATAGAAGGTGGTCGAAACGTCGATATTTTTAATTTTAATGTATGTATAAAATTTAAATTTGTATACACCATTCAGTAAATTTGTGATGTTCTATACTCACTTCTTTAATGTTGTAATGTTTCATGGTGTAATCGTCCAGCATTTATATCAATGCAGAGCAATTCAAAACAAAAGACGCGGCATGCTGACAGAGGAAATTTTGCTACTTCTTGACAATGCAAGGCCTTAGACCCGAGCTTTATTGGGCTCTTTTGGCTGGGAAGTTTTGGACCACACTCCTACAGCCCCGACCTTGCGCCGAGCAATTTCCATCTTTTCCGCTTTCTCAAACATTATCTCGGCGGCAGCCACTTCAACGATCACGAAGACGTGAAACCGGCCGCGACCCCTTGGTTATCGGAGCGGGCGGCAAGTTTCTTTGAAGAGGGTATTCAAAATCTAGTTGTAAGGTGTGATAAGTGTTTAAACAAACTTCGCAGATATGTTGAAAAATGGAGAAATGTATGTAGAATCTGAAAGTAAATTTGGTTTTTGAAAATTTTGTTTCGTTAGGTTTTTATTTTCAAACGGCCCTTACTTAAAAACATCCCTCGTACTTGGTATTTTATAATTTGACAGATCAGGAAACAGCAAATTACATTGTTCAAACTCACCCATGTAAATCGTGCTTCACGGACAAAAGCATACATTATTGGGACCTTTCTTTCACTTATTGTCAAACTGCTCACATACGAGACAGCTTTCCACGAATACAATAATGGAGAAGCAATACTACGATACATTAGGAAATAATATTTATTTTATTTAATATTGCTGTTTATTTTTTTCTGGTATCAATGCATAAAAATAATTTTTTATGATATATATTGAATTTTTTTTTTTTTTTAATTTACATCAAATGACAGTCCAGTTACAAATCATACCAATTTTTTACTCTGTTTGTCACATTATTTTTTATTAATTCTGTTTTTTTTTCAAGAAAAGTTTTAAAATTGGTGTTTAAATCGTTGTATAAATTTGAACACTTCACCAGAAATTCTGAATAGTAAGTTTTGTGTCATTTAATGACAGACGTTTCGTAATTACATAAAGTAAAAGTTCTTTATCCGGAATTTCCGGTATAAATTCGGAATGTTTGTGTAAAAAAGAAATTTTTGAAATGGACGTATATATGCGTTACTGATGCAAATAGATCAATGTGAATCCCGAATTATTTTTTATTTTCTATGCATTGTTCATTTAGCGCAGGTTTCTCAAAAAAATCATGATTCCCATACTCTAATCTCCGTAATAATGTCTCAAGTGATTGCATTAAATTCCGGCACATTATCTTAATGATTCAATTTGATCTTCAAATGTTTTTATAAAACGCGAAAAAAGGATTTGAGATCGATTATGGGTATGACAAACTGTGATTTGTAAGATTACGATAATTTCTCTCAAATAAAAGTGTAATAACAGAAAAGGGATTTCGCTGTCTTCTTCAGTTCAGTTATTTTAGGTGAAAATAGTGTAGCCAACTGCTAGGGGGCGATTTTGTCTTTATCAGTTATGTATGTATGTTTGTATATGCAGTCGTTCAAATAATAATAATAAAGAAATGAAACCCTATGATATTATTCAATCACTTTCTTTAAATATACAGGTCGTGTGTGATTAATGTTCCCTTATTCAAAGCTTCCTAGCAAAGCCATTCATCAGAAAAATGTAAAAGTTTGACGATGACTTGATAATGGACTAGGTAAAGTATTCAGCATAAAATTTCCAAATATGGCCGGCAGAAGGAGTATTAGCGTGAAAATAAAACCTTTAGAGATTCTACATAAGAGAGAGATTGGATATTGACGAAATGTCCGCCATTTTTGCTCAAAAACAGATAGATTGTCGTAGAACTCATAGATTTTCATCACTGTCGATACTTTTTATTCCATTAAAATCATTTAAAATTCAAATACAACATTTGCTAAATGGTACATACATTAAAATCGTGAATTTACAATCACAATTAAACATCAACGTTTCATTTCGCTTCTGCGAACGTCATCAGGATGTTACAAACAAGTCGAAAATGTCAAAATGAGCATACACGTCAGAGTTCTTGAGAAAACATGATCGGAGAGTGCGCAAACGTCATCAAGTTCCCATGGTAACCAAGTGGATCATACCACAGTAGTGAAAAGCTAGTGTACAGTAGTGTATGCTCATTTTGACATTTTCGACTTGTTTGTAACATCCTGATGACGTTCGCAGAAGCGAAATGAAACGTTGATGTTTAATTGTGATTGTAAATTCACGATTTTAATGTATGTACCATTTAGCAAATGTTGTATTTGAATTATAGAAATTATGGTGCAATTGTCCTGTTTTTAAACATTTAAAATTCGTTTTATATGTCTTTAGAGTATCACGCAGAACATAAATATAACTGCATTTCCAGTTTAGTGAATAAAAATTCTTTAAAAATACATGTTTTAAAGAATTCTTATTTGCTGAAGTAAAAATGCACTTAAATTTATATTCTACATGACTCTGTGAAGCCATATAAAACGATTTTTTCATGATTCCAAGATTTCCATTTTAATAGCATAAGAAGTGTTAGACGCTGATGAAAAAGTATTGTGTTCTACTGCGATCCAACTGTTTTTGAACACAAATGGCGGACATTTCGTCAATGTTCAATCCAATCTCACTCTTATGTAGGATCTCTAAAAACTCTTAGAACATATGAGGGGGTCGGGGCAAAAAAGTGCCAAGCAATTTGGTGAAATAAATCTAACACTGTAATCTGTTGCTTAATATTGTAAATTATAATATTCTACATATAATTTGTTTATAATGTCACTAGGTAGCAAGATATGTCCCAGGTTTTGTTTTTACCCCAGACGTTTATGCCCCCAATGAACATAGCTAATTTACAAAAAAAAAAATAAAACGTAGTAATAATATCACTAAAGTAATGCCATATTGTTATTCAGAATATCTCAAATGTTACTAAGACATTGGGGTAAAAACGTTTTGTTATATATCTTGATTTGAGTATTGGATCAAATTTTCAAATTGCAATATCTCAGAAGTTATTATTATTAATTAGAAGTTATGAGTATTAATTACCATAGAATATTAATTGCCAGAATTAATAGAATATTAGTTAATAAAAATTAGTTAATAATAATAGTTATTATTATTAATTCGAAGTTATAATTATTAATTACTATCGAATATTAATTGCCAGAATTAATAGATTAATAATTACCAGAAGTTAAATAGAAGTTATAATTATTAATTACTATAACCCTTATATTTTCTTTTGCTTTTTTCATGTTAACTCCCGAGTTACAAACTTTTTTTTTTAATAAACAAACAGTCGCTTAACAAACATTTATTAATTTTGTACCAATATTTTTTAGACGGAATATTTTACTTGTTTAATGGCAGAACTTTTTTGCCAATGATAAAGACAAAAATTTCTTTCAAAAAATAGTGGTATGAAAAGAATAAATTTAAAAGCCATGCATTCAGTGCCCCAAATAAAGCCAATCACGAGCCGCCACTGACTGTAAAACATATAAAAAAATATCTCCATTATAACAATCAATATTTAGACGAAAAGTTCGAAATGGTGTAACTAAGCCAAGCATTATAGCTTTTTCTAAAAATAGCTCTTTAATGTGAAAGCCCAATTACTTTTTCTTTTTCTTGGAGTTGTTCACTTGGCGCAGTTTTCTAAAAAAATCTTGATTGCGATACTCTAATCTCCTTAATAAAATCTCAAGTGATTACATTAAAGTCTGGTTCGTTTTCTTAACAATATATAAGAAGTATTCTTCTATATTCTATAAAAAACGGTAAAGGAAGACTTCAGATCGATTACGGTAATGGCAATGAGATTTATAAGATAACTAGCAAAACCCGCGGCTTTGCTCGCGTAATTCTTGAAAAATGCCAAGTGGTATTCGTTGGGCTATTTTCATTAGAGGAAATTTTACTGCCACAGATAATTCAGAAATTGCTAATTAAGACACACTATTGTCGAAAAAAAAATCGAAATTTTAGAACTTTTTCGCTTTTTCAACTTAACAGTTTTACCTCATACTAATTACTCTTTTAAATTTTGAATTTTTTCAAAACTGTCCTTAGAAAGCATGAATATCTTATAAGTTACTATCTTGCCCAATTTCATGTTTCTAGCTCCTTCAATGTGAAAAAAAAAATCGAAATTTTAGAACGTTTTTCGCTCGTGCACCCCCTGGGAGTGGTGGCATCGACATAAAATATAGACTACCGCAATTTCGCGCGTATACGCCGCACCCTCAGACAATTCGATTTCCTACCAGAATTTGTTTTATATAAAATGTGACTTATTTCTGCTTAGCACTGATTTGACTTCTTATTTTCAATAAAATTTCCGGTTTGAAAAAGACTTAACTATGGTGCGGCGCTTACGCGCGAAATTACGGTATGTTGGAGCAGGGATTATCACCATCAATTTGCCACCATCATCTTTGAAAACGGTTCTGTAGTTCCAGAGATTCCATAGAAATTGTAATTTAGAATGTTTTTAGAACGGTTTTCGCTCATCTCACCCTTTTAAATTTCGAATTTTTTTTAGAATTTGTTCTTAGAGAGCATTTACATCTTATAAGTAACTACCATGCCAAATTTCATGTTTCTAGCTCCTTCAGTATAAAAAAAAATAGAAATTTTAGAACGTTTTTCGCTCTTCCACTCTCCTGGGCACCGACATAAAATATAGCCTATGTTGGAGCAGGGATTGTCACCATCCATTTGCCACCATCACTTTTGAAATCGCTTCAGTAGTTCCAGAGATTACCCGATACAAACAAACAAACAATCTTTACTACTTTATAATATTAGTATAGATAATATATATATATATATATATATATATATATATATATATTTAAAGTAAATCTGTAATTACGAAAAAGAGATTGCGTTGTTTTCTCTGGTGTGGTTATTCCAGAGAAAAATAGTATAACTACTGCGGTATGTCTAACAGAGCTTGTATCTTTATTAGTGGTGTTTGATGTACTGTATTAAGGGTCTTAAAGCCGTATCACGCGGCTACATGTGGCCTGCCATTATATTTCAAATATTAAGAAAAACTAGTCGTTGGGAACCACCGTAATACTTACCCATCATGGATATGCATAATGTAAAATATCAAAATAAAACATTTGTAAGCTATTTATAAAATGCATTGCAATTCGAATAAAATCGTGCACCACCACCTGAATACTAGGCCCGAGCGCTGACATAAAAATGGCGGCGCTCGTGGGCTGATTTTGTAAAACCTTTGTACGGTCCCCTAATTTTACACCCCAGTATTTTCTAAAAGTTTTCTTTGACTTATTGAATCCAAGACAAATAACGCTTAGAAAACTTTTAGAAATTATTGGTATTGAATTTCAAGGGACCATACACACGCTGAAAAATTTCCGCCTACGACTGCATCAATTTTTGTGTCAGCGTTCAAGCCTAATATTCAGTGAGCGGTGAATCGTGGCTTGATGACGTCATAAACTTTAAATGCTCTATTGCTGAATTGCGTAAAAGAAACATCCTTATAACTCCAAAAATCATAATCATATTAACTAACAGTTTACTGCGTCGGATTAAGCGTCTCATTTCCAATTACAATATATCTTTGAATCGAAATTTGAATGAAGTACAGGGTCATGAAAAATCAAAGAGTGTGGAAAATAGCATTACAAATATCTCGGCAACTCATTATCCGATCAACTTCATTCTTTATGCAAAATTTAGGTTTTTTTATTGTCTTTTATATTCACTGCTTAAAATAAACAATTTCGAAAATTTTTATATACCTTTTATCGGAACGAATATTTCGAGAGTCCGAAAAACATAGTTCCGGATAATCCGAGGTTACTGAAATTCAATAGGCTTCTGCTCATTATTACGTACTAAGTACATACCAAATTTCAAGTGTCTATCTCAATTTGTTCGGGAGACAGAGCGTTTACAGACACACAGACACACACAGAGACAGACGGACGGACATTTTTTTCTATAAATATGTTTTTCCGAATCTCCAGTGTCTGAAACGTGTAAATCCGTCAATTTTTTTTTCGATTTTTAAAACGATTATGAGACTTACCCTATACTGCGTATGATTGGTAAGTAATAAAATCTGAAAGTGACTACAATCAACTATTCCAACGTGTGGTACATATGGTTCTGCGATGTTCGTGTCTAAAAAAAAAAAAGAAAAAAAAGGAAAAGTCATACGTCAAACATAGATTATGAAACACTTTTCAACACATTCTGAATGTTGTAACAAAAGTTACCGTTTAATAAGGTGAAAACCCCCTTTCAGTAGTTTCCGTCAATAAGCGGAAATGTACTCGAATTCTTTTGTGCAGCCCTGTTTATGAACTATAGAATTTATACACACAAAGTAATATGTCCATTTACAGGGACACACAAAAGAATCCGATTAGAGTACTATGTAAGTACAATAATTGTTGGAAGTGCGTTTTCAGTTGTTGTACGTTTTTAAATTTAACAATTTTTTTACTGGTGCACTAAGAATATATCTCAATTTATTTTTAAATATATCAAATATTGTTATTGCTTAAAAGACATTAAAATATTAATAAAAACATTAAAAATATTAAAATTGACATGCTCCAATTGATTCACTCAATCATCATCAGAATACACAAAACACAAACACAATGTACACACAAAACTCTTTTTTGTGCACATTGTGTTTGTGTTTTGTGTATTCTGATGATGATTGATTGAATCAATCGAAATATGTCAATTTTAATATTTTTAATGTTTTTATTGATATTTTGACTTATTTTCACCCCTTTATATATAATATAATAACATTTGTGTTACTTGGTGTGCATGAATTCTATAGATGATATACAGGGCAGCACAAAAGATCTCGAGTACATTTCCATATACTAATGGGAATTGCTGAAAAGGAATTTACAACTCTGCTATGCATTTTTAACTGAACTAAATTTTAGTATACTATGTTGTATATATACAAATCTATAGATAAAATACAGGGCTGTACAGAATAATTCGAATATTTTCCCGACTGTTGATGGTAATTCCTGAAATTGGGTTTTCAAATGTGTTATGAGTTTTCCAAATTGTTTACTTAGACTTCATATTTCACACTTCATCTTTTCAGGGATACACAAAATAATTCAGTTTTAATATTGTCTATGAGCTATAATTGCTGGAAGTGCGTTTTCTTT
Source organism: Maratus michaelseni (assembly GCA_963931845.1). Taxonomy (NCBI): domain Eukaryota; kingdom Metazoa; phylum Arthropoda; class Arachnida; order Araneae; family Salticidae; genus Maratus; species Maratus michaelseni. The sequence continues at coordinate 15,684,163 of OZ007598.1, forward strand.
TGTGGTACGCATTTTAAAATTTAACACTTATTTTTGCATATTACTTGGTATGTATAAATTATATAGATCATATACAGAAATACCTAAAAAAATCGAATACATTTACGTTTATTACCGGGAATTGCTGGAGGGGAATTTTCAACTGTGGTATAAGTTTCCTAACTGAACTAAATTTTAGCCTACAATGTAGTATATGTATACAAATCTATAGATCATATACAGGGCTGCACAAAAGAATTCAGACACTTTTCCGACTTTAGATTTGTAATTGCAGAAATTAGGTTTTCAAAAATATTTTGTGCTTTCCAAATTGTTTACATGGATATAATCTTTCACCTTAATAAACTGTGAAGTTGTATTACATTATTCTGATTTTGTTGGAAAGTATTTCATAATCTATGCTTGATACATGATTGTTCTTTCTACTTTCTTTCTTTCTTTATTTTATCTGCTTTGTTGTAGGTCGGTTAATTCTAGTTTATACGGTTACGGATGGTTACGGATGTGGTTTTAACTTTTATGGGTCGGGTTCGAGTATTTTTTCAGGACTAATTTTGAATATTGCTATTCTAACACTTCGCCAGTATAATATTCAATAATATTAAGTATTTAGAACACAATAACGGTACATAGTTTAATCACGGATATTCATTCTGCTCCTCCGTTTTTTTTAGGAAAAAACAATACTCAAATGTGAATTTGATCATCTGAGGATGCGACGAAAAAATTCGATTAAAAACACAGTGTTTGAAATACCAATTTTAATTTTCGTAATTTAACAAAATATGCTTTAAGACAGAGCAAGAAAAAAACCCATAAAACTAATTATTTCCATTCCATTTAAAATTGAAAATTACCAGAGTAATTTCTTTAGGAAGATTCAATTACTAAAGGAAATCTTTCTTCTAAAATTAGGGGTTTCAGCTCGCCAATTATTCTTTTCTTTGAGAATACTATCAGAAGGACAAATAGCAATTATACTATTACATTTTTTATAGGATAAATTAAAATTGCTCATGAAAAAATTCCGTTAATTCGAAACATAGAAGACTTAGATTTATAAAATGCTGAAAAACCCATTCTTATAAATGTACTTTTAATGGAAAAACGAGAATAACCCATTCTTATAAATGTACTTTTAATGAAAAAATGAGAATCACAATAAGACGTAAATCCACTATTCTGAAAGTAGATCTTTAATGTTAAATTAATTTTTTTATTCAGCTAAAACACTGAATTTGTCCAAAAGTTTTTTAAAAATATTGATTTACGAGATGTAACCTACTAACGAAAATATCAAATGGTTGTGATGTAATCGGTCTCATTTAGTAAACGAATCGTTGAACTTAATATTAACTTAACTTTGAACTTTAACTTAAATTATTGAACTTTGTATGTTTTTTTTAAAATCACCACAAACGAATTTTGTTTCTATTAGGAGAATAATATTAGGTTTTTACAAGATCACTAAAGATGATGATATTAATACTTTCTGAAATAAAAATGTACATTACAGCTCTTTTTTTGGTATACTTTTTTAAAGTACTTAACTATACCATTACATTGTTTTTTTTAATAGGATAAATTAAAATTTCTCATTGAAATATTCCATTAATTCTAAAGATAGAAGACTTAAATTTATAAAATTCAGAAGGCCGTTTGTTGTAAATGTACTTTTAATGGAAAATTGAAAATCATAATAAGGTTTAAATCAACTATTCTGAATGTAGATCTTTAATGTCAAATTAATTTTTTTATTCAGATAAAAAATTGAATTTGTCTAAGTGCTTTTAAAAATATTGATTTACGAGATGTAACCTACTTACGATAATAGCAAATGATTTGGATGTAATCGCTGTCATTTAGTAAACGACTCGTTGAACTTAAATTTGTAAGTTTTTAGAATCACTGAAAAAGGATTTTGTTTCTATTAGGAAAATAACAATAGATTATTATAAAGTCACTAAAAATTATTATATTAATAGATTCTGAAATAAAAATGTACATTACAGTTAATTTTTAGGTATTTTATTTTATTTTTTTATTTTTTTAAGTTTTAAACTGAAGAAATGTCAATTGAGGCTTACTATAGTTAAAAAAAAAACAAAAAAAAAAAACCGGAAAAGTTTTTGGCATCTGTCTGTTTGTCTGTTTGTCTCACGATAACTGTTTCGCAATTTGATTATCTGTTAATTAGGCAGGTATGTTGGCGATGTACCCAGAATTAGCTGTTTAGTCTTTGGTTAAATTTGGTTCATTCATTCGAAAAATGTGGAATATTTTGTTTTACATCATACAGCCTTTCTAATGAAGTTCAGACGGTTTTCATATTTTATCATTCACTGAAATAAAAATGGGACATTTGAAGATTTAAATATTACATTATGGATGCTAAATTTTCGCAATGCGATATCTTAAATTAATCAAATCGGTTTGAAATTTTGTCAATAATTTTCTCGCCCATTCGCAGTTCTTTGTAAAATGTTTATGGAATTTTGTGCATAATATATATATATATATATATATAAAACATTAAAAAAAATCATTTTCATAATTTTGAAATAACTATACGTCTTTTTCTTTTCTTTTTTTTTTTTGTTTTAATTTAACGGTTGCCTGCTCTGTTGAATTTCTTAGCATATCAGAAACAGAAAATTAAATAAAACTAATACTTACCCATTATGGATATGCATAATGTAAAATATTAAAATAAAAAAAGTGTAAACTACTTATAAAATGCATTGCAATTCGAATAAAATCGTGGCTTGATGACGTCATAAACTTTAAAAGTTCGATTACTGAATTGCTTAAAAGAAACATCCTATTAACTAGCGGTTTATTGCATCTGATTAAGCGTCTCATTTCCAATTAAAATATATCTTTGAATTGAAATTTGAATGAAATACAGGGTCATGAAAAATCGAAGAGTGTGGGAAATAGGATTACAAATATTTCGGCAGTTCATTATCCGATCGACTTCATGCTTTATGCAAAATTTGTTTTTTTTTATTGTCTTTTATATTCACTCCTTAAAATAAACAATTTCGAAATTTTTTATATACCTTTTATCAGAACGAATATTTCGAGAGTCCGACAAAAATAGTTCCGGATAATCGAGGTTACTGAAATTCAATAAGCTTCTTCCCATTATTACATACTGACACCAAGTACATACCAAATTTCAAGTCTCTATCTCAAATTTTTCGGGAGATAGGGCGTTTACAGACACACAGACACACAGACGGACGGCAATTTTTTTTTTCTAAAAATATGTTTTTCGGAATCTCCAGTGTCTGAAACGTGTAAATCCGTCAAAAAAATTTTTTTTTCGGTTTTCAAAACTTTTACAAGACTTACTCTATACTATGTATGATGGGTAAGTAAAAAGACTAATTAGACTTTCTTGAAAATCAGATTTTCTAGTATCTTTGGGAAGTCTTATATGCTTATAAATATACAAATAATCTAAAATTTATAATTTCCGATTTCTGGATATTAAATATTATGTGAAGTGAGATGAAACTTAATCCTTTAATGCCCATGGTAGCATATATGCTACCACCACTGTTTCTAATTAATTAGCTTTTTTTATTCAGATATTCATATTCTTTCCAGAAATTTAAAATTGAACTATATGCATCAATTAATAATAAACAGGCCCTCATTAAATAAAGCAAAATTTATTATTGAAATTTTCTAATATGAATTCAGATTTCCCGAATTATGGAATTTCTAGAATGTATTCTACCATGGGAATTAGAGGGTTAAAATGTCTTGCCAAATTGACGTTGATACCGTTGATCTGAAGATTAAAGCCATAGTTATACAGTCTTTAAAATTTAATCCTCTTTAATAAAAATCTATGCGTTGCTGACGACTGGGTTTTACGCTAATCGTTGCAACAGATTAATCTCGGAAAAAGAAATATTTTAAGTTACTGAAAAAACTAATAGCTCGAAAAGTATTTGTCAGAAAAATGTTAGACAAACTGCGTTAGAAAAGTAAAACATTGTATTTTTCTGTATATAAATTTCAAATCTAATGATTAGGTCGTTTTTCAAATATTGAAATAAAAAAATTACCAAATTTTACAATGGAGTACCATAGCGAAACCTTCACACGTAAAAAGATAATGATAACGGCAATGTGCTTGGACGTGTATTACTGGCTATAGCACAAGTCACAAATTATAGTAGCCTTATTATTCTGTTAAAATATGATGTCACGAGATTTTTATTTAATTTTAATATAATCATTTTAGAAACAAAGTTTTGGGAATTTTTTTCGAATGGGACTAATAATTTGGCTAATACTGTATATTATTACGAGTTTAACTCTTTCAGGGGCAAAGTACTTTCAGTACTAAAATGTTGAAATAAATGACTGGCACCGGAATTTACTCAAAAAATTATTTGTAAATAAGAAAAAGGCTATATTTTACATACATATTAAATGTAAAAGATTTTAGCTAAATTCTGGTGCCACTGTGGCGTTTGGGACTTAAAGTTAAGTGGTTTCATAAACATACCACTGCCCCTGAAAGGGTTAAAAGAGGAAAGGTGGGGGAGCACTTTATATTATTTAGGTTTTCTCAGAAAAGTTTGATCAGAGTTGAAAGTTTAATATATGAAAATGTCAGAAATTAAACCGTCATTAAATAGGCAATAACTATAACGACGGTCCTTTAGATCGTTTGGATAGATTTTCATTTAAAAACATAAAATCATTCAACATTGATTTTAGATATTTTTAAGGTTATTATCACGGGTCCGGGCAACGCCGGGCATGTCAGCTAGTAGATAATATTTTCCCAATAAGTTAGTGGTCTTAAAAATTAAGTATACACAATTATATACAGTTTTACATTTTGTATTTTATTTTGTTTTACATAATGATTATGTAATTATATAATGATTCACAAATTCACAAATAACTTAATTGTTTGGTTAAATCTTAACTGTAACCGTAGTAGTTAACCCTCTGAGCGTTTTGAAAAAGGGTAAATTTGTAATGTTGTTTTCTCTGCATTTTGTTTTAAATGCTAAAAAAATATGATTCTTTCAGCATTATAAATAAAACTGAATTACAAATATGAATGTAACCCTTGAGAATATTAATCATTCTTCAATGTTTTAAAAATTCATTAAATTTATAGAATTCTATTATCTTACACATTGCATATATTGCAGTGAAACCTGGAGCTTAGTGAATGGAATATTACGTTCCAAACGCTTAGAGGGTTAAATATCTTGAATGTTCGTTTCGTCTCCTATATCTAACTGCTGTATGACTGTTGGATTCATATATCAGTTATTCTCAAATGCTGTGAGTACTTTCCTTTTTTGACACTTCTCATCATGGTTTTAAGCAGGGTTTTACAAATTTCATAAAATCTGGTAGCCAACAAAAAATTCCAGTCGCCAGTAAATAGTAGTTAATCTTCCCTCCTCCGCCATCATTAAAAAAAAAAGAATTAATTTAGAAAAAAAATAATAACAGGCATAATTTAGAATTATTAATTGCATAGTTTAGAATAGTACATAATTTTGAAAGATAATATAAACTAAATTTTCTAATGAAACTTATAAAAATTATATATATCTGAAAAAAAGAAAGGAAAAAGAAAAAAAAAATGCTCGAAAGAATTAACCGGCATGTTCCGAAAATGCTGATTGCCGAATGCTTCAAATGTCTCGATAGTTGAGTGCTACAAAATCTCCATCTGATGAGTTATATCTATATTTCATCGATGCCCCCTCATCGATGAAACAGTGAATCAGGAAAACAATTTTTTGCCTTTTTTCTTGTCGAAGTCAGCGAAATAATTCTAATTTCATTATTTAAATATTTGCATTTCATGAGCTTATTTTTGCCAAATTAAAAATAAAAGTTTAAAAATAGTTGTTGTTTGAATATAATTTCTAAGTTTATTTCTTCTTCTTATTATTTTTTAACCCCTTGAAGGGCACCGGTATATTATATATACCACTTAATTTTAATCCCAAAATGCCACAATGACGCCACAATTTTATAATCAAATTTTGAATTTATAAATTACGTGAGGAAATGCTTTTACTTATTTTAAAATAAATTCGTTCGTGAATCCTGGTGTCAATCAATCATTTTAATATTTTAGCTACATTAGTACTTTGCCCCTGAAGGGGTTAACTTTGCAACATCTATAATGAGACATCTTATGAGAATTTTAATTTAACATTGTGACTAAGATGAGTAACATGGACGCTGTTCTTGACACAAATTGCTGCCAAGTATTTGCCGTAAACCTATTGATTGGGAAAAAAAAAGAAAAAAACTTATTTATATGCATACGAGTAAGCCGGCTAGAATAATAAAAATCATTACTTGATTATAAATTCAACCGCAATATTAGAAATATAAAAACTAATGACGTTTGCAAACTAACTCAAGAGAAAAATCACTGCTTTTCATGCACAAAGAGGGGTAGGGGAGAGAAAAGATACCATTTGTGCTAATTTTTTAGGTTAATTTTAATTAAAAACGCCAGATTAAATAACTTGGTCGCCAGTGGCGACCTGGCGACCGCATTTGTCAAGCCCTGGTTATTAGAATGGCAAATCACTGCAATTTTGCGCGTGCGAGGTCTCCATTAAACAGCCAATTCCTAACAATTTGTTAAGGAGACATTAAGATTTGATAATAGAAAATTCTATTGAGTCAAAAGATAGAAATCTTATAAATTGTAGAAATCTCATTCCTAAATCGCTTTTGATGTAAAATGGAAAATCACAATAAAACTTAAATCACCTATTCTTAAAACAGCTCTTTAATGTCAAAACGATTTTTCTTTCAGACAAAAAAATTGAATTAGGTCCAAGTTTTAAAATAATATCGATTTTCATGGTATAGCCAACTTTAGAAAATCTTAAACGATTATGTAATTGTTCTCATTCACTAAATAATTTACTGAACTTAGATTTTTATGCTTTTTTTAAAGCACTGCAATATGATTCTGCCTAATTAAGATAGCTATTTTGGAAAATACTTGAATTGCTGCCAGATGATGTGTTAATCCTTCCTCAAATGAAAATCTGAATATGAGTTTTCAGTTATCACATTTCATAGAAAAGAAAGTCTATTGAAAGTATCGGTAAAATCATCATATACAGGGTGTCCGAAAAGTCTGGAAACGGTCAAATAACTCGAGAAATATACATCGGATTCAAAAAAGGCAAAATGCATGTTCAATATTTTTGAAAAATCTATTTAGGGATATGAAAGTTGCCCCCCAAACATTACCCCAGGGGGGGGCAAAGAGGGGCAACTTTGAAATCTTAAATAATGACCCCCATTTTTTATTGCAGATTCGGATTCTACGGTAAAAAATACGTAACTTTATACGTAACTAATATTGAACATTTTCTTCGAAACATTGTAGATGGCGCTATAATCGAGTGCAATGCTGTGAGAATCGTTACCATTGCAATGTCTGGAAACGCTCCAATAACTCGAGAAATATACATCAGATTGAAAAACGGAGAAATACGTGTTTAATATTTTTGAAAAATGGCAACTTTGATATCCCTAAATAGATTTTTCAAAACTATTGAACATGCATTTTTCCGTTTTTCAACATCATGTATATTTCTCGAGTTATTCGAGCGTTTACCGTAGAATCCAAATCTGCAATAAAAAATGGGGGTCATCATTTAAGATTTCAAAGTTGCCCCCCTTTCCCCCCACGGGGGGCAAAGTTGGGGGGAAACTTTCATATCCCTAAATAGATTTTTCAAAAATATTGAACATGCATTTTGCCGTTTTTCAATCCGATGTATATTTCTCGAGTTATTTGACCGTTTCCAGACTTTTCGGACACCCTGTATATTATTTCTGTTGTCAACATCGCTTTTTTGATGAATTTACGAAACGCAGAACAACGAATGAGATATCATTCGAAAGGTTTTTGAAACGGCTACTGACATAGTACACTCACATTTCGTTAAAATGCGTTTTTGGATTAAAAATTCCTGTTAACTAAAAATTAAATCAGCAGTGTTTTCGTAAATTAAATGAAAGGTTTTCCTCAAATTATTGTTGCCACAAAAATAAAATACCGCATTATATGAAATGATTATACAAAACTAAATAGTACAGAAAAGATAAAGTATGATTTCTCCGCACGGGTTTATTTTATATTTATGGCTAAAAATCTAAATTGAAATTGAAACGTTTAGAAGTAAAAGACACCATCGATCGATCGTAGCAGTGGTATTCATGTGTAGAATAAAAGGTATGCTTTGTTATATTAAATTAATTGTATTTTAAATGTATTCAATTTTTTTTTGTTTCATGTTTTTCAAGATGACGCCATCTTCTAATGCAGCTAAAATATGATTGTTAATTTTTTCTCTCGCGTACCTTTTGCTATCTTCGATCAGTTTTTACTGTAACTTTGATTGAATAAATGAGACAATATTCTGCCTTGACTAATGTTGTTTGTAAATATTTGTATCTTTCTTGTTTCTTTAGAAGCTTAATCTGCATCTAAAAAACAGTAAATATTGCCAAAAAATATTAGACTGCAGTGCGAAATCGATGCAGTGATCCTGATTAGACTGCAGTGATCCTCGCACGAATCCACTGGTATTTTCATTGTTTTTTTCGGAGCCCGAGCCTGACGATTTAGAATCCGAGTCTGGAAATTTTTGTGTCACCATAGCCTGATGACCTAATCAAATCAAAATTTTTGACATAATCAAGGCAAAAATATCAATTCGTTTTCAGTGGTGGAAGTTTGGCACGGTGGTAGTCAGTCTTGCTGTACTTATTGTGACTACATAAACAATCCTCCTGTCAATGTCAGTGAAAGAGATTATAATGCTACCGGGGCAAAAATTCCACCAGTAAAATCGAATAGAAAAATTTGCCTTATTTATCATTGAAATTTTGCATTAATAGTTTAAATAAGGCGAAAATTTCTATTGACATTTACTGGTGGAAGTTTCTTTTGCAGTGATAAAATTTCCTGACATTAAAAGGAGGATTGTTTATGTAGTCACAAAATGACCACAGGTCCTGATCCGATTCCACTGCTGGCAGATCCACCCTGCGGAAGAGACAGAGCACATTTAAAACACAACTTAACAGCTACACCCCTGCCACCCGTTCCACCATTTTCACTGATGGGTCCCGCACAGATACCGGCGTGGAGGCAGCCTTATTCACCACGGAAGGAGACGGGGTGATTCCTCAGTGGGCCTGTAGGCTCAGAGATAACAATTCTGTTTTTCAGGCAGAGCTATTTGCAATATTATCTGCCCTAGAATGGCTAGAGGGTCATTCTGGAGCAACGGTCTCCCTTTTCAGCGATAGCCTGTCTGGACTGCAGGCCATTCACGCACCCAGAACATCTAACCCACTCGTACTAAATGTTAAATTAAAACTCAAAATCCTCCTGTACAGAACACATCTCGGCTACGTCTCAGCGCATTAAGGCATTTTTGGCAACGTATACGCGGATGAGCCACCAAGCATAGATCCATTGATCATCATCCCCCAGTGCCCCAGTGTTCATCAAGAGGGTCCTGAAATCCAGGATCATCCCGAAATGACAGGAGTACTGGTAACTCACTGATAACTGCAGGCACACGTTTGACCCAATCCCCATAGTCTTAGTCAACATGTATCACCTCACACCATACACCGTGAGCTTCCTAATAGGCCACGGGCCCTTCAAATCATACCTCCACAAATCTGGTTGAACATGATCTAATAGTTGTAAGTGCGGCGAGGTGGGATCTCCAACTCACGCGTACCACAAATGTACACTTACCGCACGCTGGCCCATTATCATTATACGACCAGCCACTCCTCCTGATAAGGGATGACTACAAAACATTCTTACTAGTAACACACTACTGAACAATCTCGAACACATTCAGCAACATCTAGCACACATCTCCAACCTGACAAGCTAGTTTGTACTGAGAACAACTACCATTTCCTCGTATGGTATCGCCAGTTGTCGCGAGTAGTGTTACTCTGGCGATGCCACAGCTCCCCTTGTCGCGAGAGTGCATGTTTATGGCGCGCAACCGTCTAGCTCATCTGCTGTTTGATAACCAGGTGCTGTGTGGCACACCATCCTCAAGTCAATTTCAAGAACCTCGGCATCTCGCTGCCCCGTGCCTCAAGGGAAATCTGTTCTCCGGCAGCGAGGGATTTGTTCTGTGAATTCCGAGCAATTCTGGACCAAGGTCATTGTACTTTCACCCCGCTCCCTATCACGTTTTTCGGCGGGCTCAACTCCAACTGAAACTGTACTTAATAAAAAAACTTAATAAAGTTACCGGGAGGGAAATCTATGCTTTACAGACTTGGCCTCCTCGTCTGAGCAGTCGCTCTTAGGCTGTGAAGCAACAGCCGCCATCTTGTGACTACATCTTCAGTTGCTTCACTCGCAACCGGTAGGCACTACACGATTTGTCTCCTCCTCTTTACTCAAAGCTCCATTAATTTTCTAAGACTAAATAGCATTTAGCTTTTTTTTTTTTTTTTTTTTTTAAAGAAAGGAGATACGTTTATTTGCATTAGATAATTTCAGTAAATCGTAGATTACATGCTCCTAATTATACAAATTTACAAATATCCGTATTCCTATAAATGATATTTATAGGAAAATAACAAAAATCAACACAACACTTAAATTATAATTTATACAAAAGAAGCTTTTAATACCCAATTTAACATTAAAGCGGAATTTTTGAATCTGATCCAAGTTGGAAAAAAATATCGATTTACACGAGGCAAGCCAACTTCTAAAATTTCAAACGCCCTTAGGTTGTAATCCCACTCATTTAATAAACGACTCATTAAACATAGAGCTTTCAGTTTTGAAAATACAAAATGATTTTGGCTGGATTTAAAGAATAATATTGAAATACAGCTGAATTACCATGGATGATTATGATAATATTAAATGGAATGGAAAGTATACATCGCAGTTTTTTACTTTTAAATCTTTCTGCCGTATTAATCGGCAAATATAGATAGATAAGTAAAGAGAAAAATGTTGTACATTCAAAGTACGGTTTATACAGGGTGATTCAAAAATATTTATGCACATAATGAACAGAGGAAAGTATATTCAACTAGGTAAATTATATTCAATGGTTGGAGTATCATAGTTTAATTTTTTTCCAAACAGAGCGAAAATATGCCGGGACCAGGACTTGAACCTGGGTATCGAGTCCTGGTCCCGCCATATTTTTGCTCTGTTGGAAAAATCTCAACTATGATACTCCAACCTTTGAATATAATTTACCTAGTTGAATATACTTTCCTATGTTCATTATGACCTAATTACATGGTATACAGGAGTTTCCGTGCTGTTTCAAGATTCATCATGTAAATGCTATAGTTATAGCTCGGATGAATGAAATTAGCGCTGCAGTTTGCAGCCTTGTCCAACAAATAAGAGTGAAATATGCCAGCCCAGGACATTGTCGGGATAGCTCAATAGGGAGAGCGTTGGTACGGCAAACCAAAGTACTAAAGTTCGAGTCCTGGTCCCTGCATATTTTCGCTCTATTGGAAAAAATCTCAACTATGATACTCCAATCATTGAAAATATTTATACACAGTTTGAATGATTATAACTCTAGTTTTTATTCATATATAATTAATATTTAAATTGCAAAAGAATGTATATAAAATGTATGACTTTTCCTCCTACCGCAGACGTTCAAATTTATTACCGTTCTGGTCAATACATTGCTAATAACAGTGTGGGCTATTGATTCCCAAACTTCAACAAACATTTCATTTGGTGTTGTGGCGCATTCTTGCTCAATCGCGGTTCCGGAACGTTTTCTGTGAACATCCATTTATTCCAAACTTATCTTTTATCCGATGAATTGTAAGTTGCGTAGACAGATCTGTCTGAAACTCGCTGCGATATTGTTTTTGTACTTCTGCTACAATTTGATGCTTACAATAGCATTTTAAAATAACTTTTCTTTTTTCAAAAGTTAATCTTGGGGGGGGGGGTGTCCACTTATTATTTCCAATTCCCTGAAAAGAAAGAAAAATCAGAAAGCTGTGACCCTATAAACAATGTATGTATACATTTTTTTGGATCACCCTGCATTGCATGATCACGTTGAGGCTTAACTTCTGGACTGATGTGTATTTACCAGGAAACAGTCAAATAAATGCGATAAAACCAAGGACAATCAAGAAATAAAAAAGATAACATATAGAAGAAAATGTATTGTATTATTCTCTAAAAATGTTATTAATGTCTACCACAGCTATTCAGTATTGATCTTCTGTTGCAAGGTCAAAAAATAATAAATCTGTAAATAAAGCAATTCCAAAAGAAGAAACGCAGCATTAAAACATGAAAACTCTAATAAAACAAGTGTTTCCAGCAAGAAAATTAATTTCTTGATTTGAGCACTTGGATTTAGCAGCAAGTCTCAATGGAAAAATCCATGGCGTCATACCATGCATTGATAAACGCTGCAGTTGAGTTGCTGACATTATAAAATTGTTACGCAGAACACATTTTACACAAAATAAGCAAGTTACTATTACGGGACTAAAAGTATAGCACTCCCCCCCCCCTGAAGTAGCGTTAAAAGTAGCATCCGTGCTCGCTACAAACTACTGAATTTTTGTATTACATTTATCAAAATGTAGGCCGCTACACTAAAAACTACCGGATAAACTAGCGACTGCTGTAGTTTCGCTATTTGTAGCGCGCTACTTCCAACCACTGCCCATAAGTAATGCTGACGCCACATTGACGATGGCAACAACCTAACTAATGAATTTCGCTTTTATTGTAATTTATATAAACTTTTATTCATCTCCCAATTGAGGGGGTCAGGGCAAGAGGGTGCACACATTTTTGAACTTCTGAGATATTTCAATTTGAAAATTTGATCCAATCAAGATATATAAACAATCTAACTTGATAATCTAACAATCTAACCCGATCAACAATATAACTTGATAAAATCAAGATATATAAACAAAGTTTTTTCGCCAATGTCTTAATAACATTTGAGATGATCTGAGTAACAATATGGCATTACTTCAATGATATTACTATTACGTTTTTTTGTAAATTAGCTACCTCCGTTGGGGGCATGAACATCTGGGGCAAAACCGAAACCTATCACATATGCGTTAGAATCAAGTGACATTAGAAACAAATTATATGTTGGATATTATAATTTACAATATTAAGCAACAGATTACAGTGTTAGATTTATTTCACCAAATGTGGCTTGGCACTTTCTTGCCCCGACCCCTCAATTTAAATTTTTACCCCATCAATTAGAAAAAAAGTTGCATTGGGTTGTTCGGAAAGTTCTTTCTGTTTGGGAAAACCAATTCGTACCGGAAAATTCTGCAACTGAATTATTAGACGTGAGATAACGTAATTAATGTCTAATAATTAAGTCATAGAATTTTCCGGTACGAACCAACTTTCTCAAACGGAAAGAACTCTCTAAACAATCCGATACTTTCCAAGGTGATTAAACTCCTTGGAATTTCCAAAGATTTTTCCAACACTATTAAAGATTAAAAAAATAAATCTATTTAATATTTAAATCGCAGACTTTGTAGTCACCTAGATTAAAATAAAAGTAATTTTAAAATTAAATAGTAATTATTTATCTCAAACATTTAAGTGCGTAAATAAAATCAGCTATAAAATATCTTCTTATTCTTCTTTATTTGTTTGTTTTTAAATTTAAAATGCATCTGTGTGTATTTTCTATATTCTTAAGAAATTATTTTTTATTGCAGGTGAGTTTCGTAACATTTTTGAAGTAATATATTCATGAAATGAAATTTCTCAAGATTGTTAAAAAAAAATAGAGAAGAGAACAAAATCCTGTTCGGAATAAAAGGTAAAATGTTCTATAATTTATTCTTTTGCTTTCTTTTTTTTTCTTTTCTTCTTTTTTAACTCTCTAATGCCATTGTGTTGCTCTAAGATTTTCCAGTTTGGCTTCCCCCCCCCCCCTTAAATATGTATTGCTACCAAATTTTTGAACCAGTTATAATCACTTTATTTAATCTGTCATTAAATAAGGCAAATATTACTATTTAATCCTACAGTGCATGAATTTTTCTTTTAGAATTGTGTTTTATTATACTTATATTAAGAATTCGACACCAGAAATTTTAAGATAGATTTTTAAGTTTATTTAGTAGCATGTTTATTTTATTTACACAGGATTAATATTTCTACAAAAATATAGTGGTTACAAAGAACTTGATTTATTTATTAAAAGTTAAATGGAAAGTGTTGCCAATTGGCTACACTATGCACCGTAGGGTTAAAAAGAAGGTCGTAGCAATCACGCACTTTCAATAACAAATCTTGCCCTACTGACAACACTCATGGTAGCATATATGTTACCAGGGGCATTAGGGGGTTAACACGTTCGCTGCCAACTACGAGTATACTCGTAGTGCTATCTACGTTTCTTCAATCTAAAATTAGTTATTCGCACCAGAAATTTCAAAAGAAGAATTTTTATTTTATGTAATCATGAAATGTCTGCAATAAAACAAAGTAAATATTGCTATTAGTATTTTCTGGTGTGAATTTGAACTTTCTGAATAAAATGAAAATTCCGGTATTTTTAGCTTGGCAGCGAACGTGTTAAGCAGAAAGATTATGTATTTATTCAAGAAACAATTTTTGAGTGTACTTGAATTGCTGTTGAAATTTTTCTATTAGTATTTAGGGAAATACAATAAAAAAATATATATTGTAAGAAATAGGTACGATAATGCAAAAAAATAAATAATAAAAATAAAAATAAAATAAAATAAAATAAAAATAAATAAATAAATAAATAAAAATAAATAAATAAAGGTAGAATTGGCTGCCTTTTCAAACAACAGATTGCCATAAATTAAATGTTGCCACACAAATAATCCTATTCGTTAAAATATGGTAACTTGTTTAACCTTCCTACCCTGAATGGGTCAAATCGACCCACTTCTATAATTTATTTAATTCGATTGCAATCAGATTTTTTTTTATAAAGTAAGTTAAATAAATGCTATAGAGAACTACGTTAAATAAATGTGTTAAACATTTTCAAAAACAAATTCTGGTGTGAAATGTTTTTAATCAATGTTGAGTAAAATTTCAACAGGGTACGAAGGTTAAATATGTAAATATTTAAACAAGTTGTAAACTGTACGTCCAACGTGACAAATGAGGTGCTTTCGTACGCTTTCACCACAATTTTTTAATAGAAAATTTTTATGTAATATTTAAATAGCGGAAAGTTTAGACGCCTCGTTTAAGGCTGTTGTCAAATAAAAAAAGGTCTACTTTCAGACATATTTTTAAATTCTTATTACCCTGTTAATTTGACTTACTACCCTGTGATACCTGGTATAGGGTATTTATGCTCAGTTTCAGTCCTGCTGAAAATTTAATTGGAAATTTGGAAATGGTGTCTCTTTTCAATCAGTTGATCTTCAATTTTGTTACGTAAAAAAAAGACATTTAAAAGGTTATTTTATAAAAATTTTATACTAAATGCAACATGCTCGAGTTTCTAATTTGTATTAAGTCTGAAAATATTTATAATCATCAATAAATTCACTATTCGGAAAATATGGGATACATATAAAAAATATCGTATACATATCAAAATATCGTCCCTCCCCCCCGAAAATAGCAGGATATTTATGATGAATTCTGCAAAGCGGTAAACAAACATAAAAACACGCACATTCACACACAAAAAAAGAAAAACACATACGATTTATTTTTAGGAAATCAAAATTCATTAAAAAGTATTTTATTTGTAAAATCTATATTTGAGTTTATTAAATGACTCTTTCGATGAAGAAAACGAAGAACAATTTGAAGAGCACATTATTTTATAACGTTTTTAAAATAAAATCAAGGAAATTACATGAGGAAATTCCAGTAAATCAGGATTTAAAACTTCAAGTTATAAGTGTCGAAAAAACCCTTTATATAAATGACTTGTAATGAAACTAGAAAATCACAATAAAACTTAAATCGACTTTTATAAAAGTAGCTCTATAATGCGAAACTGCTTTTTTTTTATACCAAGAAAAAAAATAATCTGGTCCAAGTTAATATATATATTTATTACATAGTTGAAAAATTCCAAATTAAACTAAAAATGTACCACAAAATTTAAACCATAAAATGAAAATATAGATGTATAATCCAGAACATAAAAATATATAAATGAGATAACTAATTGAAAGAAACATTTTAACGTAACCACTAAAACTTGACCAAAAACAACAGAAGTAACTAAATAACTACAGCATATAAATGAACGTATATATGTATATACTATATTTATTTATTTACGCACTGTAATCTCGTTTCGGAATTCACAAACGGTTTGGATATAATCCTGCTCATTTAATAAACGATTCTTTTAACATAGTAAAATTCTACTTTTTTTTCTCCTTTGTTTATATATATATATAAAAGTACTGCAAAGGGATTTCAAGTCTATTAAGAGAATCAGAGCTTTACAAATATGATAAAATTTGGTAGCCAGCAAAAAATTTTAGTCACCAGAAATAAGTATTTACCCCCTCGCACCTCTTAATTAATTACATAATAATTATTAATTCTTTATATTCTTGAAATTTTAATTAAGTTTTATAGATTTACTTCATATGAATTACTTATAATCACTTATACGTTATTATTCTTTAAAATGAATGTGATAGAGTTATCAGTATTAATTCTGAACACAAAACTCTGATTTGTAACTTACCAAAAAAAACATGAGTTTTTTTTAGTCTTGTATCCAATTTTAGATGCCACAGAGGCTGGGTTGACAGTATTTCTTACTGTTTTATTGAAACCTCCCTCTACATTCAAATCCCGTGACATGCTAGTTGGCTAGTGTGGAAAAGAAAGGCGTTTTATGTGAAACAGACGGAAAATGTCTTTTAAACTTTGTTCTTCCATTAAAAATACGAAAGAAGATGAGTATCACTGCCTGTGTACGTTAATGGGAGCTGGTGCACGTTAAATCTGTTCGTGGCTCTAATGTCCTCCAAGTTCTATATAAGTGTTACCTCTGGGGGTGCTAATCCAGATTCAGGTCTCACATCTGGAATTGGTTCAAAATTAGGAGACTAGTTTCACAGTTACATGGATCATGTCAGCTATATAGAAATAAAAAGCTGCAAAACCGGGCCCTTGGGCCAAACCAACAACAACAACAACAACAACCCATTGGGCCTATGGTTTAGCCAGTTAACGACAAAAGTACTTATTTTAAAATGCAAATTGTTAATTATTTAACAACCTTCCATGGGCCCAATGGATGGGTAGCCAAGTCAATTAGCACAATAAAAGTAAATTAATTTCAATAAGGTAGTTAAAGTATAATTCAGAATAAGTTCAGTTTAAAATGTTACTAACATTCTTCTCTTCCAGGTTCCCCTTGCAGTTCCTAGTGCTGCCGGTTGGGACGGGCCAATGGCCGGCCCCAACTGGTAGCACAAGGGTTTTTTTTAGCAGCAGTTTTTTTTTTTCATTTAATTTTTGACTGTTCGCCTCTTTATTAGATGCAAATGGACATTGTCCGCACAAGCTACCGGACCCGCTCCAATGGGACAGCCCACGGAGCCAGTTTTTACCAGGTGGGGTACGGTAGAAAGGCGCAGTCCCGTCAGCCCCCGCAGCGTTTTTGTCTGTCTTGCTATTCGGCTCTAAAATTTTCCCTGCTGGTACGACTTAGCTATTGGCGAAAAAAAAAAAAAAAAATAAAATAAAACATTTTTTTTTTAAATTTCAGTGGTTTTATTTGTCTTCCCTCAAAATTCTCCCCCCTTTTTCAAGCTAAGTTGAGTACCAAAGTTTCGGCACTAAATTGTCCAGCCCCATTCCAACTATCATGACGACTATGTGCGGCAACAGATCTCAGAATACTAAAACCTAGGAGTGATCAATCCTGTAAAATCCGGACTTTATTGGTCAGCCGTCCTGGGTACTTGTCATTGTGGATCGCCCCATGAGGCGATCAGGCGAATTTCGCCCCACTCTCCAGGCACTCAAACCCGTCAAACTGGGTCGAATCCCGGTAGGTAGGGGCCTGGTCAGCGGTCTCCGAGTATCACTGCCTGCCGCACTCTAGCAGGATTGGGGAAGAGAAAAAATGCCATTTGCGCTCATTTCTTAAGTCAATTTTTGTACCAAAAAAAAAAAAAATCCCTTTAGTTCAACTCGGTTGCCAGAGAAAAAAACTTGGTCGCCAGAGAAAAAAAAACTTGGTCGCCAGAGGCAACATGAATGGCTAAGAATTATTATACAAATGTTTTCTGAAATAGATGAAACATGAAATTTGTTATTTTGTGTATTTTTAAATTTTTAATGATGTTAATCGACAGATATATGTAGTTTCAAAAGAGGAAATTCTTCGCTTCTAATACCTCGGATTATGCTGGTAAAATAACTATTAATTTTTAATAAGAGAACTAGTATATTTAATTGTCACCATAAATATATTTGTAAAAAATTAAGGTATGGAAGAATATTACTTCAAGTACCAAAATCTGTTTTTTTCTTTTAATATCTGCTGTAATAAATTTCAAACACAACACAGTTTAAAGACATTCACACATATAAAAGTAGTTCAAATGAATCGGTATTAAAAAATTTGTACTGATAAGTTTATTGTTGTTAACATAATTTACTAATAATATTTTTAGTTTTAAAGTTTCGTTTCAATTCTGGTTAATATGCCTTTTTTACATAAACAATTTTTTTTTTAAATACACAATGTATAGTGTCTTTAGACACTATACAGGGCTCTACAAAAGAATCCCAGTACATTTCCATCTATTGGCGAAAATTCGAAAAAGTGAATTTTCTAAATGAGCTAAATTTTAGCATTCTATGTACTATATCTTCAAATATATAAATCATATACAGGGTTGCACAAAATAATTCAACCATTTTTTGAATATGGAAGAAAACTGCTAAACCTGGATTTTTAAATGTGTTATATTTTTTCTATATTACTTACTTACATTCGTTCTTTCACCATATTTAACAGTGAAGTTTCGTTGGTTTTCTGGATGTGTCGGAAATTTTTTTATGATCTATGCTTGACGTATGATTTTTCGTTCTTGTTATATTTAAATTTACGTTTTTGAGTTTTAATATACGTATTTATTATAAAATGTTATACGATCCAAACCATATATATATGGACAACTTGATAGAAATGCATATTCCGTAAAGTAGAAGCCACGCCCTTAGTCAATGATTTTTTTTTTAATAAAAAGGAGAATTCTCGTTTCCCGATGACATCGCTTATTCTTTAAAAACGACAATTTTCGTTTCCCGATGACAACGCTTATTTTTTAAAAACGAGAAATCTCGTTTCCCGATGCGAATGTATTAAGAGCAACTAGCAAAATTATTCCACAGTTTTTATTTAAATATATAAATGAAATCAGTGATAGTATAAATAGGAAAAAAACTCTGTAAAGCACGACTTAGGAATTCCATGTTATAAATATTAGAAAATCATTTCTATAAATAGCATTTAAAGAAAAACAGCAACTCGCAATAAAGATTAAGTCACTCTTTATGAAGTGGCTCTTTAATGTCAAACTGGCTTTTCACATTAGAAAAAAAAGTTTAAACTGGTCCAATTTAAATATATATATTACCACATATATCGAGTTACATGACGTAACTCATTTTCAAAAATCTAAACTGCTGGGGATTTAATCGTACTCATTTAATAAACGATTCCTTTTTTTTTCTTGGTAAAATCATTGCAAAAAGATTCCCAGGTCTATTAAGAGAATAATATTTGAATGCGCATGAATCGCTACGGAGGATTAAACTAATATTTTCTGAAATAGAAGAAACATCAAATTCGTCTATTCTGAGTAATTATAAATTCTTAATTATGTTAATAAACAGAAACGGGTAGTTAGAAAAAGGGGAAATAATTAGCTTATTTATAGCTCGGATTATGTTTTTAAAGGAAATATTAATTGCTAATAAGATATCCAGTAAATTTAATGACCCTGAAGAAAAGTTTTTATAATAAATTTTTTAAGCAAAAATAGAACCGACTTCAAAAACTACTACAAAGTAAAAAATAATTTTTTTAAAGATAATAGTTAATAAGAAATTAAATTAAGAGCATTGTATTTACCATGCATATTATTATATTTATGTACATTAATTTAATTTTTTGGAGCCAAGCCAAATTAAAGCCAGGTTACCATTTTTAAACATTTTATCTGATGTTATAAATGTATATTTTCAAATGAGATTAGCAATTATATATGTCGACAAACATTGCTTTGGAAATTAGTTAATCATTTAAATCATTGTATTTTCTTCCATTTTATGAGTTATATGTATTTTTTTTTATTGTCTCGTATTTATGTAGATAAAATTTATACGCGTGTTACGATTTATATTGGATATTTTGTTTTGAATTTTGTACTTGGCTTGGCTGGCACCGACTCCAAAAAATCAAATTAATGTGCATAAATATAATAATATGCATGGTAAATACAATGCTCTTAATTTAATTTCTTATTAACTATTATCTAAAAAAAATTATTTTTTATTTTGTAGTAGTTTTTGAAGTCGGCTCTATTTTTGCTTAAAAAATTTATTTTTCGCTTTTTATTAGTTTTTGAAGTCGGTTCTATTTTTGGTTAAAAAGTTTATTTTTCGTTTTTTATTAGTTTTTGAAGTCGGTTCTTTTTTTGGTTAAAAAGTTTATTTATTTATTTATTACTTTAGTGATATCCTATATTTACATTAAACCATATTGTTGCTAATATCTCTTTTATTTCACGCTAACCTGGGCAGTAGATTCGAGTATCGAAGATGAGAAAATTTATCATTATTCTCATCAAATGTCTTTAAAGCCTTTAATGATATCTATATTTACATTAAACCATATTGTTGCAAAAAAATTTTGTTTTCATCCTAACCTTGGCAGTAGACTCAATTACGGAAGATTAGAAAAATTATCATTATTCTTACCTATTCGTCTTGGATAATGTGTCATAATCAGGCTGCATACTACAGTTTTGATAACTACGTAACTCACTGATTTCCGTGCTTATGCTTAATGTGTATTGATTTTTATGATCCGTACAAGGTAAATACACTGCGCTAACAATGTCACCTATAATATCTATTCGGAGTAACCCCGTTCTTTCTATATTGTCACTCTATAGTTAATATTGTGTAGTAGAAATATTAAAAGACAATTTCAGAAGCATTTATATACAACTGTATTGTATAATAATATAATATAGATAATTGGGTATTTTAAAGGCAGTTTCCAACTTGTGTGCCACAGGTGATAAATCGCTAAATATTTTCTGTAACTCGTACATTTGTATGGGAGTTGAAACAACAATTTATTTAATTATGCGCCAATAAACGCTCGTCAAAATATGCCAAACCGCTGTGAAACTGCAACAATGGAACTTTTAAAAGATTCAAAATTAGATTTGTTGTAGCATAATTTATAGTTTTTATCCGTACGTTGTATTATATTCATCCAATTCATAATTTTATGTAATTTTGCTTTTCAAATTTGAAAAGCAAAATTACATCTACTTCAGAACATCTACTTACATCTACTACTACTATACATAAATACTATAAGTTAAAGCTGATTTAAATATGTCAGTCTTTTTATTATTTGCAACTTGAAAGTCGTCTGCCCAACAACTGGAGACCCGAACATAATAACTCTAGATAATATCCGATTTGCTTAAAATTTTGTATATACGTTCATTGTGATAAGGTGCTCATTCCTTAAGTATAAAGAGGGGGGGGGCAGTGGCTAATCCCCCCTTTAATTTATTTATGCATAATTATAATCCGATAAGTTAAAGCTGATTTAAATATGTCAGTCTTTTTATTATTTGTAAATTCACGTAATAGAATATTTTATGATATTAAATAAAAGTCGTCTGCTCAACAAATTAACTATTTTTAAAATGCTTATTTTTTTTCGTTTTTGTTGAATTTCTGAAAAAGTACTGAACCAATTTTCATAAAATTGAAATGGGACCAATTCGAGAGTATTCTCTTTCGAATAAAAAAAAATCACATAAAGAGAACGCATAGTTTCGGAGTAATCGATGTACATACATAAAAAAAAATACATACACGTCGAATTGATAACCTCCTCCTTTTTTGAGTCGGTTAAAAAATTAAGATCTGATGGGGAAAATACATTACTTGTTCAATTAACCGAAATATGGTTTCTACGTGCTTTAACATATTTTGTCCAAACTACAGCAGAATAAAGACAGTCACAGGGTCAGGGGCATAAAAATAATTCTAGTCAATCTGTTTTAATATCGTTACCAATTCTGACACATTCCCCCCCCCCCCCCCCCCCTCACCCCTCAACACTTACTATTGCAATAGTAAATTTTTTTTTAATTTTAGTGGTAACAAGAAAAATCAAAAATGTTGGAATCAGTGCTTTTAATGAATTAGCATGGTAGAGTTTGTTCAAAGCAATTTTTGTTTTACTTACCCATCATACGTAGTATAGGGTAAGTCTTGTAATCGTTTTGAAAATCGAAAATTTTTTTTTGACGGATTTACACGTTTCAGACACTGGAGATTCCGAAAAACTTATTTTTAGAAAAAAAATTTTGCCGTCCGTCTGTGTGTCTGTGTGTCTGTGTGTGTGTGTGTCTGTAAACGCTCTATCTCCCGAAAAAATTGAGATAGAGACTTGCAATTTGGTATGTACTTAGTATGTAATAATGGGAAGAAGCCTATTTCATTTCAACAACCTCGATTAACCGGAACAATTTTTTTCGGACTCTCGAAATATTCGTTCTGATGAAAGGTATATAAAAATTTTCGAAATTTTTTATTTTAAGAAATGAATATAAAAGACAATAAAAAAACAAATTTTGAATAAAGCATGAAGTCGATCGGATAATGAGTTGCCGAGATATTTGGAATCCTATTTTCCACACTCTTCGATTTTTCATGACCTGTATTTCATCCAAATTTCACTTCAAAGATATATTTTAATTGGACATTTGACGATTAATCAGATGCAATAAACCGCTAGTTAATAGGATTATTATTTTTGGAGTTATAAGGAAAAACCTCTTTCAAGCAATTCAGTAATCGAGCCTTTAAAGTTTGTGACGTCATCAAGCCACGATTTTATTTGAATTGCAATGCATTTTATAAGTAGTTTACGCATTTTTATTTTAATATTTTACATTATGCATATCCATGATGGGTAAGTATTACGGTGGCCCCCAACGACTAGTTTTAATTGCTTTTACGTTTTGAGCGTGGTCTCTTTTCATAAAATGCTATTCTATGACAAATAAGAAAATTATCCCATATCTTTTGCAACAAATGAAATAATAGAGGCTACGTTATACTAACAAATATTCAAGTTATAAATGTTGAATAAACATTTCTATAAATAGAATTTATTGAGAAACTGAAAATCAAAATATTTAATTGTCACAGTCACAATCACAAGTTTAAATCACCTTTTTTGAAATTAGTTTTCAATGTGAAAATGATTTTTTTCTTTTAACAGATAGCACCTGGATATATATATATTGGTATGGCGATTTCATTGTACTGTTTGGTCAATATCTTATGTTTCAATGGACTAATGGTACAGAATGCTTATAAAGCTTAATAACTACTTGACAACAATACAGATCCCCCCAATACACTGAACATAGATTCCAAAAACATAGTAAAAAACAAAAGGAAGAAGCTGAATAACAGAAAGTGAATAATAGAAATTTGTGGAACTTAAACAGAATCGCCAGGTCCCAAATGCCTAACGTTCCACAAATAAAATATGCGGTTTCATCTTCATATTAGCCCTAAAATAGCGAAAGGATATGAATTTGGGACAACTACACCCAGAATGTAGAGAAATAAACAATGAAACAACAATTAAGTCCAAAATGAAACAAGATAAAAAAGGATAGAGGAAAAAGAAACATGAAATAACCACATTGAAAGCATAATCCAAGCATAAGTCAGCTTATGATACAAGCACTGGAGTTTACCAGCATATGTTGCCAAAAAAAGTTATTTAAAAAATGATGGACCATGGACCAAGGATCAACATGTACAGCATAGCCAAGCACACACCCCAATAGATAAAACCAGCGCCCTCTATAGAAAATTTAAAATTGAACTTCTCCATGATTTTTCGTTCTTGTTATAGGTAAATTTACGCTTTGGAGTTCAGTAATTGTTTTATTCCATGAAATGAGTTTCTTAACACATTCGCATCGGGTAATTTTTCCTTAAAACGTCCGATAAAATGGGGTATTTTAAGGATATTATAACTCCTCCTTCTTCTGAAAGTCTATCGTAAATTGTTGCCTAGATAGCTTTCTCACGTTTATGCGTCAGTAAATATCTTTCAATTTACGGACTCAATATAAAATATCTTATAATCTAAAAACACATAGACAACATGATATAAATGCATTTTCTGTAAGGTAAAAGCCACGCCTTTAGTCAATGATGTTTTTTGAATAAAAACGAGAATTCTCGTCTCCCAATGACAACGCTTGTTTTTTTTTTTTTTTTTTTTTTTTTTTTTTTTTTTTTTTTTTTTAAACCAGAATTCTCATGCGAATGTATTAAGAGCAACTAACAAAATTACTCCATTTTTAAAAAAAATAAAAATGAAATCAGTGAAGGTATAAAACAGAAAAAACTCTGTAAAGTACGACATAGAAATTCCAAGTTATAAATGTTGGTTTCCTATAAATAGCATTTAAAGAAAAACAGAAAATCGCAATATAGGTTCAACCACCCTTTATAAAGTATCTTTTTAATGCCAAAATGATTTTTCACATTAGAAAAAAAAGTTTAAACTGGACCAATTTAAAAAAAATATATATTATACACATATATCGAGTTACATGGGTAACTCATTTTCGAAAATCTAAACTGCTGTGGATTTAATCCTACTCATTTAATAAATGATTCTTTTTTTTTTGGTAAAAGCACTGCAAAAAGATTTTCAGGTCTATTAAGAGAATAATATTTGAATGCGCATGAATCGCTACGGATGATTATACTAATGTTTTCTGAAATAGAAGAACCATCAAATTCGTCTACTTTGAGAAATTTAAATTCTCAATTATGTTAATGAACAGAAAGTGGTAGTTAAAAAAAGGGGGAGATACTTAGTTTCTTATTGCTCGGATTATGTTTAAAGGAAATATTAATTGCTAATAAGATATCCAGTAAATTTAATGACCCTGTAGAAAAGTTTTTTTTTTAAAATTAAGATCTGATGGGGGTGATACATTACTTGTTCAATTAACCGGAATGTTGTTTCTTATTTACGTGCTGTAATATATTTTATCCAATCTAAATCAGAATAAATACACTCATAGGGCATAAAAGTAATTTTAGTCAATTAGTTTTAACATTATCAATTTCGACGATTTGTTTCCCTTAACCCTTTCAGGGGCAGTGGTATGTTTTAGAAACCACTTAATTTTAATTCTTAAACGCCACATTGGCACCAGAATTTTGCTAAAATCTTTTCCATTTAATATGTATGTGAAATATAGTCTTTTTCATATTTCCAACTAAATTTGTTTGTAAATTCCGGTGCCAGTCTTTTATTTCAACATTTTAGTACTGAAAGCACGTTGACTCTGAAAGGATTAACACTAATATGTAAAAGTAATTTTTCTTTAAATTTTATTGGTAACAATAAAATGCATAAGTTGGAATCTATGGTTTTACAGGGTGGCTAGTGGTCAGGGAAAAATACAGTAAAAAAAAGTGATAAACAACAGTATATTCTTACAGAAAAATTCATCTTGAACAGTGCCGAACTGTTGATGTCGGTTAAGGGGCTTCCGAGTTGCGATCAATTTTTTACCCCCAGTCTATTTGTGAGTAAACTACTGTCTTGTAAATATTCAGCCGCTGGGAGAAGTTAAATGTAGTATTTACTACATAAGAAAAAAAAATTTAAAAATAGAAGAAAAATTTAACAATTAGAATAAAAAACTAAAGCAAAAGAGATTAAGGATGAAATTTAATAAATGGAAAAATGGAAAATGATATAGATGTTGTTAATGATCAAATAATCACCATGAATTTTTCCATAAAAATATACTGGTGTTTATCACCTTTTTTTACTGTATTTTTCCCTGACCGCTAGCCACCCTGTTTTAATGAATTAGTTTGTTCAAAGCAATTTAAAGAAAAATATTTTTATTGTCGAACTTGGTAATTGTCTCTTAACATATATTGCTACTCTTAATAAGGGCACATAAGAAAATTAACAATATTTTTTGAAACGAGTAAAATCAGAAAGGCTACGTTAGAAAAATTCCAATAACAAAGAATCTTCAAGCATTAAATGTTAAAAGAATCTTTAATGCCAAAATCATCTTTTCTCTTAAGAGATTGAATCTGGTTCCAGTTAAAATTATCTATACACATATATACATAGCTGTCTACTTTTACGCTTTTTTAATTCGACTAAACTTTAATAGAATTTTCTACTTTTCTTAATCAGAGATTTCGATGTTTAAATAAGGCAAAATTGAAAAATTTAATTTAAAATTTTAGTGGTAAGAAAATAGTATAAAGGTTGGCAGCTATATATATATAGATATATATATATATATATAATTAAAATGAAATCACATGTGCAAAAATTTAAAAGATATGTGTATATATACAATATACACTAGTGTGCAAAACTTAAGCAACAAACACAAAATGCAAATTTCTGCACACGTGAGTACTCAAAAGGAAATTCTATAAAGAGCAAGTGTAGAAAAGAGGTACTACCCTAACAGCACGGCCAGTCGATGTGAAGTCCCCTTGACGTCACACATGGTTAGAAGTGTCACAATCGTTACGGTGAATCAAAATATGGGATATTTCACTGTCTCATTATTACTCTCAACTGATTCTTAACACTGAAAAGTCACTGTGACTGTCGCTTTGTGATGGATCACCAGGTGACGTTACAATGAAGTCACCTTGTGATTCTCAAGTCACTGTCAGTTGAAGACTGAACTTTGAAGTCATTATGAGCATTGCATTGCGATGAGTCGCCAAATAATGTAACAATGAAGTCGCATGGTGACTTTTCGGTGATCAACACTCTATTGTGAAGTCATCATTGCACTCCTTTGTGAAAAGTCACCAGATGATTTCATTTTCTGTCACTTGGGAACTCGTCACAGAACAGCTATTTTGATGACTTTACAATAGAGTGTCAAAATGACAGTCACATGAGAGTCACAAGATGATTTCATTGTAAAGTCACCTAGAGACTCGTCAACAGTAGCGTAGCCAGGGTGGGGGTCCAGATGCTCTTTATACCACTAATTTTGTAAAGTTTTCTTTGCCTTATGTAATCAGAGAACTTTCTGCCATAATCATGGTGGAAGAAAACTTTACAATTTTACTGGTATCCAGAGCGTTTGGACCCCCTCCCTGGCTACGCCACTGCTCGTCAAAAAGCAGCAGTCATGGTGATTGTTCAGTGGAGTGACCAAATGAGAGTAAAAATGAGACGAATGAAAGATATCACACATTTCTGTTCATTGTAGTGACTGTGACAATTGTGACCATTTGTGATGTCAAGAAGACTTCACATCGACTGTCTGTGCTGTTAGGGTTGTACCTATTTTCTACACTTGCTGTTTATAGAATTTCCTTTTGAGTACTCACGTGTTCAGAAATTGGCATTTTGTGTTTGTTGCTTAAGATTTGCACACTAGTGTACATATGCTTACATAAGAAAAAATACCTTGATAGAGCTAAAATCGTTTGCAGTAATACTTTTACAAAGAAAAGAGTGAAATTTCTTATATTTAATGGAACCTTTATTAAATTAGTATTATGTTTAATGGAACGTCTATTAAATTATATCATCATCATCATTATCATCAACCGTTTTCAATCTACTGCTGGATGTAGGTCTCCCCCAGATTTTTCCATTGTTGACTGTCTAGTGCTTTAGTCATCCAATTAACACCGGCCACTTTTCTGATTTCGTCACTCCATTTTACTTGAGGTCGTCTTCTTGGTCGTTTTACATCTCTGGGATACCACTGTAGGGTGTATGTGCTCCATCTGTTGTCTTGTCTTCTTGCAATGTGCCCAGCCCATTTCCATTTTAGCCGTTTAATTCTCTCGATGATGTCAAAAACTTTCGTCTGATTTCTTATCCACGTTATTCTCTTTCGGTCTCTTCTGATTATGCCTAGCATACATCTTTCCATACTTCGTTGTGTTGTTTGTAATCTTTGTACCATCCGTTTTGTTAGTGTCCAAGTTTCTGCTCCATAAGTTAGTGCAGGCAAAACACATTGGTTAAACACCTTTCTTTTCAAACAAAGAGGCATGTTACTCTTCAGAATAATATAGTTCTTCCCAAAAACACTCCATCCATTTCTTATTCTTCTATTGATTTCATTCATGATACTGTTGTCTGATGATATTTCTTGTCCAAAGTACATATAACTTTCAACATCTTTAATCTCAGTGTTGTTGTAGACGATTTTCTTTTTTAATGCAAATGAATTGAACATCACCTTAGTCTTTTCCAAATTTATTTTTAATCCCACATTAATGCTAGCTTCTGCCAAATCTT
Organism: Maratus michaelseni; assembly: GCA_963931845.1. NCBI lineage: Eukaryota > Metazoa > Arthropoda > Arachnida > Araneae > Salticidae > Maratus > Maratus michaelseni. The sequence goes on from OZ007598.1 coordinate 15,712,848, forward strand.
TTAGCATATTTTACAATTCTTCAGGGCTATTACTGAAAATTAAAATGTCATCAGCAAACCGGAGATGGCTTAAATATTCCCCATTTATTCTAATCCCTTTGTTTTCCCAATCCAGCTTCTTGAAAATACTTTCTAAGACAGCAGTAAAAAGCTTAGGCGAAATGGTGTCTCCTTGTCTTACTCCTCTTCCAAGCTTGATCTTCGCTTTTCCTTTGTCCAAACGGATGATGGCTGTTGCTTTCTTGTAGATCTTCTTTATGATATTGATATAAAGTTTGTCTATACCAATGTCCTCCAGAGAAGTAATTACTGCAGATGTGTAGACCGAATCAAATGCTTTTTCATAATCAATAAAGGCAAGGCAGAGAGGTAAATTATATTGTTTATGTTTTCCTATAACTTCCCTTACTGTTTGAATATGATCCATTGTGCTAAATCCACTTCGAAATCCTGCTTGTTCTCTAGGTTGAGCTGAGTCCAAAGCTGATTCAAGTCTTGTCGTTAAAACTTTGGTGAAAATTTTATAAATCACTGACAGTAAGCTGATTGGACGGTAGTTTTTAATGTTTTTCTTTTCTCCTTTCTTATAAAGTAACACCATCACAGCATTATTCCAATCTTCTGGTACATCTGATTTCTCGAGACATTTGGAAAACAGTAAGGCTAGCATTTTTGCAAATTCTTCTTCTGCTTCTTTGATAAGGTCAATTGTAATTCCATCTTCGCCAGGGCATTTACCTTTTTTCATGCCTCTAATGGCTTGTACAACTTCATCTGTCATCACTGGGATTATCTCTTCAATTTCTGTTATGTTTACTAGTGGATCACGTAGGTTGATTTCCCTTTGATCTTCACATTTATATAGATCGTTATAGAATTTTTCGACAATGTGTACTATTTCATTATTGATTTTGGTGATTGTTACATCTGCTCTCTTCAGTGCAAAAATACCTTTTCTTCCAACACACAGTTTGCGCTTAGCTGATTTTAAACTTTTGTTATCTTCTAGAACTTTTTTGACAAGATCACAGTTAAATTTTCAGATATCTTCTGTAACACATTTTCTTATCGTTTTACATAATTCTGCATATTCAACTCTTGATTTAGGATAGTTTTTCTTCATTTTAAATTCTCTGCGTTTCTTCATCAATCTTCTTGTTTCTTCTGTTATTTTCTTTGTTTGCTATACTTGTGCTTGACCAGCTATCGTCCTTGCAATTTCTTGTAGAGTATTTTTTATTTTCTTGTTCACTACTGTAACATCTTGTTCTTCTTCTAAGATTGATTGAAGTACTTGAAAACGATTTTTAAGTTCTAAATTAAATTCTTCTTTATGTTTCTGGAAATTTATAATATCGACTGATTTCTTTGAGCATTGCAAAAGCTTCATTCTTTCCACTTTAGTATTTAAAAGCAGTTTGCATCTAACTAACCTGTGATCGCTTCCTGTATTGAAATTATTGAGAACGCTGCAATCCTGAATAAGATGCTTTTTGTTTGTCAAGATGTAGTCGATTTCACTTGTTGAGCCATTTGCACTACGCCATGTCCATTTTCTTTGTGGCTTTTTCTTGAAAAATTAATTCATGATATACATCTTCACATTCTGCAAATTCAATCAATCTGTTTCCTCTTTCATTACGCACCCCATATCCATGATTTCCTACTGAGAACTCACCCTTCTTTTTTTCCCCAATTCTAGCATTCCAGTCTCCCATTATTAATTTTATGTAGCATTTTCCTTTTTGATGCATTGAAGCTACTTCTTCATAGAAATCCTCAATTTCTTCATCAGTATAGCTAATTGTTGGTGCATAAACTTCAGTAATTTGCAGCTTGTATCTTTTTGACACTTGTATAACTAACCTTGCAACTCTATCTGATGCACTATCATATTCTACGATGTGATTCTTCCACCTTTTATGAATCAGAAATCCTACACCACTTGTTTTTCCATCTTCTGTACCTCTGTAGTACAATACATGTCCACTGGCAAGATCAATCTTCTCTTCACCTTTTCTTCTTACTTCGCATAATCCTAGGATGTCCCAGTTGATTCTTTCTAATTCTTCTTCAAGTTCCTGTAAATGACTTTCAGAAGATAAGGATCGTCCATTATACGTAGCCAAGGTCATCAACTTAGGGCAGCCAAGCCGAGCCCGGTGATTCTTAGCACCCTCTGTCTTCATGTCTTTCTGATCGCTGCCGTAATCAGGAACATGCAGACTGCCGGGAATTGAGGGCCGTGATTTGTTTTGTGAATTCATGGTAAAATAAGGGGGGAGGTGGCCAAATTCCTCCACGCTGGCCAAGCGGGTTGGAGGAAGCCCGTCCGCGTTCATTCCCCATGCACCAGGCAAGGGTACTAACAGGCTGCACCGATGGAAGGTGCGGATTGGACATTAAGTCTCTGCTCCCAGTCGATTCCTTTAAGTCCTCCTCTGAGGCATTTAAAGGGTCTTCTCCTAGTTAACAAGCAGAGGCTATTAAACAGCCCATTAAATTATATATACATACATATATGTATATATCGATTTACAAGCTGTAACATCCTTTCGAAATTCTGAACTTTTATGGAAATAAGCCTACTAATTTAATAAACGTTCCATTAAACATAGGAAAATTTACTCTTTTCTTTTTAAAAGTATTACTGCAAACGACTTCTGCTCTATCAAGGGATTTTTTTTTTAATGAACCTAAATTGATACGGGTCATTAAACGTAAATCTGAAAGAATAGAAGTATTTCATTTGTTTATTCTGTGAATTTCTAAATTTTCAATGATGTTAATGTACGCATATACATGAATAGTTTAAAAAGAGGAAATACTTAGTTTTTTCTAGCTCGGATTATGTTGTTAAATGAAATACTAATTGCTATTAAGACAACAAATATATTTAACGGCCATGAAAAATATTACTATAAAAATTATGATCTGAGGAGTTAAATATATTATTACTTGCTCAATTACCAAAATGTAGTTTTTTTATATACCTACTTTTAATAAATTGTGTCCAAATACCAAGCAGTAGAAAGAAGTTTTAATTAAATACCACTGTAAGATTTTTTTTGGCGAGTTCGCTACAGCCAAGTTGGCTTTATTTATGAAGACTTATTTTTGATCGCCAAATTTGGCGATATTTTGCCAAGTATCGCCAAGCTTGGCGAGGATTTGGCACAAACGGATATTAATATAAACTAGATGGAACCCGTCAAAACTTGACGCAAAAAAAAAAAAATACTATAACAATATCAGTAAAATAAGCTCCTTTATTATTTATGAAGGGGTGCGTATAAAACAGTCTTTCAAATATTTTATTTTAAAATTTTTTTCCCCAGTCAAATACAGTACTATTTCCGATGCAAACTCCAAACAAACAATCCGTAAATAACTGTGTAATACAAATCAGTTTGACATTACCACCATATTCCCTACGGCAAGAAAAAAAATTCATGGACCTATGAAGTATATACAAATAGTATGTTCCTACGTCCATACCATATTCAGTAAATAACAGAACATACTAAATAAAGCACACATCTCCCCCCCCTCCTGTGATAATGCAACCGAATGAGCTCCTATGCGCATGTGCATTGCATCTGCCCAAAAGCACCGTCGAAATTCGACGTTAAAAAAGTTTTAAAATGATTAAATTAAAAGTTTTAAAATGTCCTCTTTAATCATTGTTCGTTTCAAATCCATATCTTCTAAAACGCATCCATTGTTTTAAGCTAATCAATTTTTATGCAAAGATTAGGAAGTTTTTTACAGTAATAAATCTATCTGCAGATGAGGGAGATTTTTAATGTTTTCAAGTGTAATTTATTTGTATGGTTTCTTCGGTTCCTTGACATAATCAGGATGATTATCCCTTTTCCATCACAGTCGGGGATATTTTTCCTCTTATACAGTTGGCAAATGTAAAAAAAAATAAAAAAATGCAATTCCTAGCATATCCTGATATCTGATGGAACATATTCATTGACGAATTCAAAATATCATTTTATGTTCAACATAAACTAAAAATAGTCTTTTTTTTCCCTGACAGATTTTTAATTAGCGCCAAAATGTTCTATCTTATGGATAATCTGATCTTATGATTTATCACTTTTTTTTCTTTTTTAAAAAAAATTATTATTCACTTTTTATGATGGTTAGGGAAATCTATTTTCAACTGTGGCAACTTTCCCAGGGGCTATTTTACATTTTTGAAGTAAACTGGTGGTCATTGATAAGATAGAATTGAAAAACTTTTCATGCTTGAAAATTATTTAAAAAGTCGTTAAATTAATCGGCAGTTTTCAAATAAATTTCAATTGAAAGCTAATTTTTTTTCTAATTGATGATGTAAGAATTGAAATTGTAAAATGTAGTAAAAAATGGAAATTTGTAGTATTTCGAAGTGATGTAAGCGCGATGAAAGCTAAAGCGATAGCGCCTTTGTTGTCACAACTGTTGTACATTTCTAAAAATTGCCACTGTATTTTGGCTGGCGTCAAAAAGTGGAAAAACATTTTTTGACATCGAAAGAGAAATTCACAGTGAAAGAAATAGGACTTTGCGCTAATAAGGAACTGTTAAATGAACTTATAATAAATCTACCAAAATAATTCCTATGAAATATTAGTCTTACATTGTTTATTCTAGCTAAAAATACAATCATTATTTCAAGATTTTTTTCTGCCATAACACTATTTTTAATAACTTTAAATTTCCTGAAATCCTTTACTTTTGTGATTTTTTTTATTAAAAAAGGAAATCTTCTATCATATAATTAAAAAAAAAGCAATTGGTAACATGTAATCAAGGTATGCAATCAAGATGAAGAAATCAATGACGGCTCCAATACTAATCTTTATAATTATGAATGCAAAAATCAGTAAAATTATGTCATGTTAACACAATCATATACATTTTTCTCTTTAGTTTTATCAATGTTAAAATGCACTTCAAGCTAAGCATAACGTCATTTTCATCGGCGCAAACTTTTCGCACGTACTTCATATACCTTACATTAATGCTTAAACACCATGCACACAAATATAAATATATTTTGTATTTAATTGTAATGAAAAAAATGTCATCAACAAAGTTATAATGCATAATCCTAATCCTAATAATATTATAAATCTGATTGTGTGCAAATGTTAGGCTGAAGCCAGCGTCAAAATGAAGCATTTAATTATCCTGTATCTTTGCATATAAGTTGATTATAACCCTCAAATGAATATAGGCTGGTTTTTGTTTATTTTATTCCAATATTTTTCTTAAAAATTAAAAATTTCATTATTTTCATACAGAATAAATGGACATTTTTTCGTATATTTTAAAATGGTTGGTTGGTTTGGTTGTTTTGGCCCAAAGGGCCCGGTTTTGCAGCTTTTTTTAAAATGGTTAAATTTATTTTACCGTTGCTAATACTTTATCGTTGCCAATATAAAATAAAACCCCTGAGTAATAATTTTTAATCAACAATTTATTTTCAAGTGAAAATTTTCCACGTGAAAAATGAAAAGGAAATGAATTATTTAAGAATTAAACAGAATATGAAATGATGTCATATTAGAAATAAAACGTGCGTTTTCAAATATTTGATAATAATACAAAGTGCACAAATACGAGTAAGTATGGAAAGCAAGCGAATATGATGTCATATATAGAAAAATAAAACAGATTTGTTTTGATGTTGAAATAAAATTATCTTGGATTATCAAATTATTTGTGATTAATTTCTCTTTTTTTTTTCTTTTTCTTTTCACATGAAAGGAATTATTTTAAATGTATGTAATATATGTATTTTAAATGTATGTGTTGTAAATTAAAGTTCTGTGTTTTAAATGAAATGAGTGAAAGATTTATATTTTTAATGAATTCAATACGAATGATGGGATAGGTTGGCGATTTATCGTCTGCACACGGCTAACATAAAGATACCATATTTTTAATTTAAATTTAAAAAAGTAAATATATATATATATATATATATATATATATATATATATATATATATATATATATATATTGGATGGTAAATGTCAATGATATGCATCGCAAAATTATCCGTATCGAAAATCAGAGAAAATCTTAATAAAAATAACTATATTTTTTAAAAGAAAGTTGCTTTTCTCATAAAAGCTAAAGATTTAATTTGATTGTGTCGAAATAACAGCATTTTTCCTCTATCATTATCCCACAATCGAAACACATTTGTAAATCGTCGTTTCGAACCGGAATTTAATTTTACATTTCTTTTAGTTTTAAAATAAAAAAAACTTTGTTGTCTTTTTTAAATATAGCTTTTTTAAAGTTGTTTCATCATAGATTTTTGTAAAGTCTTGTAGGATAAGAAAAATTGCATAGATTTTAAAGCAATGTTTAAGTAAAATTACAATATTTTTTAAACTTAAAAAACAACAATGTTATCGAAAAGAAAATCGATTTTACCAACAAATTCGCGTAATGCAAAAGCAAAGAAGAAATCAAAAAGTAATGAATCTTTTCTTCCAGCCGAATTGTGTAAACTTGAACAAGCCGATCGTGCCAATTCATAACATTATAAATGTGAAAGCGCGTTCTATATAGTAGAATTTTTTTTACATATAGGTAGAACATTTCCGAGAATAGGAAGGTTAGGGGTCTGAAATTAAATCCATAGTCAATTCGTTTTTTTTTTTTTTTTTTTTTTTTTTTTTTTTTTTAAATCAAGTGAATTTTGGCGCAAAATTAAATACATTGTTGTAACCAGATTTGTTTTTTGCGTAGTAAACACTTAATGGTATTTTAGATGATCATTTCCCCGCTCACCTTTGATGCCAACTATGACTGTAAAACATATTAAAAAATATTAGCCGATAATTTTCTAATTTTCTTATTGCTTCATGATGTAAATAGACTTCCTGGTTCATACTTTAAACCTGAATCGGTCATGCCATTGTCGTTCAATTTTTATTCCTAATCCTAACCCTAATCGTATCCTATCCTAATCCTGATAATAACTTTAAAGAATATTCTTCGACACGAATATGTGAATTAAATCAATATCCATAAATGGAATGAATGGAAAATAAAATAAATAGAAATGGCAAAATAAAATAACAAGAAAGTGCATTTATTCGACACCTAACCCTAGAGAAAGCGTAAAAAATTTCAAGCGCATGAAATAAATCAAAATAATCCTATATATACTAACAAAAATATGTAAATTTAGATCATCAGATTTGTGTCGTCGGTATTTATTTGCTTATAGTGTTCTTGACGCGATAGAGAAAATATCGAGGTTAAATTGGGCAGAATTTAAAGTACTTCCCAGCAACCTTTATTGTCTGAGTGCAACGAAGACTCATACACAGCGCAGTATTACTTTGACCCATATATAGCTACGATGGATATTAAAACCTTTCGTCAAGCATAACTCAAAAAATATTAAACGGATTTCGTTCAAATTTTTACAGCAGGTACCTATAAAGGTGACAACGTCGTCTATTTATTACCAAGAATAAGTGTCAAGCCGTTTGGAAGTTATATTAAAAAAACAGATAAAAACGCACAATTAAAGTACATACGTCACTAAATTTTGTGCGTACGTCATTTTCACCGGCGGGAGATTTTTGTAGACAATCGGAATTGAAAAGTTCATGGAATACATGGAGCAAAAAAATATGCAAGCACTAATATTCAGCACAATAAAATATATTTCAATTTAATAAAAAATGGAAAGTTAATCTGGAATTTTTTCTGTTTGAAAAGTATTAGAGATTAGTAAGAGTAGTATTAGTATTAGAGATTTGGCGTAAATCACACCATTAGCAGCTTTTTTATTTCGCGTGTGTATGTTAGGAACAATTCTTTGATGTTTAAATAAAAGGTTTCGATTTGTGGCATTATTTCTTATTTTCTTTTCCTTTTTAGTATTTTAAATGGAATTAGTGAAAGGCGTGTATTTTAAATTAAATGAGTGAAAGACGTGTATTTTTAATGTATGTACTTCAAATGAAATCAGTGAAAGATTTATATTTAAATGAAATGAATGCAATATGAAGATGTTATGAGAAAAATATTTGGCGATTTATCAACTGCGCCAAGTTAACATAAAAGTACCAATACATATGTGGATACTTCTCTATTATCCCGTCGACCACTTTTCATAACAAAAAACTATCGCCAAATAAACGGGAGAACGTTGTCATTGAAATATCAAAATACATAAATAAATAAAATATAAGAATTTAAGGACACAATTGTTATTTTAATGAATGAAATAACTAATAAATCAGTAAAACATAATGAAAAATACACGCAAATGTCGCGTTAAAAACCACTTGATGACGTAACAAACACGTATAATGCTTCTGATATCAAGTAAATGGGACTGCATTTTTGGCGTTTAATCTAACAGTTTGGCGATAGTTTTTTGTTATGAAAAGTGGCCGACGGGATAATAGAGCAGTACCTCTATGTGAAATGAAACAAGGCACAGATGTCATATACGCACCACGTTGGCGCGATTTTTCCCTCCACCAGCTTGGGGAAAACTTTGTTTTTGAATATTAGTTACAAATAGTGTGACAAATAGTACACGTGATTTTTTATTTCAATATAAAAATAAAATAACGTAATAAATGAAACAGCTTCTATTATTTTAAAAACTACTATGAAAATAAAACTGGTGAATTATTATGCTGGTTTATGTATGTATTTAAAAAAATTGCATCTGATTACACTATTTAGATAAATTACTCCTGTTTGCATTTAATAACAGATAAACGGCTTCAGTTTACTAAATTGTTTAAATATTGGGAAGAGTTGGCGAGGGATAGATAGACGTGTAAACAAACGGGTAGAGAGACGGATAGCGATAGAGATAAGCTAACGGGTAGCGAAACTAATAGACAGACGGGTAGCGAGGCAGGTGCAAAAAAGGGTTGACAGAGGGGTAGTGAGATGGGTAGGGAGACGGGTAGCGTGGTGGATAGAGAGACGAGTACAGAGACGACTTGACAGACGGGTAGAGAGAGGGGTATATGGACAGACAGACGTGTTGATAGATGAGTAGTGTAACGGGAAGCGAGACAGGTAGAGACACGATTAAAGAGTCGGGTAGAAAGACAGACGGATACTGAGACGGGTATACAGAAGAGTAGAGAGACAGTAGACAGATGAGTTCGGAGAGAGACACAGCTAAGACATACGAGTAGTTAGACTGGTAGACACGTTTGTAGCAAAGCATGTTATCAATGTGGTTTGAAGTATACGAGTTTCTATAAATAGTTATACAAATAAACAAAGGAAATTTTTTAAATTCAAATATTAAATATTTGATTTAATATTTCAATATTTAATATTTTATTTTTTAATATTTTATTTAGATATTTGTCACAAAGAAAATGTTCCAAAAATTAAATTAAATTTGCGTTAAACTACGCTTGCTAAAATACGCTATTGGCTGCAAATCTGATTATGTGACTTTAAAAATATCGTTTTAAAAGATCCGGCGTTTTTTTTTTTTTTTTTAAGTTTTGAGCAATTTCCGCTTAAGAAAATGAGATTATTTGCCAAATGTTATAAAAAAATGCATATGAAAACATAACAGTATATGAATTTATATATGATATTTTGTAATTATATCATTTAATTTGCTATTTTTCATATGTTGTATCTTTATCTATCTCTTGTCTATCATATGCTGTATATTCACTTAGATTCTTGTTGATATCTTCTTTATATCGTAATTGTTAACTTTATGTTCTCAGCAATATCACTCAGACTAATCCCTTTGAAGGAAGTCCTAGTTTACATTTTAGAATCGCATCAGATTGTTATATCTTTGTGAAATATCTATCAATGTATAAAATCCACAAGCAGTTTGTTCACTATTTACACCACTTAGCGTGAAGCACTTAATTTAATATATACATAAACAAGATAATGTAGTAAGAAATATATAACATATGTCTATGCAAATAAACAATATAATAATGCCCATTTAGCAATGCACACATATACAAATTGTACACCAAATACCACCTAAAGTGCACCGTTGTATAGAAGAATTCTGCCAGTGTTGTTTTTCGTTTTACGAAGAGGAATTCCTCGATTTTCACGATTTTACTGGGTCCTCCTTTTTTCATTAGTTGCAGTTTCATTTTCGCGATTGTATATATTATTTGGCATGAAATTTCACTTTTTTAAGACTGTGTTATGTCAAGGCCCCATAGCAAAGAAATACCGTATGGTCTCCTATAAAATGTGATAAAGCTTTGGTTAATTATGTATGTTGTTAATTATCAAGTGAAATGTTTTGCTAAATTAATGCATTTATTCTTTTTTTAATGTTACGTGAACGAAGTCACGGGTAACAGCTAGTGATAAAATAAACCCAATGGACAATATTCCCGTGACAATAAATATGAATTTTTATTCGCTTATAAAACACGCGGATGAATATTTTTACCGAAATTTAACTTGCAAATTAACAAATTCGGCCTTAAAACCACGTGCTTTTAATATTTATTATTTCTCTTTTATTCAACCACAGAATTTAGAGAAGCCTCTGTGCTTCGCAACAGTAGGCGTTATCCGATTATGACGTCATTAGCAGAAGTAAAAGTTTAATTGAAAATTACGGTTAATTAATTAAATTTTCGAACAAACGAATGCACGATAACAAATCTGTGACCAAATATCTTTCATTTAAAAAAAGAATGATGTAATTTTATGCAGTAGTTTGTTCTCACGGATTGTCGAAAGAAATCGCTTAGCGTTTTAAATATATAGATTTGGTTTTCTAATTGTTTTTGTATATTTTGTTAGTTTTAAACCTTTAAGGGCCACCATTTTGAAGCAAGATGGCGGACCAAGCTGGCCAACGAACTCGGTCGAGACATTGGTGAGCTTAATACACACTTAGTTACATATAAATCGGTTTATAAATACGAGTGCTATCGTATGACATAGATGATATATATATATATATAATTATAATTATGCGATATAATAAATTATAACACCTTGTAATAATATATTTCTTTTAAATGCTAAAATATGTAAATTAACAACATAATAAATACACAGTAAAATAACTTTTATTAGGTTTTTTGACAAGTTTCGGCTCACTCTGAGCAATTTTCAAAAACAAATGAGAATATTCCATAATTGAACGGTCTTTATACTATCAATGGAATTATAACATAATTTGAAATACCGGGTGATTATAATTAAAGTTACGATTTCAAAAATCGATAATTTTAAAACTACTGGTCAGAATGACTTGATATTTTAGCAGAACAATCGTGAGGCAATGGAATTTTGTTTGGCGAAGGAAAAAAAATAGTTCCAAATTGTACCGATAGATGGCGTTGTCAGGGTAATGTCAGGGGAAAGACCAAAAATGTATTCTTGAACCCTTTCCGGCGCGGAGTAAATTTGTTTGCAAAATGATGAAATAATAGACTGACACCGGAATTTACAAACGAATCCATTAGTAAAAAGAAACTTGCTTATTTTCTGGTTCTTAATGAAAGGAAAATTTTAATTAAATATTCTTGGTGCCGTTTGTCAGTTTTAGAATTAAAATTGGGTGTCCTTTTTTGTGACCACCGCCCGTTAAAGGGTTAAACATAGGAATGATGTTGGCAAAAGGAAAAAAATAGAGTTCAGAGATTTACTAAAAATTTATTAGCGAAAAGACAAGACTACGTGTTTACAGCGACGACAGCGATAATGACAAAAAAAGAAAAAAAAAGAGCTTCATGGAACAAACACCTTACTGATTATTAAGGCATAAGTTGCTCAATATGCCCTCCGCCTTGTTCCGCTACTAATTGGAAGCGCAAAACGGCATGCTCCACAACAGATCGGAGGGTATCTGTACTAATGCAATGGGTGTGTTGTGTGATGCTTGCCTTCAAGTCGGCTAGATTCTGAATCCGCCCGCTATAAACAACATTCTTCAGGTACCCCCAAAGCCAGAAATCACACGGGTTTAAGTCGGGGGAACGTGGCGGCCACGTTGTTGGAAAATGGCGGCTTATGATCCTATCATCTCCGAAATTATCACTCAGTAGCTGCTTCACAGTAGTAGCAATGTGCGGAGGAGCGCCATCTTGCATGAATATTATGCGATCCACACACTGACGCTGTTGAAGTGCCGGAAGAACATGGTTACGCAAAAGTGCTTCATACCGCTTGCCAGTAACTGTGCAGGTAACGGGACCCGCAGGTGTGATCTCCTCGAAGAAAAATGGACCGACGATAAACGCTGCCGTTATTCCGCACCACACAGTGACCTTTTCAGACTGAAGAGGTAATGGCTGTAGCTGGGACGGATTCTCGGTCGCCCATATCCTGCAATTTTGCGTATTTACAGAACCTTGCAAATGAAAGTGGGCTTCGTCAGACCACAGAATGTTCCATGGCCATCCGTTGTCCACTTCCATCCGGGCAAGAAATTGTAGTGCAAAAGATTGACGTGCTTCCAGGTCAGCAGGTAGCAACTCCTGCACATGAGTTATCTTGTACGGATAACAGCGTAAGACGTTCCGCAGGACTTTACGCACCGTGCTGTTCGGCATATCCAGCATTCGGCCAATCCCCCTTGCACTGCTGATTCCAGCATCACTGTCAGTATGTTCCTGTAATGCTGTAGCCACATCTTCCACTGCCGCAGCTGAAACTGGTTTCCTTCCTCTACCCCGTTTAACGTCAAATGAACCGGTCTCTTCGAATTTAGCAATCATGTTTTTCAGACCATTTGTTGTTATTGGACCTTTTTTTATGGATTTTAATGTCCGAAACTTCCTAATAGCTGTAAGTGCACAGTCATCGTTCTTATTAAAGCTTCAAGAGCAGAGCGCGATCCTTCATAGTCAGAGTCATGATGAAGCATTCAGGCAAAGAGCTGCTGCTCTGCATTTTTATGATTGCTATGTCTGCGGTGCGCATGTCACGTATTAGTAATTTGCATATCTTCAGACAATGTGAACCCAGACAGCGCCATCTATCGACACAATTTGGAACTATTTTTTTTTCTTCGCCAAACAAAATTCCATTGCCTCACGATTGTTCTGCTAAAATATCAAGTCAATCTGACCAGTAGTTTTAATTAAAATTATCGATTTGTGAAATCGTAACTTTAATTTTAATCACCCGGTATTTCATTAAAATTTTCCTTTCATTAAGAACCAGAAAAATAAGCAAGTTTCTTTTTACTAATGGATTCGTTTGTAAATTCCGGTGTCAGTCTATTATTTCATCATTTTGCAAACAAATTTACTCCGCGCCGGAAAGGGTTCAAGAATACATTTTTGGTCTTTCCCCTGACATTACCCTGACAACGCCATCTATCGGCACAATTTGGAACTATTTTTTTCCTTCGCCAAACAAAATTCCATTGCCTCACGATTGTTCTGCTATAGTTTTAAAATTATCGATTTTTGAAATCGTAACTTTAATTATAATCACCCGGTATATCAATGAAATTATAGTATAATTTAATTACTGTGCAATTATGGGATATTCTCATTTGTTTTTGAAAATGGCTCGGAGTGAGCCGAAACATGTCAAACAACCTAATGAAAGTTATTTTACTGTGTATTTATTATGTTGTTAATTTACACTTTTTAGCATTTAAAAGAAATATATTATAATTATGCTTTGTTTGTTTTTTCTAAAAAAGTAGCTATATATTTCAATATCCGCATAGATTTTAACATTAAAATACCCCTGAAATGCAAATTTTTATGCTAACGTTTGTTTATTATTGTATACAGTATAAATTTCAATAGAATCTGATAATTACGAATGCGGGTGGAAAATTTCAAATGTTAGAAATGTGCGAAATTTTCAATTTTGAGAAAACAGTATTTTAAATTAAAAGAAAAAACTGTATAAATATATAGTTTTTACAAATATAAAAGCTTATATCTCTGCAAAGAAGTGTCAGAATTTAAATAATTTTTTTGAATCAGATAAATTTGAGCTTGTAGTTTCATGATTCTCCAAATACAAAAAAAAAAAATCGATTTTTTAGTGGAATTTCGTGATTTTGAAAGTCCACTTTCCCCTTAATAGTATTAGATAGAAGTTTTCTTATCAAAAATAGTGGTGCCAGAATCCTTAGATATTCTAAAGTAGAAAGACAGAGGTGCCAAGCTCTCACTAATCTTCCATAATATGTGGATTAATTTAACCGAGTTTTAATATGTTTCGAACAATTTTTTTTTTTTAAGAAATGAAATTAAATATATTCCATGTAGAAAGCTGAAATTAACTAAATAAAGATTCATCAAATAATTTTTCTGGTTCGAACGTTGTTATACTGGGTCAAATTAATCCACATATTACGGAAGATTAGTGAGAGCTTGGCATTCCTAGAAATAACATTTAGTGGAAAATCGAAAATCACAATAAAGTTTCAAATACCTTTTAAAAAAGAAGCTCTTTAATGAAAAACTAATTTGTTTCCGTATAGAAAAAATTAAACTGGGCCCTAGTAAAAAAAAAAAAAATGTCAATTTACATGAGGTAACTTATTTTCGAAATTTTTAACAGCTTTGGATTTAAACCTACTCATTTAATAAATGGCTCATTAAACATAGAAATTTCTAAATTTCTACTGTTTTTTAAAAGTGCTATTGAGGGATTTCAGGTCTATTAAGGGGTAACACCATTTTGACGCCATGCAATTTAAGGCTTTTACGGGATTTAAAAAAAAAAAAAAGAAATGCGAAACTTGTACAAACATCCATTTACACTCAACGCGAAATGGTTATAAAAATGAATTTACAGTGATCCAATATTATTTTTATTTTGTAGCGAACTACAACTGCAACTACTTTATCGAAAATGTAGTTAATTACAACTACAACTACTTGTTTTAACCCGGGAGAAGTCGCATGGGGTATGACATATCCCGAGTGCGTACGGATTCTACAATTATCACCACTACTTTTCGAAAAGTAATCTTTAGCGTATTTTATCCTACAATTTGTAACAGTTGTCACTGACTAAATAAGTTGAGAATTATTGTTTGTATTTATTGGTGACAAAGTAAAAACTATTCATACCCTAGATATGCGCGATTTCTCCTGGGTTAAGAAGTAGCGACTACAAACTGCTTTTTAAAAGTAATGAATACTTCGCTACTTCCAGATTTTGTCATAGGATTCAGTTTATATTAAGGAAAAAAAAGGAACTTGAGGACATGAATTAAAGTGATCCCTAGTTATATCGCGTTATGCCGGTATTCAATCAAATAAATGCAAAATAACCGAGGGCATTAAAAAATTAAGAAAGATAAAATACAAGAAAATGTTTTTTGTTAGTCTCGAAAATGCTAGTTTATGCACATATTACATTTCTCTTAGCGAAATTGATAAATATGGATAATGTAACAAACATTTAAATAAGTTACATAAAAATACGTTTAAACTACAGCTTATCTATTATTTTGGGATATAAGAAAACAGAGATATATATCGTTGCTACCATGTGAAACTGTCGAATATGTAAAAATGCATTTTTAATTACTTTTAAAAATGTGCCGATTGCCACCACTAAATTATATTAGAATTCTTCGCCTAGTAAAAATACTAATAGAATTTCTGTGGAGGACAGGGTTGCTAGTTTAGCCTTCTTTTTTATTCAGAGATGACGAATTCATACCGGAAATTTTGAGAGAAAATATTTACTTTAAGTAATTACGAAACGTCTGCCATTGAATAAAGCAAAAATTTCTATTTGAAATGAAATTTCTGAATAAAAATGGAGGCCAAAACTGGCAAAGCTGGTGAAGAATACTATTAAAATTTAGTGGTGTCAATCGGCCCATTTTTAAAAGTAATGAAAAATGCATTTTTTCACATTCGACAGTTTAACATGGTAACGACGATATCAGGGTTGTCAGTTTGGCCCTTTTTAATTTCGAAATTCCAAATTCAAACCGGAAATTCTAAAACAAGAATTTCTACTTTATGTATAATCATGACATATCTATCATGAAATACAACATAAATTACTATTACGAATTTCTTTTGTCAATTCGGAGTTTCTGAAATAAGAAAAGGCGGCAACCGTGTTATACAGGGTCATCGAAAAAGGTGTTCCTGATTTCGAATTAAAATAAATAAGGCCTTAATAAAGATAAACCATTTATTTTTACAGTGTTAGATTGGGAAAATTTGAGTTTTTTTTACATCACTTAGAAAACTTCAATATGAGCTCCCCCTCTTGCTCGGCAAACATCTAAGCGGTAGTCAATCTCCTTCCAGGTGCGCTCAATCATGTCAGGGTTTACAGTCGCTATTGCTGCGTAAATTATCTGAATTGATTGCTGCAGATCCCGAATTTTTTCAGCATAAACAAATTTTTTGAGATGTTTTGAACATAATTGCTGTGAAATGTGATCGCGTCACAAAGTGGCGGCGGCGCATACGCACAGTCACGTCAAGGTCAACGCAATCACCACTACCAAAACACCTTTAGATGTTCTACAATTTGGCGTTGGTTTCGTAACGATTTATTGCATATTTCTCGTGCAATGTATTTTAAAAATCAGTAGCACCTTTTTCAATGATCCTGTATATCTCAGCAAGCGATGTAACGTTAGGCTACTATTGTACATAACATATTTATTCATAACAATACATTTCATAGATTTTAATCTAGTGTGCATTCAATATTACAGAAACATATTTACTTGCCCTTGAAAGGGTTAATCAGATTTGCTATGCTTCTCTTTTTTCTATTGGATGTTATTTGAAGAGCAAATAAAAATAATTATCCAATATATATATATATATATATATATATATATACAGGGTGTAACTGAAATGCTTCAACAAACTTTGAGGGATGATAGTACTCATGAAGACGAACAAAAAATGCAATGGAACATGGGTCGCAAATGACGTTTAACCCCTTCAGGGGCAGTGGTATGTTTATGAAAGCGCTTAATTTTAATTCCAAAACGCCATAATGGCCCCAGAATTTTGCTAAAATCTTTTCCATTTAATATGTATGTGAAATATAGCCTTTTTCTTATTTACAAACAAATTTTTTTATAAATTCCGGTGCCAGTCATTTATTTCAACATTTTAGTACTAAAAGTAGTTTGCCCCTAAAAGGCTTAAAGGATAAAAATAGAGAAAATGCGTCTGAAAATGGACTGGCACCGGAATTTATAAAAAAAATTGTTTGTAAATAAGAAAAAGGCTATATTTCACATAAATATTAAATGGAAAAGATTTTAGAAAAATTCTGGTGCCATTGTGGCGTTTTGGAATTAAAATTAAGTGTTTTTTTAGACATACCACTGTCCCTGAAAGGGTTAAATGTCATTTGCGACCCCGTGTTCTATTGCATTTTTTGTTCATCTTCATGAGTACTATCATCCCTCAAAGTTTGTTGAAGCATTTCAGTTACACCCTGTATATATATATATATATATTGCATAACAAATTAAAAAATTGTATTAGAAAATTCCAGTAAATCAGGATTTAAAACTTCAAGTTGTAAGTGGTAAAGAAACATTAATATAAATAGCTTTTAATGAAAAATAGAAAAATCACAATAAAACTTCAATCACTTTTTCTAAAAGTAGCTCTTTAATGCGAAAGGGAATTTTTTTCTCTCTCGAGTCCAGAATAAAAAAAAAATTGAATGTGTTCCAAGTAAAAAAATATAAAAAGGAGAAAAAGAAAAAGAAAATATCGATTTACATGAAGTAACCCATTTTCAAAATTCTCAACTGCTTCAGGTTTAATCCTACTCATTTAATAAACGATTCATTAAACATAGAAATTTCCACTTAAAAAAAAAAAGTACAGCAAAACGATTTCATGTCATGTCATAAGAAAAAAATAGTATTTGAATGTACCTGAATCAAATGATTATACTAATGTTTTCTGAAATAGAAGGAATATCTAAGTTGGTTATGCTACATATTTTATACATTTTCAGTAATATTAATGGGTGGACATGGATTATTTAAAAGAGGAAATACTTTGTAATAGGTTGGATTATGTTATTAAAATAAATTTCAATTGCTTATAAGATGTATAATATTTGACACTATACATATTGCAAATTTTACTCAAGTTTTATCAAAATATTTCACACCACAATTTTTATTTAAAATTATTTAACTTAATTAGATAACGTGTATCTGATTAGTGCCTCTTTTGACCTGTAGTCTAATGAATTTTTACTGAAGTAGTGCTAACGTAAATCTTTAACTTTTCTCTTTATTAAACATTTTTAGAAGTTCCAGTACCTACAGTTATACTTTTCAGTCAACACGCGTTTGTACAGTCCCCTACATTTACGATCCAGTAATTTCTAGAAGTTTTCTTTGACTTATTTGATCTTAGGAAAATAAGAAAGCCTTTAAGAAAACCTTTAAAAATTATTTATGTTCGAATTCGAGGGACCATACAAACGCTGAATAAAATACGCCTACGACAGCCGCTCTTTTTGTGTGAGCGCGCAGGCTTAGTATTCAGGGGACCGTGTTAAAACCACCGCCCTCTGAATACTAGGCCTGAGCGCTGACACAAAAATGGCGGCGCTCGTAGGCGGGATTTTTTTATATTTTTGTATGGTCCCCTAATTTTACACCCCAGTATTTTCTAAAAGTTTTCCTTGACTTATTGAATCTCAGGAAAATAAGGCAGAGAAAACATTTAGAAATTATTGGTACTGAATTTCAAGGGACCATACACACGCTGAAAAAATTCCGCCTACGACTGCCGCAATTTCTTGTGTCGGCGCTCAGGCCTAGTATTCAGAGGTCGGTGGTTAAAACACTCTATGACGTCACAATATGGCGTGTGTGATAATAGAGGAGAAATTTAAAACGATATGCTATTTCTTTACATTACGAATTTATTTAAATAAAGCTGAGCTCTTTCTTAAATGCTGATTCTACTGTATTAGACAAATTAACTTATATAAAACACACTTGATTTCTTACTTTTCATATATTTTGCTTCTTCACCTTCACTATAACATAGGTGCCAACCTCTCAGTAATATTCCGTAATATGCGGGTTTAATTGACCCAGTTTAACAACCCTTCAAACCAGAAAAATTATTGGATGAATCTTTATTTATTCAATTTCAGGTTTCTACATGGAATTTATTTAATTTCATTTCTTAAAAAAAATTTCTGGTGCGAAACATGTTAAACCTGGGTCAAATTAACCCGCATATTACGGAATATTAATGAGAGGTTGGCACCTATGCTATAGCATCTAGAAGATATAATGTGTCAACCGGCTATATTAATAATGCTTTAAAACGTGCTAAAAATTTAATGCCGATAACTATCGAACGGTGCTAAATGATAAATGTCTATTTCAGCAACATCTGGTAGCCCAAACGTATAAGTGCAGCATCTAGAATGTACTTATATAGTGTTTACGCTTGAGCTTCCAGATGTCGCTGTGATCAACATTTATCGTTCAGCATTGTTCAACATTTATTGACTACATTTTTTTAGCGCTTTTTGGAATAGTAGGTTACCGCACTATTCTTCTAGTCGCTATACCTTCACTATTCTCTTCAATTTAACGAAAACTTTCTGAGAAGATGTATTCGTATTTTGGGAACTCCAGAATTCACATTTTTCACAATGAAAGCGCGCCCCTCCGCCTTATACTTCGCTTGTTATCGATCATAGTTGATGTCCATGGCATCCTCTTCAAAATATTATATCTCATAGCATCTCAAATATTAAAATATTTCCTGGGACTTTAAACTTTTTTTTTACGCCAATGATTATTTATTTTGTTACATAATGCATTATTAAAAGTTTTTAAAATGGAAGGCAGTATGCAAGAGAACATCAAATCATCCACTGCAGCACTGTTAGATATGGTAGCTTCCTAACTAATAGGGAAGCGAAATCGTGATGTGGCAACTTCCATTTTTCGACTTCATATTTTTCACAGGATGAAAGCGCTTCCCTCCGCTTTATACTTCGCTTGTCATCGATCATCGTTGATGTCCATGGCATCCTCTTCTAAATATTATATCTGATAGTATCTCAAATATTAAAATGTTTCCTCGGACTTTAAACTTCTTTTTATGCCAATGGTTATTTATTTTGTTACATAATACATTATTAAAAGTTTTTAAAATGGAAAGCATAGAATGAAAGAGAATATGAAAATCATAATCCACTGCATTAGTGTTAGATATGGTAGATTCCTCTAACTAGCAGGGAAGCGAAATCGTGATGTGGGAACTTTAAAATATTTACTCCTTCACTTCCTATTTCGGACTTTACATTACGAACACTTTGTTGCGACATCGATTTCTCATTTTCAGTCTGTCTTTGATTAATCACGTATGATAATCTGATGTTACTTTATGACATTCCATTGCGACTTTGTGCTGTGCAATGCCGCTACGTAATGTGCATTCCACATTGCAGGAACTTGTACCAGTGGTGTAGTTCTGGAAAAAAAGTTGGGGGACGCTCATAGTCCTGAATATAGGAGCTGAATATTAAAACAATAGAAGTCGGAATTCAATAACGCTAATTCACGCAACGATATTTTCGTTAAAATTTGTTTTGCAATTTTTGTTTTTGAAATAATCGTAGAATGACATTAAACCTATTGTACACTGACAACAATGGAAATTATTGCATTTAGTGTAAGTATTGTAATCGTAGAAAGAAAGACTATGTAATTTTTCCATAGCTTTGTGTTTTGATGTTTCATGGATCCGCTTTTGTTTTTTTTTACAACGATTTTGTATGTATGTGCGTATGTTGGTATTTCCTTATGTTTTCCTGTCCCCAAAGTCCATTTTTGCTGTTTTATGATGATTCTGCATGTGTGTGTGTAAGAGAGAGAGAGAATAAATAACCATGATAGAGTTCAAACGATGGTTTCGACTTATATACACTATTTTCAATAGTGATAATACTGCAATGAACCTCAAAAACATTAATCAATTTTCTCGCAGTTGAAGCAAATATACAAAAATTAGAGTAAGCACAGATAAATTGACAGGCAGACAGACGATCCGAAGTTGTAAACACCTTTTAACTTTCGTGAAAAGTATTAAAAATCAGTGCATTATTTCTTAAAATTGTTAATTTATTAGCGTGCTTTCCCTTTAAAAAAATAATAAATTTGAAAAGTCTGTCAGCTGCCGTGTTCCTAGCGCTCCCTTGAAAATAAAAAGTAGTGGAACGTTCTAGATAAAATAAAAAAGTGAGGGGACGCAGTCCCCCCGCGTAACCTTCGTGCTGACACAGAAATGGCGGCTGTCGTAGTCGGATTTTTTTCAGCGTTTGTACGTCCCCCTGAATTTGACTACTAGTAATTTCTAAATGTATTCTGCCTTATTTTTTTACGAATAAATAAAAGTGAAGAATACTTTAAGAGTTTACTGGTGTTCGCATTCAAGAGACCATACAAATGCCGAAAAAAATACGTCTAAGACAGCCGTCATTTTTGTGTCAGCGAGTAGGCTTTGTATTCAGAGGGCTGTGAAAACACATGCTGCTTGAAAGATGAATTTTGAGAAGAGAAAGCTTATAGCAAACGGCATATCGCGCATTTAGTGTAACGAAATTGACACAAATTATTAAATCACAGCATTCAAACGAGCAAATTATAAATGAAGATTAAAAAAATATATTTTTTAAAAAAATAAAATACTATTTTTAAATAAATATTCATAAATGCATTTTAAATATATTAGGTAACATTTTCCCGTGATTTACATTTTTGCCAGCAAAACAGATTTCATGACATTAATGACAATAATAATTGTTGCATGAATTTACAGCAGCGTCTGTACTTACCTGGTTATGGGTGGGGACACCGCCCTTCTGAATATTTGGCTTACGCGCTCACACAAAAATGGCGGCTGTCGAAGGCAGATTGATTTCAGGGTCCTTCAATCGGTCCTGTCACGTTCCTTTGAATTTAAACAACAGTATTTTCTAAAAGTACTTTTCCCCTTCTTTTTCTAAGATTAAACAAGGCGAAGAATACTTTTAGAAAATACTGGTATTTAAATTCAAAGGATCGTACAACTGCTAAAAAAAAAATCCGCCTGCGACATACACCATTTTTGTGTCAGCTCGTAGTGTTGGTATTCATGGGGCGCTGTATGGAATTCAGCATACGTCATAATCGTTTACTGTTCTAGAGATAAATTTAAGTTCAAGAAATCATTGAACAATGTACCTTCGGCCAAAAGAAAAATAAAAGAGAGAGAAAGAGAGAACAGTCCATACATTTTAGTCTCAAAATTGTAAAAGAAAATAACAAAAATAAAAAGCTATTTGACTGGAAATTATGTCTTTCTTCATTTTATGTTTAAAAATTAAGCTCAGGGTTGTGATTTGAAGTCTTCATGTATATTATATCTTCAGTATACCAAACTTCTGAAAATTTCAAAACGAAAACAGATTATATGACATTAATAAAAATAATGATTGTTACATGGTATGACTTTATAGTAGTGCCTGTACTTACATGGTTATGCGCAGGAACACTGTTCTCTCGAATACTAGTCCTACGCACTGACAGAAAAGTGCCGGCTGTCGTAGGCAGATTGTTTTCATGACCCTTGAATCGGTCCTGTCACGTTCCTTTGAATTTAAATACCAGTATTTTCTATAAGTACCGTAATTTCCGGCGTATAATCCGCGGATCAAACAATTCTGTTTCAACCCAGAAATTTTATTCAATAATTGAAGTCAAATATTTACAGCGATCTAATAAGTTGCATTTTATAAAATAAAATTTCTGGGTCGAAACATGATTGTTTGATCCGCGGATTATACGCCGGAAATTACGGTACAATTGCTGTTCTTTTTCTGCGATTACAAACGGGAAATTCATTCGGTCTAGTAGTTTAGGAATTATGAAGGTTTAAAAGTTTGGCATTCCTAATGTTAAATTCACTTGTAATCGTTGCAAAACAGATTGAAATGCAGTTACATTTTTACAAATAACCCATGATCTAATCAGTGGAATGAGCTGTAATTTTGTATTTGCATATTTGAAGATTCCAGAAATTGTTTTCAGTTAAAAAAATGTATGGGTTGCGTTTTAAAATGTTTTCAAAAATTTACTTTGAAGAAAAGATAGGGTAGAACACCCTTAAGGAATTTCTTTAAAAATTATTTTTTAATTAACAGTTATAATTGTTATATTCCACATTTTTTAATATTATATTAATCTATCAACAATATTTAACCATGCTCATAGTCACATTTCCAAATGTGAATCGAAATTTAATTGGAAATAACAGAAATAAATCAAAACACCCTAAATTCCAATAATGGACACCCCACAAAAAGTAATAGATAATTGATATTATGATTGTATTTAAAACTAGAATTTAAAGAAAGCATATTAATGAAATAAAAAAAGCTGAATTTTTATTGGTTATTTTTTTAGAAACCAAAAATGTTGAAGGTGGCCCATTACTGCAAGGCGGTCCATTACAGGCACATCTACCCTATTTTTAGAAATTAGTTTTTGAAATCAATATGAAATGTAACCTAGAAATTTTGTAACATAAATTGTTTTTTAGAAGCTTTAAGTATGCAAATTCAAAATTAGAGCTCATTCTCCTAAGTAATTTTTGAATTATGTTCATAAAATTACCCGCAGAGTTTTGCAAGGGGTGCACATAAATTTAACATTATGAGTTCCAAAATTTTAAACCTTCATAATTCTTAAAATGACTTTCCATTTGATATCCCGAGGCAAAATTTATTGAAAAAGTCTAATATGATGTCAAATTTCAGAATTCGTATTGAAAATTTAAGAGTTTCGTACAATTACAGTCTGAGCCCTTAACCCATTTTCGGCCAAAGGTGCGTAAACGCACCATTTTAATAAATATATTTTTATTAACACTGTGACGTATATTTTTCACTAATTTTATTTTTCTGCTATTTTTAAGGCTTCTGGAGACGTCTAAAAAATATTAGTAATTCAATTGAAGTAATCACTTTCTATTGAGAAATTTTCAAAATACGCTGGTTTTTTACTTGAAACGGTTATTGACAAATTCGACTTTTTGAAAATGTATACCGTAATTTCGCGCGTATGCGCCGCACCCTAGTTAAGTCTTACCGGAAATTTTATTGAAAATAAGAAGTCAAATAAGTGCTAAGCAGAAGTAAGTCACATTTTATTTAAAATAAATTCTGGTAGGAAATCGATTTGTCTGTGGTGCGGCGTATACGCGCGAAATTACGGTAATTATTCCACTTGAGACTAATCATATGTTTTTATAATAGAGTAAAGTTGCAAGTTCTGTAAATAAAATAAAAATAAAACAAATGCCATAAGAATACTTAAATATTTTTATTTAAATTTAATGGTAAATTGTTAAGGGTAAATTAATAATGGTAACGTCAAATTAAATAAAATATTATTTTTCAGGCACAAAACTTTTTCGGTGTCTTAATGAATGTAATTTAAGCAAATTTCAATGCAAATAATACTACCTTTCATAAATTTTTTATGCTTGGCCTAAAATGGGTTAAAGTTATTTTTTTAAACATAAAATGAATTAAAAATACATATTTTCAGTCAAATGGCGATTTCCGCTTTCTTTCCCTCTGACAATTTGGAGATTAAAATGTATAAGGTCTTTCCTATTTTTTTTAACCGACTACACTTTCATATGTATTGTGAATTTATTTAAATAAAGCTGACATCCTTGTTAAATGTAACTATATTTAAACAAATTAGCTTTTACAAAACGCACTTGATTATCGTTTCTCGATCTTTCATATTTTGGCTTTTCACCTTCACTATTCTCTGGAATTTTACGAAAACTTTTTGAAAAGATGAATCGGTCTTTTGGGAACTCCAGAATTTTTATTTTTGGGCCAAAGGAAATTGTTTCCCTCCGTTTTTCTCCCCCCCCCCCTCCTATACTTCGTTTGTCATCGATCATCGTTGATGTCCATGGCATGCTCTTCAAAATAGTATTTCGGATAGCATCTCAAATATTAAAATACCTTTTCGTACATTTAAGTTTTTAAAGGTTATCGTTTTTTTTTTCAAATTTAAAATTAGCT
Source organism: Maratus michaelseni (assembly GCA_963931845.1). Lineage (NCBI taxonomy): Eukaryota > Metazoa > Arthropoda > Arachnida > Araneae > Salticidae > Maratus > Maratus michaelseni. The sequence goes on from OZ007598.1 coordinate 15,737,913, forward strand.
ATTACATGTGAGATTCAAAGATGAACTATTATTGCTAATTAAGCAGAACATTTATTCCGATAAAAAAAAAATGAACTACTATTACGACATCTCGATTATTAAAAAAAACAGAGGAAAAAACAAGTATTTAATGGCTCGAAAGAATCCAAGTCGATTTAAAAAAAAACCACTTTGAATCTCTCCTCGGTTCCGTTGGCATATATTCCTGCCAGATTTCATAGCTCTGGGCCTAACGAGTCCCAGCGCTAGATAGAAGAATTTTTCTATTATTAAGATAGATTTAACAAGCAAAGCTACATTCTGAAGATTTTTAATTTGATATCAAAATTATTAAAAATAAGTCAATAACGATGTGCAGCATGAAATTGGTAAATTTCTATCAAGCAATGTTCGATACAGCAACTACCGTAATTTCGCGCGTATACGCCGTAACTCAGACAATTCAATTTCCTACTAGAATTTATTTTAAATAAAATGTGACTTACTTCTGCTTAGCACTTATTTGACTTCTTATTTTCAATAAAATTTCGGGTTTGAAAAAGACTTAACTAAGCTGCGGCACATACGCGCGAAATTACGGTATGTTAGATATCTTCGCATTGTAACTTTACAACTTAGGTAATGTGTAACGTGACATGACTCTTGTATTGCAAAACAATATGTCGTAACATCGAAATGTCTATTTTAAACTCCTTTTTGATTAATCCCTATAGCAAAGTAACGTTGAATTAACCCTTTTATTACGGGTTAGGACATATACATCCCAATGGATTCTCTGCTATTCTATTCATACAACGTTTTGAGATATAAACTTCGCCATATATTTATACTAGGATAGTTTCAAGAGAAATATACCAGAAATAATTTTTTTTTGTATATTGTGGTGCGATTTAATATAAAAATAGTCGCTAGTCTTGACCCGAAATCAAAGGGGCAATTATTCTTGGTCTACACATCAGACTCCAGAATGATTCGTTTATTGAATACCACCTTTTTCGTACAAAAATCTTCTTTTCAGATATATCTTTGAAATGTTGTATAAACCTGCTACCAAAGGTTATTTCTATTGCAAATGTTGTAGAAATCTACTAACAGAGGTGCCAAGTTCTCACTAATCTTCCGTAATATGTGGATTAATTTAAACCAGGTTAAATACGTTTCGCACCAGAAATTTTTTTAAAGAAATGAAATGAAATATATTCCATGTAGAAATCTGAAATTAATGAAATAAAGATTCATGAAATAATTTTTCTGGTTTGAATCGTTGTTAAAATTGGTCAAAGTAATCCACATGTTACGGAAGATTAGTGAGAGCTTGGCACCTCTGCTACTACGAACATATTTTGTAGACACTACTGATATTAAAAAACAGACCATTCGGCAGCCCTGGCATTGTCATATCTTCGTGTTAAACGTCGTTGCTGTGGGTCTAATCATCGCAGTTTTAGATAAAAATATTTTCTATTATTAATATATCTTTAACAAGCAAATTTAGAGTTTTATACTTTTAGGTAGCTTTCAATACTAAAAAGTATAAAGCTACCTATTGCAGCCGTTCGGAAGAAAGCAGTTCCGGAAATTTCGATATATTTTCACCGATCATGACCCCCAGACCCCAAAACCACCCTCCGCTCAAATGTTGATTTATATATATAGATATATATATATCTGACCTATGTCATATGATAACGCTCGTATTTATAAATCGATTTTGATGAAACTAATTGTGTGTATTAAGCTCACCAATGTCTCGACCGAGTTCGTTGGCCAGCTTGGTACGCCATTTTGTTTCAAGATGGCGGCCATTTAAAAATTTAAAACTAAAATAAATATACAAAAAAAATTAAAAATTCAAATTTATTTTTTAATTACGTGTTAGGCCTTGATACAAGAATTCCAGATCATTTTTTGGTTTACCTCTATCTTAAAAAATGGCTGAGATAGAGCAGTTTGAAATTCTAGGGTGGCTGACATTTTGAAACAAAACAGCACATTAACGCCATTACTTGCAAATTATTTTCTTTCATTGTTGTAATAATTTTCCGAATCATACGCATAAAACTATATATTCATATCCGTTAGCATCAAAATTGGCGACAAAATTGGCAACATTGGCGACAAAATTGGCGACATTTGGCGAAATATCGCCAAATTTAGCGACCAAAATAAGTCTTCATAAATGAAGCCAATTTGGCTATTGCTCAATAATTTGGCGAATTTCTTATTCAAATTCAGTTTTAAAGAATCTTTTGTAAACGTTTCTTTGCATTTTAACTTGCTGTTTTCGTGTAACATTAGCTAAAATTTTAAAACGAAGATATAGGAAAGCTACCTTTTCCTCCCGGTACAGGCCGGAAGGACTTTTTTAATGTACAGTCAGTGTATAAAAAAAGATCCATTTGTCTTTATTCGTAGGCTATTTACGAAGAAATCAAACGAAATGTGTCATTAAATTCAAAATATTGTCTTCTTTCAGAATATAAATGAAATGGGTGAAATACAGATTTTCTACATATTAAAAGTTGCACTAACTTTATTTTTTGAAATAATAGCATTCACTTTTAATACCATATGTACCGTTAGATTAAGACAGTTCAGAAAAAGATATGTTTATATACAGGATTATTCTAAATGATGGACCCATTTTCAAAAAATTGTATTTATTAAAGTACAAATCCAAAATGAACAATCTTTATACCAATGAAAAGAGGAAGTTTCAAAGTTTTTTTTTTAAGGCATTATAAATGTTCAATGTGTCCACCGTTTGCTGCACGGCAAACATCTACGCGATAGCCAAACTCGTCCCACACACGAGAAAGCGTATCTGCTGTTACTGAGTGCACGGCTTTCAAAGCGGTGATGGTTCCAGAGGCGGCCGGTAGAGGTCGCGCGGCAATAGCCCGCGATTTCGTTTCACTGTCAGTTGTGAGTGTGACCTGGCTACTGTGGAGCACAAGGTTTTCTGCGTTCTAGAGTACGCAAGAAGTGAGCAAACGGCGGACAAATTGACAATTTATAATGTTTTAAAAAAACTTTGAAATTTCCTCTTTTCATTGGTATAATGATTGTTCATTTTGGATTTGTACTTTAGTATATACAATTTTTTGAAAATGGGTCAGTAATTTTTTATTAAATATCTACAGACAGAATCACATTAGTAAAATTATAGAAACAATCCATGAATAATACTATAAACTGTTAAAAATGCTCCTGCATTTTTTTTTATATTAAAAACAAAATTCTTATAAATTTTCTGGTGTTTGTTTTCAATTTTCTTATACTTGATTGAAAAGTAGCAGAATATGAGCCCTTTAGATAATTGGTTCCTAACCTTTATTTGACCACGCCCCATCTAAGCAACTAAGTTAATGATACTCCTTTCCGTAGGCGCCGACTTAACGGGGGGCGTCATTTGCAAATCAAGAAAACTTCCACCACTAACTTTAAATTGTTATTTTGTTCTTATTTAACCACACTGATTACATAGGACAGATTTTTTAAAAATTAGTTACCACTAATTATAGTGCATAGCATTCATCGTTCATTTACAGGGAAACACAAAATAATTCGGTTATAGTATAGTCTACGAGTGATAATTGCTGGAAGTGCGTTGTCTGTTGTGGCATGTGTCTCTAAATTTAACATTTTTTTTTCATATTACTTGGTGTGTATAAATTCTATAAATCATATGCAGGACAGCCTAAAAAAATCGCGTACATTTCCGTTTATTAACAGAAACTGCTGAAGGGTAATTTTCAACTGCTCTATTCATTTCCTAACTGAACTAAATTTTAGCTTACTATGTAGTACATATACATATACAAAGCTATAGATAATATACAGTGCTTTACAGAATATTTCGTTTATTTTCCCAACTATTGATGGTATTTCCTGAAATTCGGGGTTTTCAAATGAGTTATGCGTTTTCGAATACTTATCAGGAAACCCACATAGTGTAACAAGGGAAAAAATCCTAGTAAGCAGCAATTGAAAGAGAATTATGAAACGTGTCTTTTTGATACATAAGTCATTTTCCCTCGTCTCCTCATTATCGAGATATAAAGTCATAAAGTTTACTAATTTATTTATTTAATTAAGGAAGTAGGCGTGGTTTTGATTCAGAATAGCGAATCATTTCGGAGTATTGCGGCGTACTAAACTGGAAATAGAGAAGTGACTGGAGTTTGGTGATGTTGTTACATTGTAAACGTTAACGACTCCTCCTTAAATCCTATCGACTCCTCCTACCATTCTATTAAATCAATAAATTAGCAAATTTTAAGACTTTATATCTCGATAACGGGGAAATGAGGACAAATTATTTAAGCGCCAAAAAGCACGTTTCATAATGCCCTTTCTATTGCTGCTTATGTAGTTTCTTTTTTATTATTACACCAATGGCGTGGTTTCCTGATTAGACTTTATCTTTCATCTTATTAAATGGTGAAGGTTTGTTAAAGTATTCTGGACGTGTTGGAAAGTGTTTCATATTCTGTTCTTGACACATGATTTTTCGTTCTTGTTTCTTTTGATTTTACAGTAATTTTTGTTACATGCACAAACTATTCCAAACAAATTTCAGTGGTAAAATAAAACCATTTCTATTTATGTTTCTTTTGATTTATAATATTCCAACCAGACTGGCTTTTGGAATTCTGAAAATATTCTAGATTATGAATGGGACTTCTGAGAATCATCGAAATTTTCATATTTTCGAATAAAATCGACTCTTATTTCTTCGTATCAATATTTTTTCTCCAAGTCGTCGATCATACTTGATTCAGGTCCAAGTCACGTCTTTCAATATATTTTCGCTTTTGATTTTAAGTAAAGTGAAATACTGTCAATTGGTGTTATATTTAGACGCAAATATTAAATTTTTCATTACATGACTGTCAACATAGCTTTGAAATAATCAATCAATTTTCATTTTTGTTATCTTTTTGTATTATTTTTTATTATGTACGTTGCTTACAGTGGCGGCTCGTTACTCGTTTTTATTTGGGGCACTAAATTCATGGCAGCCAAATTTATTCTTTTTTAACCACTGTTTTCCAAAAGAGCTTTTTGCCTTATTTATTGGCAGAAAGTTTTGCCTTTAAACAAGTAAAAGATTTCTTCTAAAAAATAATGGTACGAAAAGAATAAGTTTTACAGCCATGTATTTAGTGCCCCAAAAATAGCCAGTCACGAGTCGTTAATGGTTGCTTATTATTACTATTGTTTATGGAAAAGGAATATAAATTAATAAATGTAATGTACGTATCCCTCTTAGTGCGAGTTATAATCGTATTTGATCGATTTATTTTACCTAGTTCATCTTCTAGATATCCATTCATTTAATGATTACATTTCTTTGAAATTCGAAATGCAAAATATTTATTTTTTCGCGTAATTTTATCTATATTTTTCTGCATATTTTAATTCTTTCACCAGTAATGATTGCTAATCTCATTGCTTTTATAAAACATTTTTTTAGCAAACTTATTTAAATAATAGACTATTATTATTGTAATTATTATAATTATTCTTATTTTCATAAGCCCTAAATTTCTCAGCCACCCGTATTTTACAAACAAATGTAAATTCGACATACTATTTTGTATTCAAATTTATTTGAAATAAATTAAAAGATTAAACAAAAATTAATTGATATACAAGCTTTTTCATCTGTTTCATCATTATATTATTTCGCCAAAATTCACACATTTTTAACATCTGCTTCAGTAAACTATAGTCCAGGGAAAATTAAAAGTCAAATTTTATTTTATTTATAAAATGACGACGAATTTATAACGTGACTGCGAAATTTAACGTTTGTGAAAACATTATATCCCGATTCTTGTTCATGAAAAGTTTTATCAAAATAATGAGAATATGAAATATGAAAAACCAACATCTAATTTGAGTTTGTTTATAAATTGCTGATGACTGAGAAATTTAATGCTTATGAGAAAAATAATAGCCCATTTCTTCTTCAAGAATAGTTTTATCAAAATAACAAGAATATTAAGTATAAAAAAAAGAAAATTAGATGTTGGTTTTTCTTGTTATTGCGATAAAACTTTTTGTGAACAAGAATCGGGATATAATGTTTTCACAAACGTTAAATTTCGCAGTCACTCGCATTTTATAAGTAAAATAAAATTTGATGTTTTAATTTTCCGTGGACTATGTTTCACTATTTAAAACATAATCAAATTTTTATGTATTTCAGAGATGCGCTATAAATTGCTCACCAAATAGTATGGTGTACATTGCGTGTATCGTTCATTTACACGGACACACAAAATAATTCGGTTACAGTCTTTGTGCGATAATTACAGTCTATGTGTGTGATAAGTACGTTTTCAATTTTGGTTTGCATCTTTAGGTTTGTCTAAATGTTTGCATAGTACGTGGTGTGTATAAATTCTGTTGATCAAATACAGGGCTATATAAAGGAATTCGTAAGTATTACTAACTATAAGAGTAAATTGCTTAAGGGTATTTTTAATTGTGTTACGCATTTTCCTGCTGAACTATATTTAATAGACTAATATAAGTTCGGGGAATATAAATAAATTCGTATACAGGGCTACGCATAGAACAAGATACATTGTCGTTGATGGTTGGAAATTGCTGGTAGTAAGTTTTAAGTTACCTTATGAGTCTTTTATCTGAATTAAATTTTAGTTTAATATGTGCTATTCACAAAAATCGTTTTATAATATACAGGGCTATACAAAAGATTTCGAGAGCATTTCCATCGATTGGCGAGAATTTCCAAAAGTGAATTTTCTAACTGAACTAATTTTTATTATGCTATGTAGTATATATCCATGTCCATAGATCATATAAAGGGCTGCACAAAATAATTTGACTACTTTTTTTGAGTATGGAAGGTAAATGATAAAACTGGAATTTTAAATGCGTTTGATGTTCCCTAAACTCTTTACTACATATCGTCTTTCATCTCATTTAACGGTGAAGTTTCGTTACAGTTTTCTAGATATGTTGGAAAGTGTTTCACAATCTATGCTTGGTGCATAATTTTTCATTCTTGTTTGTTTATAGCATGCAGGGTTTTCAATCAGACTTAACTCCACTTTTAGAAAACTTGATAAAGTACGGTAGAAACAACATCGAAACCGTCCGCTTCAGAATAATCTAAGTTAAAAAGCACTCAAATTTCAAACTATAAACCTTCTGCTCAGAACTGATGTTTTCCTCGGTCAGTGTGCTCATATGCATTTTTCTTCTCGCTTCCCAATGTTGACCCCAATCGATCCGTGAATTCATTTTCGGAAGGTGCGTAAAGAGTATGGAAGAACAGTTTCTTATCTCGAGATGTTGAATAGCAGAGTTGCCTAGTCTCCGGAATTTTGCACACCAGTAATTTTTTAGAGAAAATGTTGTTGTTTTAAATCGCAAAATGCTCTGATTAAATAAAACAACATTTTCTGTACTAAATTACTGGTATCCAAAAAGCCGGAGACTTGGCAGGTCTGGAACAGCTTTATTCGGGGCAACGGAAGAACAAGTGGGTAAGTGTGATCGAAGATCGCTCAAAGGGTTTCGTTTAATATTCCTGTCAAAACACTTTATCCTTTCTTTAATAAATTCAAACAAATTTCATTTAGCAACAACAACAAAAAAAGTCATGTTTTTTATAAAGTAAAAATTTACCGGACTATTTTTTCCTTTTTTCGAATATCTAAACCAGCCGGATAGCGGTCCAAGCCCGCTATTATATTTTGTCATAATAATATCCGTCATACGGACTAAATGCAATATTTAAAAAAAATAATTTCAAAATTAAACAAATTGTACACCTTGAAAATATTAAAATATGCGAATATTTCCATAATCGGATTTTTATCACGATTCAATATGTTTCTCAAACTCATATATTTACTATTCTCTATTATTTATATTGATACTCGTTTTGTATTATTCTCAAACATTTGAAAAATTAGTTAAACTTCTTATATGACGTCAGATTTTCTTTTTAATTCTCTAATGACGTGATATTAATCTGCTTTGTCCACTTACACATACTCATACTCCTTGTATTATTGAGAAATCTTAGACATTTTCCGTTTTATTACGACTATGACGTCAATCAATTTTATTTCATATTTATCTTTTTTCAATTGGTGAAACTTTTTATTTCATTTTCATTTTTCACGTGAAAATCGTCTGATAGAAAATTAATTATTGTAGAAAGAATTTCATAGTTGATTTTAAATCTTTGGCATCTGCCATAACGAAAAATGTTTAAGTTTCAACTCTGTAAGTTACATAGTTTTTGAGAATAGTTTGTGACGGACAGACAACGGAGCGGGAGTAATAGGGTTTCGTGAGATGGACGAAATTCTAAAAATGACGTTTCTCATATTTAATTCTACGTCTCAATATAACATCCAGCAATCGAATAGACAGAAAAATGAATCTTATTTGCAGATGTTGTTTTTGTAATGATTTTTTAATATAGACTGATTTAATACTAATGCATCGCTTATTGTTTATTTCATTACACTTTCTAAAAATGTCAAATTCACCTCCTTAAAATAATAATAAAAAAAAAAAAAAAAGGAAAACTAAATAAATTACATCTTTCATAGTGAGTTAAATAAATTACTATCTTTTGAAATTTAAGCCAATAATGAACTATCTCCATTTCCCTTTTCGCAGTCATTGCATTTCAATTTCCCAGATAAAACCCGATACGCTCTCACATCTTCTATAAAATGTAGATGTCAAAATATGACGTACTCATGCACTTTTCTTAACTGCAAATAAAATTATTCATATGTCAGTTGGACGTTATGACCACACTAGTCAAAATAATGGGTCCAGTTTATCAATTACTTCTTTTCAACGGTGCAACGATGCTGCATCTATTTACATCCAATTTAATACCATGTGCTCTTTTTCATAAATAATCTGAATTCCCCCTCTCCCCCCCCCCCAAATCCTTAAATGTTTCTCCAATGCATTTTACTTGGCACCCCTGTTGGGTATAATTTATCTGGGAAAAAGCGATAAGCTACTTTCTTTTGCGGAACATAAAATTACTATTACTCAACGCCGATAGGTTTCATTGTGTGTTCTTTTCAAGGGAGGCTTTGGCTATGCAATTCAATGCATTTGGCGCATTTTGGCGAAGGTTTTGTCTAGTTTGCATCATGATTGATGCCTTCACTCTGTACACTGTCTTCGACTAATTAACTTTGGCTTTGCATCTCTTAGCCCATCTTGGTGTAATCGGTATATCCGATATGGAATTAACGACTGCACAAGACTGTAATTTTGCATGACTTCAATGAACTGCTGTAAGTTAAATTCTTCTCCAGTACATTTTATTTGGCACCCCTGTTGAGTATAATTTTTACGGGAAAATGCGATAAGTTATTATCTTTTGCGATAAAATTATTATTACACAAGGCCGATAGGTTTAATTTTGTTGTTCTTTCAAAGGCTTTGGCGACGCAATTCAGTGCATTTGGCGCATTTTGGCAAAGTTTTTGTCTAGTTCGCATCATGTTTGATAGCTTTGCTCTGTACGCTGTTTTTGCCTAATTAACTTTGACTTTGCACCTCTTAGCCCATCCCGGTGCAATCGGTATATCCGATATGGAATTAAAGACTGTAAAAGACAGTAATTTTTAATGGCTTCACTGGCCCTTGTGCTCCTTTAAGTATTCACTTGTACTAATAGAAAAAGAATCGTCTTCTTCTTAGAACAGTTGTTTCCTTACAATTCTTGGGTATAACAACGCACTTTCTAGATCATGGTATTTTAACTTCATTATAACAGATGTTTTCGCTTTGATATAAATATTATAATTAGAAAATATATTAGCATTATTACATCTTTTATTATTTTCGACACAATCATACTGACTGGGAAAGAAATCTCTCGAGTTATAAATTTTCCATACTTAATGAAAAAGTGTCCAGGATGGGAGTCGAACTCAGAAAATTTGACTTACATTGCCAATGTTCTACAACTTGAGCTGTCTGGGCAAGAACCAAGCTGACAAGATTCACTCAGATAATCTTTTTGCCCAGACATCTGGCCTGTTTCCGAAACATTTCAAAACAATAAACCGCAGGTAAAGGAATGCCAATAAACGATGGATGCGTAATTACACTTTTTATTATTTTCAACACAACCATACCGACTGAGAAAGAAACCTCATGAGTTGTAACTTTTCCAACTGAACTAAAGAGTGTACGGGCTGGTATTCTAACCCAGACCTAAGTCAAAATTCTAGGTTCGACTCAACCAAAAGTTCTGGGTTACGTATCAATCGTTTATTTGTGTTCATTTACCTGTGGTTTATTTTGTTGAGCTGTTTCAGAAACAGACCAGATATCATTACCAAAAGTTTCTCTGAGTAAATTGTGTCGGCTGGGTTGTCACACTAGGTAGATCAAGTGGTTGCTCTCAGTTAAAGGTAGACTTTATAAAATATAATTAGTCACCAAACCTATTAGATTCAAAATTTTCGCCTACATTTTTAAATTGGCATTCGCCAGTATTTCAGCTTATTTCAAACAGTATAGTTTAGTTCGTTCTGCGTCAACTCGTCGCGCACAATTCATCGCGGAACAATTCATCGCGGAACAATTCATCGCGCACAATTCATCGCAGTGTCAATTCGTCGCAGCGACAAGTAATAGCAGCGTCAATTTGTCGTAGTATCAATTCGTAGAAATGAAAATGTTTTTGAAGGCTATGATGATAAAAAAAAGACAATTTAGTAAAAATGTTTAATGATAATTAGTTTTTTAGATGTAGAGAATTATAACTAACAATTTACATGCAATTATATCTAAAAAACAAATTATCATTAATTAATTTTACTAAATTATCTTTATTTTATCATCATAGCCTTCAAAAATATTTTCGTTGCGACAAATTGACGCGACGTCGGTTTAATTATATTTATTCATAATATTCATTCACAAAATGAGGAAGCAAATATTTTCTGTAATATATCACAAACTGAAAAATGATGATGATGATGATGATGATGATGATGATATGATGATGATGATGATGATGATGATGATGATGATGATGATATGATGATGATGATGATGATGATGATGATGATGATGATGATGATGAAATTGGCAATATAAATGGATAAATGGGGAAGTTACGCTTCATAATTGTCTATGTAAGCCAAAGGCTCTGAGTGAAATAATCTCAAGGCAGTGAGCCGAACCCAAAATCATTGGAAGTGTAAGCTACACTCTAAATAAGAAAGAGTGACTATTCACTCCGGAAGAGTGGATATTCACTCTATCGCAGAGTCAAAATTTGCCCAACCTCTTTAGAGTGACTATTCACTCTAGGAAAAAGTGAAATTCTTGACTCTCTGAAAGAGTGAATAATCACTCCTGAGAAGTGAATATTCACTCTGAACAGGAGTGGATACTCACTCTTTCAGAAGAGTGACTATCCACTCTTGCAAAAGGAGTGAGTTTTTTCACTCCTGATAGGAGTGAATAGTCACTCTTTCAGGAGTGACTAAAATTCTTGAATAAAAAAGAGAAACTCATTTTTACACACGCTTGTTCGTAGGCGGTCACCCTCTCAAATAGTAACCGAGCTCGTTGCTGCTTGACTTCTGCGCTCGGACGAGAACTGGTACCTACAGCATGCTACAGCCGCTAACAAAAAAAAGCTCTTATTACATTATTTTAGCTTTGTTTCTTTTGTGATATTCGAGCACACTTATTAAATTTGTGTAAAAATCACAAATATTTACGGTGTTTCTCAACTGTGTAAATAAGAAAACTGAAACCTTCTTTTTGTATCATATAATACAGAGACTGTTCGCAAATTTTTTAGACAAATTTGATAAATGATTTAAAAAAATGGAATTATTTTAGAGGAAAAAATTCTGACAACAACTTATTATGTGTAATTTATGTTATCGTCTGATACTTTCCAATTTATTCTTATTTCAAGATTGCGCATGCAAAAAAGCTGCGAATGGGAAGATGCGTTTTTTTTTCTTCCGAACAGAAGTATGCTAATTCTACAGTCTAAAATGATTACAAAGCGCATAATATAAAAACTTTTTAGTGCGAAATAAACATAACAATTGATTGGAAAGTGCTATTCCAAAAATCAGTACATATACATAGTAAAAAGATACCAGATGGAAAAAAAACGGGGAAAAAAAGAGCCCATTTCAAGGCGGAAAACGAAGTTTCAGGTAAGGATTTATGACTATCGCAAATTTATCTTACAATGGGAAAATAAAAAATAAGAATATTGGACAAAAATGTTACAATCAATTCATTATATTATTAAGAGAATGTGTTACATCCGATATTTACAGAAAAAAATGCCATTTTCTTTATTACAATGACTTTTAAAGGGTGAAACTGCATCAAAGCAAAGCTACTGCTCATACTTCAAAAACTACCGCTGTATTCGTTGAAAACATTAAAAACTCACACAGGTATTGTATTTATACCTTTCAACATATTCCTCCAGTCACCTGACGTTTCTCTTATGGTTTATTGGGCATTTGGTCTGCTGAAAAGAGCTCTTTCAAAGGGCAAAACCACCGCGATTGATCGAATCTGGAAAGTTTTTAAAGAGGCATGGGAAGCAATAACCCTGTAAATGTTACAAAAAACGTTCTACCATCGAAAGCATTACGCAGAATTAGAATCAAGAAACAAGATTATCATACAGATTATTTCAGAAAGCAATATTCATATTTTAAACGTTAAAAACAATAACGCCGAAATCGTCTAAAAAATGTGCGAACACCCGTCTGTAACATTTCCGCTATGACAAAAATTCCGTTAGAACAAAGCAGTTATTTATTTATTCATTCATTTTTTTCTTGCTAATAATGTTTCCATAATTAGAGCCCGATTAAGATTGTCCGAGGCCCAGGGCCTGTTTACCAAATAGGCCCGTGAAGCCGAAGCTTACCCACTGAAATACAAAGGGGCTCCTAAATTTACTTTTCAAAACTAATTTTTAGGGGAGAAATTTCAGTCAGGGTAAAAAACGTATTTTTTTTCTTAAATTATAGCTGTTAAATTTTTCCCAAGACTATTACCGACACATTTATACTAATTTTTTTTTTGCTATAATAAATGGTATAAAATCAGTGATTAAATGCAACGTTTTTCATTTCTCTTATGTTTTACATTTTAATTTCAAACGTGCTAAAAATAACAGAAAATTTAATCTGTATAATTATATTTTGTTTATATTCATAAAGAGGTTAGAAATGATATAAAATATGTAGAATAGGTTATTTAAATAAAGAGGAAAATAATTAGCATTCAGAGATATTAAATTTCTGTTTATAAAATAGAAGCAAAATTGTGTTGCAGCTAAGCATAAATTTACTTCAAATATTTGTTTTCCCTGCACTGTTCTTAACACTGGCAAATCCTGCAATTTGTAAAGCATAAAATATATTTCCTGTCCAAAATTCTATCGATTCATTTATTATTTCAATGCCTTTTTCAGTTTTTTTAAAATCGTGCTACTATATATAAAGGATTTCATTTTAGGCGTTTCGTTTCAATAACGGGGTATCCGAGAGCTGGCGCCATCTTGCGGTTTTATTGGAAAAAAACTGTTTTTCTTAACTCTCAACGGAGTGAACTATTCACTCTTGTCAACGGAGTGAGACAGTCACTCTCGACAACGGAGTGAGATATTTCACTCCTTTCTAGAGAGTGGAAAATTCCACTCTTTAAAGAGTGCATATTTATAAAATTCACTCCTAAAAGACTGAAAATGCCTCTCACTCTTCCAGAAAGTCAACTTCTCACTCCTTCCAATTTTAGAGTGTAAAGAACACTTTTTCACTAAGTTGGAAAAATTACAACTTATTAGCATTATTATATTTGTTGACTTAATTTGTTGTATTAATGTAAGAAAGAGTATCAATATTTCTATAAATTGTCGTAAATTAATAGGAAAAATTCTTTATTAATTTCTAATTAACACTGATACGAACTATATCATCTTTATGGTACGAATGGTGCTGGCTAATTGTAAATGAATCTTTAATACATTAACAAAAGCTTTTGTTAAAAGTTTTGCCATTTCCTACTCAGTAGTTACTAATATTAGCTATTGTATGTCAGCTATATAAAAATTACAAACTGTTTTTCCGTTAATTTTTTTTCAAGAATGTTTGCTACAGAATAATCTAATTTAAGAAACGCTCGAATTTCAAATCACTGATTTCAGCATTCAGCAAGAATTAATGCTTTTCTTAGACACTTTGCTTATGTTTATTTCTTCCCTCGTTCTTCAAAGTCGACCTTCATTGATCCGAAAATTTATTTTCGGAAGTTACGTAGAGAGTAGGGAAGAATAGTTTGTTATAAAGAGAATTAAATAGCTCTATTTAGGACAAAGGAAGAAAAAGGATGTTTCGCATACTTATTTATGCCTCAATACAGCATACTACAGCTAAATAGCCGCAGAAATCAATCTCCTTTAGAGAAATTGTTTTCGTCTTGTTATTTTTTAAAATTTTTTGCTTACTAAAAAAGTTATAATTAGAAAAGGTATTATCATTTTCACATTTGTTCATAGTAACTATTGGAAAATGTATTATTATTATTATTTTAATTTAGGAAAAATTAACAGAAAAAAATCGTAATTAATTTCTAATTGATGATAAAACTAATAAGAAATATATCATTATTTTCTAGCTGGTGATAATTAAGGGTAAAGGTATCTTAATTACTCTTAATAGTTGTAAATTAGTACAAAAGGTAGAAATCATCATTATTTTTTGTCTGAATCTAATTAATTGTAAAATGGTGGTCATTAAATCTAATTAATGTAAAAGGCTGACCATTAATGTTTTTAATGACGTTAAACAATGGTAAACGGTTTTTCGTTGTGTCCTAGATTACTAGATTGTTGTACTAATTAATGGAAAAAGAGATCATCATCATCATCATCATTTTCCCGTTTGTGATTTACAATAGAAAATATTTGCTACCTCATTTTGTGCATACATGTAATTATAACATACAGTTTGAAATAAACAGAAAAACTAGCGAATGCCATTTTGAAAATGTCGGCGAAAAATTTGATTCTAATACCATAGCTCTGACGACTAATTAGATGTCCAACACTTTACCTTTAACTGACAACAACATAAAAATTACAGATTGCTTTTACAGAAGTTTAAAAATTTACTGAAATCATATTAGCCAATTTTTATACAATTGATGTTTTTTTCTGACAATGTCGACTCTACTTTCCGTTTTCCAATGTTGACCCCTATCGATCTGGTAATTCTTTTTCCGAAGTTGCGTAGAGAAGAATAATTTCTTATAGCTCTATTCGGGCAGACGACGGGTGAAAAATGATGTTTCTCATATGCATTTCGACATCTCACTACAGCATCCTAAAGTTGAATAAGAAGAAAAATCAATCTTGTTTGGAAACATTGTCTGTGGCCTGTAATTTTTTTACATACTAGGGGGCTCTGCCCCCTACGAGCTACCCTCGCCAACCCCCGTTCTGACATCCAAAACTTTAAAAACTTTCATTTTCCTTTGACTGAGGGATTTAAGGTCGAATCGATTGCTGTTGAAACAGCTAATAACTTTTTTCCTGATTGATTAAATAAGATCAATTAAACATTTAAAAATAACTTGTGTAAAAGGGTTAAGTAAACAATGTCGCTGTATCGGAGAATTTTATAACGATGCTATAGAAAATTGGTTACTCCTTCATTATTCCGTCGACTACTTTCTATAAAAGAAAAGAACTGTTGCCAAAATATATGATTTAACGCCAAAAGTGCATGATCGCGGCTTTGCTGCCCATTCAGTTGACATCAGATGCGTTACATGTAATTTTTTAATTCAACGTTTATTTGTCTTTTTGGTACTTCTCCATTTAAAAAAAAAAAAAAAAAAAAAAAAAAAAAAAAAACTATCACCAAATTGTAACGCCAAATATACAAATAGAAGAATAATTTTGCCATTGAAATCTCAAAATAAATAAATAAATAAATAAATAAATAAACAATAAATAAAAAATAAATAAATAGACAAATAATTAAAATACAAGATATTCGGAAACCCCCCAATCACCAAAGTGTCAACTATCAGTAAGTTTAAACAATAAAATTTACAATATATTAACGAAAACCGAAAAAATATAATCTTGGATATTTATTTACATTATTTTTTTTTAATTATCCCTCTCGGCTGGTGAATAAATGTGACGTCAGTTGAAACTGATATATTGTATTTAACTGTTCATCGCAACATTTTTCAATGCCTTTTCTTTTTTAATATCATGGCACTGACGTTTAAGGATGCAATTGTTATTTTAATTAATGAAATAATTAATAAATCAGTAAAACATAGTAAAAAATATATGTACAGGGTGTTTTTTTTTTTAACTGACGCTATTCAGAGCCGCCTGTAGCTCGTTCAAATTACTGGATTGATACAAAATTTTGTGAATGGACTAAAAAAACCATGGGAAAAAAGATTCCAACAAAAAAAATTAGTTCCAATCACCACCGATAGGGGGAAATGTGGCGCTGTGGTAATTTATGCAACTGAGAATTAGCATAAAATACGGGCAATAAATGCAAATGCAAATTTTTACTTACGCAAGCGACAGTAGCGCCAATAGTTTAAGTTATAAATGCATGCGAAAAACACTGAGAAACAATTTCATCTCAGGTTGAAAATGAATCTCACGTTACCGCATCGCGCGTAACCTGTGAAGTTCTATTATTGTAACCAGTGCAATGCACCAGACGCTCTTCGTTTACTTAGAACACGCCATAAACTGCGCAAAGGACCTATATCCGTTAATGTATTGAAAGCAATGATTCTGAAATTCGAAGAAACAGGCTCGCTAGCAGTTCGGTCAGGCAGAGGACGTAAACCGGTGGCAGAAAAAGTGATAATGGATGTTTCAACTGCAATCAACGAAAGGGAAAGTGTAAATGATGAATTACACTTTAGACACTTTGTAGCTACCAAGCTGGTTTCAAACATGGCATTTTATCCAAATTATTAATTTTGTCTGTTTCTGATGGTTTTTTTTTCAATGTACAGCGCCACATTTCCCCCTATCGGCGGTGATTGGAACTAATTTTTTTTGTTGAAATCTTTTTTCCCATGGTTTTCTTAGTCCATTCACAAAATTTTGTATCAATCCAGTTATTAGAACGAGCTACAGGCGGCTCTGAATAGCGTCAGTTTAAAAAAAACACCCTGTATATGTCGAATATAAAAACCACTTGATACCATAACAAACACATGTCCTGACGTCAAGAGAATGTGAGGTCACGATCATGCATTTTTGGTGTTAAATCCTATATGAGTTGTATAATTATATGTTGTGTTGTTGTATTTGGTTGTTAAATCCTATAGTTTGGCGATTGATTTTTGTTATGAAAAGTGGAGAAGTACCATATCGTTAATGATATTTTAAAAATTTATTAGTTATTTCGGTATTTTAAAGGTAATTATTAAACGAAAAAACATAGTTTTTAGTTGAGACGAAATATTATTATTTACGCAGTTTTAAAATTTGCAATAATAGGTAAAGGATAATGCAATAATAGGTAAAAGATTTGTCGAAATAAATTAATCTCTCGCGTAAATATATTTTTTAATTGAAACTGTTTGGAAATATTGTTATTTGAGCATTTTAAATATGACGTAAGTTTCCCTACTTAATGCTTTGAAAACGCGTAAAAATTTAAAAATTTCTCTTTTTAATATTCCCGCGCAAGTATTTTTTTTTATTACTTAATTTATTACATTTACTACTTTTAAGACATGGTCATTTAATTATTATTTTAAAGTTTTATTTCTGTTTTTAACAGTCACGTGTAAATACATTTCTTAATTGAAAGGGAATATTATTATGTGCGCTATTTTACAAATTGGTTCAATTCAAATAATGGATTTTATGAAATATGAAATAAATCTTGATCAAAATAAAGAAAATTTTGAAAAAAAAAATTGAAATATAACCTAAAAAAATTACTCAAATTAAAAAAATAATTACAGTCTGCACACCGCAAGCATACAACTCTATCCTTATAAATTATGGTTAAATTCCTGAGCACAGTTTTCGTCCGTATAAAACTTTATCCCGTAAAACGTATTTTTTACGAGATCAATTTTGACTAACTTTAGAATTTAAATATCTCTTAAAGTAATTCTTCGATTTAAAAACTGTCTGCTTCAGCGTGTTTATCAAACATTTCTTTATAAAGCTACCAATTTTCATATTTTTATATGCAATAGTTTTCTGGATATTAGTCCAGAAAGACTTCAAGGCACAAAATCTTCATTGTCAGCGGCGGCTGCGGCGGCGGTGGTTACTTTTTTTTTTTTTTTTTTTTTTTTAAATATAGAGAGATATTTTTAATACGGACTATTAGTTTTCGGTGTAATAAAAAAGTTATAATTAGAAAAGGTATTGTCAATATTATATTTGTTGATAATAATTAAAGAAAAAGTGATTCTTATACGTTTTGCTAGCTATTAATGAAAAAGTGATTAGTATTCGTATTTTTAAATTGGCTTAAATTAATCACAAAAGTTTCTTAATCTAGGAAAATATGATATACATACGAACGGAAATATACAATAACCTCTTCCAAGTTACTGGCGTAAAGGTCGGATGGTAGTGGTGGAACAAACACCTGATCTTTAATGAGTCCCCCCCCCACACACACACACAGAAAAAAAAATCACGCTTATATATAAGGCATTTATATATCGAGAATGAACAAAATAAGAAAAGTTCAAATTATATTAACAATTTTTCGGTCTTTACTCTGTAGTTTCCACCGCATTCTAGACATACTTACTGTCAGTAATATAAAAATTAAAATCTATTTTTTTGTTATTTTATTCTCGAAATTATTTGCTATAGAATAATTAAAGTTAAGAAACACTCAAATCTCAAAACATAAACCTTCCGTATTATGCCCCGAACTGATGCTTTCCTTTGTCAATGTGTTCATATTTGTGCTCCATATTAAACGTTTATACGAGTATACGTATAATACGTATTATACGGGGTACAGATTTTGGATACGTATGATACGGCCAAGCAAGTTATACGTATTATCGGAAACACTATATACAGTATAACGTATATACGCATAAACGTACTATAAATGTTTAACCCCTTCGCGACGAGCATCCTTTACAGAATTTTTAATCTTTTGCCACCGGTTTTTCAAAACAGAAATTTTCGCCTAATTGAATCTCAGAAATGCTGTCATTAAATAAGGCAAAGTTTACAATAAAAAGTTATGGTGGGAATAATCGAGGATTCTGACCACCTTATGCGTCACGTATACGTGTCGCTCGTCCGCAAGGGGTTAATCCTTGGAGGGCAAGCACGTGGTCTAAAATTGCTACATTTTGCGATGTTTGACACCAGTAAATTTAAATAATCAATTTTTACCTTTTCAATCTGCAAAAAACAATAATAAATATTTCTATTTAATAATACTGGTGGCAATGTTATATATTAAAAAGTGGTATATATTATATACCGGTGCCCCTCAAGGGGTTAAACGGTTTTCATTCATTGTGTGAAAAAAAGATGATTTTTCCCTTGCTGGTCTGCGGATCAGAGACATTGAGAAACACCCGCGAGACTCCTACATTCACAATGGCATATAACAACCATAATGGCAAATTTAAAAAATATAAAACAATTTAAATTGCTCCAGCAAATTTACATAACATTTTATCACTTAATTCATTAAAATTTAGAAGTAACATAAAGTAATTAAAATATTTATTGGGAAAAATAACAATAACCTATGTATGAAACATATGCAGATTGCTACGGTAATACCACGATTTCCAGCTTTTTCTCCGTTCAGTGACGTAAGACTGATAACGTCCATTCGTATTAAAAGAAAATACGTATAATTGAAATATACATATACTTGAATTATACGTTTAACCGGTATACTCTTATACGTATCCGGTTACGTTTAAACGTATAATTTAAGGTATACGTATTTCAAACCGGCGTATTATACGAATATACGTAAATCGTTTAAACGTATAACTGGAATACTTATCGCGTTGGGAGCACTAGTTCATATGCATCTCTCCTCTCGTGCTCCAATGTTGACCGCCGGCATCGATCCTGGAATTCATTTTCGAAAGTTGCATAGAGAATAAGGGAGAACAGTTTCTTATCTCCAGACGTGAATCGGGGCAATGGAAGAAAAATTATGTTTCTCATACTTGATTCTACGTCTCAATAAAGTAACCCTAAAGTTGAATAGACAGAAAAATAAATCTTTAGAGAAACTCTTCTCATTCTGCTATTTAAAATAAAAAAATATTTTTTCGAGCACAGACTGATTGTTTTTGCTTTATTACAAAAAGTTATAATTAGAAAAGGTATCATCATTAATATATTTGCTGATAGCAATTAATGGAAAAATGTATTCTCATTAAATTTATCGACATTAATGAATGAAAATATATTATCCTTATTTTTTAAATTGAGAGAAAATTAACAAAATAAATTCATTATTAATTTCTAATCGATATCAACTTGTACAAAATATATCATCATTATTTTCTAAATGGTTCTAAACAATTGTAAATGAGTCATTGTTATTTTTAATAGGTGTAAATTAGCATAAAAGCAATAATTATTGTTTTCTGATTGAATCTAATTAATGGTAAAGTGATCATCATTACTTCCGAATTAAATATAATTATGGAAAAGAATAACCATTACTTTTGTATTGACAGTAAACAATGGTAAAAGGCCATTCGTTGTTTTTTAGTTGCCACTAATTAGTGGAAAAAATCATCATGATCTTTTCCAGTTTGTGATATACTTTTAATATTTATTGATCTCTTTTTTTTTTTTTGATTAAATTTTGTACACGTGTGAGGGTAAAATATGCAGTGCAAAAAAATTTAAACCAAACTGTCTATTTATTATATCGTTTAAATAGATAACGGTTATTTAACCGTAATTTTAATCGATTCTAACCAATAAGAACTCTTCATAATACGGTCAAGTAAACGCTATTTACAAAATCGGTTTAATAACTGTAACAGTGTGCTGCAGATTTTTAATAGTGTGTAATTATAACAAACAGTATGCTAACTACCTATGTTAGTTCAAAAATAATTCTAAATAAAGAATGGGGAATTATTTTGCCAAAGCATTGAAAGCGGCAGTCCGCGATCTACATTGTAAACTAGTCGTTGCAGGGGCCTCCGTAATATTTACCCATCATGGATATGCATAATATAAAATATGAAAATAAAACATGCGTAAACTATTTATAAAATGCATTGCAATTGGAATAAAATCGTGGCTTGATGACGCCATAAACTTTAAATGTTCTATAACTGAATTGCGTAAAAGAAAAATCCTTCTAACTCGAAAATTGATACTCCTATTAACGAACTGTTTACTGCGTCGGATTAAGTGTCTCATTTCCAATTAAAATATATCTTTGAATTGAAATTTGAAGCAAATACAGGGTCACGAAAAATCTAAGTGTGCGGAAAATAGGTTTACAAATATCTCGGCAACTCATTATCCGATTGACTTCATTCTTTATGCAAAATTTATGTTTTTTTTTATTGTCTTTTATACTCATTTCTTAAAATAAACAATTTCGGAAGTCTTTATATACCTTTTATCAGAACGAATATTTCGAGAGTCCGAAAAAAAATAGTTCCGGATAATCGATGTTACTGAAATTAAATAAGCTTCTTCCCATTGCTACATACTAAGTACATACCAAATTTCAAGTCTCTCTCTCAATTTGTTCGGGAGATAGAGCGTTTACAGCACACATACCGACGGACGGCAAATTCTTTTTCTAAAAATATGTTTTTCGGAATCTCCAGTGTCTGAAACGTGTAAATCCGTCAAAACATTTATTTCGATTTTCAAAACGATTACAAGACTTACCCTATACTATGTATAATGGGTGAGTAAGAAAGAAAAAAAATCCATTGATTGCTTTATATTTAGTTTTTCTTCCAATGCTTTCTTAATCCAGTTAATAATTCGCTTCTTATCATCTTAACATTAATTTAAATGTCTACGATATTTTAAAGAAGAACGAACGATATCAAAATTTTAAAACTTTTAAAAACCTCGTAATAATAATTATATCTCAGTATGCAGTAAACATTATTGTATCTTGTTCTTTAGTTAACTATTACTTAGTTCAACAAGAACGATAAATCACGCGTCAAGCATAGATTATGTAACACTTTCCAAAACTTCCAAAATAGTTTTAGAAATCGTTACCGTTTAATAAGTTGAAAGATGATATCTAAGCAGACAAGCATAACAAATTTTAAAAACCCAATTTCAGGAATTACCAACAATATTCGGAAAAATATCCGAATTATTTTGTGCAGCCCTGTATATGATCTGTAGATTTGTATATGTACTTCATAGAATGCTAAATTACAGTTCAATTAGAAAACGCGTAGCAAAGTTTAAAATTCCCCTTGTGGAATTTTCTTCAATAAACGGAAAAATACTCGAGAACTTTTGTGCTGCCTTCTATATAATGAATAGAATTTATACACATCAAATAATACATGAAAAATGAATTAAATATAAAAACGCGTTCAGCAACTAAAAGCGGAAGTCCAGCAATTATTGTTAACAGACAATAGCGAATTATTTTGTGTGACCCTGTAAATGAATGCTATACACACAATATTCTATAGTTTAGCCTCTTGTAATGCACCTCAATGACATATATATGAATTTCAATATAGTTGAACTAGTGAAACATTATTAAAATGAACCGCAAACGATTTTTGTCCATAGACCGTAATGAAACGAAATTATTTTGAGTGTCTCTGTAAAGGTGTAAGTGCCATGCACACCATATTCTATAGTAAACCTATTTTATTGCACCTCAGTGATATATAACAATTTAAATGTGTTTGAAATCGTGTAACATCATTAAAATAAACTGCAAATGATTTTCCTTAATAGACCGTAATGTAACGGAATATTTTTAGTGTAACTGTAAAGGAACTATAAATGCTACACACTTCATTTTCAAAATGGAACATGTCATAGTGAACCTCAATAACATATATCAATTACGCGAGTTAGAGCACGGACAGACAGACAGAGAAACCGAATTCATAAACACTTTTCAACTTTGTTGGAAAGTGTTAAAAAAAAAAAAAAAAAAAAAAAAAAAAACTGAAAAGATGAAACTTTTAGCATTTACATAGACAAATGTTCTATAAAATATAACTCAAAAGTTCAGATTAAAATGACGTTGAACGAGAGTTTTGATGAAAAAAAAAAATAATAACCCAACCCTTCTGTAAAACACCTTCCATCACGTCACATTCAGATTTTATACAATTATGTACTTTTTAGGGTTTCGTTCATCTCACGAAACCCTATTATTTCCGCTCCGTTGTCTGTTTGTCACAGAGCCGTTCTCAGAACCTATATAACTTACAGAGTTGAAACTTTGTGTATATAGCTGGATACCAATTATGAAGAGCTCAAAATATTAAAAATTGAAAATCTCGTATTATTTTAATAAATAGAGATAAAAAACCAAAATTCTAACAGCCTTTTCCTATTAAATTTAAACATTTTTCGTTATAGCAGATGCCAAAAAATAAAAATCCACGATGAAATTCTTTCTACAATAATTAATTTTCTATCAGACGACTTCAACGTGAAAAATGAAAATGAAATAAAAAGTTTCACCCATTGAAAAAAAGATGAATATGAAATAAAAATGATTGTCGTCATAGTGGTATTGAAACGGAAATTTTCAAAGATTTCTCAATAATACAAGGAGTATGAGTTATGTGTATGTACACAAAGCAGATTAATATCACGTCATTAGAGAATTAAAAAGAAAATCTGACGTCCTATTGGGAGTTTAACGAATTTTTCAGATGTTTGAGAATAATACAAAGCGAGAATCAATATGAGTAATAGAGAATGGTAAATATATGAGTTTGAGAAACATATTGAATCATGATAAAAATCCGATTATGGAAATATTCGCATATTTTAACATTTTGAAGGTGTACAACATGTTTAATTTGAAATTATTTTTTTAAATATCGCATTTAGTCCGCATGACAGATATTATTATGACAGAATATTATAGCGGGATTACCCGCTATCGGGCTGGTTTAGATATTCGAAAAAAAGAAAAAATAGACCGGTAATTTTTTACTTTATAAAAAAAATGACTTTTTTTTTTTCTTTTGTTGCTAAATGAAATTTATTTGGATTTATTAAAGAAAGGATAATGTGTTTTGAAAGGAATATTAAACGAAACCCTTTGATCGATCTTCGATCACATTTACCCACTTATTTTAAATTCATCATTATTATTATTTTTTCTTTTTTTTCATATTTTTGCATTTAAAATCGTTATTACTCATTTAATTTTTATATTTCTTTTTAATTATATTTGTAAATATTGTAATATAGTCCTATTTAATCATTTTCTATTTTTTGTTTTTCTGCGGAAATTTTAATTTATTGAATTATGTTTCGATATTCCGAAAATGTATGGCTCTGGGGCCTTTTACCTCCCTTACCCTCTTCGGTTGACAATCCAACACCAATGCTCGGATTTTATTTATAAAATCTAGTTTTTGCTACAATATCTATGCATCAAGTTAATTCGATTGATCACTGTCGAAGGAAGATAAACGAAGTCAGTGCACACTTCGTAGGTACTTCATAATTCTGCATTGAAACATTGGAACATCATTATTATTTTTTTTCACTGTGTCACTTTAGCATAATGTTTATATTTATGGCAACTTAATGAATGGCAATTTAATGATATTTAGGCATGGAAAATGTATATAAATACACCCTAAATGCATTCGTTATTTTACAATCTTTAAATATATATATATATATATTGTATTTTATTGATAAAAAACTGATATTCGAACACCTATGATTTCAGAATTTCTTAAATGCAACAATCAACTAGTCGGATATGCCAATCCCATAACTTTCTTCTATCTAACACATG
Source organism: Maratus michaelseni (assembly GCA_963931845.1). Classification (NCBI taxonomy): domain Eukaryota; kingdom Metazoa; phylum Arthropoda; class Arachnida; order Araneae; family Salticidae; genus Maratus; species Maratus michaelseni. Next base: position 15,762,974 of record OZ007598.1, read on the forward strand.
TCAATACTTCAAAATTCGCTATCACACCGCCAAAAAAATCAATAATTTTCGTCATTCTGCTCTATGTCAGTTGCTTGCGAATCGTCGAGTTACCTGGATGCGAACAGCCAATGTATTAAAGTAAACAACGAGAAGTTCTTTTGGCCTGTACCGGCCGGAAAAGATAGCCTTCCTATTGCTTAGTTTTAAGATTTTAGCTAATTTTATTGAAAATTACGAAGCTAAATTGTGTGGAACCCAATTATAGAAGAGACATTCCTAGTTCTCGTCAATATTGAATTTGAATGAGAATATCGCCAAATTAGACTGACATAGCGAAGTTGGTTTCATATATGGCAACGTATTTTTGTCGCCAAATTTGATGACATTTCGCCAATTGTCGACAAGCTTGGCGAGAATTTGACGTTGGCGAATATAAATATATAGTGTTAAGCATGTAAGAGTTGAAAGGATGATTGCAACAATGAAAGAAAATTTGCCGAACCATGTTCACTAAACCTCATAAATTAAACCCGTTTATGCAGGAATCGTGCTGTATTGTTTCAAAATGTCAGTCAACCTAAAATTTCAAACCGCTATAATCTCAGCCATTTTTTAAGATAGAGGCAAAACAAAAAATGCTCCAGAATACTTGGATCAAGGCCAAACATTTAAAGAAAATAAAATTTAGGATTTCTAATTTTTTGTACATTTGTTTTAATTTGAAATCTTTAAGTGGCTATCACAGCGTCCTCTTCAGGCGCAATATCCCGAAATTCAATTGAAACATGCAAGCCGTAATCAGAAACATATATATCCTTTCCTTCTATATTAAAAATAAGCAATCTGGAACTGAGCCAAAAACGATTTAGAAATGGACCAATCAAATTCTGCGTAGATATTCCGGGTTATTCTCATCGCTTTTTTACTAGGGAATTTTTTGAGGAGCGAGTACTTTTTTTCTAGCCATCCTACGGATTCGAAAATCATACCGCCAGACGCAAAATATAACAAGCTTTCAGAAATTAAAAAAATTATCACGGTCGGACAATAAAAACTCAAAAAATCCTTAAAAATCGAATAAAAAATCTTTCATTGAAAAAGTCATTTTTTTATATTGTTGCCAATTTCTAAATAAGCTCAATGGATTATGTTTTATCTCAAATAAAAAATGTCTTTGCGCGAGACTATTAAAAACAATAATGAAAGTTTAAAATAATAATTAAATGATCACGTGTTGAAAGCAGGAAATAAAGAAAATTACGTCATAAAAATTGTGTTTACACATGAATATTAAAAATAAAAAAGATGAATTAAATGAAAAAGAATTATAACCAGTTAAATGAAAAAGCATTATAACCTGATTACAGGAGATAGTCGCCGTTCGTGATATCATCATCATCATCTTTTTAAAACAGGATACATTACCAGGTTTTAAGAAGCTGTGAAATCAGAACGGGGGTTGGTGAGCGTAGCGAGCGGGGGTCAGAGCCCCCTAGTATATATATAAAAAAATATTCAATTATCTGCATAACTTCATTCACTTTTCGATTATACAATAGTGAAAATGGAACAACAATCGCCATCACAGCGCAATAGAACATGCTGGCCGTAACCAAAATTCTATAAGTGAAATTTAGTTCAATTTGAAGCATAACTTCATATACTTTTCGATGATACAAAGAGGACATACACATAGACAGACATTTTGTAAAAACATGTTTTTCGGAATCTCTGACCCATAGAACGTGTAAATCCGTCAAAAACCTCAAGTCGAAAAAAATTTCGGTTACAATACTTTCTTCTATTATAGATAGAAGAAAGTAAAAATGTTTAGTACCGATGGAATAAAAGAAACCCATTGTTTGTTCAAAATTACTATTATCAAAACACGAAGAACATCAAACATTGGTCGAAAGAATAAATAAAAATAGTTTCTGTAGAAGAGTTAGATTTTTACTATCTGTCAGTTCTATTTCGTGATGCTTTATTAGTTAGTAGCATCGAGTTACGATATATAGATACGATAGATATATCCCATATCTGTATATCTCCCATATGAGATATGTCTTATTTCATTTTTTCCCCAAAAAATAGATATATTAAAGTCTCAATATAAGATGTTCTCTTCTTTCCCACTGAAATAAATTCTGGAACGATGGGTGTAATCAATAGAGGTAAAATCAGAGTCGCTAAATCTAGTGGATTTTTTATTCACAAATTACAAATTTCTACCAGAAAAAATTAAATAATATATTTCGTGTATTTTTAGCATCATTACGTAAAGAAAAAATAACTTCAGATTTTCTTGTGAGAATTAAATAAAAAGTTCGCCAGATGTGGCAACACTGGAAGTAATTAATCGATAAGAATTGGGAACACAAATATAAGATTAAAGGAAAGATGCAGCCATATTGCCTGGAGCACTGCACCCTGTATACTAGGCCTATGCGTTGACACAAAAATGGTGGATGTCGTAGACGAACTTTTCAGCGTTTGTATGGTCCCTTGAATTTGAATACTAATAATTTCCAAAAGTTTCCTCCAAATTATTTTTCTGATATTAAATAAGTCAAGAAAACGTTTAGAAAATACTAGTGTCCAAATTCAAGGGACCGTACAAATGCTGAAAAAAATCTGCCTACGACAGCCACCATTTTGTATCAGCACGTAGATCTAGTATTCAAGGGGCGGTACCTGGAGGTTCAAGTGCGTAATCTCAGAATTTTATGTTTCAAAATATTCTGGGACAACCGTACTTGAAATGAAAAGCGAATGTAGAAATTTAATTTAACTATAGTAAATATGTCAACAATACGTCTCTAAAGCGAATGAAAGAAATTGAAAATGGTGATAAAGATTTAAAGACTTTTTTAAACACAAAAACGTTATCACAATGGATGTGACACATGTTATGTGACACATGACACATGGATGTGATCCATTGTGACAGTGGATGTCACAATGGATCACAATGGTTACCAACCAGAGGAATTAAGCTTTACAGCTTTATAACTTTAGTGGAAACCCGGCGGGACGTACATATTGCAGTTCAATTACATAAAAGTAATATGAATATATGAATAGAAGTGCAAAAATTAAGCAACGTAAGAAGAAACTGTTACAATATATATTAAAAACAAACAAACAAACAAACAAAAAATAACCTCATATGTATCGGATGCGCCATAAGTTCGTTAAAACTTTAAAAATTCATTAAAAAGAAACATGCTAAAAAAATTGCAGTTTGCAGGAATGAGATTAGAGGGAGATTGGATTTTTTTTAATAACAAAAAAAGTTGCGGTTAAAAAATTACTGATAGATGGTGCTGGCATGTATAATATGAAGCAGATGTATGCAAATTATGTTTACAGTAAAAGACCCATTTCTGTGAAGCGTCTGACAATCTTCAGTATCCGAGCACATGAAACAGGCTCTTTTGTCGTCTTCAGTCATTTTGCCGTGCGAAATTTTCCCAATGCTCCAGTTGCTGATTCCCTGTTCTTGTAAAAGTGTTTAACCAACAGCGCTTGATCCGTAACGATAGCATACTGCTGGCATCTGATGGAAAATTTGTGTGCATTGAGGGGTTCTATTGACAGCCTGATTTGCATAAATCTGCTTCATATTATGCATGCAGTGCCATCTATCAGTAATTTTTGAACCATTTTTTTGTTACTAAAAAAAAAAAAAAAAAAAATCCGATCTTCCTCTAATCCGATTCCTGCAAACCGTAATTCTTTTTAGCAATATTTTTGTCTTTTTAATGAATTTTTAAAGTTTTAACAATCTTATAGTGCATCCGGTATATATATACATACGTACATACATACTATTCATGCATACTATATACATATATCATGCCTACCAACTTTCAACTAAACTTCCGTACAATGTGAGTCAATTTGATCCAAGTTAAAGACGTTTGTAACCGGAAAATATATCTGAAAAAATAGTATACATTTAGTTTTAGGAACAATGGAACAATGTAGTTAGCATCATGGAATACCTAGTTGCAGTCAACTGAACTTCCAGGTTAGAGGTAATTTGACTTGCCAGGCAAAAATGAGCCGTGAGAAGTATAAAAGTTAAAAATTAAATAAATAAAAGTAAAAAAAAAATATTTTTTTAAATATAATAATGAATTAACCCTTAATTGCATAGTGATGTAAATTTCCATCACTTTTTATTTAACTTTTAATAAATAAATCAACTTCTTCGCCACCACTATATTTATATAGAAATATTAATACAGTAAATTTCCCGTGAACTATGTTGCTGAACAAAGTTAAAAATCTATCTTAAAATTTCTGGTGTCTAATATTTAATATATGTATAAAAAAACACAATTGTAAAAGAAAAACTCATGCAAAGAAGGGTTAACGGAGCATAACAATAATAGAAATTAGTTTTAGGTTCTTGCGTGGAACATATTTGAAAGCATTTCTGTGAAAAAGATTCTGGTTTGAAACTTATTTCACATCGGTTAAATTAACCTACATTGTACGGAAGTTTAGTGCGATGCAGGCAGATATGATATACACATACATACATATATTATACACATACATACATGTGTATGTCACATACACACGATATATATACATACATACAAACCCATATACATACTCCAACATATACATACACATAACAAATAAAAGTAATGGCTATCATACTGTGGACAAATAAAAATAAAGGACAGAAAGTTAAAAAGGTGAAGAAAAAGTGTTGTGAAAACTGTGTTCATTAATCTCAATGAAATTTTGAGATTCGATCCAGGAGAACTGGTCGATACAGGAGGTATTTAAGACAATCTTTTAAGGGTATTGATGACGTCTTTTTTACGTGGAAATGAGTAGTTAAAGAACATTCTAGAACCGGGCTGTCCAACCTGGCGCCCGCTATTCACCAGAAAATTCTTACTGAAATATTTGCTTATTATTTAATCTCCGAATATCTCCGATTAAATAAGAAAAATATTTCTGTAAAACTTTACTGGAAAACAGAGGGTGCCATGTTGGACAGCCCTGTTCTAGAATATAATGCCATGTAATTCATAGTTTGTTATAAATTCAGTAAAGAGGATTACGTTTATTTATCTGATACAGATGTTGCTGAAATGAACCACGATTTGTAAAATATAGATACAATTATATATTGTTAATGAAAAGTGTTGTATATGTTATCACAAGATATGCAATACATTTAATCAAATTTTGACATTCTTTTCCTGTGTATTTTTTTTAAATTCCACCCATTGTGATACTTTAATGCACTGCAATAAATTATTAGAACATATTAAAGCAAAATTAACCGAAGAATTCAATCAAAGAATTTTCTCGATTCATTTAATTCTAAATATAATCCACATAATATCGAATTTTTTAACATTTATATCTGCATATACTCTACAGAAAAAATAATAATTACATCACTTTGTCTGTTCAATGGTGGGATCCAGTAGTTCCTCGCTAATATACTGAAAAAATGGTAATCCATGTTTTATTCGAAACAACACCAACAATCATCCGTCATTAGCTAAAAAATATATAAAGACAGTCAGTTTATTTAGAAAAGATAGATATTTGTTATATGTCAGTCCTGTTTCGTGATGTTGTATCTAACCGAAGAATTACATATGTGAAATGTCTTTTCTACATTTTTTCTACCAAAATAGAGTTATTTACGTCTCGATATAAGATAATGTTCTCCTTTTATCCCCTCCTAATTTCCTGAATAAAATTCTTGGATTGATGAAAATATACAATGGAGGGAAAGAATTGGAATATGCGATTAACCCTTTCCGGCGCGGAGTAAGTCTGTTTTTAAAATGATGAAATTATGGACTGACACCAGAATTTACCAAAGAATTTATTTGAAGATTAAAACTTACTTATTTTTCCGTACTTTGTAAAAAGGAAAATTTAATTAAATATTCTTGGTGCCTTTTGTCAGTTTTTGAATTAAAATTAGGTGTCCTTTTTTGTGGACACCGCCCGCTAAAGGGTTAAATGAAAAAGACGCTATATTGCCTGGAGGTTGGAAGGTGTAATATCAGAATTCCATGTTTTAGATTATTCTATAAGAGCCGAACTTGAAGTGGGACGAAATAGAAATCATATTTTGAATTTTCAATTAAATATCAATTGGTATACCTCAAATGCGAATATAATCTATAGAAAGTGTCAAGAAAAAAGTTATCCACATCAAAGAGAAAAAGAAAAAAAACACTTATGCTATTCCGAGATATTGAATGTCCTTAAGCAAAAATTATTTAATTTCCCTTTTGACCATCTTTTTCAAATCCCCACATTGTTTTGTTTTTTTATTGATTCGCATTAAAAATATGTTGGAACATGTTATATCAAAACGCAACAAAACTAGTCGTTGGGGGCCACCGTAATACTTACCCATCATGTATATGCATAATGTAAAATATTAAAACAAAAATGTGTAAACTACTTATAAAATGCATAGCAATTCAAATAAAATCGTGGCTTGATGACGTCATAACTTTATAGGCTCGATTACTGAATTGCTTGAAAGAGGTTTTTCCTTATAACTCCAAAAATAATAATCCTATTAACAAGCGGTTTATTGCATCTGATTAAGCGTCAAATTTCCAATTAAAATATATCTTTGAATTGAAATTTGGATGAAATACAGGGTCATGAAAAATCGAAGAGTGTGGAAAATAGGATTACAAATATCTCAGCAACTAATTATCCGATCGACTTCATGCTTTATGCAAAATTTATGTTTTTTTATTGTCTTTTATATTCATTTCTTAAAATAAACAATTTCAAAAATTTTTATATACCTTTTATCAGAACGAATATTTCGAGAGTCCGAAAAAAATAGTTCCGGTTAACCGAGGTTATTGAAATGAAATAGGCTTCTTCCCATTATTACGTACTAAGTACATACCAAATTGCAAGTGTCTATCTCAATTTTTTCGGGAGATAGAGCGTTTACAGACACACACACAGACACACAGACGGACGGCAAAATTTTTTTTCTAAAAATATGTTTTTTGGAATCTCCAGTGTCTGAAACGTGTAAATCCGTCAAAAAAAAAATTTTCGATTTTCAAAACGATTACAAGACTTACCCTATACTACGTATGATGAGTAAGTAAAATCGAGTGAAGAATTAATTAAACTTTCTTCTTTGTATATTAATTCCTAAACAAAAACAACGCAATTGTGAAGCTTTAGCGTTTATAAAAAAAATTCATAAATAAAAATTTTAATGTTTCCATTGATAAATACACTGTGATGGGTCCAGACAGGGCCTTATTACCAACGGGGCAAACTTCCACCAGTAAAAAGGAATAGAATTTTTTTCCCTTACTCATTGCCGAAATTTTGCATGAATGAGGTGTTTAAAAAAGGCGAACATTTCTAGTAAAATTTACTGGTGAAAGTTTTCCCCGTTGATAATCAGGCCCAGGGTCCAGATGTTATAAACAAAACGGGTAGCGTTGGCATTTAACCCTTTCCGGCACAGGCAAATTCTGTTCGTAAACTGCGAAATTACTGACTGACATCGGAATTTACAAACGACTTTTTTAGAAAATAAGAACTCCTTATTTTAAGCTTTAATTGTAGAAGCAAAATTTTATTAAAATATTCTTGGTGCCGAATGCAAATTTGGAATTAAAATTAGGTGGGACCACTGTGCCGGAAAGGGTTAAATGAACCGTCCTGATATATCACCAAAATGAATTTATTAAATTCAAAACATCAAATCACAAAAAAACAAAACAAAAAAAAAAACATATTTCTGGAATAAATGGGATGTCACAACAATACGTAAATTAATAGGGTTCTTGTAACTTATGATCAAAGTTCAAATACTGAGTAGTCCAGTAATCTACAATGTACGTTGTTTACGACGGAAAGCAAATGCAACGTCCTCTTTAAAAAGGGAGCGGGAGAAATGAGTCCTCGCTAACAGGGCCCTTCCGAAATAGCGTCTAAGATGATAAATCTTTTGAAAAGAGGTCGGGAATAAATATGTACGCCGTCCTTCCTGTACTGGGGACTGTCAACGTGCAGTACGCTAGGATGTCTTGCTGATATATCTCAAACTTGAAACATTAGCCAGGATAAACTCTTCCGTCGGGGATCAAAGACGGCCACCCGGAGCTGTACTGCTCCGTTTTCTAGGATCAGATTGCCTGACTCCTAACTCAGTTCTCTAATTTAACTTAACTAACTGACTCTACCCTTTTCTTTCTAATATATCTCTTGATCATCATCTAGGTCTAGAACAATGGAGGTCCCCCTAGCCAATAGAAGCCTTAAAAGGTGATATCATTGACGAGGTCTATTATTATTGGAGAGAGAAGGTTCCTCCTTGTGTTACACTGATATCGCTTTCGCTTTGGGACACCACTCTTCTCGTGGAAACGGGCGGTGAGATAAAACGTTTAGCTTTGGGTGCTTTTATTATTCCAGCTGTCTCAAAACCTTCAAGATGGAGATTGGTTATGATGGAACGAAAGTTCTGATGGACACCGGCCGATTTGTGGAGTTAGTTTAAAATTTGAGGAAAATCTGAAATACATGGGATTTTCGTATACCTGCATTTAGGCTGCAAAACAAGGGGTTTCGAGAGATATATAGGGATTTTCTTATAGCCCTCTAAGAAATATTTTGAATATCTCATATTTCAAACTTTCCTAACCCATTTGCATCATTAGCGTGCATTTCAGGAATCTATTTTTTATTCAGAAATTTCGAATTCTTGCAAGAAATTTCTGAATATTAATTTATAACTCCGTATTCTGTTATTATTAATGAATAACAGAAGTTTCGTGGTTACATAAACTAAAAATTGTTCTTTCGGAATTTTCGGAGATGATTCCGAATTTCTAAATAAAAAAGAAATTCCTCAAATGGAGGCATATATGCGTCTGTGATGCAAATGGATTAAATACTACCTTAATGGATTAAATAGTTCCTGCGCGTTTATGATGCGGTGTATGATGAATTATAATAAAGACTCTATTATGATTATATATATACATTACTGTATAGCCTTAAACTATACATTTTTTAAACATGTTAAATTAGAAATTAAATGAAGATAATTCAAAGCAAGTTCTTTCAGGGGCAAAGTACTTATATTGCTAAAATGTTGAAATGATTGTTTGACACCAGTATTGACGAACAAATTGAGTTGAAAATAAGCAAAAGATTTTCTTCAAATACATTATAAAAGCAACATTTTATTGTAAAATTCTGGTGCCATTTTCGTATTTGGGGGTTGAAATTAAGTGGTATATATCATATCCCACCGCTCTTCAAGGGGTTAACACTGATAAAAGCAAAAACGACCCACTTCTTGCAGAAAATAGCTTTTATTAAAACGCCAAGATCAGGAATAATTCGCCGAAAAGTAAGTGAACATTATTTCTGAAGAAAAGTTCAATTTTTGTTTTATGTCAGATCAATTTCATAATGCGGTATCTAACCTCAGAATTACATAAGAGAAATGTATTTTTTCCCCCTCCATTCTCCGAAAATAGAGTTATCTACGTCTCGATATAAGATATTGTTCTCCACTCCCTCTTTCGCAACTTCCGGAAATAAATTTCTTGATCGATGAGGGTCAACGATGGAGAATAAAAATTGGTAGTATACACATGCGATTAAAAGAAAAGCTGCGGTGTACTGCCTGAATGTTGGAAGATGTATAACAGCCGTACTTGAAATAAAAGGAGAAAAAAAATTTTGATTTTGAAACTATCTGTCAATAAATATGTCTCAACTACGAATCCATAGATATTATTCGATAAAGATAAAGGAAGCTATAGAAACAAGCAAAATAAATCAAAGTTATTTTAATCTGTGTTAATCATCGCCTCTCTCTATTTCACTGGTGAGTTATGTTTATTTTTATTTAGTTTTTAACATATTACAGATGTATTTTTGTATATTATATGTATCTATTATTGTTTTCACATTTTTGGGAGTTTTTCGATATGTTATAAGGAGCTTAATATTGTCATTTTTAGGCTTAATCCTGACAATATTTGATGAAATAACATACGCTTAACTATGAATTATTCTTATAATGCTCCTCTGAAGATTCCATAAGTTATTCATAGTTTTCCATATTTGCATTTTCATTTTATTATGTGTTTGATTTTTGTAGTATCTTTTGCTTTGGTTATGATACTTTCTCTTATTATGTTTTTCACACATATGATTTCATTGCATATATATATATATATATAATCTTTACTATGGACTATGCTTATGAAGCTCCTCTGATGAATCCATAACATATACATAGTTTATTATTTTGCGATTTCACTCTCCTGTCTTTCATTTTTGTATATTTTTTTCCATTTAGTTTTAGACATTTGATTTCATTTTAATTATATATATATATATATATATATATACCGTATATATTCGTGTATAAGCCGACCCCCAAAACCGAGATGCAAAAAAGTTTAACACCAGTAATTCAGAATAATTTTCTACGCCCTGCTTTATCTCATTTAATTGTGAATTATGTAAGACGAAGAACATTATTGTAAAATATTGGTATTAAACATGTTTTCATCAGGAATTTTGGGGTCGGCTTATACGCGAGTATATACGGTATATAAACTTGCATCTTTTTTAACTTGTTATAACTTATGCAACGATGAAAGCGTACATGTTTTATAGAATCTATAGTAATTTGAGCTTAATAATTCTACTACAGATTTTAAAAGTTTTACAATATTTTTATTTTTGGATAATTTGTCAAAACAGATATGATTTTCATTTATCATTTTGTCCCATTTGTGGATAATGCATTATAATGTCGTCTCTATTATGTTGTATATATATATATATATATATATATATATAAATTATATTATATATTTATATATATATATATATATATATAAATGAAAAATTAATTCAAAGAAACATTTTTAATTCTTTATTGATAAATCATATCAACAAAATATTGAAAAATTTTGAATTTACATGTATATATGTTCTGGAGAAAAGAGATCAGTTATGACATTTATTCCCTAGAACGTTAGAAATCGATAAATTTATCGCTTATACTGATAAAAATACTAATCCATTTTTGTTCGGAACAACTTTTATGAAAACAAAGACATCATCAATCATTAGCCAAATATAAGTTATAACTATATTTCTGCAGAAGAATCTTTGCTATTTATCAGTTCTGTTTCGTGATGCTGCATCTAACCACAGAATTACATAAGATAAATGTCTTTTCTATTCATTTTTCTAAAATAGAGCTATTTACGTTTCGATGTAAGATATTGCTCTCCTATCCCACCTTCACAACTTCCTGAAACAAATTTCTGGATCGATGAGAGTAAAGAATACAGAATAAGAATTGGGAATGCACACATGGCGATTAAAAGAAAAAGAAAACTGCTATACAGCCTAGAGCTTGGAGGATATAGTCTCAGAATTTTATGTTTTGTGTTTTTCTATGACATCCGTATTTGAAGTGGAAAATTATGGAAAACAAAATTTTGAATATTTAATTAGCTACCAATAAATTTGTGCCAAATGAGAATCTGTAGAAAATGTCTGACAAATATTTATAAAACATCTTTAAAATCAAACAAATAAATAAATGAATAAAATATAAATATAATAAAAATAAAAAAATAAAATATAAATTATAAAATATAAAATAAAATAAAAATAACATAACATGAAAAATAAAAGTAAAAATAAAATAAAATAAAATAGAATAAAATAAAAATAAAATAAAATAAACACATAAATAAATGAATAAATAATATATATATATGTGTATATAACATATGACCTGCATTATTCCACTACATACATATATATTTCAAGTTCCTCAATGTTTTACCGTATTGCTTTAAAAATAAAGTATTGGAACAGTTTTAATATTACAGTTATCTAAAAGAACAAACAAAAAACAAACAAACAAAAAAATAAAAATAATAAAATAAACTGGAAAATTTTTAATATTTACCTCTATGTAATATTTTAGGTCGATTACCGTACTTCTACCGTGCTTCATTTGTAGAATGCTGGGATTCGAGAAGTTCATTGTACTCGACAAAAAATGTATTGTATGTTTTGTTCCAAATAACTTTTATATAAACATCAAGATCATCAATTATTACCCCAAAAATAACTGAAAACTGTTTCTGAAGAAGAGTTAGATATTTGCTATATGTCAGTTTTATTTCGTGTGATGATGAAATTAACCACATAATTAGATATGAGAAATGTCTCTTTCCACATATTCTCTCGAAATATAATTATATATGTCTCGACATAAAATACTTTTATTCCTCTCTCCACTTCACAATTTCCTGAAATAAATTTCTAATTGAGTGGTTCTCAACTGGTGTGTTGCGACACATGGGTGCCCCATGAGAGGACTCAGGTGTGCCGCGAAAATTTTTAGTAAAGTTCTTCCAAGAAGCTACAAAGTAACAAAAGTACATTAAAATGCAACATTCTAAATTCCGCAATTTGCTATCTAATAAGGTTTAGTCTCATAAAGTTAGTTGCATTTCCTTCTAAATTTGTTTCAGCGATTAAATATTCTTTAAAAAAAATGTCAGAGAACAGCAATGAAAAAACAAATAAACACATCTATTGGTTTTTCCTCAATAAGAAATTTACAGTTCAGTTACAATTTTACAAGGTTAAATAAAGCCAGTATTGCAATACCCCGATTAAAGAATAAATCACCAATAAAAATAAATTTTAACGACTTCAAGAAGCTAACAAATTATGCTAATCTAAATTACTCATTGCTGCGTGAAGCTATTGAGATTACTATATGTTTATCTGCCGTTTGAAATATTGTCTGGATTTAGAGATTTGCAACGCCATGTTACACACCACAATGGATAACAGATGGATCTGAATTTTGAACTTAGGGAAAAAAGACCTGGAAAAACTCAAATGAAATGGTTGGCGATGAAGACAAACGACAGTAAACTGAGGATGTCCTAGAGAGAAGATAGCAGAAATATTTTTTAGCATTTTAAAGATTTCTATGAACATTTAATAATGGATATGGAGTTTAAACATCACCAACAGAGTGTTTTTAAGGCTGACCTCTCCAGTTCGAAAGGAAATTATATAGTGTGTTGTTGTCCGGAAAGTTCGTGATGGTTGGGAAAATCAATTGGTACCGGAAAATTCTGCCCATTAATTATTAGATATCGGAATCAATGTCTAATAATTAAATGATAGAATTTTCCGGTGCGAATTGATTTTCCCAACAGGCACGAATTTTCTGGACAACCCAATATTTTAACCCTATCACTATGTCCTGGGGTCCACGCGGACCCCAAGCACTTTCAACAAGTTGTCAAAAAATCTATCACTCACTGAGTAGTTTCAGCCGGTGACATCTCATATCATAATGTTTGTAACACACGGTAAAAATTAAACTTTACGAATATAAGTGGTACTTTTTTTTTTGAAAAATAGATAGCATATTTGTTCTGGGCAACAACAGGGCATGATTCGATAGGACGTAGTGATAGGGTTAAATGTCGTCTACATGGTTTTTATTTAGAAAAATGCTTTAATGTCTGTTAAAATAGGTAAATATTAAGAAAAACTGTATATTTGAATATGACATTATTAAAACATACTTACAAACTATTGTAATTTACTTATAAACTACAAACTTACAAATGCGCATTTATTGATTTTTTTCTAAAGACAGCTCGATTCTTGTAGTAATTTGAACATTTTTATGAAAATCGAATCATTGAGATGTTTTTATGATTTTGCTGATTGAGATGCTTTTGTTAATACAGTCCAGTGTTTCTCAATCCTTTTTATTTGGCAGCATACTCGAAACAGGATTAAACTCCACACTAAACTTATACTGATTAAAAATGTATGAAATGAATATATGTCTTTTGTAATTTATTTAATAACACAAAAAAAAAATTAAAAAAAAGTAACGTATTTTATTATTATTTCTAATAATAATAATTTTTTAAATATTTTCTTTACGGATAAGCATATTAATAAAACTTCTTTCACTGATTTAGCCGAAATTTACTGTCGTTTGGAACATTATTCGCTGTAGAATGTTTGTTTATCGTAAACGTAATATTGAGAGCAAACAATAATCTTGTAACAATTGTAAATTTGCAATGGAGGTAAAACCAATAGATTATAGTATGTTTTTATAATTATTTTCACTGCAGTTTCCTGAAATTTCTAATTAAGAATATTCAAACACTGAAACAAATTTGGAAAAGAATGCAAATTTATAACACTAAACTTAATTACATAGCAAACTATAGAACTTAGAATATTGAATTTTAATGTACATTTGTTAGCACGTAGAATCTTGATTTAAGTTTACTGTAAATTTTCGAGGCACACCAGGGGACCTCTCACTGCGCACTAGTTTGTCACGACATATCAGTTGAAATCCACTGATCTAGCCACAATCATAATCAGTTGATACAAAAAGCAGGTGTTTCTCTGATAGCACTTTTTATTCTAATTATTTCTTCCTCATCAATTTTTCATATTTAATATTTTTTATAAAATACAAAAAGAACAAAATGCTTAAAGAATTTATTTTTACTTTATTCGAGTCTTGATAATTTCACAAGTTGAAGATTGTTTTTTCTTCCAAGTTTACGTAGAAAATAAATAAATAAATATAAAGAAGGTAAAAAAGAACACCGTGAGATATAGAAAGTAAAAAAAAAAAGTTTCACTGCATTGTTCCGTACGTCTCTAAATATAAAGTTTAGTGCTTGGATAAGCAAAAATAATTAATGTTTAAATTTTTTTGTCGTATCAATACCAAGGTAAAATAGTATGGGTATCGAAAAATTTGTTCCGTATTCAAAACTGAGTTGTTGATCTGGTATGATACAGTTTTGAGTGGTTTGTTTCGGCGCGGCGGTAAAATCCTAAAAGTTTTCAGTTGAAATAAGTTTTTACCTTTAATGTTTGGTGTCACGTGTAGTGATGGCACCGCCCACTGAATATTAGGCCTGAGGGCTGACACAAAATTTGATGCAGTCGTCGGCGGAATTTTTTCAGCGTGTGTACGGTCCCTTGAAATTCAATACCAATAATTTCTAAAAGTTTTCTCCGACTTATTTGTCTGAGATTCAATAAGTCAAGAAAACTTTTAGAAAATACTGGGGTGTAAAATTAGGGGACCGTACAAAAGTTTTACAAAATCGGCCTACGAGTGCCGCCATTTTTGTGTCAGCGCTTAGGCCTAGTATTCAGGGGGCAGTGGTGATAGGCAGAAATAATGATTTTGATCACCGCCCTCTGAATACTAGGCCTGAGCGCTGACAACAATGGCGGCTGTCGAAGGCCGATTTTTTTTTTCAGCGTTTGAACGGTCCCTCGAAATTCCACACCAATAATTTCTAAAAGTTTTCTTCGCCTTGTTTTTCGGAGATCAAATAAGTCAAAGATAACTTTTAGATATTATTGGTGTTGAAGTTCGAGGGACTGTACAAACGATTCCGCCTGCGGCAGCCGCCATTTTTTTCAGCGCGCAGGCCTAGTATTCAGAGGGCGGTGATTTTGATATTCGAATGAGTCATTCGGGCATGCGCAGAAGCATACATGTCAAACTTCAAAAATTTTTTTATTCAGTTTCCACCAGAATTTGAAAAAGAAAAAGAAGTTTGTGATTTAAAAAAAATAGATAAAGAGCGAGATAAAAATTATTTAAATTTCTTTCGTTTTGCAAATTTTCTGGAGGAAATTGATTAAAGGGGACACATATTTTGGTAACTATGCAGTTCCTTCTGTTTTGTTTACAAATTCTCTGGTAGTGATTGATTAAAAAAATACAAATGTTGGCAATTATGCTTTTGCGCATGCCCGAATGATTCATTTGAATGAAAAAATCATTCATTCTGCCCATCACTAGTCACGTGTCGACTTATTACAATTCAAACAACCATCCAACCTTTAGTCTTTATCGAAAAGTTGTTATTACCTTCAGAATTTCATTCATATTTAATGACAATATGAAAACCATAACCGTATTTGCTTTGTTTAGTTCAGAAGAATCTAAAATAGGAACTACTGATATTACATCCCTAAACACCAAGGGCAATATTTCTGCTTTACGCTTTCTTGTGGTTATATCAATTCCTTCTTTTATTCCACATTATTTATCTGCATCGATTTGGGAATTCATTTATGGAAGCCGGGCAGAGGAAAAAGAAGAACAGTTATTTAACTCGAGACGTAAATTCTTCTGTTCGCGGAGAATAGAAAGAAAAAGACGTTTCACATATTTATTAAGCTTTATGACTCTATAAAGTATCTTACACTGATGTTTATCTACCTTTTGAAAATATTTTTATACAGAAAATGGATTATTATTTTGTTTCCTTTTGTAGATAAACATTAAATACAAAATGAATTTTTGTATAGATTTTAATTTGCAGTTCAAATTCGTTTTCATTTAAAGCTTTTATCGTCTGCATATTTATATTACAGCATGAAAACCATAACCGCATTTGCTTTGTTTAGTTCAGAATAATCTAAAATAGGAACTACTGATATTACATCCCTGAACACCAAGGGCAATATTTCTGCTTTACGCTTTCTTGTGGTTATATGAATTCCTTCTTTTATTCCACATTATTTATCTGCATCGATTTGGAAATTCATTTATGGAAGTCGCACAGGGAAAAAAGAAGAACAGTTATTTAACTCGAGACGTAAATTCTCCTGTACGCGGAGAATAAAAAACAAAAGACGTTTCACATATTTATTAAGCTTTATGACTCTATAAAGTATCTCACACTGATGTTTACCTGCCTTTTGAAAATATTTTTATACAGAAAATGGATTATTATTTTGTTTCCATTTGTAGAAAACATTAAAGACAAAATAAATTTTCGTATAGATTTTAATTTGTAATTAAAATTCGTTTTCATTTAAAGCTTTTATCGTCTGCATATTTGTATTAAAGCTTGTATTTTTATTTCCAATTTTTATTAACATATAAAGACTCCGAAAGGCTTAAAATGTTGTTGTGTTCGAATGTAAGTCTAATATTCTTAAACACCTTTGCATATTATTGTTAAAATAATTAAAAAAATAAGTTACTATTTATATCTCAATTTACGAGACTTAAATTCTTCTGTTCGCGGAGAATAGAAAGAAAAGGACGTTTCAGATATTTATTAAGCTTTATGACTCTATAAAGTATCTCACACTGATGTTTATTTGCTTTTTGAAAACAGTTTTATACAGAAAATGGATTATTAGTTTGTTTCCATTTGTAGAAAACATTAAAGACAAAAAAATGAATTTTCGTATAGATTTTAATTTGCAGTTAAAATTCGTTTTCATTTAAAGCTTTTATCGTCCACATATTTGCATTAAAGCTTGTATTTTTATTTCCAATTTTTATTAACGTATAAAGGCACCAAAAGGCTTAAAATGTTGTTGCGTTCGAATGTAAGTCTAATATTGTTAAACTCCCTTGCATATTATTGTTAAAACAATTAAAAAAATAAGTACTATTTATATCTCAATTTACGAGACGTAAATTCACGGAGACGTAAATTCACGTTCACGGAGAATAGAAAGCAGAAAAAGACGTTTCACATATTTATTAAGCTTTATGACTCTATAAAGTATCTCACACTGATGTTTATCTGCCTTTTGAAAATATTTTTATACAGAAAATGGATTATTATTTTGTTTCCATTTGTAGATAAACATTAAAGACAAAATTAATTTTCGTATAGATTTTCATTTTCAGTTCAAATTCATTTTCATTTAAAGCTTTTATCGTCTGCATATTTATATTACAGCATGAAAACCATAACCGTATTTGCTTTGTTTAGTTCAGAATAATCTAAAATAGGAACTACTTATATTACATCCCTGAACACCAAGGGCAATATTTCTGCTTTACGCTTTCTTGTGGTTATATGAATTCCTTCTTTTATTCCACATTATTTATCTGCATCGATTTGGAAATTCATTTTTGGGAGCCGGGCAGAGGAAAAAGAAGAACAGTTATTTAACTCGAGACGTAAATTCTTATGTTCGCGGAGAATAGAAAGCAAAAGACGCTTCACATATTTATTAAGCTTTATGGCTCTATAAAGTATCTCACATTGATGTTTATCTGCCTTTTAAAAACATTTTTATACAGAAAATGGATTATTATTTTGTTTCCATTTGTAGATTCATTTGTTAAAGACAAAATGAATTTTCGTATAGATTTTAATTTGCATTTCAAATTCGTTTCCATTTAAAGCTTTTATCGTCTGCATATTTATATTACAGAATGTATTTTTATTTCCAATTTTTATTAATGTATAAAGAGATCAAACGGCGCTTAAAATGTTGTGTTCGAATCTAAGTCTAATATTCTTAAACCACCTTACATATTATTAATAAAACAATTTAAAAAAATTTAACATTGTGAGACATAAATAGAAGAAAATGAACATTTTTACAGTACTAATTTTTCTAGTCTAAAATTTTTTAAACAGAATTTTTTTAATTCTTCGCCGCATAAATATCAAAGCAAAGACGATAAATATCGGAAGATATGTTTTCGTTTTCAATATCGTAGATGTCGATCTAAGTCTCTGGAGCTTTTAGTGGTTGTCTAGCCCTATGAGCGTTTTGAAAAGGGGTAAAATTGTAAAGTTGTTTTCTTGGCATTTTGTTTTAAATGCTAAAAAAAATATGATTCTTTCAGCATTATAAATAAAACTTAATTAAAAATATGAATGTAACCCTTGAGAGTATTAATCATTCTTCAATGTTTTGAAAATTCATTAAATCTCTAGAATTATATTATCTTAAACATTGCATATATTGCAGTGAAACCTGGAGCTTAGTGAACGGAATATTACGTTCTACACGCTTAGAGGGCTGGTCATTATTACTTTCAGTTTGGTTTTAGTTGGTTGACTTAGAGCACCAAGGACATACATCTTTTGCATTACGACGTCTAAACAGAACGGGATTTCCTTTTAAAGTAGGACTCGATCAACTACACTATATAAAAACAAGTTGGAAATTGTACGTCAAACGTTACAAACGAGGTGCGTTCGTACGCACGTTTTAGAATTAAATTCATGATATCCCGTGCGTAGAACGGGTTAAACAGCTAGTTAAGTATATATTTTATGACACTGTTCATACAAATATCTTAACTAGTTATATAAATATTCAGATATATATGTATCAGCTAGTTATATAAATATTCAGATCTTGATGATTTTTAATTCTGTGAAATGAATTATATCGTCTGCAGATTAATTTCTGTAATAAAATAAGTATCTCGGTCGCTTGACGATTTAACATCCATCGGAAGCTCCTCTAACAAGAAAGCACCGATTTAAAAAAAAAATCAAATTTCTTAATAAATATTTTTATTAATATCTCCTAAAGTTTTGATTCGATTTTGATAAAATTTGAAATGTCTCGACAAATTTATGCAAAGATAATATATTTCAAATTGCAAACCATTTGGTTGGGTAGTTTTTGCGTTGTTATATGCGGACGGACAGACAGACGGACGGACAGACAGACAGACGGACGGACAGACGGACGGACCAAACGACGACTATAGGTGCTACGTATTTATATAATTACGAACGCACCTAAAAAGTACTACACAAAAAAGAAAAACTTTTTTTGATCAACTAAGAAGGTTGACGAAAATATAATACAATCTCTTCCGAGTTATTCATGATTCCGAAAAGCGTTCCTTTATCTTCAGAAATCAATTGTTTCGGAATCTGTACCTCGGAAACCAATAGGTTTCCAAGATTTAAAGACGCATTTCTGAAACAAAATACTTTTTTTTTTTTTTTTTTTTCTATCTATAATAGAAGAAAGTATTGTAATCGAAAATTTTTTTGACTTCCGGTTTTCCACGGATTTACACGTTTTAGAGGTCAGAGATTCCGAAAAACATGTTTTTACAAAATGTTTGTCTGTCAGTCTGTCTGTCCGTCCGTCTGTCCGTCCTCATTGTATCATCGAAAACTGTATGAAGTTAAGCTTCAAATTGAACCTATTTTTTTTTCTATACTTTTGGCTATGACAAGCAGATTCTATCAGAATTTGGGAATATTTCGACGAAAGGGGGCGCTGTGATCGACATTTTTGTTCCATTTTCACTATTGTACCATCGAAAAGTGTATGAAGTTATGCTTCAAATTGAACCTAATTTTGTTTCTATGTTTTTGGCTATGGCAAGCAGATTCTATCAGAATTTGGGGATATTTCGACGAAAGGGGGCGCTGTGATCGACATTTTTGTTCCATTTTCACTATTGTACTATCGAAAAGTGCAGAGTTGCCAAGTCTCCGGCTTTTTGCACACCAGTAATATTTTAGAGACAAATGTTGTTTCTTTAAATAGCAGAATGCTCCGACTAAAGAAAACAACATTTTCTGTACTAAAATACTGGTATCCAAAAAGCCGAAGACTTGGCAAGCCTGAAAGTGTATGAAGTTATGCTTCAAATTGAACCTAATTTTTTTTTATATGTTTTTGGCTATAGCAAGCAGATTCTATCAGAATTTTGGGATATTTCGACGAAAGGGGGCGCTGTGATCGATATTTTTGTTCCATTTTCACTATTGTGTCATCGAAAAGTGTATGAAGTTATGCAGATAATTGAACCAATTTTTTTTTCTATGTTTTTGACCATAGCCTGCAGGTTCAGGTTGAATTCGGGGATATTTCGACGAAAGGGGGCACTGCCATCGCGATTTTTGTTCGATTTTCACTATTGTATCATCGAAAAGTGTATGATGTTATGCAGATAATTAAACCAAATTTTTTAAATTTGTTTTTGGACGTAGCCAGCAGGTCCTACTTGAATGTGCGGATATTCCGCCGGAAGGGGGCGCTGTGATAGCCATTTAAATATTTCAAACTCAAAAAGATGTACAAAAAAATTAGAAATCCTAAAAGTTTTTGCCGTTAAATGTTCGGCCTTGATCCGGAGAATCCGGAGCAATTTTTGTTTTGTCTCTATATTAAAAAATGGCGGAGATATAGCGGTTTGAAATTTTAGGGTGGTTGACATTTTCAAACAAGACAGCATAATTCCTCCATAAACGGGTTTAATTTATGAGTTTTAGTTAACAGGGTTTCAGCAAATTTTCTTACATTGTTGTAACCATTGTTCCTATTCTTATATGCTAGTAGAGAAGAAATGGGGCTCCGACCCCAGGAGGTGGGCTGTGGGCACGGAGGAGGGAGGAGGAGGGCTGCCCACCTCCCGAAGTGCCCTCCTCCTCCTCCTCCTCCTCCCGAAGTGCCCTCCTCCTCCCGAAGTGCCCTCCTCCTCCCGAAGTGCCCACTTCCACCACCTAAGATAAGGGGATTAATTAAGGATTAGTGTTAATTAATTTTAATTGCGAGACTTAGAAATTTTCGCGAGATTTTTTTTTTCAACGAGAGTAGGGTATTCGATATACATGTTAGAGGAGAATTTTAAAAGTCAATAATGGTTTAATTAAAAATGGTGATTAATTTTAATCGGGGAACTTAGACATTTTTCGAAGCAAATATTTTTTCAACGAGAGTAGGCTATTTGTATACATGTTAGAGTATATTACAGGTGAATTTTAAAAGTCAATAATGATTTAATTAAAAAGGGTCATTAATTAATTTTAGATGGTGAACTTAGACATTTTTGCAAGATTTTTTTTTTTTTTTTTTTTTTTTTTCGCGGAGAAATATCTATTACAGTACAAGGTGAATTTTAAAGAATTACAAATTTAATTATTTTTAATTGGGGAACTTGGAATTTTTTCGAAGCATTTTTTTTTTTTTTTTTTTTTTTTTTTTTTTTTTTTTTTTTTTAACTAGAGTAGTCCATTTGATATACATGTTAGAGTATATTTGAGGGTGAATGAATAATTAAAAATATTCATTAATTTTAATTGGAGAACTTAGAAATTTTTATGATTTTTAGTTTTAAAAATTGCCAAAAAATAGAATTTTTAGTTTTAAAAGTCGCCAAAAGTAGGATTTTCAACTGAAAGTAATCTAAGATATAAACTCTCAACTGAAATGAATTTTACCTTAAGGTGTGAGCTTTTGGCTAGAAGTGACCTAGAGTCAAAACTTCCTGGTCCCAGGAATCACCACGGGGAGGTAGATCACACAATCGATTCCCAAAAATTTGTTTGGAAGATTTTGATATCTTCCTTCTTTTTTTTTTTTTTTTTTTTTTTTTTTTTTTCTAAAGATTTTATATATTTTTTTTCTAATTATCTTGGAATTTTATAATGTCCGTAAGCTAGGCTACTTACTCCATCTTCTAGCAGGTAACGTTTGTCGTCAAAGGGTGACAAACACTTTTTATTCTGTTTAAGGGTGTAAAGTATGTGTGATTGCTGCCCTATTCTTGACTGTTCTTCAAAAGTTGTAGCTTGTCTTTCCAAACATTTTACATAATCTTCATGTTTCAATTTATTTTTAACTATAGATGTTGAGACCCCCTTGGCTCGCTTTTTTTCTTCTTTGGAGGATTTAATCGAATACATTTTCGACTTTAAACCTACAAACTGATGAATAGGCACGCCATTTAATTCGTCTTTAAATTTCCCCAAGACTTTCTTATTCGTGTCAGAATAAAAGGGGTGTTCTTGGGGGTAATCTGAAAAATCAAATCGCGACCTATTGAGAGACATCTCATTTTGTAGGTTTTCAGTCGTGATGAGATAGGTTAAAGAATCAGTATCCGTGAAAAGCAGAATTGAACGATTTCCAGGATAAATTTGTTTGATAAATTTATAATGGAATTCGTACATGAGCACCTTTGATAGCTCTAGTATCGAAAATCCGACGTAAATAGGCCGGTTCATCAAGATACTGGGCTTCTGCCTTTCAACAGCTACGAGATTCTCATCGAATATCTTGAAATTTTTGAAGTAGGGAGAGGAGACTAGTTTCTCACATCTTCTTTCTTGGTTAGATAACTCTATATTTCGCCTCTTTCTCAGATTTTCGATGCACTTGCCATAAATGCTGTTATTTAGTAATTTGAAGAAATCCTTCTCAAAGGCACTAGTTGCTTGCTTGCGTTTTTCTGTGTTAAATTCGATATATTGTTTGAGCCAAGGGGACTGTTGGAACTGGAGAACTCTGTGAATTTTCGTTAGCTTTAACCCCAATTCAATGTATAATTTAACGTTTCTATAATGAGAAATAAATTTGACTTTTCTCATCAAGTTGGGGATGAGTTTCGAAGTACCTCTGAACCCCTTCTGTAGAAGATTCTTTGCGTAATCAGACAGCATTTCTTCCTGTACAGTGAGTCTTTGCCGGACAAGAGGATAGTCGTTATGGTCATCGTGAAGGGATTCAGGGTACTCAAAGTCCACCTCGAAAATGTAACCAGTACTTGAGTCATCTTGTATCTGTAATATGCTTTCTTCTGTGAAGTTGGAGCCATCACACCACTGGAACCCTCCATGGGGCATATACTGGGACATCGCCCAACCGTAAAGATTGTTGGCATCCCAGTACATGATATGGGATGTTTCTTCACTGGGGACATGATTTGGAACATCTTTATTATTGGCGGTCGCAAACCTGTGGGAGATCTGCGACACACCCCCGCGTACGCCTTCTTCAATAAACAGCAGCATGTCCACATCGGTCAATAATTCCAACTCCACCTCAGTCATTTTCAAACAGGCCTGCCAAGACAAGCCTGGTGAAGTGACGAGGTGGGATGGGTCAATATTATAATTTTGACTGCAGAGACGTCTAAAATTTTCGAATACATCGGCTAGTAGAAGCACATCGGTCTTTAAGTATAGATCGTGATATTCCCCGAGATTGTTTATTCTGAAAGTATTCCATACATTTTTCGCATGTGCATAGTCTGATTCTGTGATATCTTGATTGGATAATGTGTTGTGGAAAGCATAGGGTGGAGGAAGCTGGGTTTCTTGAAATTTTTTAAACGAATTCATATATTCGTAGGGATAAATACCTTTGCGACATAGTAGTTCAGTTCTTGTATTTTGAGCAAAGTTTTCTCTTAATATATTAAAGTCGCACTGTTTGAGATTTGATGTTAACTTGTCCAAGGAGGCCGGGAGGAAGAGCAGTGAGTCAATGAATGAGAATTGAATTGAGGAATGATATTCTTGTAATTTGAATGTGATGTAGTCTTCTAAATTGGCAGCAATCACACTTATTTTCAGCTGTTTAA
This sequence comes from Maratus michaelseni, assembly GCA_963931845.1. Lineage (NCBI taxonomy): Eukaryota > Metazoa > Arthropoda > Arachnida > Araneae > Salticidae > Maratus > Maratus michaelseni. Next base: position 15,787,185 of record OZ007598.1, read on the forward strand.
AGCAACCTAGCTTACGCATTATATGGTGTGCATCATACTTTTTTAGATTGTGAAACACGACAGGAATCACTTTACTCTGCTTGAAGTTAATATTACAAGAGGGGTGGGCAGCTCCCCTATACTTTGAAGAAATGTGATCGTGATCCCTGACGCGTTCCTTGCCCAATGGTTTTTGACATATCCAACATTCTGTGGCTTGCTGGAAAGCTTCTTCCTCTTCGTCACTGAGATTCATCGGGGCGATGGTTAATAATTTCGATGTGATTTCTTCTTTGAATTTTAGGATGGCTTTAATAAATTCTTCTGTAGCATTCTCACCACGATACACTTCTATCTTCTTATAGGTGCGTCCGTCAGAGCCCACAATAACGAACGCAAACCCACAAGCCTCGTGACGAGCAGTTTTTACTTGGTAAGATGACTTATTGGAGGGTTCAGTAGTGTGAATGGGTACGAGCAGGGATTCGAAATCTGCATAGATGACGTAGGGCATAGGAGCTTGCAAATGGATTCCTGTAAATGAGAGTATATTTTCACCGGGTTTTGGCATTTTAATTACTTGAGGGGTGTGGTTACTGCAATAAGGCTTGTGATCTTCTAGTAATTCAGGTCTTGTGAATCCGTGTAAGCAGGTATAGCAGTAATAGGCAGTACTTTTATGACCACTTCGATGTGACATGAATCTTGAAAAGTTCCTTATAAGGGTGTAATGGGTATTTTCACCATCACAAAGAAGAAGTAAGTTAATCACATCCTCGTTCGTTTTATTAGATACATATAGGATGTAAATTTCGCCCTCCTCGTACCCGAAAACATTGATTCTTAAATCATTCATTGACTCAATAAGAGGAATCTTCTGATATGGTACAGGATAGGATATGCCATTCATGTTGACTGTATCTTCGAACGGTTGATACTTGGTTACTCTGTTGGGATGTTCCTTAAAATCTAGGTTTAATTGGTGTGCCAGGACGCACCAGAGAAAACATTTCTGATCTTCGAAGTTTTGGATATTAAGTATGGCTTCTTTGCCTTTCAAGTCTTTTGGGAGTTGAATATAGCTGCTACCTTTCAAAGGGGAATATTTTCCCATTTTAAGTTCAAGATATGATACTTCCTTGAGAAGCCATCCGGACCCCCTTTGGACAAATTTTTCGAATGAACTGATAATTTTCCGATGTGCTTCTTCTAAATTTTCTTCAATGGTATCATTCGTAAATTGTTCGTAAGTATCTGAGTGGAAATACGTTGAGAGTAGCTCCTGCTCGCCTTCTACAGATATTTTTTCAAGTATAACCTTTATCATCACATGCCACTTGATTGCATCCCTTTCTGCAACAGCTTCCTCCAGAGCCTCCCTTAATTCTTCACGAGCAGAGTCAAAGAAAACTGTGATGTCATGGTGAGTGTCCTCATCAGAATCAATCGTGACTACTTTAAAAACATTTAAGGCTGTAGTTTCTTTTCGAGGTCTTGTACTGGATCGTGTGGTTGTCCTGGGTCGCTTTGCCGAGATATATTCAGAAGTGCTGCTATGCTGCGTGCGGATATGATGATTTAAATTTTCTTTTCTTGGGAATTTTCCTCCGCATTCAGGGCATCTATATTGGGGGTTTTCATGTGATATTAAATGCCGTTTTAAGTTGTCAGCCCGGGTGAACATTTCTTGACAAATATCACACTTAAAACAGCTTTCATCCTCTGAATGGCACTTCTTGTGGCGTAGAAAACTGTCGAATATGGTAAATGTTGATTGGCAAATTTCGCAGGTAAACAGACTGTTAGATGATTTTGTGTGGGTAGCACGATGCCGTCTCAAATTTCGACCATTCGCAAAAGATTTTTGACACACATCGCAAGTGTGAACGACCTGAAAAGAAGAAAAAACCCTCATTTAAAATTTTATTTAATTTTTCTTAAAAAGAAAAACCCTTAATTTTTTTTAAAAAAAGAAAACCCTTCATTAAGCTTTATTAAACAAAACCTAAAGTTAAACAGAAAATTTATTTCAATCTCTCAAAAACCCACTTTATTTTTTAAATGATACTATTAAAAAAAACTCTTTAAAACTATTTAATCTTTCTCGAGGACTAAACATTAAAAAAAAAGACAAAAAATATATTTAAAGAATTACCTTAGAGGACTCCACGTTTGACTGGCCTGCGATGGAAGGGCGGGCACTAGACGGGCCTGCGACTGGGGCAGAAGGGTTCATATTTGATGCACCTCCTCTTTGTTTTGTGTGAATCAGTTGGTGTCGCTTTAAGTTGTCCTTACGTGAAAACGATTTTTGACACAATTCACATACATGCTGATCCTGAAAAGAAATACATACCCTAGCTTTATAAACATGCCTACTAAAAAAAGGTTCTACTATTTATCAAGATTTAAACTTTAAGAATTAAACTTTGAGATATCAAGAATTAAACTTTACGTTATCAAGAATTAAACTTTACGTTATCAAGAATTAAACTTTATCTTATTAAGATTTAAACTTTAAGCGTTAAGAATTAAACTTTACGTTATCAAGATTTAAACTTTATCTTTTCAAGTTTGAAATAGGCAATTTTATTACAACTTATAATTATTAAATACTAAAGAAAACATACCTTAGGAACATCAGAATGGGGTTTCGATGTGGTTGCTTGAACCATACTGGGCAGGTTACGCTAAAAAAAAAGAATATCCCCTATAAGCTTTTACTAAAAAAAAAATTTAATTTAAACTTCAGTTTGTATTATAAAGTTTTAAAAAATACCTTCAGAGACTCCATCATTTGATTTTTTTTCTCTCTCTCACTTCTATACATCTTCTCAACTTGGTCGATAAGATTTGTTTGGTTAGACGTGAGGGAAAAATCCATGTCCCACTTTAAAAGAAAATAATCGTTTACAATCTACATTTATTAAAATTTTTACACACTAATAATAATAAATAATAATAGTAATAATATACCAGAGAAGACTCTTGCGTTGAAGGTACTGGGGTTTTTTCAGCCATTTCCTTCAGAACTCTTATTTCTATGGCGTCGATTTTTCTGGGACTGATGTTTAAATCAGTTTCCCACTAAATTAGAAAACATAAATTATTTTTCGAAAAGGGTTCATCAATAATATGTTATAAAAAAATTTCATACGGAATAGTGCTAGGGAATAATGACTTTGTTTATAGTTTAAATTAAGTTAAAATTTCATTCACTAACATAACTATACATTTAGCACACATACAGATATTAATATCGAGATCAAAACAGAAAAGTAATATCTTTCTAAAAGAACAATTTTTTCTAAATAGAAGTTTTTCAAGAAAATTAGTATCACAATAGATAGGTATTTGAATAGATTCATTTAGAGAGTTTCAAAAATAAATCGTTTAGCAACCAAATAACATATGGAAAACTCTTAGGTTAAAATCATTTAGAAAGGAAAATAATCTTATAAAAAAATAGAGAATGATACTAAACAGTTTTTCAACTTACTTGAGTTTGAATTTTTGAATTCATCGTTTATTACTTTTTCAAAAAGATTAATAAAGTAAAATTGCTCGGAGCACTAATTATAGCGTACAGTCTCTAGGACAACTACTATAAGAATGAACCCACCTCAGCGGGCTTATCTATTTAATCAGATAAGAGAATCTTATCTATGACCTCATCGGTTTTTCCCAAGTATGACGTCATGGGATTTCCCACAATGAGTCATTACAAGATATCGCTACTAATTAATGAAGATTGTTGAATTAGAATACTTAACGAGTTGAAAAAAAAATGTGAATACTGTTTTAAATATTCATGTTAAAGGAAATATACTTCAAATAAAAAGGATCTATTTTAAATATTCATGGCTGACATTATAAACTAACTTTGCATTATTCTAATGAAGGTCCACACATTGGATTAAAAATTTGTAATAATAAGAAAAACTGTTTCAAATAACTTTTTCCCTACTACATATAAATTTTATAATAAACACATTTACTTGTGAGAAGTATTAAAATGTATACAAAGTTTTTTTTTTTAAACTAACAATTTAAAAATATAGAGTCCTAAAAAGTTTTCCATATGAATAATATCATTTCACAAAACTTTTAAAAAATATTGAGAGATATTTGCACAGAATAAAATCATTTCGATATATATTTCCAAATTATTTAGAACTAATACATTATACTGGTATGAAAATAAATTACAAGTAGCATTATTAAGATATATACACTTCTAAGGTGAAATATTTTAAATATACATTAAAAATATTTTAAATAGGTATTAAAAATAGTTACCCTTAAAAAAAAAAATCATTGCTATACTTCACAATAATCAATCTTATATTTCAAAAAATTATACTCCTGTCTCGTAAATAAAACCTTTATAATTTTAGAATATACTGGACCCCTTCATAAAATTTTAGTTTAGTTAAGTATCTCTATTTAATATACCCCTCGGGTAAAAATTATTCATGATTTACGGCAGGTAAAATATCACAGCTTAGAATAGTAATTTTAGAATATACAGAATCCTTCATAAAATTTAAAAATAGATTTTGTCATGCATTACAGTAAAATATATGAATAATCACAGCATAGAATAGTAATTTTAGAATATACGGTAACCCTTCATAAAATTTAAAAATAGATTTTGTCATGCATTACAGTAAAATATATAAATAATCACAGCATAGAATAGTAATTTTAGAATATACGGTTTCCCTTCATAAAATTTGAAAATAGATTTTATCATGTTTTAGGCTAAGTAAAATATCACAGCTTAGAATAGTAATTTCATAGCATATACAGAACCCTTCATAAAATTTTAGTTTGGTTAAGTACCTCTATTTAATATACCCCTCGGGTAAAAATTATTCACGCTTTATACTAAGTAAAATATCACAGCTTAGAATAGTAATTTTAAAATATACAGAATCCTTCATAAAATTTAAAAATAGATTTTGTCATGCATTACAGTAAAATATATGAATAATCACAGCATAGAATAGTAATTTTAGAATATACGGTACCCCTTCATAAAATTTGAAAATAGATTTTGTCATGCTTTAGGCAAAGTAAAATATACCCCTCGGGTAAAAATTATTCATAATAAATATATATATTCCCTTCATAAAATTTGAAAATAGATTTTGTCATGCTTTAGGCAAAGTAAAATATACCCCTCGGGTAAAAATTATTCATGCTTTATACTATGTAAAATATCACAGCTTAGAATAGTAATTTTAGAATATACAGAATCCTTCATAAAATTTTAAAATAGATTTTGTCATGCTTTAGGCAAAGTAAAATATACCCCTCGGGTAAAAATTATTCATAATAAATATATATATTCCCTTCATAAAATTTGAAAATAGATTTTGTCATGCTTTAGGCAAAGTAAAATATACCCCTCGGGTAAAAATTATTCATGCTTTATACTATGTAAAATATCACAGCTTAGAATAGTAATTTTAGAATATACAGAATCCTTCATAAAATTTTAAAATAGATTTTGTCATGCATTATAGTAAAATATATGAATATTCACATTTTAGAATATACGGATCCCCTTAATAAAAATTTGAAAAATAGATTTTATCATGTTTTACAGTAAAATATACCAATAAATAATGATCACAGCTTAGAATAGTAATTTTAGAATATACAGAACCCTTCATAAAATCTTAGTTTAGTTAAGTAACTCTATTTAATATACCCCTCGGGTAAAAATCATTCCTGTTTTAGGGTAAGTCATTTCACAAATTATTTAATAAATTTGCTGAATTAAAATTAGTTTTGAAAGTACATTATATAATAAAAAAATATATATTAAAATTCACTTACTTCATCATCATCAAAGTTTAAAGACATTTGCTGTTGGTTAGATGAATCCATATTATCAGTTCAGAAACTCAAACACACTCACACAAGTAGAAAAATAAATCCAAGAGCTAAGGTTTGTAACGCTACAAGAAACGGAATCTAGAACAGACTAAAGTTTACCCCGAAAGATCTTGCTAATATACAACGCATATGATTCATAGATAAGAGGATCTGATAAGGGCGAAGCTGATTAGTGGTAGATAGATATGAATCATTCATAGGAAAACCCCTTAGCGATTACTCATGGCAGATACGTTGTAATAAGAAATTTTAACTCATGAACAAAACCTTATTTAATTTTCCTAAATAATATTAATTTATTTTAATTGTAGAACTTAGACATTTTTTTTTCCACATAAAATATTTCCCTTTGTAAAGTTTCAATTAAGTGAAGAATGTTTCAGTGTTTTTTTAATGAACCGATACTATTTTAAGATAGTTCTTAACGCGAAAAATTCTAACACATTTGTGAACAAATATTAAATTTAAAAATGTGTCAGAAAGTATACTTTTTTTTTTAGAACAATCTTAAAACATTTTTTCTTAGTTCAAAACTACTTTTCATGACTGTTTTCTACATATCTCAAATCTGAAAAAAAGAAACACTTAAAGATATGAAATAATCACATAGAAATTATTTAGGGAAAAAAAAGTATTTTTATTCAAGCAAATGTTACAAACATTTTGTAGTTTTAAAAGCATTACACTTCATGGGAATTTACAAACACAGTTTCTAAATAGTTTACATAAAAGTTTGAATTCAAAGTATCAAAAAATGCAGGTGTATAGTGACAAAGACAGTTTGCTGTGAGATTCTTCACAAACTGATAGACATTAAAGTTTAATAATGCACTATCTCTATACAGAACAAATTTTTCTCTTAATGAAGTATTTAAGCAGTCATGGTCTAATTGCGATAACTGGCTAATGGTACAGGCATAACAAGTATATACTTGATTAAGAGATCTTTCTAATTCTTGGTCAAAACAAGAAAGGAAATGCTTCTTCGCACTATCCTCATTAGTGTGTGTCTGAATACACTTTTTTGATTTTCGTAATACAGACATAGGAATCGCTTTCACAAAAAGCATATCGATCATGCACTCGATAATTTCAGGAATTGCTTCACGTAATTTTAAAAATTGATCTATAGATAAACGTATTCCTTCTGGTTTAAAATGAAAGCTATGTTGGTTTGCCTTGAAAATCTGTTGTAATATGCAATGTCCTTCATCGGAAAATGCTGTTAAAAGTTGATTATTGGACACGTAACTGTCTTTCACAGAATAAAAGTTGAACTTGATCATATTTTGTTGGAAATGATCAAACGTTAAAGGTGTCATTACGATGCCATTTTTGGTTGGAAATAATTCGCCGCGTGCACCTTCTTTAAAAATTCTTATATGCAGTTTCAAATTACAGTTTTTATCCATTTCAATTTGAGCACAGGTATTCCATTCAAGATTCCAAGGAATTGAGAAATATCCATCTGATTCATGAAATGTATGTGTAGACAGTTTCTCTTCAGGTCTGTTTAATGGTGAAGCATATTTAGATGTGGTAGGTGGAGCATAGTCAGCAAACAAGTCTAAATTCAGTTCAGGATCATTCATCAAGTCCAGTCTTGGCTTTTTCAAATCAAGAGGATGAACTATTAAATGTCGAAAAGTGAGGCTAATTCGAACGTCTTTAATAGCAGGTTCTGCTCCGATGCCGTGTGTGAATAATTCGTTGGTAGGTGGCAACATGTTGTAGAAGGATCCATGTTCTAGCTTGATAAATGTCGAGGGTACACTAGGTCTCTTGAATTCAATAGTTCTTTGAGCACCAAAACTGAGTACTGTGATAGGGAACATAGCATTTAAGCTGGATTCATTATCTTTGTGGTGACTGATATAGGTAGTTCCATCCTGGTACAAATTAAGTAGCACATAGTTAAAAGTACAGGCCGTTTCTCTTTCCACTTTATCACGAAGTTCAATCATAAGTCCAAGATTTGGAGGGCACACTTGTTCCACTGAAGGCATAGCTGGTATTGGGATCTCCATAAGCTAAAACCAATCGCTTAGGTTTCACATCCTTTCCTCGCAAATGAAAAGTAGGTCTGTAGAATGGTAATGTTTTTAACTCCGTCAAATAACGATCAGCATGGGCTTTCTCTATAAAGTCACTTATATATTGGACGTTCAAGCCATTATCCGAAAAGATGATTGAAGACATTTTTACACGTTGAAAATCACTGAGCAAGCAAGTCAAGGAATATTCACGAACTAAGCAGGAACACTGAGTCAGGAACAGCTAAGCAATGATTCCACACGATATGTTCGACCTTATATAGGGGTTGTTATCTGATAATCTTATCACTGATTAGGTGATGGCACAGGATAGGATCATCTCACTTGTGGGGATTCCCCATTAAATAAGATGAACAGTTTAAGCAGTGGTCAGTACAAGGCATGTTTTCTTCAATCTGGTGTGTAAGTATTTTTTTCATTCATTTGTATTGTAATTCAGTTTATTATATTTTAATCAAGTTTATTGCCTATATTTTAAACATGTATTTTATAGAAATAATGACACGGATGTAAATTTAAGATAGTTTATTCAAACAATACGCTTTTAAAAGTTTGTACATTCAGGTTACATAAAAAGTGATCGCTAACAAAATCCACTTTCTTTAAAAACATGGATAGTACATCATCAAAATTAACAAGCATTAAAATTATATCTCCAACCTGTTTAAATTTTTCACGATTGTTAAATGTAAAACACGAATGCAGGCTAACACTTGGATGTCTAAAAACACATCCCGTACATTGATAAATTTCATTAAATATACTTATAATATTATTCTCGATGTAGAAAATTAGTTTAGACCATAACACAAATTCATTTTCTTGTGTCATTGTAGCCTGTTTACATTTTTTCTTTAATAAGTTAGGTAAATGTTTTTCATACTGGTGATGAATCAATTTCTTATTCAGTTTATAGGTTTTTTCTTTTAATTGTTCTAATTGATAATTGTTTAATTTGATATGAGAATCGTTCGTTAAACTTTTAAGACACATAACAGAATTATCCTCATTTAAAACTAACATTTTGTTATTGCTAACGAAAGAGGAACTTTTGTATCTTAAATTAAAGGCAACGATTTTATATTGGAACTCATACCAAGTCTGGATGTCCATAGTAATTCCATTCTGGGTGGGAATTCCTTCAGACGTAAATTCCCTTATGTGGATAGAATAATCAGAATTCTGTAACTCGAACCCTAAAAAGATTGAGTTTCCAAGTTCTTTCCAAAATACAAATGAGTCATCATTCGAAGCATGAGCAGTTGATTCTTGTAGTGGTTCTTGAATGGGTTCTTGCAAAGATTCTTGAATAAGTTCATGGGATGTCGTTGGGGTAGAAGGTTTTGCAAAGTTAAAGTCAATGAAAAATTCATTCAATATATCCTTGGTGGGCTCACAACAGGTGTCCGGAAAAGAGGTTGTTTCATCAATGTAGACAAGGCCTTTAGTGCTTTCAATTCTTGATACTAAAGGTGAATCTATACAAGAACGTTTATTAGGCGAAAGTACTTGTTCGTGATTTCTTTTTGCCATGATACAATCTTCTTTAAAGTTTATACGGAATTAGCTGAGGTGTCAGGATCTATTGCTTATATAGGTTGAAAAATCAGTCTCAGTTATAGTTAAAAGGCTTAACCCAATCATATAACTCGAAAAATAGATGACGTCATAAGTTACTTTGTTTGCTCATAGGAATTGCATACTTGTTGCAATAAATTACAAAGTCGATTAATCAGTATTCTACGCTGTTCATCTTTTTGCTGTTTGGAAGACCTGGTCATTTTCTTCGGTTTGGAAGTGTTTTGAATCATCTTGTGTTTATACAAATCACAATATCGTGGAAACACCATATTGCACAGCTTACAATTATATGTCCTTGAATGAGTCTTAGCATGATTTCGTAAATCATATTTCCAAATGAAGGTTTCTCCGCAAACACCACAGGTAAGAACTTTTTCATCTGAGTGATGAGTCATATGCCTATTAAACGCAAATTTTGTAGAATAGCCTTTCTTGCAAAGTTCACAAAAATGGGGTAACTTGATCTCTCCTGACGATGACGGTTTCACTTCAATACTCGAAACAGGTTCCTCTTTGGGGGTAATGTCCATCGTTAGAGGTTCTTCTTTGGGTATCAGGAAGGATATTTGATTTTCTACACTAGACATTTTTTTAAATCGAGTTCCACTTAAATCATACAACCTTACACATCAACGACAATGTAATGAATAATGTAATGAACAGGATTCACATCAATTTATACCAATCTAGGGGGGCGCGCATGATTATAAAAACTCCTGTGTGATTGGTTCGTGAATAAATAGTTATCATTGGTTAATAATCTACAAAAATAATTCGCACACTAAAAACGTATGACCTGCACATATGATGATATCACAGACCTCTTCTTTTAAAATACTTTCTGAGACATGAAATCATACCACAATGGTTAAGATAACGTAAATCAGTGTGCTATGATTTCATTTTGTGATGGTTCGATCCTCAGCCAGACTTTTCCTAAAAGTACTAAATTCAAACGATAGATGGCAGCACCAAAAATGTATTGTTATTTTCCATTCAACTCTAAAATTCTACCCGCTATTATATAATCTAGTTGAAAAAAAAAAAAAATTGCTTCGAAAAATTTCTAAGTTCCCCAATTAAAATTAATGAATGACCCTTTTTAATTAAACCATTATTGACTTTTAAAATTCACCTGTAACATGTATATTGAATGGCCTACTCTCGTTGAAAAAAAAAAAAATGCTTCAAAAATTTCTAAGTTCTCCAATTAAAATTAATTCAATTTCTAATTCGCTAAAATAAATCCCTTGAAACACACCTCGTACTCTAGTAGGAAATTCTCCGCGAAAAAAAAAAATTGCTTCAAAAAAATTTCTAAGTTCCCTAATTAAAATTAATTAACACTAATCCTTAATTAATCCCCTTATCTTAGGTGGTGGAGGAGGGCTCTTCGGGAGGAGGTGCTGCACTTTGGGAGGAGGTGCGCACTTCGGGAGGAGGAGAGCACTTTGGGAGGAGGAGGAGGGCACTTCGGGAGGAGGAGCCCTCCTCCCTCCTCCGGCTCCAAGCTCCTCCTGAGGTCGGACTCTCATTTTCTCTCTACTTATGCTTAACACTATATATATATACTAGCCGCCACTGGCGACCAGTTTGGTCTCCCTTAAATGTATGTTAAACATTGCAACGCGTTACATTTTTTCATAATTTAATTTTCCCTTAATTATTCGTCAAATCGGAAGATTCTAATAGACAAGTCATGAACTTTTGCGATCATGGTAGCATTTCGCATATTTTTTGGGCACAGGTGTCACATACGCACGTTGGCGCGATTTTTCCCCCCCGCGAATTTGGCGAAATTTTTTTTATGGAAATTGTTGTTTATTTACTTTTATTTTTTTTTTAGTTCTATAAATTATTTTCGATATGTATATCAATATTTATTTACATCAAACTATCATTTATTTATTTTTATTTCCTTTTTTAATTATGAGTATTTTTGTTAGCCGGGAGCAGATGATAAATCGCCAAATATTGTTCCCATCACCATCATTCATACTACATTAATTTAATTTTAAATTATAAACCTGTCACTCATTTCATTTAAAATACTTAACTTTAATCCGAAATGCTTATATTACATAAATTTAAAATACTTCACACTTTTTATTTAAATAGAAAAAAAAAGAAATAATATCATAAATCAAAACATTTGATTTCAAAGTCGAAGTATTGTTTCTAATTTGTACACGCGATAAATAAAAGCTGTATTAGCGATTTTAAAAATGCTAAAAATTTGATTCATTAAATATTATTACATGAGTTCAATTTACGTCAAGAAAAGGTCCAGAAGGAAGTTGAGTTGTATAGCACATAATTATGGTAAACTTTGATTGTCTCACTGGTGCGAATTATTTTTTTGACGCGAGGCAGCGGTCCAAAAATTCATTCGCGGAGAACTTGCTTTGCGAATGATTACCTCCATGATTTAATATTTTAAATGTTGACGACGAATCAATCTTTTTTTTGTTTGTTTACTTTCATGAATAGAGAATTCGAACTGTGAACCTAATTTTGACGGAAGTAAAATTGCAGAATATATACATAATTGAACGTAAGTCACCTCTCAAATATTAATTTATTTTAAACGATCTTTCTTAAAATGTAACTTTTATGCAGTTTTATTCGAAAAAATAATTTTGAATAAAAATGGCCGCCTGGCATATGAAAAAGTGAAACGGCCATCCCGGAACTGTTGATGACAATCACATGACTTACGCTTTTATTTTAGAGGATTTGCCAACGTCAAATTCTCGCCAAGCTTGGCGGCAATTGGCGAAATATCGCCAAATTTGCCGACAAAAATAGTTTACCACAAATGAAGCCAACTTGGCTGTAGAAGACTAGTTTAGCATTATTCTAATTCAAATCCAATGTTGTCGAGAACTGGGAATGAATCTTCTTTAATTGGGTTCCATGCATTTTAGCTTCGTGTTTTCCAGTAAAATTAGCTAAAATCGTAAATCCAAGGAATAGGGAGGCTATCTGTTCCGGTCGGTACACGCCAGAAAAACTTTTCGTAGTTTAGTATATACATCAGTTGATCGCATCCCGGTAACCGGATGATTCGCAAGCAGCTGACGTACAACAGAATGACGTAAAATATTGATTTTACTGGCGATGTGATGACGAAATTAGAAGTATTAACATGATTGAGATAGAAGAAAGTTTTGGGATTGGTACATCCGACTAGTTTTTAACACTTTCCAACATAGTTGAAAAGTGTTTATGACTTCGGTTTGTCTGCCGTATGGCCGTCTGCCGTCTGGCTGTCTGGCCGTCTGCCGTCTGGCCGTCTGGCCGTCTGGCCGTCTGGCTGTCTGGCCGTCTGGCCGTCTGGCCGTCTACCGTCTGTCCGTCTGCCGTCTGCCGTCTGTCCGTGGTCTAACTCCCGTAAATATGCTCGGATTGCTCTGCAATTTTTATATGTTATTGTCATTATCTATAGCATGTTTCCTATTTCAACTAAAGTGTGTAGCACGTACAGTTTCTTTTACAGGGACACTCAAAAGAATTCCGTTACATTACGGTCTATGGGGAAAAATCATTTGCGGTTTATTTTAATGATGTTACACAGTTTCAAATACATTGTAATTGATATATATCACTAAGGTGCATTACAAGAAGCTTAATATGGAATAGGGTGTGCATAGCACTTATAGTTACTTTACAGGGACAGTCAAAAGAATTCTGTTAAATTACGTCTATGGAAAAAAATCGTTTGCGGTTTAATTAAATATTGTTTCACTATTTTAAACGCATTGAAATTTATATATATCACTAAGGTGCATTACAAGAGGCTTACTACAGAATAGTGTGTGTATAGCAGTCATCGTTCATTTACAGGGACACACAAAATAATTATCTACTGTCTGTTAACAATAATTCCTGGAAGTACGTTTTAAGTTGCTGAACGCGATTTTCAATTAAACCCACTTTTTGTCTATTACTGGGTGTGTATAAATTCTGTATTTCAAATACAGGGCAGCATAAAAGTTCGAGAACACATTTCCGTTTATTGACAGAAACTCCAGAAGGAGAATTTTAAACAGTGCTACGCGTTTCCTAACTAAACTAAGATTTATCATCCTATGTAGTATATATACAAATCTATAGATCCTATACAGGGCAGCATAAAAGTTCGAGAACACATTTCCGTTTATGGACAGAAACTCCAGAAGGAGAATTTTAAACAGTGCTACGCGTTTCCTAACTAAACTAAGATTTATCATCCTATGTAGTATATATACAAATCTATAGATCCTATACAGGGCGGAATAAAAGTATCCGGATATTTTTCTGAATATTGTATATGTTGGAAATTCCTGAAATTACGTTTTTAAATATGTTATGCGTTTTCCAAATTGTTTACTTAGATGTTATCTTTCAGCTTATTAAACGGTAATGATTTGTAAAATTTTTTGGAAGCGTTGGAAAGTGTTACATAATCTATGCTTGACGCATGATTTTTCGTTTTTGTTTTTGCTATCCATAATTTTTGAAAACATCACGAAGTTGTTTTTACAATGTATTAATCAGTTTTCTGAACCCAGCAGCAACACGAAATATCGGTATTTTGGAAGCTATCGATTTTCAAGTAAACATTTTCCTGATCAACAAACATATTCAACAGACAAACATGCTAAATCAACAGCGTAAAATTAACATTATTTTGATACTCTTGCATCTATAAATTCTGCTGTGCTGCTGATAATGCTTATTTGAACATCATAAAAAACAATATATTATGTTGATACTGGGTTGACAAAATTGATTAATACAGGGTGCTTCACGAAGGACCCCTAACTTTAAAAATAAATAAATCGGAAACGGTGATAGAGAGAAGCATGAAACCAGTGGTATGTGTATTAAAAAATCCGTAACAAATTGATACAGAAACCTCAAAATTGTAGTTAAAAATAGCGGCGATAGATGGCGTTGCCTGCAGCATTACGGATCCCTATAATACTTCTGTGCTAATAGCAATCACGTTTCAACGGCGAAATCTTCGAGGACTGAACGTTCTTAGCGTCTGTGCATAAACAGCGCTCAGACGCTAAGAACGTTCAGTCCTCGAAGATTTCGCCGTTGAAACGTGATTGCTATTAGCACATAGTGAAATAAATTCTGGAAGTGACACTGAAAGACATTGTTTTCTGCAACAATCTTTTAATACTCGACGAGCTGGAGGAGTCTATTTGTCAAGCATATTTTTTTTTCTTAATGTCTTCAGTTCAGAATAAATTATATCAGAAACAACTGATATTACACACCCGCATTATTTATTTTATTGAACCTTATTTATTCCCATTGGAAATCCATTTATAGAATGTGTGACATAAATGAAAAACCGTTATTTAACTTAAGACGTAAATTGTCCTGCTCGGGGAGAATAGAAATGAAGTTTCTCACATTAAGCTTTATGGTTCCATAAAGTATCGAAAAAATCATTATACGCAGAAAATGGATTATTATTTCATTTTCATTCGATATAAAAAATACGGACAAAATTTCATTACTTTATACAATTTATTAATATTTTCTTTTGTTTTACAGTTTTTATCATGTGTACAGAATCGTTAATGCTCAAGTTTACGTTCAGAGATGTTGCAGCGCTGTTTTAAACACGTTTATGTTACATTTCATTGTTAAAATATTGACGTTTTTAAATCCAAGATACCCTGGCTGTCTATAAATCTTTTTAATCTTTTATACCTTCTTCAGTATAAAAACCAAAATAAAATGTGATTGCTATCGGGAGATTGGTTCAGTGTTCCATTCCAAGATGGTTAACTGACTCGCGGTGCTTTTGAGTGGTGAAGGTAAAATGTTCTAAATTAAATCAACCGTCCAAATTTTACTTTTCATTAAATAGTCATTAGTGCTTTTGGAATTATATTCATGAGTATATAAGAATCATAACTGTTTTTCCCCCTTCCTTTTTTTCTCAAGTTTAGAATAACTTATGACGTAATCTCTGATATGATATCAACAAATACCATGGGTAATATTTGTACTTTTGTTTTAATTTAGGTTATACGCATTTATTCCTTTATTGTTCGTTATTTATTGTCGTCGATCTGGGAATTCATATATGAAGTTTTGCAGAGAGAAAGGAAGAACAGTTATATAAATTGAGACATAAGTTGTTCTAGTCTGAGAGAATAAGACGTTACTCATGTTAAGCTTTATGGTTCTATAAAGTATATTTCTCTGGTGTTTGAGTACTTTTTAAAAATCATTTTATTCAGAAAATATATTAGTAATTTATTCTTGACCAAATAATTATTATTGTTTTCAGAATTTTATTCATGTTTAAAGACAAGTGAAATCCATAACCATTGCTTTCTCATCTGATCAATCTAGAATTATAAAATGCACAAACTACTGACATTCTATTCTTGCTAATATTTCTGCTTTATTCATTAATCTGATTATATGTATTGTTTCTTTTATTTAATAATATTTGTTTCCGTTGATCTGGGAATTCATGCATGAAAGTTTTTCAAAGAGAAGGAAAGAACAGATTTATCCCGAGACGTAAATTGTTCTGTTTTGCAGAATTGAAAGGAAAAAAAAAACTTTATTGAGCCATATAGCTTAACCCTTAATCAACAAATGCCGCCATATTCGATACAACAATTTTTTATAGTTCAAATGTGTTGTTTATAATTGGACACCACTATTTTTACACAGAAAAATTCATATTATTAAATCTTAACAGCAACAAAATAATGAAACAAAAATTGTAAGAAAAATGGTGCCAAATCAATAATCATAGGAAATAACACATTTAGACAATAAAAATACGGCGGCATTCGTTCGTTAAGTGTTAATATAAGCTGTATGGCTCATTAAGGTGTATGGTCCTGCCGTTTACTAGAGTATTATTTTTATTTTTTTTAAATCAAAAATAGATTATTATTTTATGTTCAATGATGGTAACTATTTCGGACAAAATTTTGTTTTCTTATGGATTATAATTTGTTCCATATATCTTGTGTTATTTGTCAAAATCCAAACAACCATCCAACCACCTTTATTTGCATACTGAATAAAAAAATATTACTTTCAAATTTTTATTTTACTTACCACATTATACGTAGTATAGGGTAAATCTTGTAATCGTTTTGAAAATCGAAATTTTTTTTTTGACGGATTTACACGTTTCAGACACTGGAGATTTCGAAAAACATATTTTTAGAAAAAAAAAATTTGCCGTCCGTCTGTGTGTCTGTATGTCTGTGTGTCTGTGTGTCTGTAAACGCTCTATCTCCCGAAAACATTGAGATAGAGATTTGAAATTTGGTATGTACTTAGTATGTAATAATGGGAAGAAGCTTATTGCATTTCAGTAACCTCGATTATCCGGAACTATTTTTTTCGGACTCTCGAAATATTCGTTCTGATAAAAGGTATATAAAACTTTTCGAAATTGTTTATTTTAAGGAGTGAATATAAAAGACAATAAAAAAAAAACATAAATTTTGCATAAAGCATGAAGTCGATCGTATAATGAGTTGCCGAGATATTTGTCATCCTATTTTCCACACTCTTCGATTTTTCATGACCCTGTATTTCATCCAAATTTCAATTCAAAGATATATTTTAATTGGAAATAAGACGCTTATTCCGAAGCAATAAACCATCAGTTAACATTATTATTAGTCTTGGAGTTATAAGGATATTTCTTTTACGCAATTCAGTAATAGAGCATTTAAAGTTTATGACGTCATCAAGCCCGATTTTATACGAATTGCAATGCATTTTATAAGTAGTTTACACATGCTTTATTTTCATATTTTATATTATGCATATTTATGATGTGTAAGTATTACGGTGGGCCCCAATGACTAGTATTTAGAGGCAATATGAAAATCATAGCTGTATTTGATTTCTTAATCTTTTCATTTCAAAATAATGTAAAGCATATATTGCTGATATTATATCCCCGAACACCATGCGCATTATTTCTACTTTTCTTTTCATTCTGGTTATGTGCATTCCTTCTTTTATTGTACAGCATTTATTCCCATTTATTTGGGAATTCATTTATGGAAGTTGTGTTGATAAAAGAAAGAAAGAGTTATTTAAATGGAGACGTAAATTATTTGGAGAGAATGGAAATAAAAAGACGTTTCAAGTATTAAGTTTTATAGGTCAATACAGCATCTTGCAATGATATTTACTAGCTTTATAAAAGTCATTTTATACCAAATATTCATTATTATTTCATTTTCCTTGATAGTAAACATCATGAGTAATATACTTTACTTTTTATTGTTGTTAAAAAGAATTTCCATCTTTTATTTTGCATTAGTTATTCTCATTGATTTGGGAATTTATATTATGGAAGTTGTGCAGAGAGAAGGAAAGGACAGTTATTTAACTTGAGACATAAATTGTTTTTGTCTGTCAGAAAGGAAAGAAATATTTGTTTCTCATATTAAGATTTGTAGGTCAATAAAGCATCTCGCACTGATGTTTACTTTCTTTATAAAAATTCATTTATGTCGAAAATGAAGTATTATTTCGTTTTCCTTGGTAGTAAACATCATGGGCAAAATTTTGTTTCCTTGTATAATGTAATTATCCTGTGTATCTCGTGCAATTTGCCAAATATCAAGCAACAATCCAACTTTTTTACGTCACGGAATAGAAATTATTAGTAGCAGAGTGTTTTTCGTATTTCATGACAATATGAAACCCATAACTGTGTTTGCTTCCTTAATATCGTCAATCCAGAATAATCTAAGACAAATATTGTCGATGTGTATATCCTCGAACATCGTGGGTAATATTTCTACTTTTCTTTTTATTGTGGTTATATGCATTCCTTATTTTATTCTACAACATTTATTCCTATTGATTTAGGATTTCAATTATGGAAGTTGTGTAGGCAGAAGGAAGTAAGAGTTATTTAACTGGAGACATAAATATTTCGGGTCTAGCAGAGATGAAGGAAAAATTTGTCTCTCATATTAAGCTTTATGGCTCAATAAAGTATCTTGCACCGTTCTTTACTTGTTTTATAAACATACTTTTATGGCAAAAATGGACTATTATTTTATTTTCCTTGGTAGTAAACATCATGGGCAAAATTGTCTTTCCTTATATATTGTAACTCTCATGTAATTTACTAAAATTCAAGCAATTATCTAACCTTTATTTGCCATCGAATATAAACTATTACTTGCAGAAGCTGTTTCATATTTGATGACAATATGAAACCCATAACCGTATTTTCTTTCTTAATATCTTCAATCCAGAATAATCTAAGACAAATATTGTAGTAGATATGTATATATCCCCGACAATATTACCAGTGATATTTTATTCAAAAGTTTCAAACTGTTACCAGAAATTTTAAAAGTTTTTTTTGTTTAATATAATAATAGACATTCCGTGGATAGAAAAAAATAAAGCTACCATTAACCCCTTAAGCGTCGTGCCCGAGACATTCACGGGCAGTGTAGGCTACTTTTTAAAAATTCAAAATGTTTGATTCTCATAAGTTTTTTTAAATAGTGTAATTAGCTTTATTCTCGCGCTATTTTATCTGCCTTTAAATAAGGCGAATATTTCTGCTTAAAAAAACTAGTGGCAATCAAGCAATCTGAATTTTTAAAAAAAGTAGCCTACAAAAGTAAAAGGCGCGACGATTAAGGGGTTAAAAATTTCTGCTATGAATTCAGAATTTCTGAATCCACCAGATTTGCCATCACTGATCTCCGAACATCATAGGCAACATTTCTACTTCTCTATTGTTGTTGTATGCATCCCATCTTTTTTATACATTATTTATTTTCATTGATTTTGGAATTTATATTATGGAAGTTATGCAGAACGAAGGAAAGAATAGTTATTTAACTTGAGATATAAATTGTTCGGGTCTGGCAGAGAGGAAGAAAAAATTTGTTTCTCATATTAAGCTTTATGGCTCAATAAAGCATCCTGCGCTGGCATTTACTAGCTTTTTAAAAGTTATTTTATGCAGAAAATAAATTATTAATTTATACTCATTGGTAGTAAACATGACGGAATTTTGTTTTCTCGTACATTGAAAATTGTAGTTATATTTTGTTTTACCTTTACAGATTTCATCTTCATTGGAGAATTTTTGATGTTATATTTTTTGTACAAGGATTTTATAGCTCTGTTTATATATAGTGCTGTTACACTTTACTAATAGCAGATAAATAATTAGTCGAGATAAATAATTTCAATATTGCCAATATCGGTGAAATATTGGCATAAAATATATCGCCATTTATTTACCTATTTTTTCAATGAAAAATAATATTTCTGTAAGAGTAGCCTTTGATTACAAATAATTCCAGTGTAAAGCTAATATTTTAAGAATAGTAGTATTTCAATGAAAGTGTATCTACGAATAAAATATTGGCACAATATTGAGCCCCGATATAATCAATATTGTTTTTCTAGTAGCGTACCATTCAGTTGCATAATATTTGCATAAAAATGACATGGTATTTCATAAGATTTGTATACATGGTGTTTCATAAAGAACTCAGTAACTTTAAAATTCAACAATTCAGTAGTTAAAACAAAAATAAAGATTAAAAGATCAGACAGTTCACAAATTTTGCCTGGAGTTATTTCAAAATTAGTTCCAATGTCGTCAACAGATAATTGTGCGGTATTTCAAATTATAAAAGAATTCTCCAATTAACTTCAAAATTTCAAAATACAAACTTTTCTTCGCATTTCATTATCGGAATAGAATAAAAATGATCAATCGAGATTACTTTTGATGCAGTTTTACATGTTAGTTTAAGCATTCTAATAGTTTGGGAGCCATCTATTGACGAAAATCCAAACTATTTCTTTAAGTCCGTGAAAAAAAATATGAGATACCTGATAGCCATGTCACTTATTTCATATTTTATTTATTACTAGCTGCGTAGCAACCAATTTTGTTGCATTTGTATTTTATAGGATTTTTCGAAGAAAGTATTTACCACTGCAGTTTTAAAAATAAAATGTATACATCATAAGCTAAAAACGTAATTATTATCATTTATAATTCTTAACTAGGACTTCCCTCAAAGGGATTAGTCTGAGTGATATTGCAGAGAACATAGGGTTAACAATTACAATATAAAGAGAAAAAGAGCAAATTAAATGATAGAATTACAAAATATCATATATAAATTCATTTACACTGTTAAAAAAATAGAAAAGAAGTACCGTTCATCAGATGTGTTGTCATATTTTTTTTTAACGTGTGGCAAAGAATCTCATTTTCTTAAGCGCGTATTGCGCAAAACTTAAAAAAACAAACAAAAAAAAACGCCGGATCTTTTAAAACGCCAAGCTTTTTAAAGTTACGTAATTGGATTTGCAGCCAATAGATTATTCTATCAAGCGTGGCTTAACGCAAATTTAATTTCATTGTTGCACCTTTTTTTGTGTGTGAAATTAAAATTTTTCTTCCTTGATTATATATCTTTTATTTGTATAACTGTTTATAGAAACTCTTACACTTCAAACCACATTGATAGCATGCTTTGCTACAAACCAGATTGCAAAACTATAGTCTAAATTACTATTAAAGTATACAAAATATCTTTCGATGACTTCTGTAAAATAACTTTTACATTAAATCTCCATATCGGCAAAATTTAAAAATTATATATATTTCAAAGTTAAGCTTAACAGATACTTCTTGATTATTCTCTAGGAGGCTCTGCCCCCTGCGCCTTTACTGCGCCAATCCGCAGACTTTTCTTTTGCCTGTCTGTCTGTCTCTCCACAATCTGTCTGTTTCCCTATCCGTTCTTCTGCCCGTCTCTCTAACCGATTGTCTATCTCTCTACACGTCTCGCTACCTGTCTCTATATTTCTCTACCGGTCTCGCTACCCGCCAATCTATTTCTCTAACCGTCTGTCTATCCGTCTAACTACTTGTATGTCTAGCCATGTCTCTATCCACTTCGCTACCCATTTGTCTATCTGTCTCACAACTTGTCTATCGGTCTCTCTACCCGTCTGGCTATACGCCTCTCTACCCATCTTCTTACTCATCTCCGTACCCATCTACTGTCTCTCTACTCGTCTGTATACCCGTCTCACTATCCGTCTGTTTTTGTACCCCACTCTTTACCCGTCTCGCTGCCATTATCATTACCCGTCAGTCAACT
This sequence comes from Maratus michaelseni, assembly GCA_963931845.1. Taxonomy (NCBI): domain Eukaryota; kingdom Metazoa; phylum Arthropoda; class Arachnida; order Araneae; family Salticidae; genus Maratus; species Maratus michaelseni. Next base: position 15,808,870 of record OZ007598.1, read on the forward strand.
CGTCTCTGTACTCATCTCTATACTCGTCTCTTTATCTACCACGCTACGCGTTTCGCAACCTTTCTCGCTACATTGCTGTCTACCGGTGTCTCTACCCGTCTCGTGACCCATCTCGCTACCCCTCTGTCAACCCTCTTTTTACCTTTCTCTCTAGCCGTCTGTCTATTCGTTTCGCTACCCGTCAGCCTACCTATGTCGCTACTCGTCTCTCTACCCATCTCACTACCCGTCTGTCTACCCGTTTGTTTACTCGTCTTTCTACCTCTCGCCACCTCTTCCGAATATTTAAACAATTCATTTAATATACAGAAGCCGTTTATCAGTTATTAAATGCAAACAGAAGTAATTAAATGCAAACAATGCAAACAGATTAAATGCAAACAGAAGTGTAATCAGATGCAATTTTTTTTAAATACATACATAAATCTGAATAATAATTCATTTTGTGTTCATAGTTGTTTATATCATTTGACAGTAAATCTCAACTTCTTAAACCTGAATTGTCTCAAACTTTTTAAAAAAACCACAAGGTCTGTATAACTGCAAATTACCCTGAAAGCTATATTAGCTACATGTTATTAAGTTAAGTGAAAGTTTCGTTATCGCGTTTGCAGCCAATTGCTTATGTCAGAAAGCGTGGCTTAACGCCAATTTAAATTCATCACTGTAACTTTCTTCTCTTTTTTTTTTTTTTGGGGGGTGGGGGGGGTGTTTAAATATATACATTTAAATTAAAACTTTTGCCTCCATGCCATTAGTGTTGTTTGTATTATTAACTAATACCTTGTAGACCGAGCTTCATTTGAAACAAATGTAAAAGACTTCTTCTACAGCTTTTTTTTAGGAGAAACTTTCGTAATTGGGCCCAAAGCCAATCGGAGCATTTAATATCATTATTGTAACTCTTATAGAGTTAAAACAATATTGTTGCTAGCTTTACTCTTGTTTGAGACCAGCCTTGCCTGTGTATCTGAATACATATAGCTATATATGGGGCAAAGTAATACTGCGCTGTGTATGAGTCTTCGTTGCACTCAGACAATTAGGTTTGTTTATTCTAGACGGAGAACTGCAACACAGTAGCACTAGACACGTATGCATTATAATATGCGACATCTGAAGCATTAAGAATTTTTTATCCTCTTCAAATTTCATCTTTACCAAAGCATCTGAATGTGCTATATCAAAGAGATCGTCCATCGTTTCCACAAAAAGTTCTCTTTTTCCTTGCCCTCAGCTCTAGTTAAGTTTTTCTATAAAACTTTCCATTCATCATAGAGTTTGAGTAACTTATCAATGCAATGGTCTGATCTTCTAGTAGGAATTCGAGCTTTCTGCCAAACAATTGAAACCTCTTGAATCACCAGTGTTGCACTTTCTTTCGTATTTTGCATTATTATTCGGCATTTTTCTTTCTTTTTTTTTTTTTTTTTTTTTTTTTTTTTTTTTTGGGGGGGGGGGGGTGTTTAAATATATACATTTAAATTAAAACTTTTGCCTCCATGCCATTAGTGTTGTTTGTATTATTAACTAATACCTTGTAGACCGAGCTTCATTTGAAACAAATGTAAAAGACTTCTTCTACAGCTTTTTTTAGGAGAAACTTTCGTAATTGGGCCCAAAGCCAATCGGAGCATTTAATATCATTATTGTAACTCTTATAGAGTTAAAACAATATTGTTGCTAGCTTTACTCTTGTTTGAGACCAGCCTTGCCTGTGTATCTGAATGGGGAAAAGTTTCGTATTCAATGTCGGTTGGCGAAAAAAAATTTAAATGGTGCCAAAAGGTAGTTTTAGCATCTTACAAAATTTTTCAAGAGAGCGGTAAAACATGTTTTTCAAATATTTACAAACATACGTTTATTAAAGCATGTTTTTGCACCATCTTAAAAATTTAAGCCAATCGGAGCATTTAATATCATTATTGTAACTCTTATAGAGTTAAAACAATATTGTTGCTAGCTTTACTCGTGTTTGAGACCAGTCTTGCCTGTGTATCTGAATGGGGAAAAGTTTCGTATTCAATGTCGGTTGGCGAAAAAAAATTTAAATGGTGCCAAAAGGTAGTTTTAGCATCTTACAAAATTTTTCAAGAGAGCGGTAAAACATGTTTTTCAAATATTTACAAACATACGTTTATTAAAGCATGTTTTTGCACCATCTTAAAAATTTAAGCACGATGCTAAAATAAAATTTTATCGCTATATTCGATATTTTAATAAGTAATGAAAATACATAAACAAACTTATTTAACAAACCTAAGAGGCATTTTTGTGATAAATAATTGTTATTGTCAGGGGGGTAAATTGTAAACAATTAATAAACGGCTAGTAAATAATAAATAGCATTTAAATTCTAAAAATGGAGAAGTGGTCCGTATAAATATGCAAAACATAACATTATACGCTTGATATATGTAAATCTGTTTTTTTTTTTTTTTTAATATTTCCGAAGGCACAGATAAAAAGGTAAAAATCTCTTTTCCAAATGCCATTACAATACATATATATATATATATATACAAAATAGAAAAATATCTGCAAAAAAATATATTTACAGAATACTACATCTGCAAAAAAAATAAGATTTAGAAAAAGTAAGCCAAATCCTGCAGATCCCAACAATCATATCGAAAAACTTATCACCAAAAAAGAACTCGCCAAATCTTACGGCACAGGAGATGGATTTTTCCCTCTGAATGCAGAATATTAGTTTTTTTTCCTTGTACGATGGGTGATTATAATATAATTGTTTCATTTCACATACTACATACCGTTTGATATATTGGTACTTTTATGTTATCCTGGTGCAGTTGATAAATCGCCAAATATTGTTCCTATAACATTTTCATATTGAATTAATTTCATTTAAATATAAATTTTTCTCTCATTTAATTTAAAATACATGCCTTTCATTAATCCCATTTAAAATGCTAAAAAGAGAAGAAAAAAAAAGAAATAATGCCATAAATCGAAACCTTTTATTTAAACACCAAATAATTTTTTTTTTTTAAATTTACACACGCGAAATAAAAAAAGCTGCTATTGCTGAGATTTGCGCCAAATATCTAATACCAAGTCTACCAAGTTATTGCGGGGTTTTTCTTTCAAACAGAAAAAAATCCAGATTAATTTTCGATTTCTACTAAATTGAAATATATTTTATTGTGCTGAATATTAGTGCGTGCATATTTTTTTGCTCCATGTACTCCATGAACTTTTAAATTCCGATTGTCTACGAAAATATCCCGCCGGTGAAAATGACGTACGCACAAAATTTTAGTGACGTATGTACTTTAATTGTGCTTTTTTATCTATTTTTTTAATATAATTTCCAAACGGTTTGACATTTATTCTTGGTAATAAATAGACGTCGTTGTCACCTTTATAGGTACCTGCTGTAAAAATTTTAACGAAATCCGTTAAATATTTTTTGAGTTATGCTTGACGAAAGGTTTTAATATCCATCGTAGCTATATATGGGGCAAAGTAATACTGTGCTGTGTATGAGTCTTCGTTGCACTCAGACAATTATGCTTTTCATTTGCCGTAAGATTATTTAAAATTGATCAATTAGTTCTCGAGTTTTTGAGTATTGAAATGATTTGGTTGATTCTCTCGGTTTTCCTTGTATTCTCAAAAACTATTTTAGATATCGGAATGCCACAAACGGAAGATTGTAGCAAGAATTATCATTTATAAATCTTAATTAGAACTTTCAATCGCCGTAAGATTCTTTAAAATTAATAAATTAGTTTTCGAATTTTTGGATGTTGAAACATTGGTTGATTCATTGATTCATACGGTTCTTTCCCGTGTTCTCCAAAACTTTTTAGATATACCGGAATGCGGGAAACTGCAGATTAAAACCAAAATTATCATTTATAAATCTTAATTAGACCTTTCAATCGCCGTAAGATTCTTCAAAATTGATAAATTAGTTCTTGAGTTTTGGAGTTTTTAAAGATTGACTCATTGATTGATTCCATCGGTTATTCCGTGTGTTCTCCAAAACTTTTTCACATATACCTGAATGCGAAAAACTGCAGATTGCAGCCAAAATTATCACTTATAAATCTTAATTAGATCTTTCAATCGCCGTAAGATTCCTTAAAATTGATAAATTAGTTCTTGAGTTTTGGAGTTTTGAAAGATTGGCTGATTGATTGATTCCATCGGTTTTTCCCTGTGTTCTCAAAAATTATTTTAGATATACTGGGATGCAGGAAACTGTAGATAGCAACCAAAATTATCATTTATAAATCTTAATTAGACCTTTAAATCGCCGTAAGATTCCTTAAAATTGATCAATTAGTTCTTGAGTTTTTGAGTATTAAAAGATTGGCTGATTGGTTTATTCCATCGGTGTTCCCCTGTGTTCTAAAAAACTCTTTTAAATATCGGAATGCGACAAACTGCAAATTGTAACCAGAAACATTCTCTATCTGCACCTGATAAGTTTAATGTTTGTTATACAATTGTTTCGGAACCTATTTAGAGAAAACAGACAGACAAACGGAGAAACGAAAATATTTTTATATTAGACGAAAATACGAAACACCTTGTACCATGACTGTATAATTTTTCTAATTTCAAATTATACGTAAAAATTACAACAAAAATTAAGACAGAAAAGTACATAAGTGAGCAAACGAAAACCTTAAGCATGCCTTTCAATCACATCTTTTCGTTACATGCTAATACAGAACCTTACAAGGTATAGTGATAGAAATGATGGATTGGAGTTTCTCTAACCCTCTGCTTTTCGGCCTTAATCCTAATGATGCGAATAATGGATGGTCTCGGAAACTATTTATACTGGTTGTTCTACAATGTTATATTCATTCTTAGAGAATAATGTTACAATATGTCTTGAGTAAAATGACATTACTCATTTATAAGTTTTTTTTCTAACATATTATATTCATTTTCTTCTATTCCTCAACTGAAGAGTCTGGAAAATTGCAACGTCGGGCTGAGACCGACACGAGCTCGCCGGGCTCGAATTTTATGCTAGTCTTCAAGTATTGACTCACATATTTATAGATTATTAGTCATTCACAAATATTTTTAGGTAACATTTAATGGAGCTAATTAAGTTACTTGAAAAAAAATGTATATCGTGTGGGGTAACACCGAACTTAAAATAATATTTGTTTTAATTTATGTATTAATTTATGTATGTATGTATTAATTATTTAATGTATGTATTAATTAACAATGTTTCAGAGATATCGTCGGAAATGCACTGCAAAAATATGTTCCCTTCCCCCTATTTCCGAATCTACTGAAACTAAATTTTTTAAATAATTAAGGATAGTAGGAGTTTAATTAAACCTTGCAGGAAAATCCTATGCCACATAGTGTTTGAGAAAATCACATTTTTCCGTTACACACAATCATTATTTCGCGGGCGCTCAGTGGGATGATTGAGGGGCGCACGAGGTACATATAGACGCGGAATACAAGGATTGTTGATAATGATTTTCGAAAAATATTATCGCTAATTTACCGATATATTAATTAAAAAACCTGTCAGACCAAGACGACGTTGCAACTTTGCGACCTACTTTCGAAGCGCGCTTGATAGAATACCAAGTTTAAATAATTTTGTTCAAGGTGTTTCTTTTAGGTAAGGCGAGGCTTCATATCTCTCTGAATGTTTATGGTATATCCAGCTATACATTGCTAGCATATACAGCAGGGCACCCACTGGTCCGTTTTTTGAAAAGCAGTATTTTTTTATAAAGAGAATTGTGGTAGGTATTTACAACAATAGCAACTAAAACAAACTTCGAAGTTAGGTTCTAAAAAATTTATAAAGAAGATTTTTCTTTTAAAAAAGTGGTGTTAAAAAAAAGACCGAGTGTGAGCCCTGGTATAAAGTAGGCTGCGCCGCCAGGCCCCCTGACGGGGCGCCCGGCGCGTCCCGACCGTTGCGCCCAAGTCTCTAATGGACTTATATCGCACCAGTAGCTTTGTCTAGTTACGGCGCTGCGATCGGCCTAGGGCCGCTCCCAACTGCGGACCGCCAAGGCTTTTTACCAAGTGTCGACGACACAGGTCGCTACGATACGGCGGAGGATCCCACATCTTAGAGGAAACCACCACAAAGACACTTGATGAACCGCCGAGAACACCCAGCGACTTCATTGCCGAAACCCCAGAAGGGGAGCCGGTTCCTAAGTCACATGCTAGGCTTCACGACTGCTCTTGCTTTCCCACTGTGTCCGAACGTTGACATGCATGGAAGGGCAAGCAACTAGTCTCATCTTCCGTGGGGATGTCACTACGGGTGACGTAGGAGCCTCTGGCCGACCCAGGACCACGAGGGAAATCGGTCTTTTCTCATAGATATACTGCCCCGTACATTGTAAAACTTTTTTTTACAAAGTCTTATTATTCTTTTAGCAACGATTTTTTGTAACAGTGGAGTTAGTAATTAATAAATTTGTTGTACAGAACCCTTTGTACGCGTGTAAAACTCCCACTTGATCGATTATTGGACAATCTCCAGACTATGTTACTATATTTTATACATATTTATAGACAAAAAAAATTACACTCTTTATTTCTTTTCCTTTCTTTTAAAATCAGTTGCTCCAGTACAGCCTTGGACAAGAAATATTGATATTACACCCTTCAGATTTCCTGACAAAAATGACAGTTTTCTTTCCTTTTACCATGTTTTCACGTTTATTCCCTTTTCCGTCTTCTGTTATGTAGTCTACTGATCTTAGAATTCATATTTTATGTTGTGACGTTTATCGGTGAGATTAGATTTTTTTTTTTCAGTTGAAACAGAAATAGCTTGACATGAATAAAACTGAACGTCTCATGTGAAATTCTCTCATGTAATACTGAAACTCGATGGAGCGCATGTTGTTGGGGATGACATTAAGAGATATTGTATTTAGTTGAAGTTTATTTCAGTAAATTTGTAATGTTATGCAAATATGGTATGGGAATTAAGATGAAAGAAAAATAAATTACAATAATAAGATTTCGAAATGAGTTTTTCTAATCTTGAATTGCTCGTAATAAATTAATAAACGAACAATCAAGCTTGAAAATTGAGAAAATTTCGCAAAGTAAAAAAATATCTTGAATAAATCGGTCAAGTCTGAGTATAACTCGCGCTCAAAGGGTTCCATTTATTAAATTTATTAATTACTATTTATTAATTAATAAACTCCTATTAAGTCTAATTTTTTCATGATTTTAGTTTCAGTAGATTCGGAAATAAGAGGAATGGGGTATACTTTTGTCGATATCTCTGAAAATATAATACCTAAAATGAAAACAAATATATTTCTAAGTTTCATGTTACGAGATCTTTCGAATGACACCCTACCCGATGTATAAAAATAAAGTTTTTTTTTTCAAGTAACTTAATTAATATCTCGGCTAATTACAGACAATTATTTTCGAAAATCATTATTGGATGATTCTGCGACGAGATATACTTCGAGTACCCGTCAACGCCCTCGCTGATCGTCCGAAAAGTAAAGTTTGTGTGTAACCGGAAAATGCGTTTTTCTCACAAAATATATTACCTAAGAAAATCACTATAGTCTTCCTGCAAAGTTTAAATAAACTACTATTACCCCTAATTTTTTCATAATTTTAGTTTCAGTAGATTCGGAAATATAGGTGGGGGAGCATATTTTAGTGGTGAATTTCGACGATATCTCTGAAAATATAATACATAAAATTAAAACAAATATATTTTTGAGTTCGACATTACGATATCTTTCACATGATATACAATTTTTTTTCAATTAACTTAATTAGCCCCTTAAATCTTTCCTAAGCATATTTGTGAATGGCTAATAACCTAGAAATATGAGGGTAAAAAGGTTTTATAACTTTCCGCGTCCCATAATTTACGAGAATAGGCGCTCTGGCAAACGGGCAAACAGACACAGGAGTGATCTTATAATGGTTATGTTTTTACTTTTTAAGTACGGAACCCTAAAAATATAGGTTTCTGATTTTTAATTCATGTAAGTGAACTCGATCAGGAGGAAAATGCCGAATTGTGTAATGTGAGTTGTCATTATTTGGGATAAAACTTCTAATCTGATCAAGCCTTCTGCGGATGTCGTCATTCTGATATCGTCGCTACCATGCCAAACTATCGGATATGAAACAAGTTGGAAATTGTACGTCAAACGTTACAAACGAGGTGCGTTCGTACGCACGTTTTAGAATTAAATTCATGATATCCCGTGCGTAGAACGGGTTAAACACCTAGTTAAGTATATATTTTATGACACTGTTCATACAAATATCTTAACTAGTTATATAAATATTCAGATATATATGTATCAGCTAGTTATATAAATATTCAGATCTTGATGATTTTTAATTCTGTGAAATGAATTATATCGTCTGCAGATTCATTTCTTGAATAAAATAAGTATCTCGGTCGCTTGACGATTTAACATCCATCGGATGCTCCTATAACAAAAAAGCACCGATTTAAAAAAAAAAATCAAATTTCTTAATAAATATTTTTATTAATATCTCCTAAAGTTTTGATTCGATTTTAATAAAATTTGAAATGTCTCGACAAAATTCTGCAAAGATAATATATTTTAAATTGCAAACCATTTGGTTGGGTAGTTTTTGCGTTGTTATATGCGGACAGACAGACAGACGGACGGACAGACGGACGGACCAAACGACGACTATAGGTGCTACGTATTTATATAATTACGAACGCACCTAAAAATGCATTTTTCATTACTTTTAAAAATGGGCCGATTGTCACCACTAAATTCTATTAGAATTCTTCACCTAGTAAAAATTCTAATAAAATTTCTGTGAAGAACAGGGTTGTCAGTTTGGCCTCCTTTTTTATTCAGAGATGCCGAACTCGTACCGGAAATTTTGAGAGAAAAATTTTTACTTTAAGTAATCACGAAATAGTCTGCCATTATATAAAAAAAAAATGCCTATTTTAAATTTCTGGTATGGATTCAAAATTTCCGAATGGAAAAAGAGGCTCAATGTGATGCAATGATGTTGCAACCCTCTTAAAATTTAGTGGTGACAAACGGCCCATTTTTAAAAGTAATGAAAAATGAATTTTTTCACATTCGATAGTTTGACATGGTACCGACGATATATAAAAGCATACCAGGTAGCACAGAAGTATGGACACCATATGGAGAGATTTGATGTAGCTGGGGACATTTGCCCATGAGAAACCTAGGTATATCCTTAATATGTGGTTCGGAATGCATTTATCATGTATTTATTTTGATATCAGGTGTATATTACAATTCATTAAAATAACTGTCAAAAATATGAAAAATGTTGAGTTAGTAATATCTGGCCAGAATTCAGTAAAACTATTTAGATGTGTATGGATCGGAATGATTTACCTATGTAGATCTTAGCTGAAAATCTATCAGAATCTCGGGATAACTTCTTAGTTTTGTACATAGCGTTTTTAAAATTTCTTAAAAATAAGATTTAATGATAATTTAATTATTCAGCAGTAGTTTGTTTCAGTAATTTTGTACTAATTTATAAAAATTTTGCATGTAGGTTGTTTAACTTAAAATAATTAAAAGTACTTTTATGTTAGCCGGCCGCAAGTGATAAACTAGTCGCTGGGGGCCACCGTAATACTTACCATCATGGATATGCATAATATAAAATATGAAAATAAAACATGTGTAAACTATTTATAAAATGCATTGCAATTCGAATAAAATCGTGGCTTGATGACGTCATAAACTTTAAATGCTCTACTACTGAATTGCGTAAAAGAAACATCCTTATAACTCCAAAATTTATAATCTTGATAACTAACGGTTTACTGCTTCAGATTAAGCGTGTCATTTTCAATTAAAATACATCTTTGAATTGAAATTTGTATGAAATACAGGGTCAGGAAAAATCGAAGAGTATGAAAAATAGGATTACAAATATCTCGGCAACTCATTATCCGATCGACTTCATTCTCCATGCAAAATTTATGTTTTTTTATTGTCTTTTATATTCATTCCTTAAATTAAACAATTTCGAAAATTTTTATATACCTTTTATCAGAACGAATATTTCGAGAGTCCGAAAAAAATAGTTCCTGATAATCGAGGTTACTGAAATTCAATGAGCTTCTTTCCATTATTACATACTAAGTACATACCAAATTTCAAGTCTCTCTCTCAATTTGTTCGGGAGATAGAGCGTTTACAGACACACACACAGACAGACGGACGGCAATTTTTTTTTCTAAAAATATGTTTTTCGGAATCTCCAGTGTCTGAAACGTGTAAATCCTTCATTTTTTTTTTCGATTTTCAAAACGATTACAAGACTTACCCTATACTACGTATGTTGTGTAAGTAATAGCCAAATTTTGTTCTCATCGTTATTATTCCTATTGCATTAATTAAAAAAAATAAACCTTTAGTCCATTTTATTTAAATTACAGATGTTACATACATTTAAAATGAATGCGTTTCACTCATGTTATGTAAATTAAAGAAAAGCGAAAAATAGAAAGAAAAAGATGTAACGCCATAAACAAAAGCATTTTATTTCCACACAAGAAAAATGTTTCTAATTTGCACACGCGTAAAATAAAAGGTGCTATTGGCGAGAAAAGATTGTGCTATTTTCGAGATTTGCACCCGGCTAACACAAAGGTACCGAATTAAATTGTAATAATTCGATTTTTAATTGAATTCTTTTAGTCTTGAACTCTTCTAAATATTTTAGAAGTAATACAAATAATAATAATCAACAACAGCTTAAACTTTTAATCACAAGAAGAAGTTATTTCAATATGTTCTGTTTCTTAGCATTAAAAAACTGGGATAATGAAATGCCGTTTTCCAGATAAATGTCAACGTAATGAAAATAACTTCTTAGATTCGCTAAAAGAAAAAAAACAACAAAACAAAACAAAACAAAAAAAAAACATTGCGCATTTCAACAAAATTAACCCCTCTTCTTCCGGATCAAAAAAAATTGCTAGCATTGCAGGACTGCCACTGGCTGCTACTTTTTAATTCCAAAAATATCACTTTCTGTAAACAAAAATCTTTTATCTATTGTCTGATAAAATGTTAAAAAAAAATATATATATACAGTCGACGCTCGTTATAACGACCCCTCGTGTGCCAAAGAAAATGGTCGTTATAATAGAAGGTCGCTATAACGAAAGCGAACGAAAAAAATAATTAACTCTGATCAGGTGCAAAATAACTAAGTTTTCAAAGGAAAGTCTCCAATATAATATTGTTAAAATTTTTTATTTACTTTTGTATCATATAAACATTGACAATAAAAAATGATAAAAAAAATCAATTTAAAAGAATGATAACGTATTTCTAAACTAAAACTTATCGTAAATGTTATATAAATAAATAAATAAATAAATAAATAGTAGTTACTTACGTATTAACATTTCTTTTTTAGAAAAATAATTTGAAATTGTTGTTTGCTTTTTGTGCATTTGATATTTTCTTAAAACAAAATTTTCCATCTCTTGTCTTTCGAAAAAAAAAAGAAAATGTTTTAAAGTGTCAATACCATTTGAAACAGTTTTACATTAGGTATCGGCGGTGACTGCATACTTTCTGCATTCGATTATTCATTTTCTTCTTGTATAGAGTAGCGAAAAAAAATATGATTTTCCGTCAGATTTTCCACACAGTATACATCAGTCAATCATGAGGAAAGAAAATGGCAATTTTATCTCGGAAAAAAATTCGGAAGGACAGCACAATTCGGTTGCTGTATTGGGAAAAAAGCAGCAGACCGGTCGTTATATTGGATGTAAAAATAACATAGCATAAATGGGATATATTTCGGGACATTTTGCATCGGTCGTTATTACGGAATGATCGCTATAATGGACGGTCGCTATAATGAGCGTCAACTGTATATATATTACCACACAATGTATTCCTTAAATATAGTGGTACGAATTGAATAGGAAAATATAGTCGCCAGTGGCAGCTGGGTCATTTTGAGAAAAGGAGCAAAACTGACTAAGTGTGTGACTCTTTATTTTGAGGTTTTCAAGAACTTCTTTCGATTATATTGATTTTTTTTCTGATTTTGAAACTTTCACAAGCAGACATTGATTGTAATTATAAAAATAAAGTATTTACGGGAAAGAGTAAATTATTATAAAACAAAATAACATCATTTTTACGTCACGCACGAATTTTATAAAAATACGATACGATAACATTGAATCATTTATTTTATATACAGGGATCAACGTTTTGTAGAATAGAATATCAGAATATCCCATGAACAATTTGTATAACATTTGAGTTCTTATTTGGACAAACTCCATGCGTGTTACCACATTTTAAACATATTTATAAACAAATAATCTAAAGAAAAAAAAATATATATAATTTAACAAATTACAATAACCATTGGAAAAATGTCCCGAAAGCTTAAAAAAAAAATCGTACTTTAGTGTTATAGCGGCCCCCACAATTATGATTATGCCAAAGTTCCAGTTATGATTTCGCCAAGATCATCGCAAAGCTTATATAGGCATCCTATATACGCATTTATATATATATATTCCAAACACTCCTACTTTTTGCCATATACGTCATTATACGCATATTATTTACGTCTTATATGTCGTATATACATCATATACACATGTCATATATATGCATCATATATGACTATAACTTGGCCACATACGTCAAGAAATGTTATATATATATATCATATATTATTATAATGTCCTACATGCTGTATAATTTGGCGATAAATCTTGGTTGCTTGGCGATTCATCCTTGGGGGCCGCTATAGCACGAAATTACCAAATTTACAATATATTAATAAAAACAGAAACAAAAAAAATAAGTTTTTAATTAAATTAAATTTTTTCATTCCTTGTCCTCGCAAAAATATTCGTTTGAACCATCGCCGCAGTTATTGAATCTTATGTTAGACAATGAAACACTTTCCAACACTAACTTAAGTTATGAATTCGGCTTTTTTCCATATCTGACAGTTTGCATCCATCCTTTTTGTAACTTTAACATTTTTGTAACGATTTTATGCATTTCTATTGCCTATTCAAAAAAAAAATTCTTCTAAAGTTACAGAATTTCGTTAAAAACGCTTGAAAAATTCTTCTAAAGTTACAGAATTTCGTTAAAAACGCTTGAAAAATTCTTCTAAAGTTACAAAATTTCGTTAAAAACGCTTAAAAAATTCATCTAAAGTTACAGAATTTCGTTAAAAACGCTTAAAAAATTCATCTAAAGTTACAGAATTTCGTTAAAAACGCTTGAAAAATTCATCTAAAGTTACAGAATTTCGTTAAAAACGCTTGAAAGATTCTTCTAAAGTTACAGAATTTCGTTAAAAACGCTTAAAAAATTCATCTAAAGTTACAGAATTTCATTAAAAACGCTTAAAAAATTCATCTTAAGTTACAGAATTTCGTTAAAAACGCTTAAAAAATTCATCTAAATTTACAGAATTTCGTTAAAAACGCTACAGAATTTCGTTAAAAACGCTTAAAAAATTCATCTAAAGTTACAGAATTTCGTTAAAAACGCTTAAAAAATTCATCTAAAATTACAGAATTTCGTTAAAAACGCTTAAAAAATTCATCTAAAGTTACAGAATTTCGTTAAAAACGCTTAAAAAATTCATCTAAAGTTACAGAATTTCGTTAAAAACGCTTAAAAAATTCATCTAAAGTTATAGAATTTCGTTAAAAACGCTTAAAATAGTAAAATGCGAACTTAATTTGTTCCATTCTCGACCGAAAACAACAACAATTTTTCCAATGGTTAAAAACGCACTCGCTTCTTTTTCCTTTCATTTCAATATAGTATAGCAAAATACTATTTTATTCTCCTTAGATTTCTCGATGAAATCACAGTTTTCTACTTTTTCCTCATGTTTTCACGTCGTTTTCTATTTTCTCTTAGTGATCTTGGAATTCATAGTTTATGTTTATATAAAAAGCTTAGAGACCAACGTAGGCACAAGAGACCAACGCCTTGCAGCAGAAAATATCAGAGTCTACAGTAAACTAAATATCTTATAAAAATTTTATGACATTCTGTTTTGAAAAACTCCAGGATTTGTTGTAGTTTTTATTCATATTTATATATTTGCAAATAAGCTAAAAAAAACCTACTCACTGTTTCTGTTCTTTCATTTCAGTATAGCATAAGAAAATATTTCTTTTTTCGTTCTCTGAATTCTTCACTCTACTGAATTTGGAATACATAGATTATGTTGTAACGGTTTTGGGGAGATCTGATCTCTTATTTGAAACATAAATATCTTGACTAGGATAAAGCGGAACAAATATGACACCACTCATATAACCGTAAAACTCAACGGAGCGTATGTTGATGAAGATGATATTTAGAGAGATTGTATTTTTTCCTCGAAAATTTATTTCAATAACTTTGTAATATAGAAATCTTGCATGTGAATTGTTTAAGATGAACGATTTAACTTGTAATAATAAGATTTTAAATTAAGTTTTTCTTTTTTTCAACACTTCTCTTTTTCCCGTGAACACTTCGAAATTATTGGAAAGGATATATAAAAAAGTAGTCGGATGTGCCAATTCCAAAACCTTTTTCTATCTCACACAGGTTTCGCATATACTTAAAACGAATCAGCACCAATTTATATCAACGTCCAACTGAATCTGAAGTTTTATTGAATTCCGTGCATTAGTTCTTGAGATATGACTATCGCTAATATAGTGTAAATCCTGAAAAATGCATCATAGTAGTGCTATCTGTTGGTAGACTTACACCAAATTCTCATCAACAACAACTTATGTCAACGTCTAACTGAATCTGAAGTTTGATGAAAATCCCTGCATTAGTTCTTGATACGTAGTTGTCGTGAAAATCATTAAAAAGGTAGCATAGCAGCGCCACCTGTTGGTCTATTTACACCAAAAACTAATCAGAACCAATTTATATCAGGGACAAACGTAATCTAAAGTTTTATAAAATTCTGTGCATTTTCTTCTTGAGATAGAGCGACCAAACATTTTTGTCACAGACAGACAGACAGAGTCACAGACTCACAGGCAGACATTTTTTAAAAACAGTCAAATCGTATTCAGGACCTTCTAAAACGTATAAATCCGTCGAAAACCGGAAATCGAAAATTATCATGAATCCAATGTTTTCTTCTTCTAAAGATAGAAGAAAGTAATAATAATCAACAACACTACCATGGCACACAAATATGTGCGCAAAAAATATTTTCCGCGGTTTCATAGCGCATGAACACAAGTGTCATCAATGATTCATTAAAGACAATTTATTGTTTTGAAATGTGACTATTGATAATTCATTACCATGTATTTAAAAAGAGAACCCAGGGTCATCCTAGGCTCGTTTAGGGATTTCAGTTTGGCGTTCAACATGTAAAATTAAGTAAAATGTGATTTTTTAAATTTAAAAATGTATAAAATTAACACTTTGTATAAAATAAACAAACCCAATTCCGAGAATTATGAATCGACTCGATAAACACTGAAAACCGCTTTGTCAATGTGTGCCAAAAATAAATCTTGTCGCTATCTCTGACGGTCAACGTGTTAAGGTTTTTTATCGCAAGGGGAAATTATTTGAATATCTTCGATTTCTTAGCAATATAACACGAAGGAAATGAAAGGCTGTTTTCAGACAAAAGTCAATACAATGAAAATAATTGCTTAGATGCACCATAAAAAGCGAAAAATGGACAACGCGCAAAAATGTAACTTCTGCAGCTCAAAAAGACCCTATGAAAGTAAGGACAAAACTAACTGCCCGATTGTTTATATGATGTTTTTAAAAAGTTTTTTCTACGTATTACTGGGTTCGTACGCTTTTACCAGAACTTTTTAATAGAATTTTTCGCCTTATTTAAATGCAGAAAAGTATTACATATCCTACAATTAGACGAGGCGTCTGCAATTTCTGTTTTTCAAATATTAAATAGAAAGATTCTATAGAAAAATTGTGGTAAAAGCGTACAAACCCTGATGGTTGATTTTTCTAATTTTTAATTCTAACTATTGCTTTTTTCTAATTTTCAATTCTACTGTATTGCTTTTTCCTAATTTTCAAACTTTCAGTGGCAGAAGTTGATCGTAATTATGGAAATAAAGAATTTACAGGAAATAGTAAATTGTCAGAATACAAAATAACGCCATTTTTATGTCACATACGAATTAAAAAGAGTGTGATACGAGAACTGTAAATCCGCTCATTTATATTCAGAGACTAACTTCCCGTTGAAGTCTTCCACAAACTAAATATCTTATTATATTAAATATAAAGTTTCATAACGTTTTTTAAATTAAAGTTACAGCTTTTTAAAATTATAATACTGGAAAAATGAAGTACTGTTTTCATACAAAAGTCAATACAATGAAAGTAATTTCTTAGATGCACCATAAAAAGCGAAAAACGGACAACGTGTTTAAAAAAATGAAACTTCTTCAGACTCCAACACACCTATGAAAGAAAGGACTAAACTAACTAACTGTCTGAATGTTTATGTGATGTTTTTAAAAAGTTTTTTCTACGTATTGCTTTTTCTCTAATTTCAATTCTACTGCATTGCTTTTTTCTAATTTTCAATTCTACTATATTGCTTTTTTGTAATTTTCAAACTTTCAGTGGCTCCAATAAATCCATTAATTTATACACAGAGACCAACTTCTTGTTGAAAGTAACTAAAAACAGTGTATAAACTAAATATCTTGCATAAAGTTTTATAACATTTTTTGAGAAAACTCCGGAATTTGTTACAACATTTTAGACATATTTATTGACAAATTAGCTAAAAAAGATACTCTTTGTTTCTTTTGTTTGATTACAGTCTAGCATAGGAAAATACTGCTATTATACCCTTCAGAGTTTTCGATAAAATGACAGTTTTCTTCTTTTTCCACCATGTCTACTTCTTCTTTCGTTCTACGTTATTTACTGCATTGATCTTAGAATTCAGAGTTTATTTTGTGAAGGCATCGGGAAGATTTGATCTTTTATATGAAACATAAATAGCCTGACTAGGATATAGCAGAACGAATATAACATCTCTCATAAAAATATAAAACTCGATGCAGTTTACGTTGATAGAGATGACATTAAGAAAAATTGTATTTTTTACTAGAAAATTTACTTCAATAACTTTGTGATATAGAAATATTGCATGTGAATTGTTTAAGATAAAATCATTTAACTTGCAATAATAAAATTTTGAATTGTGTTTTTCTTTTCCTGAAGAGTTCTAAATGTTTGGAAAGGTTATACAAAAAGTAATAATCTGAAACAGATTAAGGTTTTTAATCTCATTTTTTTCTGCTTCTTGGCATGATAACATTCTGAAAATGAAATGCTATTTTTCAGTCAACAATCAATGTGAGGAAAATAATTGCTCAGATGCATCATAAAAAGGGAAAAAAGCACAAAGAGTTTCGAAAACCATGACTTCTTCCGGCTCCAAATGATTATGTAAAAGAAAGAAAAAGACTGACGGCCTATCTGACTGTATGATGTTTTTTAAAAAGTTCTTTCCACTGTATTGCACTTTTGTAATTTTCAACTTTCAGAGACAGAAGTTGATTGTAATTGTCAAAATAAAGTATTTACAGGTAAGAGTAAATTGTCAGATAGTATGATATTGTAAGTACGTAAATGTCAGATACTGTCAGTGTATAATACAACGTATTTTCACGTCACATTCGAATGAAAAAGAATGTGATACAAGAACAGCAAATTCCTAAATTTATACACAGAAACAAACATCTTGTAAAAGAAAATATCAGAGTCTTTCATAAACTAATTATCTTGCACAGGGTTTCCTAAAATTTATTCGAAAATATCCAGAATTTGTTACAGCATTTTAGATACATTTATTGACAAATAAGCTAAAAAAGGGTACTCGCTGTTTTTTTTTCTTTTCATATTTGTGTATATCATAGAATTATACTTATTTTATACCCTTCAGATTTCTCAATACAAGGACAGTTCTCGTCCCTTTTTCTATGTTTTCACGTCAATTTCTTCTTCCGTTCTCTAGTATTTACTCTATTCTTCTGGGAATTCATAGTTTATGTTGTAACGGTATCAGGGAGATACGACGTCTTATTTGAAGCATAAATAGCTTGACTAAGATAAAGCCGAACCAATATGACATTTCTCATATAATTGTAAAACTCGATGGAGTGAATGTTGACGGGGATGATACTAATAAAGATTGAATTGATTCCTAGGAAATTTACTTCAATAAATTTGTAGTAAGTCGCAGAAATCTTGCATGTGAATTGCTTAAGATAAAAGATTTAACTTGCAATAGTGAGATTTTGGGTCAAGTTTCCGTTCTCTATTATTGACTCTATTCTTCTGCGAATTCATAGTTTATGTTGTAACGGTATCAGGGAGATACGACGTCTTATTTGAAGCATAAAAGCTTGACTAAGATAAAGCCGAACCAATATGACATTTCGCATATAATTGTAAAACTCGATGGAGCGAATGATACTGATAAAGATTGAACTGATTCCTAGGAAATTTACTTCAATAAATTTGTAGTAAGTCGCAGAAATCTTGTATGTGAATTGCTTAAGATAAAAGATTTAACTTGCAGTACTGAGATTTTGGATCAAGTTTCTGTTTTCTTGAACACGTCTAATGTTTTGGAGAGTTTATATATAAAAAGTAATAATGAATCGGAATAAGAAATTATTTGAATATCTTCGGTTTCTTAGCATTACAACATTGGGGAAATAAAATATTGTTTTCGGGCAAAAATCAGTACAATGAAAATAATTTCTCACACGCACTGTAAAAAAAAAACAAAAAAAAACACAACGCGTTTCGAAAAACTTAACTTCTTCCGACTCAAAATGTTTTGCTAGCACTAAAGAAGAAAGAACAAGACTGACTATCTGACTGTATAATGCTTTGACCCTTTATATCCTGAATTAATTTTCCAGCTACTTTATAAGATGCTCAGAATCCTCGATTATTCCTACCGGTTATTATTATTATTTTTTTTTTTTTTGTAAAGTTTTCCTTATCTAATCATAGCATTTTTGCGATTCAATTAGGTGAAAATTTCTCATTTGAAAAACCGGTGGTAACAGATTAAAAATTCTGTAAAAGACGCTCGTCGCGAAGGGGTTAAAGTGGTACTTATATGTACCGCCAGGATAAAAAGGGTTAAAAAAATCTTTCCGTTGTATTGCTCTTTCCTAATTTTCAACCTTGCAGAGGCAGAAGTTGATTGTAATTGTCAAAATAAAGTATTTATATTTAAGAGTAAATTGTTAAAACGCACGCTATTTATAAAGACATTTAGTGTCACGAATTAAAAAGAATCTGATATGAGAACGCTAAATCCATTAAATTTTACTCAAAGAGCAACTAATATCAGACTCTTCCATAAACAATATATCTTGCACAAAGTTTCATAATATTTTTTGGAAAACCTCCAGGATTTATTACAACATTTTAGACATATTAATTAATCCACAGGGAATAAGCTATTAAAACGTACTCACTTGCTCTTTCTTTCTTTCTTTAGTCCTTTTCTTTTTTCCATATTTCAGTATAGCATAGGAGAATACAGATATTTTACCTTTCAGATTTATCGATAAAATTACAGTTCTCATCCCTTTCCCTATGATTTCACGTCAATTTCTTCTTCCGTTCCATATTATTTACTCTACTCTTCTGAGAATTCATAGTTTATGTTGTGACGGTATCAAGGAGATCGGATCTCTTATTTGAAACATAAATATCCTGACTAGGATAAAGCAGAATGAATAAGACATCTCTCATATAATTGTAAAACTTATAGCAAATCATGTTGATAGAGATGGCATTAAGAAAGATTGTATTTTTTTCCCTAGGAAATTTATTTCAATAACTTTGTAATATGTTATAGATATATGGCATGTGAATTGTTTAAGATAAAAGATTTAACTTATAATAATAAGTTTTTGAACATGCTTTTCTTTTTTGAATAATTCAAATTTTTGGAGATGTTATACAAAAAATAATAATCAACAACAGTTTAATTTTTTTAATCGGTAGCGGAAATTTTTTGAAAATCATCTGTTTCTTAGCAGCATAACACTGAAAACATGAAATGCTGTTTTCAGACAAAAATCATTACAACGAAAATAATTTGTTTGATGCCCCATAAAAAGTGAAAAAAGCGCAACGTTTTTCGAAAAATGTAACTACTTGAAGATCAAAAAGACTCTTTCAAAAAAGAACAAGACTCACTGGCTGACTGCTTATACGATGTTTTAAAAAAGTTCTTTCCCTTGTAGTGCACTTTTGAAATTTTCAAACTTTCAGAGGCAGAAGTTGATTGTAAAATGTCCAAATAAAATATTTACAGATAAGAGTAAATTGTCAGAATCCAATTCAACAGCATTTTCATGTCACATTCGATTTAACCCTTTCCGGCACAGACAAATTCTGTTCGTAAAATGCGAAATTACTGACTGACACCGGAATTTACAAACGACTTTTCTCGAAAATAAGAACTCCTTATTTTAAGCTTTCATTGTATAAACAAAATGTTATTAAAATATTCTTGGTGCCGAATGCAAGTTTGGAATTAAAATTAGGTGTGCCCGGAGTGGGACCACTGTGCCGGAAAGGGTTAACCCTTTTTATCCTGACGGTACTTATAAGTACCACTTTAACCCCTTCGCGACGAGCGTCTTTTACAGAATTTTTAATCTGTTACCACCGGTTTTTCAAATGAGAAATTTTCACCTAGAATTGAATCGCATAAATGCTATGATTAGATAAGGAAAACTTTACAAAAAGAAAAATAACTGGTGGGAATAATCGAGGATTCTGAGCATCTAAGAAGTAGCTTGAAAATTAATTCAGGATATAAAGGGTTAAAAAGAATGTGATACGAGAACGGTATATCCATTAATTTATAGACAGAGCCCAACTATTTGTGCGAAAATATATCAGTCTTCCATAAACGAAATACCTTGCATAACGTTTCATAACTGCTTTTGAAAACTCCGGGATTTGTTATAGCATAATAGATATATTAATGACAAATGAACTAAAACAACAACGTACTCGCTGTTTCTTTTCTTTTATTTCTGTATAGCATAGGAAAATATTGATATTATATCCTGCGAATTTCTCGATAAAATGACCGTTTGCTTCCCTTTTCCCATGTTTTCACGTCTATTTCTTCTTTCGTCCTCTGTTATTTACTCTACGGATTTTGGAATTTATAGTTTATATTCCGACGTTATATGGGATATCTGGTCTCTTATTTGAAACATAAATAGCTTGATTTGGGATAAATCACCAGGAACATGGCATCTGTAATATAAATGTAAAACTCGATGGAACGTATGCTATAGAGATTATATTAAGAAAGACTGTATTTTTGGGTAGCTTTCAACACAAAAAGTAAAAAGCTACCTATTGCAGTCGTTCGGAGGAAAACAATTCCCGAAAAAACCCCAAGACCCCAAAACCAACCTCCGTTCAAATGTTGATATATATATATATATATATCTTATCTATGTCATACGTTAGCACTCGTATTTATAAACCGATTTGGATGTAACTAAGTATGTGTATTAAGCTGTTTAATGTCACGACCGAGTTCGCTAGCCAGCTTGATCCGCCATCTTGTTTCAAAATGGCGGCCACTAAAAGATTTAAAACCAAAAAGAATATGGCAAAAAATTATAAAATCAAGTTTATTTTTTGTTTAAGTGTTAGGCCTTGATACAAGGATTCCGGAGCATATATTTTGTTTTGCCTATATCTTAAAAAATGGCTGATATAGAGCAGTTTGAAATTCTAGGATGGTTGACATTTTGAAACAAGACAGCAGATTAAAACAAATGTGATATTAATTTATGGGTTTTAGTGAGCGTGATTTCTCGCAAATTATGTTTCATTGTTGTAATCATTCTCCCAAGCATACGCATAAAATTATATTCATATCCGTTTGTGTCAAATTCTCGCCAAGCTAGGCGACACTTGGCGAAATGTCGCCAAATTCTGAGACTAAAAACATGTCTCTATAAATGAAGCCAATTTGCCTATAATGGACTTATTTCGCCAATTTCTTATTCAAATTCAGCATTAAAGAACCTACTGCAATCGGTCGCATTTTAGCTTGCTGTTTTCGCATAACAATAGCTAAAATCTTAAAACGAAGATATAGGAAAGCTACCTTTTCCTCCCGGTACAGAACGGAAAGACTTTTTTCTACGACATTTGTTTCAATTAATTTGTAATATATTGTAGAAACCTTGCATATGAATTGCTTAAAATAAAAGATTTAACTTATAATAATATAACATTTAGAATTTTCTTCTCTTGAACACTTTGAAAATTCTGGAGAGGTTATACAAAAAATAATAATCAACAACAGCTTAAGCTTTTTAATCTCAAGAGGAAATTATATGAATTTTTTCGGTTTCTAAGCATGATAATACTGGGAAAATGAAATGCTGTTGTTTAGACAAGAATTAATACGAGGAAAATAATTTCTCAGATGCATCATAAAAATGGAAAAAAGCACAAAGAGTTTCGAAAACTCTGACTTCTTCAGGCTCCAAATGACTCAGTAAATAATTTCTTGTATGCGATATAAAAAGTGAAAAAAGCACAACATCGTCGCTACCATGTCAAACTATCGAATATGAAAAATGCACTTTTCATTACTTTTAAAAATGGGCCGATTGTCACCACTAAATTTTATTAGAATTATTTGCCTAGTAAAATAATAATAAAATTTCTGTGAAGAACAGGGTAGCCAGTTTGCCCTTCTTTTTTATTTCGAGACGCAAAATTCATACCGTAAATTTTGAGAGAAAAAATTTTACTTTAAGTTATTACGAAATAAGCTGTCATTATATAACGAAAAAATTTCTATTTTAAATTTCGGATATGGATTCAACATTTCTGAACGGAAAAGTGGCAACCCTGGTGTTGTTGTAAGCCTGCAACTATTATAAATTTAGGGGTGACAATCAGCCC
The DNA here is from genome assembly GCA_963931845.1 of Maratus michaelseni. Classification (NCBI taxonomy): domain Eukaryota; kingdom Metazoa; phylum Arthropoda; class Arachnida; order Araneae; family Salticidae; genus Maratus; species Maratus michaelseni. The sequence goes on from OZ007598.1 coordinate 15,831,900, forward strand.
ATTTTTTTAACGTAATGGAAAATGCATTTTTTCACATTCGATAGTTTGACATGGTAGCGACGATATGTCGAAAAACGTACCTTCTTCAGGTTCAAAAAGACGTGGTATCACTGGAAAAGAAACAACAAGACTGACTTTCTGGTTATTTATATGATGTTTTTAAAAAAGGTCTTTCCATCGTAATGCTTTTTTCCAATTTTCAAATGTTTAGAAGTTGATTGTAACTGTCAAAATATTCGTAAAATATTTACAGTTAAGGGTAAATTGTTAGACAACACTACGACATAAATTTCATGTCACATACTAATGAAAAAGAATGTGATACGAGGACGGTAAATCCATTAATTATACAAAGAGACCAACTTCTTGTAGAAGAAAATATGCGAGTTTTGCATTAACGAAATATCTTGCAAAACGTTTTATAATACTTTTTTTAGAAAAACTCCAGGGATTGTTACAACATTTTAGACATAGTTAGTGACAAATACACTAAAAAACGTACTCGCTGCTTCTGTCTGTCATTTCTGAAGGAGGAGTTCGTACAAAATTGATCTAGCGCGAAAAATGTGTCAGGAGGTTACAGTACTTTTTACAAAAAAATAAGGTAAATTTTCTTACCTTTTCTGAAGGTGCTTCTCATAGTTTAATCCAGTTAAAATAATCCAGTGGCACAGAACACACATGTTTATGCTGAAAAACTAATTATTTAATTAGTATGAGGCTGAATAAATTCTCACATATTTCACATTCTTGATTAACTTTATATAATTGTATTAGAGCACACGAACATTACAAGTATTCACACTAACATTAAGTTTAGATTACATTTAGATGACATTTTAGAGCTTATTCGCTCTACGTGTTTTCGCGTTTACATTTTGGTAGAGACTGAGGAAGTTAAAGTCAAAATGAAGAGTTCATAGTTCATGATTGCATCATTGGAATTACTCAATACGTCATTGGAAAAATTACACATTGCACGGTATCAGAGCAATAACGCAATCAATATAACAATGTTTATAATTAATGTTCAAATGTTTTTAGTCTATTTCACATAATAGCAGTTTATTAATTTAGTAGATCTTCCGGAAACATTTATTTGAAGTTGAGTGTGGTCATAAATTTCACTAGGCAATTTATATGCGTCGAAAGAAATGTTGATCACTTTGAAGTTTACTTTCAAGATCTTTCTTTCTTTTTCTTTCTCCTTTTATTGAGGAAATGAAAGAGTGGTTTTTCTGTAAATAAATTACTCGATGAGGTTAATATTTTTAACAATTTCAACATAGCATAAGAGAATATTGATAAACCCTTCAGATTTCTCGATGTCTTGTCCTATGTTTTTACGTTAGATTCTTCTTTTATTGACTTTACTGATATTAGAATTCATAGTTCATGTTGCGACGGTATCAGAGAGATGTGATCTCTTATTTGAAACATAAATAGCTTGACTAGAATAAAGCAAAACAAATATGACATCTCTCACATAATTGTAAAACGCGATGGAGCGCAAATTGATAGAAAGGAGAAAGATTTGTTTCATTAAGAAAAATTTTTGTCTCATAGGAAATATATTTCAATAACTTTGTAATATGTTATAGAAATCTGGCATGCAAATTGTTTAAGATGAAAGATTTAACTTGTAATAATAAGATTTTGAATAAAGTTTTTCTTTTTTTCAACACTTCTAAATTTTTGTAGAGGCTATAGCAAAAAAAAAAAAATAATAATCAACAACAGCTTAAGACTTTTAAACGCGAGAGGAAATTATTTGAATATCAGGTTTTTAGCATTATAACACTGGGAAAATAAAATGCTGTTCTGCGACAAAAGTGAATACAATAAAAAATAATTTCTTGTGTGCACCATAAAAATCGAAAAAAGCACAACGCGTTTCACAAAACTTATATTTTTCAGTCTGAAAAACACGTGCCATTACTGTGGGAAAGAAAGAACAAGACCAACTGCCTTACAGTTCATATAATGTTTTTAAAAATTTCTTTTCGATGTTTTCTTTTTTCTAATTTTCAAACTTTCGGAGGTAGAAGTTGCTTATAATTGTCAAAATAAAGTATTTACAGTTAAAAGAGTAAATTGTTAGAACTCAATAGAACACCATTTTTATGTCACATATGAATTAAAAAGAACGTGATATAGGAATGATAAATACATTAATTTATATACTGAGACACAAGAAAATATGTCTTTCATAAGTTAAACATCTTGCACAGAGTTTCATAAACGGGTTTTCGAAATTTTTCTCAATTCGTTACAACATTTAAGATTTATATATTGAAAAATAAGTTTAAAAAAAATACTCGCTATTTATTTTCTTTTATTTCGGTATAGCATAGGAAAATATTGATATTATACCCTGTAGATTTCGCGATAAAAAATGACTGTTCTCTTCCCTTTCCCTATGTTTTTCACGTCTATTTCTTTCGTTCTCTGTTATTTACTCGACTCATCTTGGAATTCATAAGTTTATTTTATGATGGTGTCGCGGACGGTATCTTATCTCTTATTTGAAACATAAATCGCTTGACTAGGATAAAGGAGAACGGATATGAACATCTCTCATATAATTTTAAAACTCGATGGAGCGCATATTGATGAAGATGATAGAGTGTATTTTTTCCTAAGATATTTATTTCAATAACTTTGTAATATGCTATAGAAATCTTGTACGTGAATTGTTTAAGATAAAAGTTTTAACTTGTAATAAGTTTAGCTGGGGTAATTGGAATACAATTTTACATTGGGACTCCTGGAGTTTCTGGCAATTCAGCTTCCTCAAACCAATGTTCATTTTGAATTAATGTCTGAACATTTGTAAATGTGTTCAGTGAGATTCACTCTATCAAACGGAACTGTTCATATTTGCAGCTTACTGCCTATAAATTAATAAAAAATATATTTAATTTGTACCTCTCCATGGGTCCAGTTGACCCATTTTTATGGAGCAACTGAACCAGGTATGTGTATGTTCTATGGCGACAATAAAGGAAATGCAAATAGTAGATAAATTAAACAATAATAATTATTCTATATGGAAGTTTAAAATTAATATGTTGTTAATTAAGGAAGATTTGTACGAACTCGTAACTCAGGATCCCCCTACACCAATTAACGAAGATTGGAGAAAAAAGGATGCAAAAGCTCGCGCTTTAATAAACCTGAGTATAGACGATACGCAAATAGTTCATGTAAAACATTTAGAAACAGCAAAACAGACATGGGATAGTTTAAAAAATATTCATGAGAGAGCCAATTTGTCCAGTAAATTGTATTTGTTACGAAAATTGTATAGTGCAAAACTTCCCGAAAATGGGAACATGCACAAACACATTACTAATATACTGGAAATAAAAGATAAGCTCTCCGCAATAGGAGAGAACATAACCGACTCGCATTTATCTGCACTTCTATTGTGCTCGTTACCTGCGAGTTATAATACTCTAATAACAGCTCTCGAAGCCCGAAATGAAATTGAATTAACTCCCGAATTCATCAAGAGCAAACTTACTGATGAATTTAATAAACGGGTAGAAAATAGTGAGCAAGTTGAAAACTCACAAAAGGTGTTTAAAACACAAAAGAAATACACTCAAGATTATAAAGGGCAAAACAAATATTGTACCTACTGTAAACAATCAAATCACACTTACAAACAATGCTGGCATCTCAAGAACAGAAACACACAGACCACTACACCTAAAACACAATACAAATACAAAAAGTACACATCGTTGTGTTTTGAAAATATAAAAGGTGATAGTAAAAATAAAATGAATGAATCAAAAACAAATGAACAGGTACAAATAAATAAAAGTGAACATAAAGATGCAGCATTCATAATTGTAAATCCCGCTAATAAAACCTGGTTAATTGACTCAGGAGCGTCTTCGCATATAGCGAACGATAGGGATATATTTACAAAATTCAACGATACTGAAAAAACTACAGTAACAATTGCTAATGGGAATACATTAAATTCTTACGGAACCGGCGAAACACAAATAATGACAAAAACATCTGATGGATGTATAAATAGAATTACACTTAAAAATGTGTTATTTGTTCCACAATTGGAATCAAATTTAATTTCCGTAAGTAAAGCCACAGAACATGGCTACAAAGTATTTTTCGAAAATGAAAAATGCATACTATCGTGCAATGGAAAAATATACTTAGAAGCATTAAAGAAACATAACTTATATCAAGTTGAAACACTAGAAGAAAGTTCTCAAAATAAAATAAACATTGCACATGATTGCAGAAATAAAGATTGCCTCGAAATTTGGCATAAACGCCTTGGCCACAGAAATAATGAAAGTATAAAAGAATTAGTCAAAAATGACTTGGCCAGTGGGATAAAAATAAATAACTGTAATCATAAAACAAACTGTGAAACCTGTATAAAAACAAAGTCAACAAATGCACCGTACTCTAAATCTATCGAAAATAAAACAACAAAAGTATTAGATTTAGTACATACTGATTTATGTGGGCCTTTTAAAACACCCACAATAGGAGGAAAAAATTACTTCCTTACATTCATAGATGACAGTTCTAGATTCACAGTTATTTACTTATTAAAAAGTAAAGATGAAGTTTATGAAAAAATAAAAGACTATGTACAAATGGTCAAAACCAGACAAGGTAAATATCCGACGGCGATTAGATCGGATAACGGTGGGGAATACATAGGAAATAAAACAGAAGCCTTTCTAAGGGAACATGGTATAAAACATGAATACACAGTTCCATTTTGTCCCAGCCAGAATGGCATTGCTGAGAGAAAAAACAGAAGTTTAATTGAAATGACACGAAGCCTATTATCCGAAGCAAATTTACCTCATAGGTTCTGGGGTGAAGCGATAAATACTGCTAATCACCTCCAAAATAGGCTCCCCACTAAATTGACAAATAAAACGCCATATGAAATTTGGTTCAAAAGAAAACCAAATCTCTATTATTTACGTGTATTTGGCTGTAAAGTATACACTTACATAAACAAACACAAAAGTTCTAAACTAGATGACACAGCAGAAGAGGGTATCTTCATGGGCTATGATAATAATACAAAGGGATACCGCGTTTTCACTAAAAATGGTGAAATAATAATTTCCAGATCTGTAAAATTTCTGGAAGAAAAACTGAACAATTTAAACGAGAAAATTAATGATCACGAACAATTAATTGAAGATAAAAAATACATTGAAATAGAAATAGGTGACACACCCTGTACACCTGACGCGCCCAAACAATCAGAAACACATCAACCTCGTAGATCTGAAAGACAAAACAGAGGAGTACCACCTCAAAGATATACTTCCGACAATTTTATTGCTTTAGCAAATGATTGCGATACAACAGAACCTGAAAACTGGAAACAGCTTATCAAAATAAACAATCCACTAGAAAAGAAAAACTGGCTTAAAGCCACTGAAAACGAAATACAATCGTTAATGAAAAATAATACATGGGATCTAGTCGATCCTCCTCTTAATAAAAGAATCATAGGAAGTAGATGGATTTTCAAACGAAAAATTGATAGTTCAGGAAATACACAAAAATATAAAGCACGTTTTGTTGCCAAAGGTTTCAGTCAAAAATATGGGGAAGATTATCAAGAAACATTTTCACCAGTAGCACAACATTGTACCATCAAAATACTTCTTTTAGCAGCAGCTTATAATAATTTGAATGTGCGACATGTAGATATTGACACCGCTTTTCTTCATGGGAACTTAAATGAAGAAATATATATAAATCAACCTGAAGGCTATGTAAACGAACAATTTCCTGAAAAAGTTTGCAAGCTCAAAAAGGCGATCTATGGCCTCAAACAGGCCGCCAGAGCTTGGCATATTAAAATCGCTGAAACACTAGACAACTTGAACTTTATCCAAAGTACAGCAGACACATGTCTTTTCACTAGAAAAGAAAAAGATCATACATCATACATAATAATATATGTTGATGATATACTCATCGCCAGCAAAGATGAAATAATAGAAGAAATCGTAAATTCTCTAAAACAAGAATACGAATTAAAGGATCTAGGCAATATTAGTAACTATTTAGGTACTCAAATTCAGAAATTACCTAACGGTTATTCTCTTGATCAAAAAATTAAGATTGAAAATTTAGCGAAAAAGTTCAATCTTGAAAACTCCAAACCGTGCAAAACTCCAATGGAACCAGGATATAACAAATTAAATGATGATGATAATTTAATGCCAAATAATATTAAATATCGCCAGGCACTTGGTTCATTGCTTTAAATAACAACAATAACTAGACCTGACATTTCAGCAGCAGTAAACATTTTAAGCAGAAGAAATGAGAATCCTCGCGAAAAAGACTGGCAAGCCGTAAAAAGAATAATAAGATATCTATATCATACTAAAGAACTAAAATTAATAGTTAACACTAATGAAGAACCAATATTAAAGGTATTCGCTGATGCCGATTGGGCAGGTGATACCAAAACCCGTAGATCAACATCGGGAATATTATATATGTTGGGCAACAACCCAATTCAGTGGACGACGAAAAGGCAAAGTTGCATTGCCTTATCTTCAGCAGAGGCTGAATATGTGTCCGCAGCACATGCTAGCCAAGAAATAATTTGGTTATTGAAGTTACTTGACGATCTAGGCTTTCCACAGCAAAAACCAATCACTTTGTATGAAGACAATCAAAGTACCATAAAAATGGTTGAATCAGAAAAATTCACGAAAAGATCAAAGCACATCGACGTCAAATTTAATGCCATTAAACAATATAGCGAAGAAGGCATAATTGAGTTAAGATATCTTCCAACAGAAAAAATGATAGCTGATGCACTTACCAAACCTTTACCCAAGCCTCGATTCATCGAACACAGAAATTCAATGAAAATATTAGTTAATCCCCATGAACGGATTAAGGGGGAAATTGTAAAAAACTAATCCATTCATTTCAATCACTTAATATTTTCCACTCAAAGTAAAATAAATAAATAAAGAAAATGATGAAGCACGCAGATAAAAACCCAACGATAATTTTTCTCTCATCTCTTAAAACAAGTGACCTAATTTATGACTCTTAAGTTTCAAGTTTATCAAGCAATAGAGATTTATTACCTCGTTATAATCGTTCTCTTCTAATAATGTGAAATATGTTTATAATTTGTTATTTGTGATTATGCTATTATAAACTTATTACAGAACTAAAACATTTAAAAGGACAATTATTCAACGTCAATTTGTTTCAAAGAAATGATGCAACTTTACTCGTAACTTTCCAAACTTTGTGAAAATGAGTCAGTGTATTACTATCCTTCATTCTGTAAAGTCACAGGAAAAAATGTTTCCTGATGTTAAAATTAATCTAAATGTAAACCTTTTAAAATTTTAAGTAATGTAAAATATAATTTTTAAAATCAATCCAAACGTGAACTTATTTATTCAATGTGAATTGTGCATTAATATAATTTTTTTTACAAGTCTTATTTCAGAAGTGGTACATCTACACGATTATTCAAGAAGTGTTTATAATAAATTCTCAAATAGTTGAAATATATAAACCAGTGGATATTTCATAAATTGGATAGACCTTAGAAAAGGTAAGCAATTCCTTTTCTTTCTGCATGTTGAAGACCAGAGTTAATTTTAATTTGAAGAATTTAATATTCTGATGTTACGCGCTTACCTCGTTGGCCTCGCCCCTTCAACACGTTTCGATTAAGTTAGGGTATCAGGGCTTGTTGCAAAAAGTGTAAATATCTTTAAAAATTTCAAATCAGGCAGATCATGTAAATTATACATCAACTAAAGAGCGTTGTAAAGGGCACCTATTCTGTCAAGGTGTTTAAAAAAGCACCAAACGTGTAAATATTACGTTTATTTATACAAAAATCATAAGAATATTAGTATGTACTTTATATACTTCAGTATAAGTAATAAGTAGAAAAGTTACAAGGGTATGTTAGGAGGGGGGGGGGCAAGGAATGAGCAAGAAAAATCTGTGAACAAACGGGTAAGTAAGTACTTAACCCTTAACCCCTTCGCGACGAGCGTCCTTTACAGAATTTTTAATCTGTTGCCACCGGCTTTTCAAAAGAGAAATTTTCATCTAATTGAATCGCAAAAATGCTATGATTAGATAAGGAAATCCTTACAATAAAAATTAACTGGTGGGAATAATCGAGGATTCTGAGCATGTTATGCGTCACGTATTCGTGTCGTTCGTCCCCAAGGGGTTAACTGCATGGTGTATCAAATTTGCATCACTTTTTATTTAACTTTTAATAAATAAATCAAGTTCCTCTCAACCACTATATTTATATAGAAATAATTATCTTGTCAAAATCTCATAAACATGATACTAAATAAAGTTTAAAATCTATTTTAAAATTTCTGGTGTCTATTTCTTAATATAAGTATAAAAGAACACATTGCTAAAAGAAAAATTCATGCATTTAAGGGTTAACCCATTCACTGCCAACCAACGAGTATACTCACGTTTTTTTCAATCTAAAATTACGAATTCGTACCGGAAATTTTGAAAGAAGAATTTATATTTTATATAATCGCGAAATGTCTGTAATTAAATAAAGTAAATATTGCTATTAGTATTTTCTGGTGTGAATTCGAACTTTCTAAATGAAATAAAATTCCGGTAATTTTAACTCGGCAGTGAACGTGTTAAGTATCTCATTCTCTTTTTTATTTAACTCAACATTGTAAGAAGACCCAGCCACTTTGTTAGTCTTCCTAATATATGTTCGCACCATATCCTGTAATAATAATTAAAAATAATCAAAATTAATTAAGTGTTTAATATCTCACCTAGCGGCTACTAAGTATTATTTACTTAGTAGTATTTATAAACAAAAATGTTACATACATAAACGTGTGTTTACTTAAAAACATGTAGGTATATAATTTTCTTTATTGCAAACAAAAAAGAAAGGAAAAATTAATTACCTGTAGTAAGAACAACTTCCAAAACATATATATATATATATATATATATATATAACTGTTGGGGTATCTGGGCCATGTGGGATCGAGTTACCCCTGATACTTGACCCAGTTACCCCATTCTTGAAAAAATTATGGGGAAACTTACGGTAAGTGCTATCAAGTACTTACCGTATTTTAATAAAAAACAGAAGAAATTCAATCAAATCGACGTTTTTTTTTACTCTTACATTTTCGGCAACCTATCGCAGCAAAAGCAGAGTTACGATAGAGCTCACACGCATTGTTTTAAGAAGTACAGGTGATGCTGTAATGTTGCCGATCTCTAAAACTTAAAAGACACCAGCGGTTTATTACAAAATAGTCTAGGCCCAGTTACCCCAGTTACCCTTAAAAATATTTTGAATTAAGTTTTTATTTTCTTGAACACTTCTAAATTTTTTGTGAGATTATACAAAAATAAATAAATAAATAAATAAATAAATAAAAAAAATAAAAAAAAATTATAATCAACAATAGCTTAAGGTATTTAACCGCGAGAGGAAATTATTCGAATATAAGTTTTTTAGCATTATAACACCGGTAAATAAAAAGTGGTGTTTTCAGACTAAAGAGAATACAACGAAAAATAATTTCTTGTATGCATCATAAAAATCGAAAAAAAAAAAAAAAAAAAAAAAAAAAAAACACAATGCGTTTCAAAAAACTTTTTTTTTTTCAGTCTCAAAAACACGTGTTATCACTCTGTGAAAAAAAGAACAAAACTAACTGCTTGACAGTTCACATAATGTTCTTAAAAAGTTCTTTTCCGCTGTTTTATTCTTTTCTAATTTTCGAACTTTCGGAGGTAGAATTTGATTGCAATTGTCAAAATGAACTATTTCCAGTGAAAAGAGTAAATTGTTAGTACTCAATAGAACGCCATTTTTATGTCATATAATGAATTTAAAAAAAATGTAATAAAGGAACGATAAATACATTAATTTATACACAGAGACCAACTTCTTGTAAAGAAAATATCAGAACTTTCATAAGCTAAATATCTTGCACAGCGTTTCATAAACTTTTTCGAAATTTTCCGGGATTGGTTACAACAGTTTAGACTTCTTTATTGAAAAATAAGCTAAAAAAACTTGCTCGCTATTTTTTTTTCTTTTATTTTGGGTAAAGCATAGGAAAATATTGATATTATGCTCTGCAGATTTCGCGATAAAATTACCGTTTACTTCCCTTTCCCCATATTTTTGCACGTCTATTTCTTTCGTTCTCTGTTATTTACTCTACTCATCTTGGAATACATAAGTTTATTTTATGTCGCTATCGGGGAGATATGATCCTTTATTTGAAACAAAAATGGCTTCACTAGGATAAAGCGGAACGGATATGACATCTCTCATATAATTGTAAAAGTCGCCGGAGCGTATGTTGATGGAGATGATACTAAGAAAGATTCTATTTTTTGCTAGGAAATTTATTTCAATGTTATAGAATTCTTGCATCTGAATTATTTACGATAAAAGACGTAACTTGTAATAAAGAGACTTTGGATTACATTTTTCTTTTCTTGAACACTTCTAAAATGTTTGAGAGGTTATACAAACAAGTAAGAAGTTGGAAATTGTACTTTAAAAGTGATAAATGAGGTGCGTTCTTACTATAGCTAGTTTTACAATGTAAAAAAAAAATCTTCGTTATTATTTCAGTGAAATAAATTACATCTTCTGTTATGAGCGAAATGCACATACCTTTCTTTTCTCTTATTACGTATGTCACGTTTACAGATGCGAATTTTTTTTCGACACCAGACAGCTCTGCAAAATTCCCCATGGCACACCTAATGACGAACAGAAGCTTAATACTTTTAATCTCAAAAGGAAATTATTTGAATATCTATGGTGACATTATAACACTGGGAAAATAAAACGTTGTTTTGCAGAAAAATTACATTGATATTAAAAAAAATACTTTTAATATTAATGTTAATGCTGTTAATTTAGCATGTTTGTCTGAAAGGTTTGATATAATTTTTAGACCATGAACTGTAAACAGTGTTTTGTAAAGACAGTTTTCAGTTTATACGTGTTTGTACGTGAACTGAAAATGACTTACTAATAGGTACGAGTAAATTTTCGTAGTGTTGTTATACTATTTTGAGGTCAACGTGTTCTGTAAGGACAGTTTTCAGTTCATGCATGTTTATCTATGAACTGAAAATGACTTACTGATATATAAGAGTAAATTGTCGTAGTGTTGTTATATTATTTTAAGGTCACCGTGTTCTGTTAGGACAGTTTTAAGTTTATGTATGTTTATACATGAACTGAAAATGAGTTATGGATGGATACGAGTAAATTGTAGTAGTGTTGTTATATTATTTTGAGGTCACCGTGTTCTGTAAGGACAGATTTCCGTTTATACATCTTTACGCATGAACTGAAAATGACTTACTGATATATACGAGTAAATTTTCCTAGTGTTGTTACTTTATTTTAAAGTCACCGTGTTCTGTAAGGACAGTTTTCAGTTTATGTATGTTTATACATGAACTGAAAATGACTTACTGATATATAAGAGTAAATTGTCGTAGTGTTGTTATATTATTTTAAGGTCATACCGAAATTTAAAAAATACGATACGTGATAAATATATCTATTAATTTACATAGAAGAACCAGTTTCTACAACAATAAATTACCGAAATCTCTCGTAAGCTAAATATCTTGCATAACGTTTCAAGTTATTTCTGGATATTTTCCAAATTTTGTTACTGCATTCTACATGTATGTATAGGGAAAAAAATATAAAAAAAGCATTCTCTGTTTTTTTCTTTCATTTAAAAAAGATTTGTTTCAGTATAGCTCAGGACAAGAAAAATTACATCTTTTAGCTTTCTGGGAGAATGAAAGTATATTAGCTTTCCCCATGGTTTTCATGTCTGATTCTATTTTTATCTTCTGTTATTCGCTCAATTGATCTTTGAATTCATGTTTTATGTCACGATGGCATCGGGAGATCTGATTTATTATTTGAAACATAAATAGTTTGATTCGGATAAAATAGAACTCGTATGACATCCATAATATAATTCAAAAACTAGACGGAGTGCATGGTGATGGAGATAATACAAATAAAAGAATCAGTATATTTTCTAGAGAGTTTATTTTAGTAACGCGACACCAATATTGTTTAAAAAAAGCATTTAAACTGAAGCTATAACAAGATTTCGATTTGAGATTTTGTTGTCCCGGAAGGTTTTAGATTTTTAGAATTTTTGTAAAAACATTAAAAACAAGAACGAAAAATCATACGCCAAGCATAGATTATGAAACACTTTCTAACACATCCAGAAAATTGTAACGAAACGTCACCTTCAAATAAGGCGAAAGAAGATATATAGTAACCAGTTCAGGAAACATAACACATTTAAAAATCAAGTTTTAGCAATTACCTTTCATAGCCAAAAAAGTAGTCCAATTTTTTTTTTGCAGCCTTGTATATGAACTATAGATATGAATGTAGATTTAAATATGCACTGCATAACATGATAAAATATAGTTCAGTTAGAAAATTCACATCTAGCAATTTTCGTCAATCAATGGAAATGCATTCGAAATCTTTTCTACAATCCTGTATATTATCTAAAGACTTTTGTATAAACCATATTTCAAGCTCAAATTTAATTTATGCAAAAAACGCATAAAGCAACTTAAAACTTATTTCCAGCAATTAACAACTATAAACGACAATGTATCTTGTTCTTTGCGTAGCCCTGTATACAAATTTAATTATATTTCACAAACTTCTATTAGTCTACTAAATATAGTTCGGCAGGAAAATGCGCAACACAATTAAAAATATCTTTAAGCAATCCACTCCGATAGTCAGTAATGACTACGAATTCCTTTGTGTAGCTCTGCATATAATCAACAAAATTGATACACACCATGTACTATTCAAAAACGTAGTTAAACTTAAAAACACAAACCAAAGTTGAAAAAGCACTTATAACACATAGACAGTTATTATCACACTAAGACTCTAATCAAATTATTTTGTTTGCCCCTGTAAAAGAAGGATAAACGCAATGCCCACCATACTTTTCAGTGAGCAATTTATAGTGCACCTCAGAAATGCATACAAATTTCATTATGTTTGAAATAGTGAAACATCATTAAAAAAAGCTGCAAACGATTTTCGCCATAGAACATTGTGTAACAGAATTATTTTGTGTGACCCTGTAAATGAACAATAAAGGCTTTGCACCACATATTTTACAAAAAGCATGTTTTAGTGTGCTTCATAATTGTATATCAATTTCATCATGCTTTAAATATCGTAACACCATCAAAAGCACTTGAAAAGATTTTTTCTCATTGACTGTAATGTAACGGATACTTTTAATTAGCTATGTGAATAAACTATAGTGTTATACACTTCATTTTCAATAGGGATCATGCTATAATAAACACAAATAACATGCAAACTCCGTGCGATGTTGTTTTTGTACTTCTGCTACATTTTCATACTTGCAATAGTATTTTAAAATAAATTTACTTTTTTGAAAAGTTAATCTGGGTCCACTCGTTATTACACTTTGGGAAAAATGAAATATTAGAAAGTTATGACCAGTTAAACAGTGTATGTATACATTTTCGGCGCACCTGTATCCACTTATTTATGTATTAATAATCCCAAATATAAAATATGATGCATTTTTCCCAATAGCAACTGAGATATAGCTATAACGCTCATCGCAAAAATCATTAGCAAAGAAGCATCTCTTGCAGAGTGATCAAAATAAAAATTAGAAAGTTATGACCAGTTAAACATTGTATGCATACATTTTTCTGACGCACTCTGTATTCACTCATTTATGTATTAATAACCCCAAATATAAAATATGATGCATTTTTCACATTAGCAACTGAAATATAGCTATAACGTTGATCGCAAAAAGCATTAGCAAAGAAGCATCTCTTGTAGAGTGATCAAAATAAAAATTAGAAAGTTATGACCAGTTAAACATTGTATGCATACATTTTTCTGACGCACTCTGTATTCACTCATTTATGTATTAATAACCCCAAATATGAAATATGGTGCATTTTTCCCAATAGTAACTGAGGTATAGCTATAATGTTCATCGAAAAAAGCACAGCAAAGAAGCATCTCTTATAATCTATATCTCTTATATCTATTGTTTATTCTTGTACAGTGATCAAAAGAAAAACTGAATCAGTATTGTTTTTCGTAATAAGCATCTTGCATACTACGTTTGGTGTAATTCTATCTCATAAGCAACTAGATATAGTTATCGTCGTTGTGGAAAGGATGGCACCACAGTGTCACCTGTTAGGCATTACCATAAACCGATATATAATCAGTTAGTAGAACAAAGGTGATAAACAAAAACCAATGTTTTCATTTTATTCACTGACTAACACACACGTAAAAAAAAATTCATCGATTCTGGGTATGGATGTATTCAATAGCATGCTTCTAATGATGTCTGAAGTGATAATTGTTTGATGTTAGTTGAGCAAGCGCAATAAAGAGTTTTACGTGAAAACAAATATTTCTCTCAATAGAAACGTGCGGGTAATATGGACCCATTGAGTGGTTCCAATGAATAAAATCTGTAATCATAAACCAAAAATATTTATTGCCACATCAACATTAAAAATTGGGAAACTATTAGAAAAATAAAATATTAGAAAAAAAGTAATATATATTTTTTAATTTAACACATTATGCGCATGATTCACTGCATCTCTCGGCAGTCTGCTTTGCTGACTTACTGGGCATACAGAAACCTTTGAGAACTGTTCAGCTGACATCTCGAAGGAAGGTTTGTATGAAGAGCTAGTTATATTGTGAGCTGGAGCTGTTTTTTACAGAAAACCTTTTAGAACTGTTTAGCTGACATCTCGAAGGAAGGTTTGTATGAAGAGCCAGTTATATGGTGAGCTGGAGCGGTTTTTCTTTCTCTGTTAGATTTTTGAAGGGTGGTGATTCAGGAACTGGCATGTCTTCAGATGCGACTCAACAAATGTTGGCAGATAATGCTTATCTAGAGGACAGATTAGAAGAAACCTCATCTTTGCCTCTTTTTGTAGTCTTGATATTTGGAAAAGAGAAATAATTGAATGAGGCCTAAAATATAATGTAAAATAGGTTTGGTTTTATATTAAAGCTTGTTGTAGGAAATATAGATTTCTATTTAGGGCTTGGTTTCCACCGGAGAAAACTTCTATTAGTAAATTTAAATAGAAAATTTTGATTTATTTTTAAATGTGCAGAATTTCTGTCCTAAAGAAAGCAAACATTTTTATTAGCTTTTACTTATGTAAGTTTACCCCGGAGGTAATGAAGCTCTGCCACTAGTCCATATTAACATCACCTTAAGGAGACCATATCGCAAATAATGCCATATTAAAAAAAATACTACTTGTTTATCACTTAATTACATAAAAAAAGTATACTATGATTGTGGAATTTTTCATCCTGATACATATAGTCGAATATTTAAAATGAAAAAAAACGGGTATCCAACAACAAGGATTTTGTAAAAGATAGTCAGAGTCAGAGTTAGAGCCAGACCGAGTAGAGCTGGCAACCTATGAAGTTTATAGCTTTTGTGTTCCATCGGTATTTATATAAAAAAAAGATTACAAGATATATATATATATATATATATATATATATATATATATATATATATGTAGGATTTGAATTAAACATGCTTCATATCCTTTATGACGTGCGTGATCATCAAATTAACTGACGCTCTGATACTTCTATTATCCATGATTTCAAAGCTCGAGTTATAAAATGTTTGGATCGCGAGATCAAGATCTGAATATCTTCAAAATTGGAAAAAGAGCCAGTCTTCTAATTTTTATCGTGGAGGAAGCATTGAAATGTGAAAAAGCCAATAAAGGCTCTTTTAGGCCTAATTGGACTTATCGAAAATAAATATATTGCACGTTTTGGGCAAGAAGTATATTATCTGTGAAGAAATTACTAGTGAAGTATTGTAGAATTATCTTTCTAGAATTGCATTAAAGTTTATATTTTGTTATTCAACGTCTAGTTGTTCAAATAATTCCCGTAAATTAACTGTTTACATATCATCCTTCTTACAAATTTGCATATATAATATATATGCATATATATATATATATATATATATATATATATATATATATATATATATATATATATATATATATATATATATATATATATATATATATATATATATATATATATATATAATTTTTACAATTGGTAAAAAGGAAAAAGAAGCTATCAGACCAGAATGAATCAAATTGTTTTCCATATATATTAAAAAGAAATGATCCAATAGTTAAAATAATTAACTGCATTAAAATAATAGAAAATAGCTAAAATAATATTTATATCACGACCTCATTTCCAAAAAATATATATAAACTAGCTAACCCGCCCGGCGTTGCTCGGGCCCGAGATAATTACAATCTCAGAGAAAGGCGTTAACCCCCTCCCTCCCCATACCCGCAAATATAATGAATAATTTGTTCAAGAGAACCACCGTCACGTACATTAACGCGATCATTAAAAAAAGAATTACATTTTTCTGATAGTTAGAACAATACGAAGACGCTACGCTAAAATATCCGACCTCAATTTCAAATCTATATCTTAATTAGTTACCTAAATATTTGTTCATTAGTAAAATTTGGCAATTATTTCCTTTCATTTTCGCAAACTAAATGAGAGGGATCGGCCAGAGAAACAGATCTCTTTGTAGTTCAGTTTTTAATGAAAGCCGATCCCTGTCTGAAAATTTCTCGGATCGTTTTCACTGGCGCCGAAAGATTTTTGGCAGTTTTTTGCGTAAATTTAAAAAAAATACCAACCGAATTTTTCAAAAATCACATAGTCAGATATAGAATATTTTTTTACATATGCTCAGAAATTTGCAATTTGATATCTCAATTAGTTTTCTTAAAATTCGCTAATTAGTTAAATAATTTCGAATTCGTTTATTTCCGGTTGCAAATCCAATGCACCTGTCCGTTTCTTTCGCCATTTTGATTTAAAAGATGATATTTTAGAAGCGATGTTTAAGGAGAATCTAATTAATATCTAGGCAATATTAAAATTCTGAGGCTCAGGTCACATGGTCAGACCTTGGACTATCCACACCTAAATTTCCAGCCTTCTAGGTGGGCTAGATTTTCCTAGCCATCGCCAACAGACACACTCACACACAGACAGACACACACACACACACAGAGCGAAACTTTCTTTTATTAGTATAGATGATGCTTTAATCCTTTCAGAGACTGAACTTTAATCTTACTAGACTAATACCATATCTACTTAATCTGTACTATCTATAATTTATTTATTTATTTATTATTATTTTTTTGTCCTTCAGATGTAGTTCCAATTATAGACGTTAAGATGCACCTCTTCATTGCTAAAAAACTGCAACCTTCCATATTATCACCAGAGTTTATATTACCAACCCTTCCTCTACTAATTTATGTCGAAGTCAACTAAATATGAAGTTTCGTGTTACTTGTTTTTGTGCTACAGTATCCCCAAAATTAGTTTTACACTCAGGCAAATACACATACAGACAGAAAGACATTACTTTTCCACATTGTGAATAATACAATTGTTTCTTAATCTAAGGAAATATAATATAGTCACGAACAAAAATATACAATAACCTTCTTCGAGTTATCTACGATTCCGAAAAGTATTCTTTATCTTTACAAACCACAGAAACCACCATATTTTCGAGATTTAAAGCAGCATTTATAAAACAAAATTTCTTTTCAATAAAAAGCAAGAATTCTTTAGAAAAAACTATCACAAGACTGCCATTGGCGACTATTTTTTAATTCTATCTCACACACTTTTCTCAAAACAAAATTTCTTCACATACACTTTGACAACTTGTGCAAGAGAAATACACTAAAAAATTTATATTTTTAAAATAGTGGTGCAAATAGAATATAAAAATAGTCACCAGTGGCAGCCCAGCATCAGTGTTGGCGTTTTGAATGCAACAGGAGGACATCATCCATATGTCTACTACTGATTTCATATTCGCTTTTTTCAATTCACTTGCAACATCCTGTAGCAAAAGAAAAAAGTTAAAGGAAGAAGTATGTAATTTATTATTATTATTATTACACTGATTTTGTAATTTTCAGCCTTTTTGTTTTTGGTGTATAGTTAAATTTAATATATTTGCTATTGCAGTATCGAAATGTATTCCAAAACTCAGAGCCCTGAATCGTAGTAATTTTATTCCTGTTACTATTTCGATTCATTTAACCCTTTGAGGGGCGGTGGTATATATTATATACCTATATACCACCTAATTTTAATCCGATTCAAACCAGAAACTTTTAATTAAATTTTACTTTTTTAACTTTGACGAGAAAAAGTTGAAAAATTGCTTATTCTTATTTCGAGCTAAATTCTTTCCCAAATTCCGGTGGGAATTCAATGTTACAGGAGCACAAGTGCTTGCCTCTGAAAGGGTTAAAGTAAAATATTTCGCTTTGTTTCAATTCTGGGTTTTGTTTCCTTAAAGTTAACGGTGTTAGGTTTGATTCTGATTACTGGTTCGTTTCAGAATGGATACAAGAATAAGGGAGATGGAAGTTGAAATACCGGCTACCACTTTTATTTTCAATCGGAATCCTACAATTTTGGAAATTAGTGGAGGAAAAAGTCATGCTAGTGTACCTTGGTATGTTTTATATCCGTTTAGAAAAAAAAAATCAGTTTTAACAAAGAAAAATTCCGAACGCCAGCAAATTTTGTGTTTAGTAAATGTGGTCTAAATAAAGGCTACCCCAGCTTTTTTCAAAAGAATCAATAAAATAGGGCTAATTTCGTTAATTAACCCATTTTCGGCCAAGCAAAGAAATTTTATAAAATGTGGTATTATTTGCATAGAAATTTGCTTAAATTACATTCATTAAGACATCAAAAAAGTTTCGTGAATGAAAAATAATATTTTATTTAATTTGACGTTACCATTATTAATTTATTATTAAATTTAAATAAAAAAATTAAAGTTTTCTTATGGCATTTGTTTTATTTTTATTTTATTTACAGAACTTGCAACTTTACCCCATTATAAAGACATATGATTAATCTCCAGTGGAATAATTATACATTTTCAAAAAGTCGAATTTGTCAATAACCGTTTCAAGTAAAAAACCAGCGTATTTTGAAAATTTCTCAACAGAAAATGATTACTTCAATTGAATTACTAATATTTTATAGATGTCTCCAGAACCCTTAAAAATAGCAGAAAAATAAAATTAGCGAAAAATTTACGTCACAGTGTTAATAAAAAAATATTTATTGAAATGGTGCGTTTACACACATTTGGCCGAAAATGGGTTAAGAGAGAATAATATTGTTTTAATAACTTTTATTGATTAATAACATTTAATATCTACAGAAAGAACCTGGAATTTTTAATAAACAAGTATTTTAGTCAAATTTATAAAAATCTTAACGACTATCTCTGACAATCTTCTTTCAACTCTGCTCCAAGTTTTGCTTTTTACTGTGTTAAACAAAAAAAAAAAAAAAAAAAAAAAAAAAAAAAAGATCGCTGTTCTCAGAGTTTTCCCTTCTTGTTCACAGGGAAACCACCCTCCCAAAAGACGCAAATTGCATCATCTTCCTCTGTCGGATATCTTCCTTTTTTTCCCTTTTTTAAATCAAATTTTTGCCCCTTCCCCTGTATTTTCTTAATTTTTCCTTCTGTTTCTTTCTCTTCCCATTTATTGCGGACGATTTTGAAGTGTTCAATAACATTTTCTTGTGAGGTGATGCAACAACGCAACGTGACGTCCATTATCACTAGAACGACCAAGAGCGGTCATTTTGACCGCTACCAAATGAATATATTGTGATTCAAATCAGAAATTTCTTTTTAAAATAAATTAAATATAAATGTCTCAGAAATATGTTAAATGAATAAGTTAAATAGTTTTAAATAAATATTCTGGTTGAATTAGTTTTATAAAACTTGAGTAAAATTTCCGGTCGTTCTAGTGTTATCCGATAAATTCATTTATTTTCCTCCTCTTCACGCAAAAGAGAGGTCCAAATAACGTCTAGACGATATTTAGACCACTCTGGGTGGCCGGAATTTTGACCAATAGTATGTTTCAGTTAAAACCCGTTTTTATCATTTATATATCAAATTCCTAATAACATGTGTGTAGCATTTGGGAACTCAAAATGTTTAGAAAATAATTTAAAGTTTATTCAAATCAAAACTGTTTATTTTGAGACACATTTTTAAATTCATTTTTGCTCTAAAATGCATCCAATTGGCAGGTTGTCTTATTCAGAAACTTTATAATGTCCATATTGTCTCGATTTTTTGGATAAAGGCAGAATATATTTTTAAAAATACTGTCAAAGTGGGCATTATGAACCAAATTTCCCGAAGCGATAGCGCTGGAAACAAAAAAAAATTATCGTACTGGGAAAATAATTGTTTGTAAATCAATTTCTAATTAATTGAATGAGAAATAAAAACATGGGTCCCTTATAAATCTCTTCGTAAATAACGCCGCTAAGTTTCATGTTTTTACTTTTAAAAATGAGTCTGAAATTGTGTCTCAAAATTTTGAGTTGTTGAGCGTGGAAAAATATTTGTTTTGCATATTGCCTTAATTGTCAATTAAATAAAATAAGGCCAAATAAGAACAGTATATTTTTTTTTTAAATGAGAAACACATACCTGAAAACTTTTGATATAACAGATTTTGTCGTATCGGCACTTTTGCTCTTACTGTTTGTAAATGAGACAGACATCAGCCCATGCCTCTCTGCTCTGAATTAAAGGTACAAACTCTGCATATCGCTACGAGGCTATTCAGTTCTCAAAACACCTACTAGCTGGTATTTGGACCCTAGCCTGTATTTGAATATACTATGTCATTTCAAAAACGCATCCAATATGTTTCAGATGGCGTTTTAATTTCGTTCAATAGTAATGCTAAACTATTATTTGTTACTTTATAACCTTTAAAAACAAAATCAGTAATTAAAAAACAGGCAATTGTTACAGAAATTACTTTTATTATAATTTTAACATAAAGCATTCTTTAACATAATGGTATTCTATAAATGCAGATACAAGCTATATATTTTCAATGAATGAAAATTAATTAATTCTGCATGCAAATTAAAAATTCTAGAAAATGCGAAAATTGATTAAATGGTAGTGATTAAATAAGTAGTGAATTTTGGAATCAGAGAAAATTAAGGCAATGCAAATATGCGAATCATAAATTATGGAATATGCGATAGGAGCTTTTAATAAAATGACGATAATAATGAAATGGCTTGCATTTTATAGTTTATCTTTTAAAGAAATGAAATTTTATAAATTGAATTTTTAAAGATAAAAATGTTTTTATGGTATAGTTCCGGAGCATTATAATGGAAATAATTTGATTCCGTTCCAGAATTGAAAAAAAAAAAAAAAAAAAAAAGAAAAAAAAAACACGTTCAATTTCGGTATTTATTCAGTCTGAAATAACACTCTTTTCCGGTTTTTGATGTGGTTCCGGTTTGAATTCTGATATATTTAGGTAGTAAAATAAAGCTACTTCATTTTTTGAGCTATGTCTTATGTTTTACGTCTTTTCATCTGGGTAGTTTTTGAGATCAATAACACTTCCAATTATAAATAGTTTTTGGGAGACTATTGAATTTTCAGCTTTTTGAATGAACTGTAGCGTCTTTTTAACTTCGATATTTCATTGAAAACGAATATCGATTAAATTCTTTGATGTGTTCCGAAGATACTCATGTTTCAGATGTTAGATAAAGTGAAAAAGAAGAAGATCGAGTTTCGATGTATTTAAATAATAACATAAACATATTTCATCTTTTTTTGGCGGAAAAGACACGGATTCACAAGTGTTTTACGTTTTATGCTATTTCATCAGTGTAGCTTTTGAGATAAATAAAATACTTCCTGTTATAAATAGTTTTGAGAAGCCATTGACATTTCAGCTTTTTAAAAGAATTCATGTCTGTTTAACTTCGATATTTCATTGTAATAGATTACCATTTCAACTCGTTGATGTGTTTTCCGGAGATACTCATGTTTCAGAAGTTAGATAACGGGAAAAAGAAGAAGATTGAGTTTCGATGTATTTAAACAGTAACACATGGGTGAAAGTAGTCTATCCAAGCTAAGACTGAAATTTTTTCTGAGTATTAGGAATAATCAAATAGAAATGGGCTAGAAGATTTCTATGTCTTGCAATATGGCTAAATATTGATCTCTTACAATAAAAGATAGTGATTAAAAGTTCTTGATAATAAAATTTCTATTATTTAAGTATTTAAAAGTAGAATTTACTATTATTCAAAAATCTCTCCAGGACTGAAATCAGTCCTGAGACTGAAGACTTGCACCCATGCAGTAACATATTCTATCTTTTGGCGAAAAAGACAAGAAATCCCAAATGTTTCACGTTTTATGCCTTTTCACCAGTTTAGTTTTTGAGATCGAAAAATACTTCCGATTATAAATAGTTTTTGAGAGACTATTGAAATTTCAGCTTTTTGAAAAAACTCGCCTCTTTTTAGCTTCGATATTTCATTGTTATCTATTATTGATTCAACTCTTTGATGAGTTTTCTGAAGATACTCATGTTTTAAAAGTTTTATAAAAAGGAAAAGAATTTGCTCGATTTTCGATGTATATAAACAGTAACATAAACATATTCTATCTTTTTTTGCGGAAAATACACGAATTTACAAATGTTTTACGTTTTATGCCTTTTGATCAATGTAGTTTTTGGGAGACTTTAAATTGCAGCTTCTTATGAACTCGCGTTTTTTTAACTTTGATTATCACTGTTATCGATTATCCATTAAATTCTTTGATGGGTTTTTCAAAAATTCTCATGTTTTTAGAAGTTAGATAAAGGGAAAAAGTAGAAGTTTGAGTTTCGATGCATTAAAACTTTAACATAAACATATTCTAACTTTTTTGCAGGAAAGACATGAATTCACAAGTGTTTTACACGTTTTATGTTTTTTCATCAGTGTAGCCTTTGAGATCAGTAAAATACTTCCCATTATAAATAGTTTTTGAGAAGCCGAGGAAATTTCAGCTTTTTGTCTGAATTCATGCCTTTTTAACTTCGATATTTCATTGTAATAGATTAGAAAAATTTACTAGGGAATTGCTGCAAAAAAGTAATATTACAATACTGGAATGTTGATAATTTTTGCCTCTTTTTATTCCTTTTTTTGGGTATGAAATTTGAATTAGCAAATCCAAACTTTTTATGCATAGATAGACGAAAATTATTTCACATTTATTTCTGAATAAAATACATTTATTTTTAATTTAAGAATTGCCGTAAAATTTTGATGGATTTGATAAAGATTAAATAAGTCAAGAAAATAGTTTGTGTTATTTATTTTCTGACGAGAAATTCTCGGTAGATTATATTCTGCAATTTGCATTATTTAAATTCTCATTTTTTTCTGCAAATTGATGAGGTAAAAAAAAAAAAATCTAAGAAAATTAATTAATTTAAAAGGAAGTCTTCAGGGTAAAGATGTCTGGCATCTGTTCATTGAGACAAGTATCCCATGATATTAAATGCAGAATATTTCCATCTGCAATTTTTTTTATTGTTACTTTTGTTTTTTCTTTTACATTCGCTGCCCGAATTCATTTAAGAATTATGACACATTTACAGCAAAGCAATATAATAGTTATTTTCGGCTATTTCTCCATTTTTTAATTAGTTTAAGTTTATTCTCCCTTTTTTAATTAGTTTAAGTTTATTTCTCAATTTTCTCTCTCTTTTAATCGAAGATAAGAATAAATCCCTACTATGCTGTACCCATCACAAAACTTTCTGCTATATCATTCTGTCAGATTAGTTTTAATAGCACAGTTAGTTACAGACCTTCAAGAGTTCTGCAACCTAGAGAGAATTATACTCAGAAATTACACAGTAAAAAATTGTTAACTAGAAAGACAGTTAAAAAAAAGTTTTTTTTTACTTCAAAATCTGTTAAAATAACAGGAAGTTCGTAAAAAGTACATATTTTATTTCGGAGGAAATCCGGAAACTGTTTATTTTACGGGCAAATTCTGTTAAAATAACAGGAAGTTCGTAAAAAGTTCATATTTTATTTCGGAGGAAATCCGGAAACTGTTTATTTTACGGGTAAAATCTGTTAAAATAACAGACAATTCGTAATAAATACATTATTTTTCTTGATGTCCAGACTGGCTGTCTTTTTCTGTAAAATCAACAGATTTTTGTATAGTACAAGGGGGGCTCGGCCCCCCCTGCTCGCTACGCTCACCAACCCCCCGCGTAATCGCGCCCTAGCCAACCCCAGACGTAATCGTTTCGCGTTTCCATTCTGGATCGCCTCGCGATCCCTTATTTTATATGCATTCAATTTTTAGATTCCACTTCGTAATTGTTGTTGTAATTTAAATGAAACCTAAATTTATTATAAAAATCAGCTTCATCCATCACCATTGGTCGACAGGATAACTAACAAGTACCAATTGTATATATAGTGTTACGAATATTGTAAATAGTTAGTGTTTGTGCTTACAAATAATGTAAATAGTTCAATTAAGCTCTATTCATAAGCTAATATTAATTTTTGTTGCATTGCAATATCTCAATTTGTTGATTTTTTGCAAGCGAGTAAACGCTATTGGATTTCAATGGGAGTCTATGGAAATTTGGCGAAATACTGGAAATAGTGGCAAGTTGACGCCACTTTTGGCAGCAAATTTTGACCTCCAAATTTGGCGATATATCGCCAAGTTGGCGCCAGACCCGGGTCCCTTCCCCTTGGTAACCCCCTCTAATAGCTCCCATCCTATCTAAATTCTCTACTTTCATGTTTATTCCCCCTAAGAAAAGTTAGAAAGCTCTGACCAATCAGATACGTTTCGCCTTATCTACGCAGATTTTCATTGGTCCATTTCCAAACCATTACTTTTTTTTTATATATAGAAGGATACTGAGAAAAAAAAATATATATTTACTTCCTTTTGTTCTGTGGAATTTGCAGATAATGCTTCACAAAATAAATCGAGAAATCGGAAATTTATAAAATATTCCGCCTACATATTTTTCAGAATTGATAATATTTTAAGTATTGACATTCTGGCTAACAGTGTTTTTAGTAAAATCAACAGAATTGTTTTTTAGAGTGTGTAAAATTCGTTTAGTGCATTCCTTTGACTTTAACATTGAGTTACAGTGATGAATGAAAAAAAAAAGCCTTAGCACAACAGTACCCTTTTCTGATTATGCAAATATATACAGGGTTCGTACGGATCAGGGAATTTTCCAGGATTTTCACGAGTATTTTCTTTATAGAAAAAGAAATCTAGGTTAAATTCGCGAAACTTCACCTTCTTTTAAGGAGCTATTTTCCGTAAGAAAATACTGGTGCCGAAGAATTTCCTCGTCGCAAAATTCCAGGAGCCATACGAATCCTAATTGGACCAGTGTATATTTTGTTAATGAATAACCTCAAAATTAATATTTGGTTTCATTTCTATCCGATGGAAAGAATTTTAAAATGTTTATCGCAAAAATCTTAGTACAATAGCGCCCTGTTTTTAATATTCAAAACCAAAATGGGTTCAACATATATTTTCATAATAAGCAAATTCATACATGTTAATTCATATTTGTTACATTTTGTTGCAATTCCATGCCAATAGAAGTCGAGATATAGCTCTCTTGCACTTCGTGAAAAACACAGTTTAGCAGCGCCACCTGTTAGGTGATACACATTTTATTAGCAACAATTTATGTCAAGATCTAACTAAATAGGAAGTTCAATGATTTTATGTGCATTGGTTCTTAAGTTACAGCAAAGAATTGAGTAACACAGCGACAGTTCAAATATAGTAAAATCGTATTCAGGATGTCCTAAAAAGTGTAAATTAAAAAAAAAAATCCGAAAGAGGAAAATTTTCACGAATCTTCTTATAAGTAAAACAATAAGTATAGAAAATCTTTTGAGATTGGAAAAAGAAAAACCTCTATAGGTAAATCATATGAGTTGTAATATTCCAACTGGGAGAAAAATGTGCGGGCGAAAAAGATTCGTCCGGGATGGCTCAGTTGATAGAGTATTGGCAGCTTCGGCCAAGAGATCTCTGGTTCGAATCCTGGCCCGGACATTTTTCGCCCAGTTGGAAAATTACAACTCATATGATTTATTTACCAATTTGAATAATTGTGTTAAAATTAATCTACTGCAACTACGTATCCAGATTTTACTGGAGTTCCCTTACCTGTGATTTATTCTGTTGAGCTGAATCAGATATAAGACGAGATGCCATGATCAGTAAGGTTAACTGGGTGAATTAGGTTTTCCAGATTTGTCCGTGATGGCTCAGTTGGCAGAGCATTGAAAGCTTCAGCCAAGAAATCCCTGGTTCGACATTTTTCGCCCAGTTGGAAAATTACAACTCATATGATTTATTTACCAATTAGAATAATTGTGTTAAAACTAATCTAAGGTAAATACCAGTTTGAGTGACGTTTCCTAATTCCTGTATGGAGTCCACAATAATTATGTTTCAGGCTTTTTTTTTCTGCATACAATATCAAATTCGATATAACTTTTTATTTCCTTTTAAATTTAAAACTAATTCTTCAGAAAAAGAAAAGAAAAACCCGCTAAAATTTCATTTTCTAACATACTCGGAAATGCTGCTTCTCTTTGTGTTGTTTGTATGTGTATTCCTTCTTTTGTCATCCCATATTTTTGCTCCATCAATTCGACAATACTGTCTTTGTAGGACGCGTGGGGTGCAGTTTCATCTTTTGAGATGTACATAAATTTATTTGAGGAGACCAGAAAGAAAATGGACGGTTCGCATATTTAATACTAACAGGTGTCCGAAAGAAATTTGAATATGATCAACCTAGACAAAATTTAGTCAATTAGAATTTAAACAAATTCCTGGTTTAGAGAAATTCATAATAGTGGCATCATTTGAGTGGCATTTTTCCAATTCTTTCGTAGATAATCTCCAGAAAATATATCTTAGACATTTTTTACTGTTAAACAATATCACAATTTCAAATGACTTTTATTTTGTCTTTCTTATTTCAAGCTAAATGCTTTAGAAAAATGTAAAAGAAATACTAAAATTTCATCGGCCTTGGAAATAATGCATTTTTTTGTTGTGCATATGTGTATTCCGTCTTTTGTCCTTTGATGTTTTCGCTCCATCGATTCAGAAATATTTTTAGGATGAGTGGAGTGGAGTTTCATTTTTTGAGATATAAATAACTTTATTTCAGGAATAGAGAAAGAAAAAGACGATTCTTATATGTAATATTAGTGCACATAGTTAATTCAATTGATTTCTTATTAATATATATGACTAATAAAACAAATTATATAAAAAGACTAAACATTTAAAAAAGAAAATCTAGGTATTCACAAACAGTAATAGTTATACTTGAGACTGGTTAAAAGTATTTACTAGTACCGGCATTGTTTGAAAGATATATGTTTCGTATTCTTTCGTAGATATTCTCCAGTATTATATTTTAGTAATTTCTTCTTGTCAAACAATATCATATTGAATATCCTATAGAGTAAAGTTTGTGAATCCACTAACAGAAATAGCTGTCAGTGGCATATTTTTTCAATTCTTTTGTAGATAGTCTCCAGAAAGTATGACTTAGACATTTTATACTGTGAAACAATATCAAAATTAAAGAATCCTCCTTTTCGTTTTCATTTGAAGAAGAATATTTAATTTTTTTAATATTAATGCTAAACTTTTATCCTCCAATATGCTTGGAAATACTGAATCTCTTCCTGTTGTGCTTATATATAGTTTCGTCTGTTGTTCTCCAATGTGTTTGCTCCATCGATTCAGAAATAATTTTAGCACGAGTAGAGTAGTTTCATCTTTTGAGATATAAATAATTTTATTTCAGGAATACAGAAAGAAACTGACGATTCTTATATTTAATACTACTGTATAGTTTATTCAATTCGGTTCTCATTGATAAACATGACTAATAAATAAAAAAGGTATTTAAAAAGAACAAAAACTGTTTTAAAGAAAAGTTTGGGAATTCACAAGTAGTAATAGTTACACTTGAGACTGGTTCAGGGGACCGGTGGATGTTAAAATTGAACTTTTTTTTATTTTTCATCATAGATATATGAAATTTTGTGCATATATACATTTCACCATAAATATACAGTATACCTTAAAAAAAATTTCTAATCTTAATATAATTAATTTAAAAAAATTAAATTTATAAACAAAATTGTAAAAGGCTCCTTGCGTCTTAATTTTTAAGCTGTTTCCTCGATTTGGCATTTGGATCATTTAAAACTATATTACAAACAAATCTGCGTATCAATTATTTAATTCCTTCAATAGTTAATTTTTGAGGGATTTTCTTTTCTGAATTCCATTTCGATTTTCATCAAAATCTAACATTTTAATAAGTTATAAATCAAATTTAATTATCTTAACGTAGTCTAACTTTAAAATGCATACACAATTTCTTTGTAAACTGTATCATGATTCTTCCTCATCAATTTCATGGATTTTGAACAAAAATTAAGACGCGTGGAGCATTTTAAAAATCTAAAAAAAGAAAACGTGTAAAATCTGTATTGAGAAAAACTGATATAAAGTTCACTAAAGCACCGAAAAATTGATTGTGTACATAATTTAAACGCTTGTAACTTTGCTAAAAATCATCGCAGCTCCATGCAGTTTTTCTCAAATGGTTCTATACAAACTGAAGAAGGATAACACACACAAAAACAAATTTCGATTTTTGGGTCGATTTTTGATCAAATGAAAGTCCACGGTCCACTTAAAAGAATTCCCTACTACCGGCATTGTTTGAAAGATATTTTTTCTATTTTTATGTGGATAGTCTCCCGGATTATAAGTTAGGAATTTCGTTCATGTCAAACAATATCAATATGAGTATCCCATGGAGTAAAATTTGGGAAAACACTAATAGAAACGTCTAGTTTTGGTACTGGTTAAAAGAAATTCTTAATAGTGTCATTGTCTGAGTGGCATTTACCCAATTTCAATATTTCAAAGGACATTTTATTTTCTCTTTTTATTTCAAGCTAAATACTTTAGAAAAAACTAAATTGAATGCTAAAATTTCATCGCCCAATACACTTGGAAATACTGCACATCTTTATGTTGTGTTTATGTGTAACTTCTTTTGTTTTCTGTAGTTTTCGCTCCGTCGATTCAGGAATATGGTTTTGTAGGAAGCGTGGAGGACAGTTTCATCTTTTGAGATGTAAGTAAATTTACTTTAGGATAACATAAAGAAGTTGACGATTCTCATATTTAATACTAGTTCATATATATATATATATATATATATATATATATATATATATATATATATATAAAGAAAATTTATGCATATGTTCCTTATACACGTCTACGATTTTTGGCCAATTTGCGCAAAACGTCCGTTTTAGAACCCAGGGAAATTACTGGCTATTTTACAAATTTCACAGCCCACCCCCTCGTCCGTTTTTGCAACAACCTGTCATAATTTATCTTTATGCAAATAAATGTTTTCAATTTTCGAATGCAATTTTTTTTATTGTTACATCTGAAAAAAAACAGCGGGAGAATTATAAACAAATTATAATAATTGCTTATAACGTGGCTTTCTGGTATTTAATATTTATACTTTCTTCTCAGCTAAACGTCCCTTGTTAAAAGTGACAAAAAGAAAGTTTTTTTTTTTTACGCATCTGATTTCAAATTATTTGTTTCTTAAGGATGAAATTTAGAAGTTTAATTAAAAATTATTGTATCTCCTTTATTGCAAATTTTATTTACGTGCTACAATGACAAATTTTAATAAATATTTTTAATATTTTTTATTCTAAAAGAAGTATTTTTGACATTGATATTGTGGTAGCGTGGTCGCATATATATAATTAAACGTATCATATCGTATTAAACGAAATTTTTTTATTCCGAAACAACAATTGTAAAAATATGACATGATGTTGAAATTTTAGATGAATATTTTCAAGACATGTTTGTACAATCTCAGGAACAACATCAGATGAGGCCAAACTCACTCCAACTCAAAAACCAGACTGTCCCTTCAATGGCGAAGAAACACTCCTCTCTCCACTGATCCATTGATCTTCTTTTATTGACGCTCCCTTCTATTCTCCCACTTTCACTTTCAGAGTACAACAAAATTCCTTTTTTTGGTGTTGCTATCCATACAAAATAACTTCCTGGCACATTTTATACACCTTCAGATGATTTTGTTACAGATAAAATTCACACACATTTGACATGGCTTTTCAAGATATGAAAGCTTCTCATTTTTACTTGAAATGGAATAAGAAATTTCTTTCTTCAGGATAATCCTTTTTCAATAGATGTCAATCCAGAAACTATTCAAATCATTCTGGAATTATTTTAATCCCATCACAAAGAATCAAGTTGATGGTCAAACTAAGCCATCACAAGATGCTTAATCAAAGCCTCTATAAATGACCAAAGTGGCAGACAGACTGTATCAAGTTTCGTACGGGTGCTTACTTTTAAATACCACTATTTCCGAAAAGTAATATTCGTCTTAATTAATTGACCATTTTCTGCGATTAAATTAGGCAAATATTACTTTTTAGAAATAGTGGCGAAAAGGATGCATTTGTTAAAACCCTTTCCAGGAATTATATTCTAAGAATTTTTACTGTCAAACAATATCAAAATTGCCTTAAGTCTTTTTTCCGCTTTTTTCAATTCAAGTTACATCCTTCAGTACATCTGAAAGTAAAAAAAAAACTAAATTTCATCCTCGAGCACACTCAGAAATACTGTTGTGCTTATGTGTATTCTTTATTTTGTCCTCTGATGTTTTTGCATCATAGATTCAGAAATACAGATTTGTTGAATACAAGGATTTCAGTTTTCTCTGTTTATGAAGATTATAATATAACTTGTACGTGTATGACATTTGTGCTGAATTTATTTATGTTTTCATGGAAGATTTTTTTTCTCACTCTTTTTTATCAATGAAACATTTAATCACATAAAATTTAATAAAGACATTTTCTTAAATAATTAGCATGAATTTTATTTTGTAAATTTGAAAGTAATTCTATTCGATTGTCATTAATATATCTATAAATAATAGGTAAAAGGTAAATAAAAATAACAGACATATACATAAGGAAAAGCTTGGGAAATCACTAATAGTGATCATCAGGGCTTGATAAATGCGGTCGCCAGGTTGCCACTGGCAAAGGAGTTTTTTTTTTTTTTTTTTTTTGTCTGTCGACCAAAATATTTAATGTCGCGTTTTTTATTTATTTCAGAATAAAATTTTTTTTTGGTATAAAAATTGAACTTGGATATGAGCACAAACGGCATTTCTTCTCTTGTCCCCCTCCCCCTACTAGTGCGCAAAAAGTCTTGATATTTATTTCTATCGTACTTTTAATGGAAGAACCAAGTTTAAAAGGCATTTTCCATCTCATAAACAGGAAATGTCATTCTTTTCCTCTCTATCCAGCTAGCATGCTATGTAATTAGAATGTGGATAGAGGGGGAGGGGGAAGGGGGGTGCTTACTATAAAATTATAAGAAATAGTGTTAATCCAGTTTTTATGGCACGTAAAATTGCTTACATTGCGAAAAAATCCACAACATAAGATACAACATCAGATATTCTTTAGCACGCAACTACTCGGACATTTGAAGCATTCGGCAATCAGCATTTTCCGAACATGCCGGTTAATTCTGATAACTTTCAATACGAAACTTAGTTTATATTATTTTTCTAAATTTTGTACTATTTTAAACTATGTAACTAATAATTCTAAACTATGTAACTAATAATTTTAAAATATGTAACTAATAATTTTAAACTGTGTAACTGACAATTCTAAACTATGTTGATATTCGTTTTCTCTCATGAATTGATAAAAATTAATTGATAAAATATTAATTGATAATTTTTTTTATGCTTTTGTAAATCGATGAGGGCGTGGGGAGGGGGGATATTTTTACTGGCGACTATAGAATTTTTTGTTGGCTACTATATTTTATTAAATTCGTAAAGCCCTGTTGATCACTAATAATTTAATAATCAAATATGTAGTAATAATAAGTAGTTTAGATAGTTAATAATTATTTAGTTAATAGTCAATAGTTTATCATCACTAATACTTACAGTTGAGACTGCACAAAAAAATACTAAGCACTTAGTTGTCAAGACGGGTTCCACAACGCTTCTTGCTAACGCTACTTCAGAATTAAGCTTTGGCTACCACTAATTAAAAAAATTCTTTATAATATATTTTTATAACACAGAAACAGAAACAGTTTATTGTTTCAATGGGATTTTCAAGTGTAAAACAACTCCATTCCTGGTATATGAGTAGTTTGTATATCACATCATATAGAGGAGTCATGTAAAAAAAAAAAGGTAAAAATGTAGCCTTTTAGCACCAGAAAATGAAAGAAAAAGCAGAGGATTTGACCGAGAACTTCATCAACCAATCAGAGATAAGTAAGCTAGCCAATCATATTTAGCTTCCGTAAAGCAGCCAATCAAATTCAATTTGCAGAATAAGAGTGCAAGGGGATAAAAGAAAATAAAAAAATGAGTAGAAAAGCATTAAAAAAAAATAAATAATTAGAAAATAAGTAAAGAGATTATGAGAAAGTTTTTTAACTGTTTCAAAAGAACAATTGTTCGCTAAAAAGGCAAAGTAAAGCAGGAAAGAGCGTAAATCTATTCCCTTTTTTTTAAAAGCAGTTTTTATTGCCATACATTAAAATCTAGTTTACTTACAGTTAGTAGAGGAATAAATATAGGAAATACGTCAAAGTCTTTGTAAATATGCAATAGGAATATACCACGAAGATTATAGTATAAAAATACTGGGTTGAATGCTATTTCTAAAAAATAATGTTCAGAGGCAATTGATAAATAATTAAAAAAAAAAAAAAGTTGGTACAAGCATTGTTTGAGTGACATTTCTCCGATTCTTTCGTAAATAGTAGCCAGAAAGTATATTTTAGATATTTTTTACTGTCAAACAATATCAAAATTGCCAACATATTTCTTTTCCGTTTCAAATTGAAAAATCTAAAAGAAATGTTAAAATTTCATCCTCCATCAGTCTCGGAAATACTGCAGCTTTATTTCACAGTGCTTATGTGTATTGCTTCTTTTGTCCTCCGATGTGTTTGCTTCATCGATGCAGAAACACTGTTTTCTAGTATGCGTGGAGTGAAATTTCATCTTTTGAGATGTAAATAACTTCACTTGAAGAAGAATAGAAGAAAAAGTGGACTTTTCTCATATTTAATATTTATTCTTTAGCTAAATCCGCCCTTTTGTGAAGATGGCAGAAGATATATTTCGACATTTACGCTTCATTTAAGCTTCATTTACAGAGAATGCTTTTAAATTATTTGTTTGTCAAAGATTATATTCGGAAATTTAATTAAAAATTAGTACAGCAAATAGTTTTATTTTTGGTAATTTTAATTAAAGAAAATTTTCCAGTTTTTAACACTTTCATACACAGTTGAAGTTGTTGCACATAATAGAAAAGTATGAGTTGTAATTTTACCAACTGGGTTAAAAAATGTCCAGGCCAGGATTCGGACCTGGAATCTCTTGACTGAAGCTGTCAATGCTCTACCAACTGAGCCATCCCGGTCAAATCTGGAAGACCTAATTCACCCAGTTAACCTTATTGATCATAGCATCTGGTCTGATATCTGAATAAGCTCAACAGAATTATGGAAGGTAATGGATCTCCAGTAAACGCTGGATACGTGATTACACTAGATTAATTTTAACACAATTATTCAAATTGGTAAAGAAATCATATTTGTTGCATTTTTTTCCAACTGGGTAAAAAAATGTCTGGACCAGGATTCAAACCTGGGATCTCTTGACTGAAGCTACGAATGCTCTACCAACTGAGCCATCCCGGTCGAAGGTGGAAGACCTAATTCACCCATATTGATCATAGCATCTGGTCTGATATCTGAATCAGCTCAACAGAATAAATCGCACGTAATGGAACTCTAGTAAACACTGGATACGTGATTACACTAGATTAATTTTAAAACAGTTATTCAAATTGGTAAAGAAATATTAGTTCAACTGGGCGAAAAATGTCCGGACCGGGATTCGAAGCAGAGATTTTTTTTGCTGAAACTGCCAAGATTCAGATATCAGAGCAGATGCTATGATCAATAAGGTTAACTGGGTGAATTCGGTCCTCCAGATTCGACCGGGATGTCTCAGTTGGTAGAGCATTGGCAGCTTCAGCCAACAAATCCCATGTTCGAATCTTGGCCCGGAAATTTTTCGCCCAGTTGGAAAAATTACATCTCATATGATTTCTTTACCAATTTCAATAATTGTGTTAAAATTAATCTAATTGAAAAAGTGTTTATGAACTAGGTCTGTCTGTCCGAACCTTAACTTACGTAAATGTATATGCATCGCTATGTAATTGAAGTTTAACATGGCATGTTTTGTACTGAAAATGAAGTGGGTAGCATTTTGTGTCGTTTACAAGGGCACTGAAAAAAAAATTACGTTACATTGTTGTCTTGGGAGGAAAATCGTTGCAGTTTATTTTAATGGCATTGCACTATTTCAAACATACTGAAAATTGATATGCATTAGAAGATGCTTACTATAGAATATGGTGAGCATAGCATTTATCGTTCATTTACAGGCATACACGAAAGAATTCGGTTACAATAATGTGCAATAATTGAGGGAAGTGCGTTTTCAATTGTGGTATGCGTTTTTAAATTTAACTAATTTTTTTGCATATTGCTTGGTGTGTTTAAACTCTATAGATCTCATACAGGGCTGCATAAAAGGAGTCGAGTATGTTTCCACTTATTGACACAGTGTTGTGGTGTTTTTTTGGTGTTCTTTCTAAACAATTAACTTAAATTTAAAAAAAAACCTTATTTACAACTCTTCACTTGACAATTAAATATTTAAAAAAAAAATAAGCATGCCTTGATTACCTCCACTGACATCTGTTGCCATGAAATGAAGGAGCAATTTAGAATAAATTTATCAAAATAACAAAACAAAGAAAAACTGTTATAACTTAACATAACATGATATTTTTGAATTCATCATTTTAGAATAATACTAAATGTAGTAAGGGGCAACAGATTTCTAAATCAAGTAGCATACTGAGATGCACAAAGAACACCTAACTCCACTCCAACTCGATCAAGCTTAAATCTCCATACACAGTAAATTAGCAAAATTTAATCATCATATAATTTAGAAAAATGAAGAGAATCTGAAATTCCTCCAATATGAGGACCAGAAGGGAAAAAGAAAGTTTAACAAAATAGAGATATGATGAGATACCAAAATTTTAGAACAACTATGGAGATTTTGAACCAGATCAGATCGGTTAACCGAAAATCGTATAGTGGTATAAAATAACTGAATACTTTTTTTTTTTTTTTTTTTTTTTTACTTTGTTAAAATAAACATTTTGATGTTTATTTTCGATAACAATATACCTGAGAGAGGAAAGTTAAAGCTTAAGTTAACATTTATGAAATTAAATTTAATATTACTGTTTCACTTATTAATCTATCCATCATTAAATCAAGATCAAAAATACAATTGGATAATATTGAGTA
This sequence comes from Maratus michaelseni, assembly GCA_963931845.1. NCBI lineage: Eukaryota > Metazoa > Arthropoda > Arachnida > Araneae > Salticidae > Maratus > Maratus michaelseni. Next base: position 15,867,644 of record OZ007598.1, read on the forward strand.
AACCTCAATTAATGTTTATTAAAACACTCATTTATAAATTTTAAACTTAAGAAATTTCAAAGTTTAAATTTAATAAAGTTGAATTTTTTTTTTTTTTTACTTTTTTTAAAAAACAGCCATTTTGTTGTTTGTTTTGAATAATACTTCAAAGAAAGGATAATTAAAAATTAAATTAATCAATTATGAAATTAGACTTAATTTTACTTTAGCATCAATTATCAGTATATCCAATACTGAGATAGGAACAATAATTACATCTAATAACCTTACGTAAACCTCAATTAATTTTCAAATAAACTATTACTATGAATTTAAAATTTAAGAAATTTAAAAATATTAATTTAGTAAGATTATAGCTTTCATAACCTTACTCACAATAATTGAGAGGTTAAGCCTCTCTCATAGGATTGCTGTAGATATAAGAATACTAATTAAAGATCATATAAAGAAGAACATACCATATTTGAGAATGAACAAAAAACAATCTTTATTTGAATAATTAAAATTTATAAAAACAATGTAATTACCAAAAAAAAATTTACTATAATAACACCTAATAAAAGTTGATCAATATTGATTATTAAATATCTTTAAATCAAATATTAAGGTTCTCAAGACTAACATAACATCATAAATTAAAGGATGATCAACTTTTCTGAGATAAGTCATTAATTACCTTTCAAATACGCATTGTAATTCTTAACATATCATAATATAAATATACATATATGAATTTACAAGTTATTCTTGCTTATTTTGCATTTTACTCTCCAACTCTGAGTCACACAAATATATTCCCTCATCAGGGAGACATGTAAATAAAAACTATGTAAAGTCTACTTACAGAGGATGAAGAATTCAATGGTTGAATCAGTGGGCAGGTTTTTACACTCCCCTCTCCTCTTTTAATGTTGCAGCCGATTGCACAACATGCTTCTCTTTCCTCTTTGTTTTGAGAGAAAAAACTATTGCTATATACCAGCAGGCGAGCTGACAGGTTTCTTTTCGTTCTTGGCTTACACTATGATAGGATATGATAAGTCACCTAATTTCAACGGGTTGGGTAGCCTCCGTACATCTAGTTGCCTTCTAATAACGAACAATACTTGGAATCTTCGTCTTAATAGGGACAGAATAGTCTCATGATGAGGACTTTTGAAGCCTGATTTTTGGAGCAGGACTATTAATTTTCTCAGCTTTTAACAATATTTCCTTCGCCCTTCACACTGGAGACTATAGGGTATTAGCAGTGGTCCTGGTAAGAGATTCATCTCTATTCTAAGACAACGATCATTCTATTTAAGCAAAATGCCGATCACAAACTCTAGTATTCATAGTTCTAGACCTTTACCATGTCTCTGCTAATGTTACTTCAACTCAGTAACACAGAATACATCATTTCGAGCGCCGCTACGCAATACCTAATAAGATTACGAACCAAGTAATGAGTGTCTCAACCAAGCAACAAGTGTCGTAAAAATTCACTCTCCCTCACCGCCTCCAAACTGGGTGGAACCAAAAAGTTATTTTCCAAGGGGGGTTCGGGGTAAAAACAATAAGGAATGGAATGACCCAGGCGACTGTCTGGTTTCGCCGTTTCGTGGGAAAGCAAACTTACCGGGTCTCACCCCACACCGTGCCAAAAAGGATCCCATGACCGTCTGTTTACATTTGCGCCATTCTGATTAAGAGGGAAACAGGGCCTTTGTATCGGGTTATAAGATACAATGCCAGCGTCCCTACGTCGCCTTTACATAAGATAACGTAATTCTCATACAGGGCGGTCGGTCTTTCTTTTAACCAAAGCCAGACTAGGTGACTACAAACACATGATTCAAGGGTATGGGAGAAAACGTACACGACTGCCCAATACAATATGTGTGGCCTTTTACTGAGAAACCTCCCTCCCTGCTATTTATTTTTCGTATTTGAAAACAGGAAGCAAAGCTAGACTATAAACGTTGAAATTACTTTGCAAAAAGAAAAAGAAAGAAGAAAAAATAAAAACTGATTTTATTATTATTATTATTACAATTACTTTTATTTATTTAAATTTTTATTAGAAACAGAAAAAAGAGTGCTTTTAAATAAATGTTAAAGTGAATGAAGGAATTTAATGTAGATAAAAAAAAATGGTTAAAACTAACCGTAACAACAAATTTCTGAAGGGGAATTATGAACTCTGTTATGCATTTCCAAAATCAACTAAATTTTTGCATACTATGTAGCACGAGGGCATATCAATAAGTAACGCACATAATGTAAAAAAAAGAAAAGGAAAGAAGCATATTAAACATGTGAAGTTATTTTTCAAATTGCTCACAAAGCGTAAAACCTGACAAAGTGAAAAATTGTCCAGGCCGGGGATCAAACCCGGATACTTTGGAATAACGCTCCAACGCTCTACCATTGAGCTACGACGACGATACCCAGTCTGGCATTTCTCACTCTAATATGTCGGAATGGCTTCAATTTGCAGCACGAGATGGAAAAGTCTCTAAGAGCACACAACCTTTGTGGCATGCATAAGACGAAACTAAACCCAGCATAGGTGAACATGACAATTAATGATAATATGAAACAGAAATGAAAGTATTACCCATTTATTACTTTTCCACATAACCTCTACGCATGTTGAGGCATTTCTCTCAACAATGGATCAGTTTGAAAATCCCGGTCTCATAGAAATCCGTGAGCTGTGAGAAGAGCCACTTTCACATGGTTCGGTCACCGCCCCCTGAATACTAGGCCTGCGCGCTGAAAAAAATGCGGCTGTCGCAGGCGGATTTTTTTTTCAGCGTTTGTACGGTCCCTTGAACTTCAACACCAATAATATCTAAAAGTTTTCTTTGAATTATTTGATCTCAGAAGTCTAGGCGAAGAAAACTTTTAGAAACTATTGGTGTTGAAGTTCGAGGGACCGTTCAAACGCAAACAAAAAATCCGCTTGCAACAGCCGGCATTTTTATCAGCGCGCAGGTCTAGTATTCTCTGGGCGATGGCCCGTTTGAGTTTGTCGTCAGAGTCAAACTTCTTACAACCGAAGAACTTCTTCATGGGTCCAAACAGATGGAAATTGGAGGGTGCCAGGTCCCGGATTTATGGCGGGAATTCCAAAACTTCCCAACCGTATCTCTGCAATTTTTCACGAACTGGGTCAGACATATGAGAACGAGCTTTGTCGTCAAATAAAGGAGCAGAAAAACTTAAATTGCATCCTCCACCATTCTCGAAAATACTATAGCCTTTTCCGTTATATTTATGTGTATTATTTTCCCAGTCCTCCGGTGTTTCTACTCCACCGATTCGGAAAAACGCTTTAGAAGTTTCATGGGATAGGACAATTTCATTTTTTAAATTCCTACTATTAGCTCACACACTCTCTCTCTATATATATCTTGTTGGAATTTTCAATCGTTAATAAAATATTTTCTATTCATCCATTCAAGTTCAAATAATTTTTTTAAAAGTTGTACTGGATGACAATTGATGTTAATACAGTTTTTTCAAATATTAATTAATTCATTAAATTTAATTAATTAATTTTAATTTTTACATGGGAGGAAAAATTCCTCCCATTGTTTTCATAAATGAAATGAAAGATTTATCTCAAATGAGTGATGCCAACAAAAAATAAAATACCGCAACGATGATTATAAAATAATGTTCAATAAAGATAACGTGGGATGCTGCACGGGTTTATTTTATATATTTATGATTAAAAAGTAGGAATTGACTTAATTTTTTTTTTATATTACTTGTTTGATATGTAAATAACTTTATTTGAAGAATACGGAAGGAAGTGATTTTTCTCATATTTAGTTCTATCCTCGAACTAAGTGGTGGAGTTTCTGCGAAAGGAATGGTTTCGTAATAAAATTAGTTTCATTTACGAATTGTAATTTACCTAACAGAGTTAAAATTTGCCCGGGCCAGGGGTCGAAACCAGGTTCGACTGGGTGTCATTGTAATAGTGTAAGTGTAGTTACATTTTCTTATTTTTTATTACTATATTATGAAGTTTAACAAAAAGTATATATTAAATTAATTTATTAAATTTATAATGAAGTTAAAAAATATTAAAATCTTGTATTGTCATCTGTAAATTACCTGTGTACATAATTTGCTTAATTCTAGAATATCAGGCAGCGAGTGAAAAAATTATTACAAAATTTCTTTTTATATAAATGAACCAAGTTAAGTTAAATAAAAGAGTGTAAATATAGGGGAAGATCGGGTAGCCCTGGACGGCGGGTAACCGCGGACATTTCAATTTCTAAGAAATTCAAAGTGTTGTGTAAATAAAGAGTTATTGTAAATGAACGACCTGTAGAGTCGAAACAAATACAGTTTAGTTGCGACGTGGGCGCCGAGTAAGTTAGTCGTGAATGAGTGTTTTGGTTTCGTCAATAAATTTTCGTTGCATTCGAGATAGAATGCATCATATGCGGAGGAACATTTGAAGAAGACTGGATTCAGTGCCAGGAATGCAAAGACTGGACCCATGAAGATTGTGTTTATATAAATGCATCGGATTTTTATTATAATTGTGATGTTTGTAAGTCCAAAAAACGTTTGGGACACCATTGATTAATATGTCCGGGACTACCCGCCGTTTCTTGTGACGCTAAAAAAATAAGGCCAAACTATTTTCAATATATTTCATTAAATAATTCGATATTATTAGCAATGTTTAATTAAAATCATTAAAGAAGCTCGTAATTTTATTTTAAGTATAAAATAAATACAGACATTTCATTCATTTGTTTTTTATTTGCAATTTATCCAAGTGTCCGGGGCTACTCGATCTTCCCCTACTTATCCTAAACTGTATATTGAAAAATATACATATAAATACATTTAGACCAATAAACGACAACCGGAAAACATTGTGAACGAAATTTCTAAATGCTTGGCATTGGGGGGGGTCTTATAGTAGAGACATAATCTAAGACCATAAACGTTTACCAATATTTATAACTTGTCTTATCTGGACGATATCTTATCAGTGGAAATGTACATCTGTAAATAATTGTCTTTTATGTCCATTTCAAAGTTTGATGCTCATTTAATTTCTATCTCGTAGGTTCGAGAGAGTAATAATAATAAAAAAATATATAAAACGAACAAAAATACAGAAAAAAAAATAAGAAGAAATTCACTTAGGGAAATAACTGAATTAAAGAGATTCTCTTTTGTAGAATTGTTTGGGCGACATTTATTTCTATTCTTTTATGGATTTTCTCTCGTGATTATATTTTAGACATTTTATATTGACAAAAATTATGAAAGAAACAATGGGGAATGGGGAGGGAGGAGTCTTATAGGAAAGATATAAACCAAAGCTTTAGACTTTGACTAATATTTAAATCCCATTTTATCGGAAAATTACCTTATTTGTGGAAATGTGCGAATTTTATATTTATAATTAGATTTTATATCGACTTGCATATCTGAAATTCATTTTAAATCTTATGCGGTGTCATAAAATGAAATGAACGTTTTAAAAATTGAATAATACGTGAACAGTGGTTGCTATTGAAGTTATTCCTTCAGGAGATTAAGGTATGAAGTCGAAGATTTCTTTCCGGTTTTAGTTACTAAATATCACCGATAGATAGTACAGTGCTATCTAAAATTGTTAAAATGCTCAAACTAACACATAAAAAAGGATCAAGTTTCTATCAGCTTGTAACCTTTATTTTGTTTAGCAACTGGGCCGAAAATTTTCAAAATTGAATAACACTTGAACAGGGGTAGCTATTGAAGTTGTTCTTTCAGGAAATTAATGTATGAAATCGGAGATTTCTTTCCTGTTTTAGTTCTAAATATCACCGATTGATAGTACAGTGCTATTTAAAATTGTTAAAATGCTCAAACTAACACGTAAACAAGAACGAAAAATCATGCGTCAAGCATAGATTATATAGCACTTTCCAACGCTTCCAAAATAATTTTACAAATCATACCGTTTAATAAGCTAAAAGCTAACATCTAAGTAAACAATTTAGAAAACGCATAACATATTTAAAAACATAATTTCAGGAATTTCCAACATATACAATATTCGGAAAAATATCCGAATACTTTTATTCAGCCCTGTATAGGATCTATAGATTTGTATATATACTACATAGGATGATAATTTTAGTTCAGTTAGGAAACGCGTAGCACAGTTTAAAATTCTCCGTCTGGAGTTTGTCAATAAACAGAAATGTGTTCGCGAACTTTTGTGCTGCCCTGTATAGGATCTACAGAATTTATATACACCACGTAATAGACAAAAAGCAAGTTAAAATTAAAATCGCGTTCAATAACTTAAAACGCACTTCTAGGAGTTATTGTTAACAGACAGTAGATAATTCTTTTGCGTGTCCCTGTAAATGAACGATGACTGCTATACACACAATATTCCGTAGTAAGTCTCTTGTAATGCACCTTAGTGATCTATATAAATTTCAATGCGTTTAAAATAGTGAAACATTATTTAAATAAACCGCAGACGATTTTTCTCCATAGACGTAATTTAACGGAATTCTTTTGACTGTCCCTGTAAAGTAACTATAAGTGCTATGCACACCCTGTTCCATATTAAGCATCTTCTAATGCACCTTAGTGATATATATAAATTTCAATGCGTTTAAAACAGTGAAACATTATTTAAATAAACCGCAAATGATTTTTCCCCATAGAGCGCAATGTAATGGAATTCTTTTGAGTGTCCCTGTAAAAAAACTATAAGTGCTACACACTTCCGTTGAAATAGGGAACATGCTATAGATAACGACTATAACATATAAAAATTGCAGAGCAATCCGAGCATATTTACGGGAGTTAGAGCACGGACAGACGGCCAGATGGCCAGACGGCAGACGGCCAGACAAACCGAAGTCATAAACACTTTTCAACTAGGTTGGAAAGTGTTAAAAAGGATCAAGTTTCTATCAGCTTGCAACCTTTATTTTGTTTAGCAACTGTGTCGGAAAGCCAAAAGAATGACTTTCATTTTAAATCTGCAGTATTATTTTAAGCAGTATTACCTTAGAAGAGAAATATTAGTAGAGGAAGAATTCCATTGTTCCTAAGGGGCGAGAGCTGAATTTAATATGATTCCGCGAAAAGGATTTTTTTTTTGACTGGGATCCTTTTCTTAGAAACTTTCTGTTTTCCTTCCCGCAATAAAAGAAACGTAAATATAGAAGGGTAAGTGAAATGAAGTAGAAAAGCTGGCGGGAAAAATTGGTTTTGCGTGTTATGCATCCCACTGTCACGTGATGGTGGAATGGACATCTCGATTTTAAGAAAGGATTGTCGATTCTTCGTCTATTGTATCTCTTGTTATAGTATCTTCTCGTCTATGAGTATTACAGTTTGAGAAAGGACAACGCCATGATCAATATCATTTGACCATGATCAATAACATTCTTATTTTCAATGCTTATGAAAATCACTATCCAAGTCAAAGGAAATAGGGTATAACTTAATTATTTAAAATATTTACCACCAGCAGAAACGTTTTCTCAGTTCGAGTCTTATACAATTTTTGCGTTGAAAAGAGCTATTAGACAGTGGCGTAGCCAGAGATTGGGGGGAGGGGTCCAAAATGCTCTGGAAACCAGTAATATTATAAAGTTTTCTTCGCCTTCAATATCGCAGAAAATTCTCCGACTAGATAAGGCAAAAATATTTGTATAAAATTAGTGGTATCCAAGCCACCTGGACCTCCATCCTGTCTACGCCACTGCTAGAAGATGTCACTGCAATCGACCCGTTATCTTTTCAGCATATTTCTACATTTATCGGATTCAATTTTTTAGTACCATTTTGTAGCCGTTTTCCACATTATGTATTCTAAGCGCTGTACCTTAGGTACTGACCATACTCCACATTTCACAAGTAATGTAGTAATTAGATCTAGCTGTAATAACGTTAAAAGTAGAGTTTTTCTTGAAGGTTGGTATACGCGTTTACAGAAATCGCCGATTAAGGAGTTTTGTGCAATTCCACCTGAATATACAGACTTACCTTAATGTTTTGTGAAGTTAACGTGCAAATTTTTAACTCTGAACATGTTTGGAAATGGTCTGGTCATCGTATGACATTGCACTGATGTCATACTCGATCGTAGCCTGAAAAGTTTGCTGTATAATTTTAAGTGTTTCATATAATTGTGTGTTTTTAGTCTTTTAATGTCTGATTAAATGTGATGTTTTCAACAATTTAAAATTATTTGTGAACTTAAAAAATTATCTATGTTTAGAATTATTTTTTATTCTTAATACATTTTCATCTTTCATTGCAGGTGAGTTGAGTAGCATTTTTGATGTGATATATTCATATAATGAACATTCTTCAGTTTATGAGTGAATAGAAAAACCAAGAAAAATGCAATATCTATTTGGAATCAAAGGTAAGATATCCAAATGAACATTATTATTTTGATATAATATGTGATATATTGTGTATTGATTGTGATTCAATTGACTATTGTTATTCGATATAATGTGTGAGATTAATTTGATTATAATGTATTACTGGAAAAGTGATAAAAACCGAAAAACTTATATTACAGGTTGAGATATCTGATTAATACGCTATAAAAACTACTCGGAAATGTTTCCGAAAATCAGTGTCAGCAAAAGAAACTTTGTTTTTATAAATGCTTCTTTTAAAATACTTTTTCTGAATGCTTCTTTGTTTTTATAAATGCTTCTTGAAAGGATATTGGTTTCTAATGTCTCTAAAGGCTAGTCGTTGGGGGCCACCATAACACTTATCCATCATTGATATGCATAATATAAAATATGAAAATAAAACATGTGTGAACTACTTATAAAATCCATTGCAATTCAAAAGAATCGTGGCTTGATGATGTCATAAACTTTAAATATTATATTACTGAATTGCGTAAAAGAAACATCCTTATAACTCCAAAAATTATAATCATATTAACTAACGATTTATTGCGTCGGATTAAGCGTCTCATTTCCAATTAAAATATATCTTTGAATTGAAATTTGGATGAAATACAGTGTCATGAAAATTCGAAGAGTGTTGAAAATAGGATTACAAATATCTCGGCAACTAACTATACGATCGACTTCATTCTTTATGCAAAATTTATGTTTTTTTTATTGTCTTTCATACTCACTTCTTACAATAAACAATTACGAAAATTTTTATATACCTTTTATCAGAACGAATATTTCGAGAGTCCGAAAAAAAGAGTATCGGATAATCGAGGTTACTGAAATTCACTAAGCTTCTTTCCATTATTACATACTATGTACATACCAAATTTCAAGTCTCTATCGAAATTTGTTCGGGAGATAGAGCGTTTACAAACACACACGCAGAAACACACACACACACACACACAGAGAGAGAGAGACAGACGGACAGCAAATTCTTTTTCTAAAAATATGTTTTCCGGAATCTCCAGTGTATGAAACGTGTAAATCTGTCAAATTTTTTTTTTCCGATTTTCAAAACGATTACAAGACTTAACCTATACTACGTATGATGGGTAAGTAATAAAGGAATTGGAATAACTCGGGGGAGGTTATTGTCGTTCGTGGCTACATTATATTTACCTAGTTTAAAAACAATTCGTAATATCTTACAGTTTGGAGTTGATCCACTTTTATTATGTTTGCTGCTTTTGTGTCAATTGTTAACATTGTACTTTTTTTGTACCTTCTTTGTTAGTGAAAAAGTTTAACAAGTGGGTAAGTGTGATCGAAGATCGCTCAAATAGTTTCGTTTAATATTCCTTTCAAAAAAATTTATCCTTTCTTTAATAAATCCAAATAAATTTCATTTAACAAAAAAACAACAACAAAAAAAAAGAAGTCATGTTTTTTATAAAGTAAAAAATTACCGGTCTATTTTTTTCTTTTTTTCGAATATGTAAGCCAGCCCGCTATTAGTTTCTGTCATAATAATATCTGTCATGCGGGAAAAATGCGATATTTAAAAAAATAATTTCAAAATTAAACATGTTGTACATCTTCAAAAGTTAAAATATGCGAATATTTCCATAATCGTATTTTTATCATGATTCAATATGTTTCTCTAACTCATATATTTACTATTACGCCTATTGATACTCGCTTTGTCTTATTCTCAAACATTTGAAAAATTCGTTAAACTTCCAATATGACGTCAGATTTTCTTTTTAATTCTCTAATGACGTGATATTAATCTGCTTTGTGTACATACACATACTCATACTCCTTGTATTATTGACTGAGAAATCTTTGACAATTTCCATTTTATTACCACTATGACGTCAATAATTTTTATTTCATATTAATATTTTTTCAATTGGTAAAACTTTTTATTTCATTTTCATTTTTCACGTGGAAATCGTCTGATAGAAAATTAATTATTGTGGAAAGAATTTCATCGTGGCTTTTTAATTTTTGGCATCTGCTATAACGAAAAATGTTTAAATTTAATAGGAAAAGTCTGTTAGAATTTTGGTTTTTTATCTATATTTATTAAAATAATACGAATTTTTCAAATTTGAATATTTTGAGCTCTTTATAGGTGATATTGAGCTATATACACAAAATTTCAACACTGTAAGTTATATAGTTTTTTGAGAATGGCTCTGTGACCGACAGACAACGCAGCGGGAGTAACAGGGTTTCATGAGATGAACGAAACCCTAATAAAAATTGAGTCTGTCGTATGATCAGGCATGCTTTAATACTAAATAGCATCAATATTGGTTTAAAAAAAATTAAACTTAATTCAGTACATATTTTATTGAAACGCACGAATAATAAAAGAAACACAAATACGAGGGTAAGTCATTAAGTCAGTTACAAAAGATAATTGAATAATAACTTATAATGATATTCACTTTAAAACTATTTTTATTTCTTAACATATTCTCCACCAATATTTATGGACTTATATCACCGTTTTATCAGTACCCCAGCACCAGCTGCATAACATTCTTTGGGTTGCTGTCTCAGCCACATTAGGACTTCAAGTTGAACACAGGAGATATTTCAAAAGTTTGGTTTTCAACTTCTTCAACATCCACCATACAGCTTCGACCTAGTCCTCGATTTTCATCTGTTTAGTCCACTAAAAAAAAAATCTTGGAAGCAAGATGATGTTCACAGATCATGAAAAGGTTCAACTTGAAGTCCTAATGTGGCTGAGACAGCAACCCAAAGAATGTTATGCAGCTGGTGTTGGGGCACTGATAAAACGGTGATATAAGTGCGTAAATATTGGTGTATAGTATTTTGAGAAATAAAAATAGTTTTGCAGTGGATATCATTGTAAGTTATTATTTAATTATCTTTTCTGACTTACTTAATGACTTACCCTCGTAATAATAAAAAAGTGTGAAAAATAACTATTAGCAACAGTTACTCTTTGGACTGATTGAAATAAATTCCTGTTAGCGGTATTGCTTGAAGCTTGAATGACATTTCTCCAATTCTTTTGTGGGTAATCGTAGGCATTATATTCAAGCTGCGTATAATCTTTGGAATTTCCAATGAGTCTGTTATCGCTAATTTAGATTAGAAATTTTCTATTTAATATTTCAATCGTACAATTTGTTATAATTCCGTTTGATCGTAGAATTCATAACATTTTTCTGCGATTAGGATAAGGAGAAATATTCTGTTTAGAAATTGTGGCAAAAGTATAAGCAACCTGTATATTTTAGACATTTTCACAAAAATTGTAATGGATTACTTTTTTTTTGTGCTGAATGCTTCTGAGTAACCTCAAAGAAAAAAAATACTAAAATGTCACCCTCTAGCGTTTTCAGAAATACTGCAGTTTTTTTCGATGTCCTTATGTGTATTTCTTCTTTTTGTCCTCCGATGTTTTTACTCCGTCGATTCTGAAATATAGTCTGAAGTAAAAGGAAGTATTGTTCTGTATTTTGTGACGCAAATGATTATATTTTAAGGGAACAGCAGAAGGTGATGTTTCAAATTTTTATTAATTTTATGTCCTACACGGTAAAAACTTTTTTGTCACAAATTACGGTACATGTACTGGCAATTTTGTGACCAGTAAAAAAACCTAATTTAACTGGACGTTGTAGGTACCGTAAAATATTTAAAGGATATCTACCAGCTGCACTCCCCCCTCTCCTCAGGTCTGCACGCATTACGTAACAAGAGCAAGAGCATCACTTTAGGGATTGCCGTGCACCGAGGCGGGGCTACCAGCTTTTTCTTTACTGAAAAATAATTATTTTACGGTATAAATAGCAATTTTGTACTGAAAAACAATCATTTTGCGATATAAATACCGTTTATAATCGAAATGGCACATATACAGTTTTATTTACGCTTAATATACCTTAGAAGTACGGTACTCATACCGTAAAGAGTGAAAACGGTACAAGTACCGTTAATTTACGGTACATGTACTGAAATTTTACGAAAAGTTTTTACAGTCTAGCTAAACGCAACTTGGTAGATTTGACACAATGGAAATTCTTTCCGTAATAAATTTTGAATAACTTATTTTTTGAAGATTCTATTCCAAAGTTCAACTAAAAATTATTTAATTTTTTTTAAATTAATAATGTTTCATCAAAACATCAGGTTTTTTGCTAAACAGTAGAAAATTCAACGATTTTGTATGAGGCAAATCCGTGCCTTTAACAGGTGTAATCAGGCATGTCCTAAGCCATCTTTTATACTTAGGAAAAACGGATACTAGATGAACTCTGTTGTGGAAAAAAAATGGTACAGGTAATCTCTGAATCTGTTTTGGTCTTAGCTCTTACTGACCTTGCAGCTATTAAATTTGACGGCAGAACACAGCATTTAGACTTGAGACCTCTAATCTTAACAAATTCTGTTGCTCATTCGTCAGGTTCATTGCAGCTCTCTATAGTGGTACATTTTGATTTTTCACATTTTCAATGATAATTACTTGTAATATGATGAATGCTATTGAAAACCGCTGCAAAAAGCTAAACCCCAACCAGCATTTGGTTGCTTATTATATTTTTGAAAGCAAGCCAATATCCTACTCAGCGAGTGAATCTTTTAATTCTGTTTACTGAACGTGCCTTTCAGTAGAAATTTTTGATTATTCACAACCGATTTCTTCTCTTTTCCTTATTCTTTCATCTTTAATGCGGTTTTACAACATAGTTCCAATAATTCGGCTTGACGAAAATACTAGTATTATTCATTTACACTTCGTTTTGAAAATCATGAATTATAACTGTACTAGGGAATCGAACCCGGGTTTCCCGGATTACAGAACATCGCTGAAAATTGTTATTATTATTTTTTAATTCTAACAGATTTTTGACATTTAATATATATATATACTAAAAATAAATGGCGCATCTAGTATTTGTCGAGAATTAAATACAAATCATGCACTCGTGACATCGTAATTCGCTTGTATATTTTAACAGAATAATAAGGCTACTATAATTTATGACCCGTGCTATAGCCAGTATACAATGTCAGGACATATTGCCATAATCATTATCTTTTTATGCGTGGAGATTTCGCTATGGTACTCCATTGTGAAATTTGGTAGTTTTTGAAATTCAATATTTGAAAAACGGCATAATCATTAGATTTGAAATTTATATCAAGAAAAATACAATTTTTTACCTTTTGTCTAACAATTTTCTGACAAATACTTTTCAAGTTATTAATTTTTTCAATAACTTCAAATGCTTCACTTTCCGTGATTAATCTGTGGCAACGATTAGCGAAAAACCCAGTCTTCAGCAACTCGTAGCTTTTTATTAAAGAGGATGAGGTACATTCAGAAACATGGCAGCTGCCTATGTTGTGCATCTTCTTTGTTTTGTACTCCGTTTTTGCACTCCATTTATTCGGAAATACAGTTTTGAAGTGAAGGAGGGCGTAATATGGAACTTATGAAACTGCTCATTCTGTGGTGACGTTTTCCAAATTTAGTAAATGCTTATTGTCCAAACCTACTATGTAATAAACTTTTCTTGACGTCAACTAGTAAGCCCACGAAATGCATAAACTAACAAATCAACTGTTCTTTCGTCCTCCAGTATCGTTACTCTATCGATTCAGAAATACTTTTTTGACGTATAGGGCAAGAGTAAATTTATGTTTTAACAAGTAAATAATTTTATTCGAGAAGAACAATTTCAAGTCTGTCTTTGACACATTTATTTCAGCGTCATAACCGAGTTCTACTTGGTTAAAAATATAAAATAGGTGAAAATTGATTCAAATTAATTTTTATTTAATTGTTACTCACTGACGTTATTCAAAAACTTTTGGTCATCTTATTCATATTTTCTATACGAAACTTTTGTAACACTAAACTCTTGAAAATCTCTGTTAACATTTCATTGTATTTCTTCAGAAAACTTACTTTCATAATTTAGCCTAATTATGTCATAATGGTTTACAGATTTTTAAAAATTCTTCAGAGCTGTAGCAGTTAAATATTCAATTACACATTCTTAGAAATGTTTTACATTCAACTAGCAGGCTTCGCCCGCTACGCTTGTCGGTTTCTCCAAACGAAATATACTGGCGAATTTAATCTTGTGATTTTAAGCAATATGAACTTTTACCTTGATTGTCCTTTCGCAATGCTGTGAAACGAAACTAACGGCATTACGCTGTTTTATTTTCTAATTTTTGCACAAAATTTGAGCTGTTAAAGACCATTTTCTCTATTTAATCATTTACAGTAGGATTTGCTAAAGAAGGATATAACAATATGCAATAAACTAAAACTATCCATGGAAAAATAACAATACAACTTCCATCGAAATCCATTCAGCAGAATCTTTTAAAAAGGCTAATGTTTCATGGTTTCAATTGATTACGGAACGTTCTCCCCTAATTCTATAAGTAAGGAATGTAGAACGATTACATGGTAATCGTTACAAAAATATGCAATATCTCACGAACTATTGGACTTATTAGAAGAATGCACTTGCTACTATTCGATTCAGCATACCAAATACACTAAACTGCGGTCTAATATGTCACATAATTATAATATGCGATTTTTAAGGAATATTTTAAAAGTTTGTTCCCTTTTTTAACCCCCTTAGGGGTGAAATTTTAGAAAATACTTTCTTAGTCTCTACATCCTAAGAACTATTTCGTACCCAATTTTCGTGTTTTTAGGTTCAGTAGTTTGAGCTGTGCGTTGATGATCTCCCCCAGTCAGGACTTTATTTTATATACACTGGTCTGCAAAACTTAAGCAACAAACACAAAATGCTAATTTCTGAGCACGTGAGTACTCAAAAGGGAATTCTATAAAGAGCAAGTGTAGAAAAGAGGTACTACCCTAACAGCACGGTCAGTCGATGTGAAGTCCCCTTGATGTCACACATGGTTAGAAGTGTCACAATCGCTACGGTGAATCAAAATATGGGATATTTCACTGTCTCATTATTACTCTCAAATAATTGTTAACACTGAAAAGTCATTCTGACTGTCGCTTTGTGATGGGTCACCAGGTAACTTTACAATGAAGTCACCTTGTGATTCTCAAGTCACTGTCAGTTGACGACTGAACTTTGAAGTCATTGTGAGAATTGCATTGTGATGAGTCGCCAAATAATGTCACAATGAAGTCTCATGGTGACTTTCCGGTGATCGACACTCTATTGTGATATCATCATTGCATTCCTTTGTGAAAAGTCACCAGATGATTTCATTTTCTGTCACTTGGGAACTCGTCGCAGAACAGCTATCATGATGACTTTACAATGGAGTGTCAAAATGAAAGTCACATGAGAGTCACAAGATGACTTCATTGTAAAGTCACCTGGTGACTCGTCAAAAAGCAGCAGTCATGGTGACTGTACAGTGGAGTGACCAAATGAGAGTAAAAATGAGACGAATGAAAGATATCACATTTCTGTTCATTGTAGTGACTGTGACAATTGTGGCCATTTGTGATGTCAAGAAGAAGACTTCACATCGACTGTCTGTGCTGTTAGGGTAGTACCTATTTTCTACACTTGCTGTTTATAGAATTTCCTTTTGATTACTCACGTGTTCAGAAATTAGCATTTTGTGCTTTTGGCTTAAGTTTTGCACACTAGTGTATATAGATTATTATCAGTACATTAGAATATAAAATAGCTGACCTTTCTCTGATGCTTTTAGGGATGGTCTAAACAACATTTTAGACATTTTTTTACTGACAGACGACTATATGAAAAATGCAATTGCATTCTTAAGTGTAGGAAAATGCAGTCATTTTTATCATTTGAAATGTAAATAACTTTACGTAAAGAGAACAAAAGAAGAAAGTGATGCTTCTTATATTAAGTTCTATGTCCTTGTCAAACGCTGTTTGGTTGAGATGACATAAAGGAAAGTGCTTCCTTCAGAAAGTTGTTTTACATTTTTTTTCCTGATTATAATTTAAAATTCAACTAAAAATTACTATAAATAAAAGTTTTTTTTTAAGATAAGATTTATTTGCAAAGACTTACAAATTCTATGAATTTATTTCTAAGCGCTACATGAAAAAATACTGCAGATTTTTCTGTTATTTTTACATATCTTCCTTCTTTGGCCCTCCGGTGTTTTTACTCCATCGATTCGCAAAATAAGCTTTAGAAGTACATATGGTAAGGGAAGGACAACTTCATCTTTTAATCTGAAAAAAAGTTTATTTCTGAAGAGAATCGAAGAAAGTGACGTTTCTCATATATTTAATTCTATAATCCAGCTAAGCGGTAGAGTTTGCAAGAAAATAATTTATTTCTTATAAAGATGCTCTACATACTAAAATCCTTCCTTTTAACCTTAGAGTGCACGAATTTTTCTTTTTGGAGGCAAATGTTTTATGCACATATTTTCGGTTAGACACCACACATTTTAAAGAGTAATTTTTCGCCGTATTTAAAAGCAGATTACATTAATATTACTTAAGAGATTACATTAGGCAAATCTTTCTATTTAAATATAGTGGTAGCAAAGGGCTTAATTTATTTATTAGCCTATAGATTACAAGCCAGAACTGGCGACTAATTTTATATTCAATGATACCACAATTTATTAAAAAAAAATTCTTTGTAGTAGATATATCTTGAAAATATCTGTTAAATCGTTAAATTCCATTATATATACATATAAATGTGTACATAAAATTGTATTTATAAAAATTTATTTATTATGTAAGTTAAACATGCCTAAACAAGTTCAGTATGAAAAAGTTTTTCCTTAAAGAGTACTTGTCATAAAAGCGTATTTTTTTTATCCCTTGAAGGGCGGTGGGATATAATATACCCGACTTAATTTTAATTCCCAAATGCCACAATAACACCAGAATTTTGGAATTAAATTTTACTTTTATAATATAAGTGAAGAAAATCTTTTACTTATTTGGAAATAAATTTGTTGTTAAATCCCTGTGTGACTCAATGATTTCAACATTTTAGAAACATAAGTACGTTGCCCCTGAGGGTTAATTTTATTCCGTCGCCAACCGGTGATAAATCGCCAAATAAACGAAATTTTCATATTTTTTACGGACGTTATATCGATGTTCAGCAGAATATTTTTTTGTATAGACGTATATATCCTCATGAGAAGAACATTCTGTAATTTTTTCAAAATTTTCTGAGTATGCGCTTATGGAGACCTTCCTTGTTAGCATTGTTAAGGCATAGCTGCCAATTTTTACGCTTTTATCTTACCACTGAAAGTTAATAGCAAATTTTACCTTATTTACTAATCGCCGAAATTTTCGATTAAATAACACAAAATATTCTAGTAAATTTTAGCGGTATTAGAAAAATTTTAAAGTTTGCAGGTATACTAATGCATAGATTAATTGTCTAGCTATTGAAAAAATAAAAACACAAACGATAAATAGAGTTAACCCTACACCGCACATATTTTTCTATTATAAATGTGTTTTGATATTTATATTTAAGCTTAGAAACCACAAATATTAAAGATTATAATATTTAATAAGACGAATATTTTTAATTAAATATAATGGTAGCCTGGAACTGAATTTATTTATTAAAGTTTAAATTTTAATTGATTCATAGATGCACCACTGCGCATGAACGGCCGACAACTTTATTCAAGTTTTATAAAAATGTTTCACACCAGAATGTTTTTTTAAAACTATAACTTATTCATTTAACCTTTTCTTTTTGCTATTACTATGTAATTTATTTTATAAAGAAATTTCTGGTTTGAATCGAAATATATTTATTTGGTACCGGTGAAAATGGCTGTTGTTATGTTAAAACCCTTTTATGCGTTTACATATTATTTTTTTTCATGCAAGACAAGAATACGTGCAAAGAATAATTGATTGGATGTTATATAATTTATCAAATAACAGTCACTTGTTGTTAGAAATTTTTGTTTCCTTTATAAGTAGTAGAATGGATTACAAATAACTTTTTTATGGCACTTCCTTCCTAAATAAGTTTAACCTCTAAATGTGCATTTTCTTTTATATATCCATGTTCATTGACAAATGCATACAAATTACCTTAAATATATGATTATCCTGTTTTGTATCACTCCAGTCAGTGGCTGTTGAATCAAAGTTTTAATCATAAAATCATATTGTTCGTTAAAATATCAGTCATAAATTTTAAAAGCCAAAATCATATAAAATATAAAATAGAGGAAATATGAATGAAGTATTTGAATCTTTACATACTTATGTAATAAAAACGCAACTAATTTGTTGCAGGGAAATAAGAGATAATTAAAGTTTAAATTTTAATTGATTCATAGATGCACCACTGCGCATGAACGGCCGACAACTTTATTCAAGTTTTATAAAAATGTTTCACACCAGAATGTTTTTTTAAAACTATAACTTATTCATTTAACCTTTTCTTTTTGCTATTACTATGTAATTTATTTTATAAAGAAATTTCTGGTTTGAATCGAAATATATTTATTTGGTACCGGTGAAAATGGCTGTTGTTATGTTAAAACCTTTTTATGCGTTTACATATTATTTTTTTCATGCAAGACAAGAATACGTGCAAAGAATAATTGATTGGATGTTATATAATTTATCAAATAACAGTGATTTGTTGTTAGAAATTTTTGTTTCCTTTATAAGTAGTAGAATGGATTACAAATAACTTTTTTATGGCATTTCCTTCCTAAATAAGTTTAACCTCTAAATGTGCATTTTTTTTTATATATCCATGTTCATTGACAAATGCATACAAATTACCCTAAATATGTGATTATCCTGTTTTGTATCACTCCAGTCAGTGGCTGTTGAATCAAAGTTTTAATCATAAAATCATATTGTTCGTTAAAATATCAGTCATAAATTTTAAAAGTCAAAATCATATAAAATATAAAATAGAGGAAATATGAAAGAAGTATTTGAATCTTTACATATTTATGTAATAAAATCGCAACCAATTTGTTGCAGGGAAATAAAAGATAATTAAAGTTTAAATTTTAATTGATTCATAGATGCACCACTGCGCATGAACGGCCGACAACTTTATTCAAGTTTTATAAAAATGTTTCACACCAGAATGTTTTTTTAAAACTATAACTTATTCATTTAACCTTTTCTTTTTGCTATTACTATGTAATTTATTTTATAAAGAAATTTCTGGTTTGAATCGAAATATATTTATTTGGTACCGGTGAAAATGGCTGTTGTTATGTTAAAACCTTTTTATGCGTTTACATATTATTTTTTTCATGCAAGACAAGAATACGTGCAAAGAATAATTGATTGGATGTTATATAATTTATCAAATAACAGTGATTTGTTGTTAGAAATTTTTGTTTCCTTTATAAGTAGTAGAATGGATTACAAATAACTTTTTTATGGCATTTCCTTCCTAAATAAGTTTAACCTCTAAATGTGCATTTTCTTTTATATATCCATGTTCATTGACAAATGCATACAAATTACCCTAAATATGTGATTATCCTGTTTTGTATCACTCTAGTCAGTGGCTGTTGAATCAAAGTTTTAATCATAAAATCATATTGTTCGTTAAAATATCAGTCATAAATTTTAAAAGCCAAAATCATATAAAATATAAAATAGAGGAAATATGAAAGAAGTATTTGAATCTTTACATATTTATGTAATAAAATCGCAACCAATTTGTTGCAGGGAAATAAAAGATAATTAAAGTTTAAATTTTAATTGATTCATAGATGCACCACTGCGCATGAACGGCCGACAACTTTATTCAAGTTTTATAAAAATGTTTCACACCAGAATGTTTTTTTAAAACTATAACTTATTCATTTAACCTTTTCTTTTTGCTATTACTGTGTAATTTATTTTATAAAGAAATTTCTGGTTTGAATCGAAATATATTTATTTGGTACCGGTGAAAATGGCTGTTGTTATGTTAAAACCTTTTTATGCGTTTACATATTATTTTTTTCATGCAAGACAAGAATACGTGCAAAGAATAATTGATTGGATGTTATATAATTTATCAAATAACAGTTATTTGTTGTTAGAAATTTTTGTTTCCTTTATAAGTAGTAGAATGGATTACAAATAACTTTTTTATGGCATTTCCTTCCTAAATAAGTTTAACCTCTAAATGTGCATTTTCTTTTATATATCCATGTTCATTGACAAATGCATACAAATTACCCTAAATATGTGATTATCCTGTTTTGTATCACTCCAGTATGTGGCTGTTGAATCAAAGTTTTAATCATAAAATCATATTGCTCGTTAAAATATCAGTCATAAATTTTAAAAGCCAAAATCATATAAAATATAAAATAGAGGAAATATGAATGAAGTATTTGAATCTTTACATATTTATGTAATAAAAACGCAACGAATTTGTTGCAGGGAAATAAAAGAAAGAAATATATTAAAATTTTTGCCTATTCAGATCCATTTCGTATGAAACACTTATATTATTTTAAATCAACTGCTGTAATGATACCATTTGCAATTTTTATTAGATTTTTTTAAATTCTATTAATACCGGATATTGGTTAAAGAAAAAAATCAAAATTATAAAAAACACAATTTGTATACAATAAGTTTCATTTAGCAAACGATCAAGTTATACAGTTGTTCTCGAGAAATAGCTGTTAAAAATGTATAGAAGATTTCGTATGTTTGGGTCACTGTGTAATTGGGGAAGCCGTTTAAATACAGGGTGATTTTTTTTAAAGTTGTGAATATAAAACACTATAACAAAAGAACCACTGATCCAAATGACCTGAAATTTCACCAGTAGGCTCCCAAAGCAATGGGCATTTTTAGGCGTGGTTAAAAAAAACTTAACATCGCACCGACAGATGGCGCTGTAAGGTAGCAGAAACAAAGAGTATCGTCTGTGGGAGGAAAACAATGGACGGTACTTTGAGAAACCATCTTCCGTAGGCCCTCCTTCGTCATTGGACCTTTTCTTAAATTCTTAAGTGTCCTAAATCTCCTAAGAGCAGTTGCTGCGCTGTCATTATTCTGATAATACAGTTTCACTAACAACGCCCGGTCCGTCAATGGCGTAGTCATTGCGAGGATTTCCGTAGAATAATGAACACGAGGTGTGAGTACTTCAAGTTTTTAGCGCCAATGTGCGTGTGCCGGGCGCATGTTCTTCTCCCGACTTTATTGCATGTACAGCGCCATCTGTCGGTGCAATTTTAAGTTTTTTCTAACCATTCCAAAAAAATACCCATTGCTTTGGGAGCACACTGGTGAAATTTTAGGTTATTTGGATCAGTGGTTCTTTTCTTATAGGGTTTTACTTTCACAACTTTAAAAAAAATCACCCTGTAGGTCAAAATGTATAAAAATTATTGAAAAATATTATTTACTTCACTTCTGATAATTGGGACAGACGCTTTATCAAGACAAATAATTCTAATACCATGTAATACCATACAATAATGTGCCAATTAGCCAAGATTGATTATATTTATGTTAAATGGAATAATTGTTTATTGGACGTAACAGTAATGTTTACGTAACGTAGAGCTACTTAAAAAAATAATAGAAAAGGAAAAAATAAGTCTTTCAACACATTTACTTATGCGTTAAAGCAATTAAGATTTAAAAAAAAATAATAATTTAAAAAATAATTTCGCGCTGAATGCCTCCTACTTAATATTTTTTTTCCAGACTTACACGCGTACACATTGCATCCTATTTATGTACAATAACACTATATTTCAACAAACGAAAGTTTTAATCGTAAAATTGTGCACATAAATATCAGTCGTCAATTTAAAAAAAAACAAAAATTATTAATAATCGTATGAAATAAAATCATATAAAATAAGAAATAGAAGAAATATAAATGAAGTATTGGAATATTTTCGTATTTATGTGATAAAAACGCCATAAATTTGTTGCACTGAACAAAAGAAAGAAATATGATAACATTTTTTCCCTGTTCAGATAAATATTTCGTATGAAACACTTAGTATTACACATTGCCTGACTTCGGGGTGATTTTATTTATCTTTTTACCTGGAAAGTTTTGAAATTAATACCGGAAAGGTTCTTAAGAATTTTTTTAAAAGCTATAATAAAGTTTCTGCAAATCGTACGTTGTTCCATTGATATCTAGATCTTCTTCAACAACAGGATCAATCGAGATAAACAGCTGTCCTCAGGAAATGGCTGTAGGGCATATTCCAATGATTATACTTTTAGAGCGTGTTAACCCTAAAGACTGATGTTGCGTTTTCGCAACATTTTGTTTCTTACACCGGGTTTTAAGGTGGCACCAGTTTGCTTTTAGAATAAATATTTGCTTTATTTGACGCAAGAAACGCCATAATAAAGTCATTCTTTGGTTGCTATAATATAAAAGTAGGTATGAATCGCAATATTTGTATTTTATTGTGAAAAATAATTCGGTCTTTAACCTCTTAACAGGTTCTTTTTTTTTTTTTTTTTTTTTTTTTTGATACAATAAACTAAAAATATGGACAAAAAACCACTTTTCCCAAACTAAATATTTCCCTTGTATAATCGAAAATTTTCTAATAAAAATTTTTCTAAAAATAAATCGAATTTTGCGTTTAAAAATTAGTGGTGGCCAAATGATTTGGATAACAGAACAAGCAAACTCTTTTTGCACGCACGGTGTACGGGCAAACCACTTAAGGGGTTAATGGGTTAAGTTTGTTAGCACCAATTTCCTCTTCTGTGGCCGGTTGTCAAAACCAAAACGCTGCAAGCGCACCATATGAAAATTATGTTCACATAAGGAAGGCGCCCCTGTTATGGCCATTTACCTATTATACGTTAGATAATGTAGCATTTTAATTTTTCTAGAGGAGAAAGTTTGTCTAATGGAAGAAATTATCCTCACTATTTTAGGAAATTTATCTAAGCGAAAAATCTAAATGTGATCAATAGGCTTTTAAGACGTTTCCTGCCGTGTTAAAATTACCGAAATTTTATTTTATTTAGAAAGTTCGAATTCATACCAGAAAATACTAATAGCAATATTTTCTTTATTTAATTACAGACATTTCATGATTACATAAAATAAAAATTCTTCTTTCGAAATTTCCGGTACGAATTCGTAATTTTAGATTGAAAGACCACGAGTATACTCGTGGTTGGCAGCGAATGGGTTAAAGCAATCATATGGCATCCTAATATACTAGTTATGGATATCACCCGCATAACGAAACGTACAAGAACTAGGCTATCTAAAGCTGTTTAATGAAAAAACAAGAACGAAAAATCATACTTTAACCATAGATTATGTAACACTTTCCAACGCATCCAAAATAATTTTATAAATCATTACCGCTTAATAAGATGAAAGATAACATCCAAGTAAACAATTTGGAAAACGCATAACATATTTAAAAAACGTAATTTCAGGAATTTCCAACATATATTTCCAACATATACAATATTCGGAAAAATATCCAAATACTTTTATTCAGCTCTGTATATGATCTATAGATTTGTATATTTGCTACATAGGATGCTAAATTTTAGTTTAATTAGGAAATACGTAGCACAGTTTAAAATTCTCCTTCTGGAGTTTCTGTCAATAAACGAAAATGTGTTCGCGAACTTTTGTGCTGCCCTGTGTACGATCTACAGAATTTAGACACACCAAGTAATAGACAAAAAGTGAGTTAAATTTAAAATCGCGTTCAGCAACTTAAAACGCACTTCCAGGAATTATTGTTAACAGAAAGTAGAGAATTCTTTTGTTTGTCCCTGTAAATGAACGAGGACTGCTATACACACAATATTCTGTAGTAAGCCTCTTGTAATGCACCTTAGTGATATACATAAATTTCAATGCGTTTAAAATAGTGAAACATTATTTAATTAAACCGCAAACGATTTTTCTCCATAGACGTAATGTAACGGAATTCTTTTGACTGTCCCTGTAAAGTAACTATAAGTGCTATGCACACCCTATTCCATATTAAGCTTCTTGTAATGCACCTTAGTGATATATATCAATTACAATGTATTTGAAACTGCGTGACATCATTAAAATAAAC
Organism: Maratus michaelseni; assembly: GCA_963931845.1. NCBI lineage: Eukaryota > Metazoa > Arthropoda > Arachnida > Araneae > Salticidae > Maratus > Maratus michaelseni. Next base: position 15,892,108 of record OZ007598.1, read on the forward strand.
CGCAAATGATTTTTCCCATAGACCGTAATGTAACGGAATACTTTTGAGTGTCCCTGTAAAAAAACTATAAGTGCTACGCACTTCAGTTGAAATAGGGACCATGCTATAGATAACGACAATAACATGTAAAAATTGCAGGGCAATCCGAGCATATTTACGGGAGTTAGAGCACGGACAGACGGCAGACGAAGACGGCCAGACGGCAGATAAATCGAAGTCATAAACACTTTTCAACTAGGTTGGAAAGTGTTAAAAAAAGCTGTTTAATGAAATAGATGTGAACTTGGCTAAGCCACTCCCAATAATAATATTTTGATGAGCAGAATTGATGAGTTTCTGGGTATGTAGAATTTATTAAATTTTTCCTGGATGAAAGGGGCCCCAAAAATCGTATTGAACTTCCCCTAGTTTCCGAAGTTAATCGGACCCTAAACTCATTAATAATACTGCTGGTGTTGCCAATCAGTTTGGCAGTTCAGGCTATTATCAATTCAACTTTTTAAGCTTTTGAAGTGTGGCATTTAATATCTCTGTGTGTAGAAACTAAAAATTATTGGGATACCAGTGTTGTCTACTTACCGGTTTTCCTCCTTGATTTAGAGTGCAAATTTGTGTCTGGGGGTGGATTTTAAGGGGAAAATAATTACATTCTTATAGAAGTAAAGTAAAATTTTCCCATTTATTTGTCTTTTATTAGTTTTTTTTCTTAATGAAAAGAATAAATCCAATATATGGTATTTGACATTTTGCATTAGCAGAGATAGTAGTTATAGCTGAGAGGCACAGTAGGAATCCCCAAATAGTTCGAGTTTTGAATACCAGTGTTTTACAAGAATCATTTTAATAGTAGGTTTCTACAACATTTCCAATAAAAATAGCCTTCGGGGTAGGTTTCTACAAAATTTAAAAGACAAATTAAAAAAAAAAAAAATAGAAAATACTGGTATTTAAAATGCGGACCATATTTATGTTTAGTATAGGTTATAAATAGTTTAATTTAAAAACGCGTATCACAACTTTCATAAATTATTTTTAACAGACAGTACTGGAACTGAATTATTTTGTACAACCCTGCACCTGAATGCTATGCACAACGTATTCTATAGAAAGCCTTTTGTACTGCACCTCAGTGATAGATGTCAATTTTAATATGTTTGAAATAGTGTAATATCATTAAAATACATCGCAAACGTTTTCCCCCATAGACCGTAATGTAACGGAATTTCTTTGAGTGTCCTTGTAAATGAACTATAGATGCGATATATTCTATGGCCACGTTTTTCTTCGCACGGACCTGCTTACATCATTTTGTAACCATATAATTTTTGCGTGGTCCTGTAATATTAAATGCTTTACCCTCTATATTCTACAGAAAGCATGTGTAAGTGCGCCTCAGAAATTCATATCAATTTCATTATGTTTGCAATTGGTGTAAGATGATTAAATTACACGCAAACGATTTTTCCCTATAGACGATGAAATAACAGAATTCTTTTGAGTGCCCCTGTAAACGAATTATAAGTGCTACACATACTATATTCTGCAGTAAGCATCCTGTAGTGCCCTTCAGTGATGTATATCCATTTCAATATGTTTGAAATAGAATAACATTAAAATACATTGAAAATATTTTCACCATAGACCCTAATGTAACGGCATATTTTGAGTACCCCTGTAAATGAACTATAAATGTTACATACTTCATGTTCAATACCGAAGTTATAGTAAACCTCAACAACATATATCAGTTGCATCGCAATCAGAGTACATTTACACGAGTTAGAACACGGTCAGACAGACAGACAGACGGCAGACAGACAAACGGCAGACAGACAGACGACATACAGATAGAAAAACCGAATTCATAAACACTCTTCAACTATGTTGGAAAGTGTTAAAAAGGGATATGAGTGTAAATAAAAAGTAGTAAAATATCGATTAACTAATCAGTTGTCATAGATCAAACAGGGTGTTTCATGAAGGACCCCTAAATTTGAAAATAAATAACTCGGAAACGGTGATAGATAGAAGCTTGAAACCTGTGGTATGTTTATTAGAAAAACTCGTAAGAATCTGAAACAGAAACCTAAAAAATTTAGTTAAAACTGGAGCCGATAGATGTCGCTGCAGGCAGCATTACGGATCCTTATAAAAAGTGCTCAGACACCAAGAGCAATCAGTCGTCGAAGATTTCGCCGTTGAAACGTGATCGCTATTAGCGTATAGTGAGGGAAATTTCGAAGTAACACTGAAGGATATTGTCTACCGCAACAATCCTTTAACACTCGACGAGCTGGAGGGGGATATTTGTCAAACTTGTGTGTTGATTTCTGGTGACATAAAATAGAAGGTCACTGACAATTTCATTTTTCGTTTGCGACATCTGTGTTGTGTGAAAGTTGCACATTTTGAATCGTTTTTGATGTGACATAGCTTACTTATGGTTATGCCACCTGCAGCGCCATCTATCTGCGGATGTTTTTACCAAAATGTTGAAGTTTCTGTATCAGATTTTTACGTTTTTTTAATAACCATACCACTGGTTTCATGATTCTATCTATCTCCGTTCCCGAATTATTTATTTTTAAAGTTAGGGGTCCTTCGTGAAACACCCTGTATTTTAAAATACATTTCGTAAAATGACAACTTTTAGAGCCAAAGTATTGGGTTGTTCGCCAATTCGTACCGGAAAATTTTACACTTCAATTATTAGACAGTAGATATCGGAATTAATGTCTAATAATTAAGTGATAGAAATTTCCGGAACGAAAAGAACTTTCCCAACAACCCAATAATTCTGTTGCTAAAGTGTTGAAATGACTGTCGCTATAATTTACGAATAAATTGATCTGGAATTTTAAATGCTTTTCTTCACTTACATTATAAAAGGAAAATTTTATTCAAAAATTCTGGTACAAATTCAGCAGTTAGGGGAGTAAAATTAGGGGATATAAATAATATACCACAGCCCTTTTAAGACTGGAATAAACCAACTTGCGTTTTAAAGACATGTTACGATATGCTTTTGTCAACCAGTTTTGGAAATTGGTAGCCTAGTCTCATACTACTATTATTAATAGTAATTTTCGTCTTCTTTAAACACAGAATTTCTGTCACCAAATAAGACGAAAGTATCTGCATCTTCTTTGATATCGAATTTGATTACTATTAAAAAAAGAGGCACAAAACATGGCAGCTTAAGCAACTAATTTACAGAAAAAAACACGATGTGAGTACGACACGGTACGTCCTTCTAGCCCAAGTGATTAATCTTAGTATGCTTAATTGCAGTAGTTTTCTGTCATTTAATTTTTTTTGTATATATCTTATAACAAAAAATCTGCGCTTTATAATATAAATGGTTATTAAGTACTCTACATTTATATTTCTTCCATCTGTTATTTTATGCGACTTTAGCTTTTAAATTTACGTCCGAAATTTTATGAGCATACCGTAATTTTACGGCTGAAACTTTTATTTAACATATGTTGTCTGAATACAGAGACATAAAAAGGGTAAGTGAATAATTTAAGCTTTCTTAAATGAATTTATGGAAATAATGTCATAAAACTGAGACATTTTATATATCTAGTATGTTACGAGCAGATCTAAAGAAAATATTTCTAATTATACATTGTCTTATTACTTACCCATCCTACGTAGTATAGGGTAAGTCTTGCAATCGTTTTGAAAATCGAAAAAAAAAATTGACGGTTTTACACGTTTCAGACACTGGAGATTCCGAAAAACATTTTTAGAAAAAAAATTGCCGTCTGTCTGTCTGTGTGTCTGTGTGTGTGTCTATAAACGCTTTATCTCCCGAACAAATTGAGATAAAGACTTGAAATTTGGTATGTGCTTAGTATATAATAATGGGAAGAAGCTTATTGAATTGCAGTAACCTTGATTATCCGGAACTATTTTTTTTTAGGATTCTCGAAATATTCGTTCTGATAAATGGTATATAAAAATTTTCGAAATTGTTTAATTTAAGGAATGAATATAAAAGACAATAAAAAAACATAAATTTTGAATAAAGAATATGAAGTCGATCGGATAATGAGTTGCCGAGATATTTGCAATCCTATTTTCAACATTCTTCGATTTTTCATGACCCTGTATTTCATCCAAATTTCAATTCAAAGTTATATTTTATTTGGAAATGAGACGCTTAATACTACTCAATAAACCGTTAGTTAATATGATTAACATTTTTGGAGTAATAAGGATGTTTCTTATACGCAATTCAGTAATGGAACATTTAAAGTTTATGACGTCATCAAGCCACGATTTTATTCGAATTGTAATGCATTTTATAAGTTGTTTACACATATTTTATTTTCATATTTTATGTTATGCATATCCATGATGGGTAAGAAATACGGTGGCCCCCAATGACTAGTTTAGTATAGTTGTGAGTAATATTATCCATGGATATGTTTTATTGATCGACAGTGTTGCCAATTTAGCGTATTTTTATAACACTACTTCTTAATAGAAATCTTCGCCTTATTTAATTGCATTTCACATCGAAAACCCTTTACAATGTTACTGTTATTATTATCATTATTATTATAACTTCCTTTAACATACTCCCAGAAGTATTCTAATAAATATGGCAAGTTTATATCGCCCATTAACTAAATATATGCACTTAGCTATAATTTTCCTTAAAACACTGTGAGCGTCCTAACCTTGTTTTTCCGTCACGTAAATTTTAAATTCAAAGAAAATTGATATTATTGTTAACTTTTGAAAAATTCTGCCGGACATTAAAAGGGTTAAGCCCTTAAAAAGAGGATATGAACAACAAAAATCTTTATTATAAAACGGTACATCTACAGTAATTTTATTTTCAAATTACTAGATTTTCTGTTACAAAAATATATATTGTACCCTATGCATGAGCTATAACTTTTCACAGTTTTTTTTTCTGTCCAAAACAAGGAAGTAAAAATTTTTTTTCCAATTTTGAATTCATGTTTTTACTACCTCCTTCGATATCTCGATTCGTTTAAAGCAGGAATTTAACTGGAATTATTCAACATATTTGTAAGTGTTATTAATTTTTTCAATCTACGCTCTATCGGAATAAAAATGTGAGCTTCCTCTAATTTAATTATATTAAAACACACGCGAACACACACACACACACATATGTATATAATATCGTATTTTTTGGTGTATTAACTGGACTTTTTAGACGCCAAAACGCAAAAAAAAAATTCAGGGGTCGAATTATATACACCGGGTATAAAAACGGACATCCGTCTATCGCGGTTCGTAACTGTAGCGATAACTACTCGATAATCGCCGATCTTTACCTTATTAAAATGGCCCCCGAAATTTATCTTCTCCAAAATAGTTTTCATAATAATTAAATTTTATTACTGTTATTTTCTATAATTATTATTATAAAAACATTAATTTTCTTTAAAAAAAATATGACAGCTTAGAGGAAAATTTATATCTAAAAAGGAAAGAATAAATTATTGTGAAATATTTTAAGCAAAAAAGATCAAAACATGAAAGGATTTAGTTCTACGATACCATTGATCTTACAGACTGTTCATCTGGAATATGAAAATTTTCCTCATCACTGATAATTTCACAAAATTCTGGGAAATACTTAGCACTTACAGAATATTTGTACAGATTCCAAAACTTTCAACGAGAGAAGGGTTTGAGGAAAATAATGATTCACCCCCAGAAAATTTTAGCAGTATTTTTGCTCCTTTTGATAATTTTTTGTAAACGTAATTTTTATCCTATCACCTTCATTCTCTCAAAAAGAGTATCATTTTTTTCGTGAGTGAATTAGAGGGTTAACTTATATACCGAATAAACCCGAAATACGGCATTTTAGGGCTAAATATTATATATATATATATATATATATATATATATATATATATATATATAGAAGTTAATCAAAGTGATTTGTGAGCCAATTAGGCTAGTAAAATTTGGCCAATTACCATTGAAGCACAAACTATGGTAATATTATGTTTGCATATGTTAATTATTAGCTATGTGGTATTCTGTATACACAATATCATTAATTATCTCTTTGGAGATTTAAGTAGAATGATAATAGAACTTGATATGTTTTTTGAAATTCATAGATATTATAATTATATATATATATATATATATACTCAATATTTAAATTATATTTTTTCGCATTGAATTACTTATTTTCACAGAAAACAGAAAATTTAGAAATAAAAACGAAATTGAAGTGGAATGAAATATTCACCTTGTATTTAAAGTTAATAAAATATACATTAAAACATGCTTAAAAGGTGACAAAAGATGTTAAAAACGTTAAAATACAAACATTTACATCCCGAGACTTTCGATCACTAACGTGATTATCTTCAGTGGGGAACTGTTGACTGAGCTGAGATGAATATCGCTTTCACTGTGCAAATATGTAACGGAGTTTTAACGGGGCCAGTCTATTATTCTGTAGGGGTGTATCAGGAAAAGTCCATTAGTTCCGGCGCTGGGGTTGGGTTGATTGTTGACGGCCAATTATCTACGCTAGGGATATAGGCCCGGGGGGAGTGCCCTTCGTGGGGGTCTTTCTAAGGGAACCTAACCCGTATTTACGCATGGATAAATCCACGGTTCGAAGAAAACCACGAAAACTCCGAACGATTAGGCCGACGGGCGCGATTGGGATCGAACCCAGCACCTCCCCCGGCGCTGGGGTTCTTGATAATTTCAAAATATTAAACCAGATTTTAGGTACATTATAAGATAAGCAATCATTACAGACTCGATTTCCTTTACATAAAATCACCAAAGACTCTCTGATTTTAGCTGTAAACTCGTTATTTGCAGGAACTATAATTTTCGCGTTTTGAAAATCAATATTTATAATCTGTCGCTGATTTAATCTCGATAAAGCTGTGGATGGACGGTTAAACTTAATGTCAGAAATGTGTTCTTTTAATCTTTCTTTAAATTTCCAGGTGGTCATCCCTATATAGGATAAACCAGTTTGTGTTTCTGTAGTAAATGGGATAGAGTATATTCCTGCGATGTCGTTATTGGGTATGGGATCAATTTTATTATGAACTAAAACTTTCAATTTTTGCGGGGGTTTTGCAACCAAATTGATATCAAATTTCTTTAATGTATATCTTAATCTTTCGTATAACTATGGTATGTAATCGAATTTGCATAATTTAAGAGACCTCTTGTGTATAATATCCTTAGGGATTTTCTTCTCTGCTTCATAAATTAACTTATTTATGCAATTGGGGGGGGGGGGGGACCATTTTCTGCTGCAATATATCTAATTTTATTCAACTCTTGATATAAGTACTGTTCTGTACAAATGTCGAAAGCACGCTTTATATAGAATCTGTAAGCTGCAATTTTATATTTAAACGGAGAATTGCTGTCATAAGCGATGGTATTATTTGACCTGCATTGTTTTCTGTATACTTTTCTTTCTATCGTTCCTTTGTTTATGTTTCTTATTAGTTCAATATCTAGAAAAGGTAAAATCTTGTCCTTCTCCAATTCCAACCTTACAATACTGTTTTAACTGTTTTTAATTTCACCTTACAATACTGTTTCTACTTTCCCTATCTCAAAATTCCGGTATTTATGCCTAGTCTTTTCCGTGTCTTTTTATTCCATTTTAAAACATTATTTTTTTTTTCATAAGCCTATTTTTTTAATTTTACAAGGGATGTGTTTTAAAGTTTTACGCGCCAAATTAAATACGTTATTACATATTTTCTTTTCCACAACCGGTTAAATAGTTGTTGTTGTTTCTAATCCTCAATGATCTAGCCAATAGGCTAGACCAAGTCCATGAGCCCAAAAATTTGGAGGAAGTCCAAAACGATGAAAGGACACTCCAAAAGGTCACTTCTAGTCAAGTCCAAACAGGATAGAAGATGGTCAGGGGTGGATGGCGCAGTCTTGCACTTTTCACAAATGGGAAAAATCTTGGTACCGTTGTCAGATTTCAGGCATCTCAAGTGTCCACTCAAAAATCTTGAAATAGAAGACTGCTGGTCACGGCTACCCCCAAGAGCAATAGCTTCTCCAGGCTTTTTACCATAGTACCAGTCATGAACTGGAGGGGATGCCCGAGCTTAATAAAGTGAACGATTCACCGTAGACCTCGGCATCACATCCACTCATAACTACCTCCAATGCTTCTATTCAGCCAATGAGCTGAGGGCTTTTCCTTACCAGACACGAAGCGATGATTCTTTAATATTGATGATATTCATATTGTTGATCGTTCTATGGCGTTGACTTGTTTAGATTACAATTATTAGGCATTTTTTCATTTTAATTTTATTTATTTTGTTTTATTGAGTTCATGAACATAGAAACAGATATTCATTTCTATGTTCATGATTGAGTTCTTTGGATATCGTTTGGTTCTTCGTATAATCTTAGAAATTATTTAGTGCGCTGTTTGTATAGCACAGAAAATTATAATTAGCGTCCTAGTACTATAAAAATTAGATATTTGTATTCAGAATTTAAATCTATGTATAGATGTGTAAATTTCAAATCGCTAAATGCAATTAAAAAAATTATAGAGCCGTAATAACAGTAATTGTTTGCGGTTTTCATCACTTTGAGAGAAAATTGATAGACTATCTCGAGTTCGCGGTGAAGGAAGATATCTAGGTAGTCTCTCGATGGAAGGGTAGGAATCTAAGCGATAATGTACTTTTTAAGATTCTTTTATGAGTTTTTAATTAATATCTCCACTAACTTCCGTCGTATTCAAAATTATATGATTTGTCGTGTGACAGGGGGGATTTAGCTGTAAGTACACAAAATTTCAAGTCTCTAACTTATACAGTTTCCGAGTACGAACGCTGTGACGGACAGACAGACAGACATACAGACAGAGAAGTGAGACGAATACGGTTTCGTGAGATGAACGTAACCGTAAAAAATAATAAAATAATAACCCGTGCTTTTCTGAATTTTGTTCGAAGAATATATGAAATTCCCCGCACTTTGTTAAAAAATTTAATTTTCCATTCATAGTAGAACCTCTTTTCAGTTTCTTTAAATATATATATATATATATATATATATATATATAACTATTTATTTCAATTTTATTTTCCCATTCATGGTCTATTACGCATGTCGTCAAAACTTTGGACATTTTGTTTTCCTGGCTAGTGTCCAAAAGTGAAAACAGTGAAAAAATAAGTGTCCTGATCTTTCGAGTCGAAAATCAATCCTACTGACTCATATGAAATTTGGCGGAAGAAACGAATGACATTTCGCCGTCTTTAGGATCGAACAAAAAAGATAAACTAAGGAAAAAAGACATATTTAGAAATACTATGAGGTTGAACGAGCTGAAACTTCTGGAAAAGAAAGGAAAGAATATGTAATCTAAATGATGAATAATTAAAAAAAAATATATATGTTTTAGAATTTATTTCTAATTAAAGCAGAATCGATTTAGAGATACAATAGGTCACACAAGGGAGTAGATGCTTACAAAATCCAGATTTTTTTCTAAAGGTAGAAAGTTGACTTATAGGCGAGTACATTAACAGATTACTGTAGATACAGCGCCTAGAATACATATTGTGAAAAACGGTTTTACCGCTTTTTAATTAAAAAATTTCGAATTCAAACCAGACATTCTGATACAAGAATTTTTAATTTTAGAAGTCACGAAATATCTAGCATTAAGTAATCAAAATAACATTATAGGGAATTTCTGGTATGAATGCGAAATTTAGGAATTAAAAAAAAGCCAAACTGGCAAGCTTTAAAAAGTGCTAAAACAATTGTAGCCGATAAACGTGCAACGATGCGGTAGAATAATAGGGCGACCGCAGCAACATCTGCTTTAAAAATAGATTTACCTCTAGCAAAAGTAACCGTTTCACTATTGACAACATGAACATAATTTCTGTTAATAAAATCTTCTTTTAAGTGTATATTTCAGATGTATCTGATTTTGAAGTTAGTTTTTTATCATATCAGGGAATTAATCTTTTCCACTCTTCTAGCAGAGATTCATCCTTTGGTATGTTAAACAGGGATAATTTCTAGTTTGCTGTCTGGTATCGAGTACTGCAACCAACCACAAAAGAATCCGTATCACGTTTTTTGGCCATGATCAATATCATTCATATTTTAAAAGCTTATGAAAATCACTATCCAAGTCAAAGGAAATAGGTTATAATTTAATTATTTAAAATATTTACCACCAACTGAAACGTTTTCCCAGTTCGATTCTTATACAATGTTTGCGTTGAAAAGAGCTAGCAGACAGTGGCGTAGCCTTAGAGGGGGGGAGGGGTTCAAATGTTCTGGGAACCAGTAATATTTTAAAGTTTTCTTCGTCTTCAATATCGCAGAAAATTCTCCGAATTGATAAGGCAAAAATATATTTATAAAATTAGTGGTATCCAAACCATCTGGACCTCCACCATGTCTACGCCACTGCTAGAAGATGTCGCTGCGATCGACACGTTATGTTTTCAACATCGTTCTATATTTATAGAATTTAATTTTTGAGTACTATTTTGTAGCCGTTTTCCACACTAAGTATTCTAGGCGCTGTACCGTAGATATGTTTTTGTGAAATCTGGGCTACACTTTGTTGACCGGCCACGAGTATATCCGTGTTTTAAAATCAATGTCATTTACTAAAGGCGTATCCTAAATATTTAGTTCCGTCTACACAATTTTACGGCATAAAATCTTTATCAAAAAGAAATACGATACATTTGGGGACCATTGTTAGACTGTAAGAAATTTGACATGAAATCCACATAGTGTAAGATATTTACTGATGTAGTTTGACAGACTAGTTTGAAAAAGTTAAATAGATAAAGAGTATTCCAGAAACTTTTAAAAGAAGGCGAGACTTATATTAACTCAAAACAAAAATTTCATATTAAATTGCCGGTTCATAAAATGTGAAAGCAATAGAAGGTTAATTTATTCTAAATAATTAATAATAAAAAAATTAATTATTGAACTGAACAAGTTTTTCCAAGCTGCAGAGAGCATAGTGAAATCAGATTTTTCATTAACTTTAGCCTCACTATTAAGATAAATAGCTAAATATTCGAGAATGTCCAATTCTGAGGTGCTATTGACATTAAAGATAATTTTAGCGTTTTAAAAATTAAAACAATGACCAGAATCCCAAGAATGCTTGGCAATAGAATATTTCGAAATTTCTTGGTTAGAGACATAACGGGAGTGTTGTTTTAAATGTGTTTCGAGGTTTCTTTTAGTTTGGCTCATATATAAGAAAAACGACAACCATTACAAGAAACATGATATATGCACACCTGCAAACTTTCGATTGAACTTTCCATACAAGACGAGTTAATTTAATCCAGGTTAAAGACGTTTTTAACCAGAAAATATATGTGTAAAAATAGCATATATTCAGTTTCAAGTTCTGATGTGGAACCTATTTGAATGCATTTCTTTAACAAATTTCTGGCTGAAACGTATTTAACCTCGGTTAAATTAACCTACATTGTACGGAAGTTTAGTGCGATGTTGGCAGGGATGTATATGCCCTATTTGCGAAGATGAGGAGCAAGAGACTTAGTGGAGAGGAACTTTAGCTTAATGATTGGCTTAAAGATAACCTTAAAGTTGAAACATTTCAAAACTTTAGCTAATTTAAAACATAAAGGATAATAAAAAGACAGAACAATCAAATTATAAGGTTTGGTTTGGACAGATTTAGAAATAGTAGGTTTACTAGAGGGTCTATTGAATTTATTCAAAGCATATCGATAACAGGAGAGTTGAAACTTCTTTTGACAGCAACAAATTTTAAGTAATTAATTTCATCATTAAGCGAAGCAGAATATGAAAAAAGTTTTAGTGCACTGTAGTGTAGAATACTTCAATTTGCTTCATAATTGTCCCTATGTTCTTTGTTCTCCTGTTTGGGTAATGCTCTCTTGTGATTGGCTGATGCCTCCTGCATTCCTATTGAATGTTTTCTCCAGCTTATCTCCTTTCCCTCTCATTTTCCTTCGGTCTTGCTCCCACCTTTCAAGTGGTAGCAAGTTTTTTGCGTTTGATGAAGAAAAACAAAGTTCTTTCGAAAGATCTAGCGCATCTCTTGAATTTATGGTGGTTTTAAGAAGTTTGTTCGCTTTATTATATCGCACCAGTGTGTTAATTATCTTTATATAGTAACTATTACTTCATCTAAGTGAGCGGATAATTACAAAAAACAGAATTTTTCTCTCAGACCGTAAAAGTTTGACTTATATGCGAGTTTATTATTGTTATTTTTTTTTTCCTATTAAAATCTGAGTGTGAAACATACACACGTAGATAGGGTATTTGTTTTTCAAAATTTCAATCAATGTTTTTCTAGTATTATTATTTGCCTCTGTAATGTGAATCCGTTTAATGCAGTAAATTCATTGGATTTATTAAACATGTGTGCAGTTGTCATTAAAAAAAATTATCAAGTAGTGCTTTGCTGAACTTTGTCGGAAAAAATTAAAACTTTCTTGCATTTTGTTAAAGAAAAAAGGAAAAAAAAATCTGTTACAATTTTATTTTTTCATTAATAGTAAAACTTCTTTATAGTTTGTTAAAAAAGAAAACAACAAAAACAATTTATTTCACTTTTATTTTCCCATTCATAGTACATTTCGTATTATCTTCAAACTTTCGTATATCTTCAAACTTTCCTTGTTTTTCTGGCTAGTGTCCAAAAGTGAAAATATTGAAAATAAGTGTTTTGATCTTACGGGGCGAAAATCAATCCCACTGACTCATATAAAATTTGGCGGAAGAAAACAAATGACGTTTTGCCGACTTCAAGAGAAAAAAAAGATTACTTAAGTAAACGGAAAAGACAACTTTAGAAAAACTGTGAAGTTAAAAGAGCTAAAAATGTATAGAATCTAAGTTATAAATAATTCATAAAAATATGTATGGTTGAGGATTTATTTCAAATTAACCCCTTGGGGACGAGTGACACGTATACGTGACCCACAAGATGCCCAGAATCCTCGATTATTCCCACCAGTTATTTTTTATTGTAAGCTTTGCCTTATGTAATTCTAGCATTTCTGCGATTCAATTAGGCGAAATTTTCTGTTTTGAAAAACCGGTGGTAAAATATTAAAAATTCTGTAAAGGACGCTCGTCGCGAAGGGGTTTGTTTGTTTGTTTGTTTATTGAGAACATACATCTGACTTGTGTGCGTGACATCAAGTGCCCGCTTATAAGTCATCGTCAATATACAGGGACGAGATAGCCCCAAGGAAATTTTACAACACCAGAGAGTTACATCACGGAGCTCCACAAAGTGTGTGCAATGGAGCTGGCGGGAATCGAACCCGCCGACCTGACTCCTACGCTCTCAAGTGATTAGCGGAATAGTGTCTTAACCACTCGGCCACGGAGGCCCCCCGAAGGGGTTAAAGGAGGGTACATTTGAATATAAACACAGCAATCTATATGATGGATGTATTTTCTTATCGTTGAGCCATAGGTAATTCCTAAATCGGAGTTTTTAAAAAGTATTATAAGCAGAATAGCTATTAACTACTAATAGCAGAATATAAACAAGCTGGAAATTGTACGTCAAACGTAACAAACGAGGGGAATTCGTTCTATAACTAGATTTATAAATATTCAGATCTTGGTGCAATAGCTGTTGCACTCTTATGCAAAAATGCATGAGTACAAAATTTATTTTATGTACAGATTTTCATATTATACATATTAATTTTATTTTACGAAATTAAGTTTCAATACACTTTTACAAATAATTAATTACAATTATATTACATTAAAATTATACTATGCGCAAATATCCAATGCAAGACAATGTGAAAAAAATCATTATTATGTCAGTGAAATGAATTATATCATCTGTTATTATGATGTGATTAATTTTCGTAATAAAATAAGTACCGTAATTTCGCGCGTATACGCCGCACCTCAGGTAAATCGATTTCCTACCAGAAATTATTTTAAATAAAATGTGACTTACTTCTGCTTAGCACTTATTTGACTTCTTATTTTCAATAAAATTTCCGGTTTGAAAAAGACTTAACAAAGACGCGCGAAATTAGAGGTACATTTTAAGTTGGCAAAATTGTATTTTTTGTTATAATTACGAAACGTTTGTCACTAAATAAACAAAAAATTACTATTAAAAATTTCTGGTGTGAATTCGGAATTTTTTAATAAAATTGTAATTTCTGATATGTTCGCATATATGCGTTAATGATACAAATGGGTTAAGGGGTTACTAAACGTTCTCAACTTTCAAAAATTCGATTTTTTTTACGGAAGTTAAGGCATTGTAGTGTGTAGAATTATGGGCAACAAGATTTAAAGCGGTATCTCAGTTATTAAGAAAGATATTGGCGAAAATGTGAGCGCGCGCACGATCTACAAAACCGACCTCGCCGAAATGATTCTACTAACCATTCTACTTCCTTTTAAATGAGCAGATTAAGACAGAGGAGAGTCTACATTACGGCGCAGGAATAGCAAATTAAGTGTAAGTTGAAAAACAAAATCTGTATATTTTATTCTTCTAAAACTTTAAACGCGATTTTCTGGAAACTACATTTTTCAACATGGGCAGCATGATAACTTGAACAATTTTAAACATTTTTGGATAACATTTGCGCTTATCTACGCATAATTAAATTGTCTAAGGAACATCGAGATATTTTTTGAAGATTTAAATTTTTTATATTTTTCTCATAAGTTTAAAAATCAAAATTTTAGACGAAAAATGAATTTCCTTTTTCAAAATAGCGCATTTTACTTATTTTTCAAAAATTCAAAAAAATTGAGCCGATGGCCCTTAGCTACAATCTTATTTTACAAGAAGGAACTGAGATTTAATAATTTTTTGTTTCTACAAGAATTTAGGATGTTGCCTATCGAGCCCGGATATTTCGGTGCGGCTGCAGGTTTCCGACGCAATATATGTGAACAAATTTAACAACAACAACAACAACAATAAAATATCTTTAAATATTTGAAGCAATAAAAAACTACTCGTTGGGGGCCACCGTAATACTTACCCATCATGGATATGCATAATGTAAAATATTAAAATAAAACATGTGTAAACTACTTATAAAATGCAATGCATTTCGAATAAAATCGTGGCTTGATGACGTCATAAACTTTAAAGGCTCGATTACTGAACTGCTTAAAAGAAACATCCTTATAACTCCAAAAACAATAATCCTATTAACTAGCGGTTTATTGCAGCTGATTAAGCGCCTCATTTCCAATTAAAATATATCTTTAAAGTGAAATTTGGATAAAATACAGGGTCATGAAAAATCGAAGAGTGTGGCAAATAGGATTACAAATATCTCGGCAACTCATTATCCGATCGACTTCATGCTTTATGCAAAATTTGTTTTTTTATTGTCTTTTATATTCAATCCTTAAAAGAAACAATTTCGAAAATTTTTGTATACTTTTTATCAGAACGAATATTGCGAGAGTCCGAAAAAAAAAGTTCTGGATAATCGAGGTTACTGAAATTCAATAGGCTTCTTCCCATTATTACATACTAAGTACATACCAAATTTCAAGTCTCCATCTCAATTTTTTCGGGAGATAGAGCGTTTACAGACACACAGACACAAAGACGGACGGCAAATTTTTTCTTTTCTAAAAATATGTTTTTCGGAATCTCCAGTGTCTGGAACGTGTAAATCCGTCATAAAAAATTTTTCGATTTTCAAAACGATTACAAGACTTACCCTATACTACGTACGATGTGTAAGTAATAAAACGTGTGTAAACTATATTTATAAAATGCGTTGCAATTCGAATAAAATCCTGGCTTGATGACGTCATAAACTTTAAATGCTCTATTACTCAATTGCGTAAAAAAAACATCCTTATAACTACAAAAATAACAACCATATTAACTAAGTGTTTAATGTGTCGGATTAAGTGTCTCATATCCAATTTTTGAATTGTAGTTTGAATGAAATACAGGGCCATGAAAAATCTAAGAGTCTGAAAAATACGATTACAAATATATCGGCAACTCATTATCCGATCGAATTCATTCTTTATGCAAAATTGATGTTTTTTTATTGTCTTTTATATTCACTCCTTAAAATAAACCATTTCGAAAAATTTTATATACCTTTTAACAGAACGATATTTCGAGAGTCCGAAAAAAATGGTTACGGATAATTGAAGTTACTGCAATTCAATAAGCTTCTTCCCGTTATTACATACTAAGTGCATACCAAATTTCAAGTCTCTATTTAAATTTATTCGGGAGATAGAGCGTTTACAGACACACAGACAGACGGACGGCAAATTTTTTTTCTAAAAATATGTTTTTCAGAATCTCCAGTGTCTGAAACGTGTAAATCTGTCAAATTTGTTTTTTCGATCTTCAAAACGATTACAAGACTTACCCTCAACTAAGTATGATGGGGAAGTAACAACGTGGAATTATTAGTTTTTCAATTAATTTTACTACCTTTCTAAAAGAAAATTCCAAAACATGTGAATTTTGTCGCCCACGAGAACGTATGAAAAGCCTTAAATTGAGTTCGGTGAATACAAAAATTTATATGAGAATCATTAAATATACTTACACAAGTAATTAAAGATTTTTAATTAAACTTTGTTTTAATCTTAAAAAAAAAAAAAAAAAAAAAAAAACCTGAACGAGTCTTTCATAAAACATGTCATAAAAGTTTTATTTTTCCATTCATAGTACATTTTTTGAAACCTTAGTCCAGCTTTTTCTTTTGGCTGATGTCCAAAAGCGAACATTTTAGAAAAAAGTGTTTTGATCTTATAGAGTGAAAATCAATCTCACTTGTCGGAAATAAAATTCGACCGAAGAACACGGAAGATTTTATACACTATCTAATGTGGGTGAAGGGGAAGATAAAAAAAAGAAATACTGCGAATTTGAACGAACTAAAAACTCTAAAAAAAAAAAAGTTGTATAGGAACTTGTTCATGAATTTTTCATTGAAGTAAAATGTCTATTTTACGAAATACTTCGTGTTAGGTATTATGTCAATTAAAAAACTGGTCGATGGGGGCAACCGTAATACTTACCCATCATGGATATGCATAATATAAAATATGAAAATAAAACAGGTGTAAACTATTTATAAAATGAATTGCAATTCGAATAAAATCGTGGCTTGATGACGTCATAAACTTTAAATGCTCGATTACTGAATTGCATAGAAGAAATATCCTCATAACTCCAAAAATGATTATCATATTAACTAACAGTTTACTGCGTCGGATAAAGCGTCTCATTTCCAATTAAAATATATCTTTGAATTGCAATTTGAATGAAATACAGGGTCATGAAAAATCAAAGAGTGTGGTAAATAGGATTCCAAATATCTCAGCAACTCATTATCCGATCGACGTCATCCTTTTATCAGAACGAATAGTTCAAGAATCCGAAAAAATAGTTCCGGATAATCGAGGTTACTGAAATTCAGTACATACCAAATTTCAAGTCGCTATCTCATTTTTTTCCCGGGAGATGGAGCGTTTATAGACACACAAACACACGGAAGCAAAAATTTTTTTCTAAAAATGTTTTTCGGAATCTCCAGTGTCTAAAACGTGTAAATTCGTCATTTTTTTTTTTTAGATTTTTAAAACGATTGCAAGATTTACCCTATACTACGTATGATGGGTAAGTAACAAGAACGAAAAATCCTGCGTCAAACACAGATTATGAAACACTTTTCACCACTTCCGAAATACTTTAACACATCTTTACCGTTTAATAAGGTGACAGATTATGTCTAAGTAAACAATTTGGAAAAGCATAATGCATTTGAAAACACAATTTCAGCAATTACGATTCATAGTCGGTAAAGTTTCATAATTCTTTTGTGCAGCCCTGTATATTGCACTCTTGATCTTTTGTGCACAAAATGTAGGGGAATGCAGAGCAAAGTCGTCTCCCAATATAATGACGTCACCAGAACGCTGGCATTCTGTGGTTTGTGGTCAGAATATTTCGTTTGATAGCAGTGAGTAACCAGACAATCGTTGAACATGGTAGTTCTATGTTTCATGATTTTAGAGTTAGTTTTCCAGTTTTTAAAGTTTGTGATCTAAAGTAAGTGACTTATATTACATACTATTAACGACAACCTGTTGTAATAGCATTTATTTATTGAATTTGTATGAAAAGAGGCATATTTGCAGCTTAACATTGGTGGGTGAGTGGTCGCTTACTGTTCATTAGTTTCCACTATAGAACGTATTTTCTGTCATGGCTCCCAAACGGGCAAAGTGCGAGGGTAGTGGCCGTTTGGTTGGATCAAGCGATGAAGGTTGGATCAGGTGCAATGTTTGTCACCTCTGGGCTCATGAGGCCTGCTCACTTTGTAAAGAAGATGACGGGGAGTTCATTTGCGAAAAATGCAGTGTTCGATCCAATGGTTGGAGTACCATAGTTGAGATTTTTCCAACAGACTGAAATTATGCCGGGACCAGGACTCGAACCTGTGTAGTTTGGCTTGCCGTACCAACGCTCTACCTACCGAACTATCCTGACGATATCCTGGGCTGGCATATCTCACTCTTATTTGTTGGACAAGGCTGCGAACTGCAGCGCTAATTTCATTCATCCGAGCTATAACTATAGCATTTACATGATGAATCTTTGACATAGCACGGAAACTCCTGTATACCATGTAATATTTTATGTATATAATAATTTCGCCCTGTTGGAAAAATCGCAACTATGATACTCCAACCATTGGATATAATTTACCTAGTTGAATATACTTTAAACTGTTCATTATGCAGTGTTCGATTTTTATTTATAATATTTTATTTGGATTTGTCAAATTCTTATTGGATTTTCAGACCATTTTCAATATTTCGTTATGTTTCATAAGATTTATTATGACAATAAAAATGTTCTAATCATTTAAATAGTGTTTTCAATCTTTTTACACTTGTAGGGCAACGGCCATGGAGTGACTACTTTGCCCGACATAGATGAGCAAAGTGGTCATTTTGACCTTCTTTAGAAAAAACAAATTCTCACTTCCACTTTATTATTCTTAAAAACTATAAATACCCTTACAGTTATAAGTAGTCACTCTAGTTCTACGCAAATTGTCAGTTATGTATATGTATTTTAAGGGGTAACACAAAATAACAAAACCTTAGGGTGATCACTTTGCCACCTTCCCCTAATAAGCAAAAAATTAGTTTCATTTGAAAACGCGTAAAATAACTTAAAACGTACTTCCAGCATTATTGTTCTTAGACAATACTGTAACCGAATTATTTTGTGAGTCCCAGTAAATGAACAATCAATGAATGCTATGCACACCCTATTCTATAGTAAACCTCTTGTAGTGCACCTCAGGGACATATATCAACTTCAATATGTTTGAAATAGTGTAAAATTCTTAAAATATATTGCAAACGGTTTTTCCTCTAGACCGTAATGTAACGGAATTATTTTGAGTGTCCCTCTAAATGAAGTATAAATGCTACATACTTTATTTTCAATACCGAACATGCCATAGTATGCCTCATTAACATATGTCAATTGCATGACAATCCGACAGTATTTACGCGAGTTAGAGCACGGCAGGCAGACAGACAATTCGAATTCATAAACACTTTTCAACTATGTTCGAAAGTGTTAATAAAAACAGTTAATTGTTCTGGAGCAATGAATTTCGATTACCATTTCAACTTACATAGTCTTATTGATGAGTGAAAATAATTTGTTTTGTATGGAGATAAATATTATTGTTCATTAATAAACCTTTGTCATAAAGCATTTTATTTTTTATTTAAAAATTAAATGACTTTTTTTTTATTTATTTCTTTATAATAATAATTTCTTTATAATAATGTACGATAGAATATTACTAAGGAAATAAATCTCTTCAAATGTTACATGATCTTATTATATATGTAAAAATATGAAAGGTATAGAGAAAATACAGTTATAAATAAACCTATGTATTAATAAAGTTTAATTTCTTAAAGCAAATCCTTTTATGTTTCTTATTTTCATAATTAATTAGATCACACTGTAAATGATTCTCAGTGAGAAGAATTTCTAATGTTTAACATTTTGAATATGTTGCGCAACAATTATTTCTAATTCCGAAATGCAGTTTGAGTCTCGCTTATTCGACGAAAGTAGGCCGGCAGAACGTCAGATAAGCGAAAATGTCGGATAATACTGAAGGATTAACGAAAAGCTTATTCGACGTCAAACCACGTTATAATTTTACAAGTTTTCGTTTAATTAATTTTACACGTAACGTTTTATAGCAAATCAGCAGAAAGAAAAATATCCGCTATTATTTAAAAAAATTTCTAGTCCTAGTCTGCTCTGTCATGATTGTCGTCTCTTCACTAGCAAGGTCTTGGATTCTTTGCAGTATGGTAGAGCATCATTTTTCCTCTTTCCAGTCGTTTCCTTTTCCAGTCTCCTACTGTTAACCGTCCTACGCCATAGTTGTGAGATACTTTGTTAATCATCTCTCTTTTGTCCTTCTTTAGATTGCCTCAAGTATTTCATCAAGTTCTATCAAGCTCTGTCGATCCCTGTAGCTTTTCCTTGTTGCTCAACGTATTTTATTGGACGTTTCTAGAGCTTTAACTCCATCTTTATTCGAGATTCTGTGAGGATCAACAGTTGATGCTGGATCATCAATTTTGTTGCCATCGCTATTGACAAGAGCTGCAATTTCTTCAACAGTTATTACATATGCTTTCACGTCTGCCTTCCTCCAACTTTCAACTTCTGGCGAAGATGCATCCGCACATCCAGAAATACGTTGGACTAAGCAACGAATTCTTTCTTCAGTTTCATCTGTGATTTCCATTTACATTATTTTCTCTTCAACTTAGCTTGACAGCTTCTTCCATAATTTGGCACTTGTTGTAGGCTTTAGTCAGCCAAGGTCCTAGCAGCCGAATGAGCAACATCCTTTAAATTGACAAATTTCTATTTTTCAATCATGTCTTGCTCTTCTTCAGTTTCTTCTATCATTGTAGATAGCAGCTTCCTACGATAGTGCTTTTTAGCGGTGACAAAAAACCCTGATCCATTGGTTGATGTATCGCAGAAAAATAGCGTTAATGTCCTCATCTTGAACCTCCTCTGCATCAGGATGCGACGGGTAAAACAAATAAGCTGATTTCTTTGGGGAGGTCATTTTCTTTCAGAAATTTCTCGGTAGAAGGAACGAATTCCTTAAAAATACATTCTTTGAAAATTAATCCGCTCATCCACGCACTTTTTTTATTGTAGTATTATACATGAAAAGCGATTTTTTTAAATGCTTTAAAGACCCTTGGATGTTTGTGCTTTCCAATCATTCCTAGGTCCATTTTGTGATTTCCTCTAGCATTGAAGCATGGTAAAATTGTCAGTCTTTCTATACTACGCGTATAGCCAGGTGCTGCTGCTTCTGTTCTGTCTACAAGAGTCTTAATAGATAACATTTTGTAATTAAGGTCTGACTTCATCGAAATTATATATTTGATCACCGTTAGACTTTCAGTTTTAATGAAGTATTGTGAATATTTTCTTGAATGCATTCCTTGCTTGAAAATTTTATGACAGTTTCTCACCACAAACACGGAATTGACGGATTGCGTAACGTTTCTTCCATCTGTTCAATCAATCAACACTTACTGTGTCCCCTTCATCCAATTCATTCCGAAAATGCAACACCTTTTGCTGTAAAATAGGACTTGAAATAGACACACTTTTATCTTTTAACTGGATAAACCAAATTTACAAAGCCTAGGTAATTCTTGCATAGTCATACTTTTTCATCGTTTTTATTTTTTGTTAGTACGCACTCCATAACACTCGAGGAACACCATTTTTAGGTGCGTTCGTAATTATATAAATACGTAGCACCTATAGTCGTCGCTTGGTCCGTCCGTCTGTCCGTCCGTCTGTCTGTCTGTCTGTCCGCATATAACAACGCAAAAACTACCCAACCAAATGGTTTGCAATTTAAAATATATTATCTTTGCAGAATTTTGTCGAGACATTTCAAATTTTATTAAAATCGAATCAAAACTTTAGGAGATATTAATAAAAATATTTATTAAGAAATTTGAATTTTTTTTAATCGGTGCTTTTTTGTTATAGGAGCTTCCGAAGTTTAATCGTCAAGCGAGCGAGATACTTATTTTATTACAGAAATTAATCTGCAGACGATATAATTCATTTCACAGAATTAAAAATCATCAAGATCTGAATATTTATATAACTAGCTGATACATATATATCTGAATATTTATATAACTAGTTAAGATATTTGTATGAACAGTGTCATAAAATATATACTTAACTAGCTGTTTAACCCGTTCTACGCACGGGATATCATGAATTTAATTCTAAAACGTGCGTACGAACGCACCTCGTTTGTAACGTTTGACGTACAATTTCCAACTTGTTCTATTTCCAATCGTTATCTTTTTCAGTCACCTATTGTTAATCGTCCTACGCAGCGTTGCTAATGGGCTACTTTTCTTTTGAATTTAAATTTTCGTGGTTGCCACCAGTTTTATGAGAAAGTAAAATCTGCCTTATCTAATGTCAGATTAAATAAAGCGAAAACAAGGCGAATTATACAATTTCAAAAAAGTGGTGCCAATCAAGCAATTTGAATTTTTAAAAAAAGTAGCCCACTGGCAACACTGGTCCTCCGCCATAATCGTCATCTACCTTTTTCATTATCTCTCCTTTGTCCAGTCTCGGGGTTGCCTCAAGCGTTTCTATACAAAAACTTTCGTTCTTTTTGTCGCCATACTCACGAATATTTCAGTAAAATTTCAGCAAAAACTGCTTCACAACACAATTACGTTATTAACTAAGGTTGCGTTCAAACAACACTTGCTTCAAATACTCATAAATTATTTCCCTGGGTTTTCTTTCCAAAATATTCTGAGGTCATTAATAAAAGAAAGGCGCAGTGATAAACATATCAGTAATCTCCTTCGCTGATCTCAGACTTATCACCGACCAGCAGAAGACTGACCACATCAAAAGGTTCGCTGTAGAAGGATGTAGTCTGTTAGCTGCTTAACACTAGAACTACCATGAGCCGTTATTTTGACGGTTACCAAATGACTTTATATTCCGATTCAAATCAAAAATTTCTTTTAAAAATAAATTAAATATGAAACTCGCAGAAATACGTTAAATGAACAAGTTAAGTAGTTTTAAATAAAATTTCTGGTGTGAAATAGTTAAAAAAAACTTGAGTAAAATTTCCGGTAGTTCTAGTGTTAATACGCTGTAAAGACTATTGGAAAACGTTTCGTTTTTTTAAATTTGTTTTTGTAAAATTAACGTAATTTCATTTCATTTAGAAAGTTTGAATTCACATCAGAAAATACTAATAGCAATATTTAGTTAGTTTAATTACAGACATTTTGCGATTACATAAAATAAAAATTCTTCTTTCGAAATTTCCGGTACAAATTCGTAATTTTAGATTGTAAAACCACGAATACACTCGTGGTTGGCAGCGAATGAGTTAAAAAACTTGAGTAAAATTTCCGGTAGTTCTAGTGTTAAGGGTGTGATTATTTACCAAATATGATCGGCAAACCACAAGCAGCACGACGCGGGAGGTTTTACGGGTGAGAGGGGTGGGGAGGAAAATTAAAAAGACATTCTTGAGCAACATCGCAATTAATCTCTTAAAAAAGGGCAAGTCGAACAGTCAGCCAACGAGCGCAAAATGCTTTTTTAGAAACGCCGTCGCTTTGACGCTGGCAAGAAAAAGTTTTAGTATGGATGAACCAGACAGGCAGGCGGCTGCGACTGTGGCAGAAACAAGTTTTTTTTTTTTTTTTTTTTTTTTGGTAGGGAGGATTTTGAGCGTCGGATAAGCGAAACTGTACTGTAACCCATTTCTAAAATTTCTCTTCCTTTCATTCATTTACCATAACGTACATCTTCAAACTTTAATCTTTTTTACCGATTTTGAACTTGGTTGTTAACACGTTCCAACACGATTGAAAAGTGTTTATGAATTCGTTTTGTCTGTCCGTATAATAACTCTCGTAAATATACTCGGATTGCCCTGTAATTTTTATATGTTATTGATGTTTTATTGATTTATGAAGAAATTTCTGGTTTGAATTGAAATACATTTGTGTGGTACCGATGAAAATGACCACTATAGCTGTTCTAGTGATAAAATGTTTTTATGGGTTTATATATTGTTTTCATGCGAGACAGGAATACGTGCATAGAATAATTGATTACCTCTTATATATTTGTCAAATAAAAGTGATTTGTGGTTAGAATTTTTTGTTTCCTTTTACAAGTGGTAGAATAAGATTACAAATGGATTTTTATGGCATTCCTTTTGTAACTAAGTTTATTATGTCCTAAATGTACATCTCTTTTAACTCTCCGTCGTCATTCATGAATGCATATATATTTCCCCAAATTGTATGTGGTTATCCTGTTTTATGTCTTTACAGTCAGTGTCTGTTAAATCAAAATTTTAATCGTAAATTATATTGTTTGTTAAAATATCAACCGCAAGTTTTAAATCCTAAAATCATATAACATAACAAATAGAGGAAATATGAATGGAGTATTGGAATATCAACATAGTTATATGATAAAAACGCAATAAACTTGTTGCATGGAAAACAAAGAAAGAATTAAATTAAAAATTTTGAAATCCAGATCAATTTCGTATGAAATACATATCATATTTCAAATCGTACTGCCGGGATAATTCCATTTATCTTTTTTTTCCCTCTCCTTGGAAATTTTATTGATACCGGAAATTTTTTGAAGAAAAGAAATTAAATATATAAAATTACTCCACTTGGTTGCAGATGTCTTGGGTCTTCGAAAAATCGAGTTATACATCTGTTCTAGCGAAATAGCTGCAAAATATATGGAAATTTCAGATATTTCGAGCAGCTGTTTTAAATGGATGAAATTTGTCATTAAGTTAATTTCTGATAATTGGGACATTCTGTGTTGTTAGTGAGCTACTTTTTTAAAAATTCAGTTTGCTTGATTGGCACCACTTTTTCCAAATGGCATAATCCGCCTAGTTTCTCCTCATTTAATATCATTAAAAAAGCTAAATTTTAATTTTTCAAAAAACTGATGGCAATCAAGAAAACTGAATTTAGCACATTGACGGACAGTAGGAACAAGTGAAGTTCGAAAATTGACACTATATGTTTTTGTAATTTTTAGAATATTAGAAGTTTAGTTTTACTCTTTCTGCTTAAATAAACTTAATTTTGATTCATTCAGCACCTTTAATTAGGTTGCACTACTCCCTTCACAACCACGTCAGGATGGCTAGTGGTCAGGGAAAAATACAGTTAAAAAAAAGTAATGAACACCAGTATATTCTTATAGAAAAATGTATGTTAATAGTTCGATCAAATAATCAATTTGAATTTTTCTATAAGATTATACTGGTAATTATCATTTTTTTTACTGTATTTTTCCCTGACCACTAGCCACCCTGAACGTGCATACTGAAGCTGCAACTCGTATAACAGGTAGAAAACGAACTTCAACCTAAAAAATTGTTTCCGAAACATGACACTGGGCTTCTACTTGTACGCCGGTAAATGCACATTTGTGCTGCTATAGCCGTAGTGTCGAAAAACGACCGTTTCGTTTTGGACGGCTATCGCCGTCATGCCACATAATGAACTTCGCTTTGACAGCTATAGACGCAAGTGTCCGTCAACGTGTTAAAAAAAGTAGCCTACTGGCAACATTAGGGACATCCGCTTTATCCTTGCGAATCATGCTAACACCAATGCGCACCAATTACTCGAAATATTGTTATTGTATGTATGTTAAATTGAATAGTTGTGTTTTGGATGTGAGAATAATGTTGCTGCAAGCGCAGCGATACGAAGAGCTACTCCAAAAATTAAGGGAAAAAAAGGAAGAAAAAATGACTTTTAAACAGATTTACTTACGCGTTAATGCAATTAAGACTAAAAAATAAATTTTAATTAACACTTTCCAGTATAGTTGAAAATTGTTTATGAATTCGGTTTGTCTGTGCGTCAGTCCGTGCTCTAATTCGTGTAAATATACCTCGATTTCCATGTAATTAATATATGTTTTTGAAGATTACTATGGCATGCTCGATATGGAAAATGAAGTTTGTAACATTTACACGGACACACAAAAAAATTCCGTTACATTGTGATGTATGGGGAAAAAATCGTTTTCGATGCATTTGAATGTTTAAATATAATGAAATTGATATGCAACACAATGGTGGACTAAAAAATGCTTTATAAGGAATATAGAATAACTAATATTGCGTGCTGGGCAGGTCTATGCAAGTTATAAAAAATCTGGTTACTTTAAATTATC
The DNA here is from genome assembly GCA_963931845.1 of Maratus michaelseni. Taxonomy (NCBI): domain Eukaryota; kingdom Metazoa; phylum Arthropoda; class Arachnida; order Araneae; family Salticidae; genus Maratus; species Maratus michaelseni. The sequence continues at coordinate 15,918,509 of OZ007598.1, forward strand.
TGTCCCTCATTCGCCAAAACGAACCATAGTAACTTGGTGGTACATTTAGTTAACTTAAAGTAAAATAAACATTAGTGAACGTAAAATAATAAAATGTTCTTGTAGCGAGCTTAAATAAAAACACAAACTCTCACGTTAAAAAGTTAAGTACTTAATTAAAATTATATTTAAGTCTTGTGTTGTGTAGTTTTAGTAAAATCTCAAATACCTATGAGACTTTTGTATAAATTAAATATAATTAAAATAAACATTAAGGTTTGTTAAAATACATTAATTTTAATTTGAGGGAAAGAGTTAAACTAAACATACATGTAAAGAAAGAAAGAAATTAACTCAAAGAAAATACACAATTAAACCATGATGATTGAAAGAAAAACAAAGAGAATTAATTTAAGATTTATTTGAGAATTTATTTGAGATTTATTTGAGAAGATTTATTTATTTATTTGAGAAATATAAACATTATATACAAGAATAAGAAAAAAATTGAGTGAAAGCACAATCTCTGTTCTAGTTTTACTTCAGCTTTTATGCTGTTGACCTTTAGTTTATCAATTATAATCATTATCTTAGTTATTAAAAATGTCATGTTGGCATTTATCAAATCCCCACATTAAATTTTAACTTTTTCCGTTACAAATAATTATTGGGTTGGGGTTTCTGAAGACAAAAACCATACATTGAATTCATAGAAAATACATATAATAGATACAAATAATAGAGATGATGTTGAATCTCATACCTGATACATATTATGAGTAGATGATCAAGAACACAAATCATCAAAGGGGAAATTATCATTTTCTTGAATCACATAAAAATAATCAGTCTTGAATTGGGTCATTATTGATCAAACTTATTCTCTGGTTAACAATCTATATATTTAAAACGCTAAGCAATTTTTTTCGACAATCCGTGAGAACAAACTACTGCATCAAATTACACCATTCTTTTTTTAAATGAAAGATATTTGGACACAGATTTGTTATCGTGCATTCGTTTGTTCGAAAATTTAATTAATTAGCCGTAATTTTCAATTAAACTTTTACTGCTGCTTATGACGTCATAATGTCGGCAACTCCCACTGTTGCAAGGCATAGAGTTTATTCTGTAAACTTTGTGGTTCACCAATCTTTTGACATTAGCTAACATCAACTAGGTAATACTTTAACATCTATATATTTAAAACGCTAAGTTTTTTTTTCGATAGTCCGTGAGAACAAACTGCTGCATCAAATTACATCAGTCTTTTTTTTAAATGAAAGATATTTGGACACAGATTTGTTATCGTACATTCGTTTGTTCGAAAATTTTATTAATTAGCCGTAATTTTAATTTCAAATTTTCTTCTGCTATGACGTCATAAAGTCAATCGCCAGAGGATGCTGCAACTTTTCATAAAATTGAAGTCTGACTCTGACCGTAACTTCAAGCTATCTGGGCAAGGTAGAATTGTAAACAAAGATTGAATACGTTATAAAAATATCAATGTCACCAATTTATTTACTTTTAACATTTGCTGAAACATTAAAACTAATACAAAAAGATTAAAATATATTAAATTACTCATAAATTTGTTTTTAAACGTTAATAAATTTTATTTATTAAATAAAAAATACACTTACATGGAACAGAAGCCGCAGACGCACAGGGATTGGCGCGATTTATTTTTTGCGCTATTTTGGCGAGAAAACCCAATTTTCACACATTATTTTTATTAAACACATGCAATTAATTGTATTAATTAATTAATTTTAAATTATTTTATTTTATTTATTTACACACGTATTCAATTTTATTAACACCATGTTGCCATACAAAGCAAAAATCGCCATTTTGGCGCCAAAAAGAAACCACGATGCGTCTGCGACATCTGTGCTGATTTAATCAAAATTGTTTGGGTGCACAGCATATTGGAAAATTAATTAAATCCATGATTATTGTTTCTTTCGGAGAATTAAAAATAAGAAAATTTAATTCTTAACGAAATACAATTATTTGGTCGGAAATTTTTTCTTAGTTCGAGCTTAGTTAATATTCTGGTACTTCTTCATTATCCCATCGACCACTTTCCATATAAAAAACTATCACCAAATTATTCGCCAAACTGTAGCGCCCAATAAACAAATGGAAGAAGTTTTGCCATTAGAATCTCAGAAAAAAAAAAAAAAAAGAAAAAAGAAATAAATTTGGAAAAGCCCAAATCACTAAAGTATCATTTATCAGTAACTTTAAACAATAAAATTTACAATATATTAATGAAAATAGAGAGAGAAACAAAAATAACCTTGGAAATTTATTTAATTTAATTATTTTCCTTAATTATCTCTCTCGACTGCTGGATAAATGTTTGTGACGTCAGTTAAAATTGATCTATTGTACGTAACTGCGCATCGCAACATTTTTTCAATGCTTTTTCGCTTTTAATATCATGTTGTCGAAGATATTTCTATTTTAATTAATGATTTAACTAAAAAATCAGTAAAACATCAATAAAAATACATTAAACGTCGAATTAAACATCACTTGATGAGATAACAAGCACGTGTAACGCATTTGACCATTTGACGTAAAGTGAGTTTGACGCCACGATAATACATTTTTGGCGAATCAATCTTTTACAAAATCCTATAGTTTGGCGATGGTTATTTTCTTAATGGAAAGTGGTCAACCGGATAACGGAGAAGTATCAAAATTCTTATAAATCGTGTGAAAGTGAAGGGCATGTGTATTTAATGTGTTTAAAAATACGATTAATGTTTCTCAAACTTTGAAGCTGAAAAACAAGCGAGTACGAGGTATTATTACGTATTACGTAGGTCGCGGTACGAGCCACCATCTGGACAGGGTATACGGCGGATGCCATTTTCAAGTTATGTTCAACATTAAATTGATATCATGTTGAATTCGTGTTGATGTATGTGTTGCATCAGAATATGCTTGGAATTGTATTTTATTATTATTTTAAAAATCCGTGGTGTATTTCACTGTATAAGAGGGAAAAGATCACGACTGTGGAAAAGGGATAACCATGATTATGGAAAGGGACCGAAAGAAACATACAAATAAATTATACTTGAAAACATAAAAAATCTGCATCATCTGCAGATTGTATATTATTATTGTAAAAAAATTTCTCCATCTTTACATAAAAATTGATTAGCTTAAAACAATGGATCACTCGGTTGCATTATCACAGGGAGAGAGATGTGTGCTTTATTTACTGAATATGATATGGATGTAGCAATATACTATTTGTATGATACTTCATAGGTCCATGAAATTTTCTTTTTGTAGTGGTGAATATGGCGGTAATGTCGAACTTATTTGCATTAAGCAGTTGTTTACGGATTGTTTGTTTAGAGTTTGCATCGGAAATGGTACTGTATTTCACTGGGGCAAAAAACTTTTAAAATAAAATATTTAAAAGACTTTTTCATACGCACCCCTTCTTAAATAATAAAGAAGCTTATTTTACTGATATTGTTATATAGTATTTTTTTCGTCAAGTTTTGACGGGTTCCATCTAGTTTGATATTAAAATCAAAATAAAGGTAGTCTTGCTAGAGCAAATTAAATGATGTTGCTCCATCGTGATAAAAAATAGTACTTTAATTGTTTTATTGTTTATTTAAGGAAACTGTAAAAATTGACCATTTAGCATATTTATGCTACTTTGCTAGAATGCTGATGACAACATAGTTTGATTCTGGTCATCTGCACAAAACATATTATTTAAGTAAGTTTACATCTTAAAACGAGAGTTAGAAGTTATTTTCCTGAGAGAGTCGGAATACATATTTTTCTAGAGAGTCTAAAACGTGTATAAAAATTCAAAAGGTGAATGAAACCCTATATAATTTGCATGAGCGTGCTTAACCTGTCAACCGGGTAATAAACTTTAGTTCGACTGATACGTCTGATTACCAACGGGTACACATCCACTCATAAAATAAGAATAGGTTTTTTTAAAATTTTATTTATGGTAGTAATTTTGCAAAAATCTGGCGTTTTAATAAGACCAAAATTTCTATTAAAATTTTACCGGTGGAAGAAATGCGTTCAAAATATCACGGTAGCAGTTCGTTTATGACAGTTAACATGTTAAAAAGTTCTTAATTGATAAGAAATCGTTCTTAGAGAGTAACACATAATTTTTTTTTTTATTATTGGATGTTGAAATGTTACATTATGGACTTGGGTGAACACATACTTGAGATCTTGGAGTCAAATATCACAAAATAATCTGGACTTTTTTATATCTTAATTTCTAGTTTACTGGGTTGCAATAAATTTCCTTCTATGATCATTGTCATTTTATGTCACCAACTGCAGACACTGAGACTGGAAAATTCTCTCAGGTGGTCAGGCTATGGAGAAGTTATTTTCTCTGACGAAAAAAAAAGTCAGATTTACTACATAAACTATTAATTTTCATAATGATAATACTGAATAAAAAAAATAACAATATTTTTAATTTGTAGTATAACAGAGTTCGTGGGCTTTTACCACAATTTTTTAATAGAATTTTTCTATTTAATATTTAATAGCGAAAATTGGCAACACGTCATTTAATTGCAGGATTTGCCAACGTAGCTGAATTGAAGACATGCATTGCGCAACACATTCTGAACTTGACCCGGGTGACATTTCGATCGGTTGTGGAACATGCTCTTTCCCGATTTAATCTTGTTGCACCCAACGGTGGACAGCATATTGAACATGTTTTGCGCCAGTCTCGCGAAACTTAAAAACCGATTGGATGGATGCTTTTTATGAGGTTTTTGGCCTCAGGACAATTAAAAACCGATTTTTCCCATCCGATGTGATACGACCTTGTTGTGGTGGATGGGATTACGTTACTAACAGTATCACACCTGTTAGTAACGTACAGTCATGGACACTGAACAGTACCGTTGGTTTATTATGTAACTTACAGCCGTTGTTTTACGATTTGTCATTTGTAGTCGAAATTCTGACGCTTACACCGCTATATGTCGCTAAAATTTGGAACTTTTTTTTTTTTTTTTTTTTTTTTAGGTTCATGTTCTTTCCCCTTTCTTGAATAATACGCCGTTCAACTTTGACGTCAATTTAATCAGTGGTTCCTTTTTTAGAGCATTTTGAAACTTAAACTTTAATTATAATCACCCTGTATATTATTTCTGTATTCAACATCCCCTTTTCCATGAATTTACGAAACGCACAAGAACGAATGCGATATCATTCGAAAGGTTTTTGTAGCGGCTACTGACACAGTACACTCACATTTCGTTAAAACATATTTTTGATTAAAAATTGCTTTTAATTAAAAATTAAATCGGCATTGTTTTCATAAATGAAATGTTTTCCTCAAATATGTGTTGTCACAAAAATAAAATACCTCATTATAAGATGCTCAACAATGATTATATAAAAAAACAGAACAAAAAAGATAAGGTGTGATGTCTCTGCCCGTGTTTATTTTATATTTATGTTTAAAAAGCAAATTTAAAATTGAAATATTTAGAAGAAAAAAACACCATCGATCTGTCGAAACAGTGGTATTTCTCGTGTAGAATAAAAGGTATCCTTTGGTATATTAGATTAAATGGTATTTTAAATGCCTTCAATTTATTTTTCTTCTTTCATGTTTTTTCCGAAGCGGATTTCGTCATCTTCTAATGCAGTTAAAATACGATTGTTAATTATTTTTTCTTCCGCGTGCTTTTTGTTATCTTCGATCAGTTTTTACTATATCTTTGATGGAATAAATGAAACGATATTCTGGCTTGGCTAATGTTGTTTGCAGATATTTTTATCCTTAATTTTTCTTCAGAAGTTTAAACCTGCATCTAAAAAAAATATTAGATATTGCTAAAAATTATTAGACTGCAATGCAAAATCCTCGCACGGGTTCACTGGTTTTATTGAAATTATTAAATCGGTTAAAAGAAATTATTAAAACCTTCTATCAATGCTTTTTTAAAACGTATGTATTTTTAAATACGCAGATTGAATTCTTTAAAAATAGTGTCACAGAACTGTTTATATATATAATCAGGGCTTAACAAATACGGTCGCCAGGTCGCCACTGGCGACTAGATTTTTCTGTCTGGCGACCAGATGTTTCTATCCGGGTTAAAAGTTTTTTAATCTGGCTTTTTATTTATTTTATTTATGTATATTTCTTTTTTACAAAAATTGACCTAAGAAATGAACACAAGCCTCCCCCCCCCCTCCATACACCCACACTTGTCTGCGGAAACCAGTGATTTTTCCCTTCTAGCGTCCATTTAATAGAAGAGACAAATTTGAAAGGCATTCATTTCCCATCTTATGCACAGAAAGCGACATTATTTTCCCTTATAGCATGCCACGTGATTGCAATGTGGGAAGAGTGGGTGGATAGGGAAGTTTCAATGAAAAAGTAAGAAATCAAGATAATTCAGCCTCTCTGACGGCATCTAAAATTGGATACAATGCTACAAAATGCTGAAAGTATTTTTTTGTTTCAAATCAGATTTTTGTATTTCAGAATTAAAACTGATTAATCTATCACGTTCATTTTAAAGAATAATAACAACTAAGTTAAGTGATTATAAGTAATTCATTTGAAGTAAATCTATAAAATTTAATTAAAATTTGAAGAATAACTAATTTTAATAAAATTAAATATGTATTTTTTAAATATTTCTCCCTCGCGTAAAATGCATGGATCTTTTACTATTTGCACACCCCACACATTGCACAATACGTAGGCGCCACCCTGGTTTGTAGACATTTGTCTAGTCTATATGACGTAAAAGATTAAAGATACAGTGTGTTTGTAGAGACTGGCTGCTTTTAAAAAAAAGAAACATAATAATTTAACAAATAGTTATTAAGCATCTTTTTTTTTTTTTTTTTTTTTTGGGGGGGGGGGGGACAATTTATTTCGCTAATGAAATCTTTTGCGATGCGTCGCTCCATGGAGCCCTAAAATCTTTTTGCATTTGAATCTTATGGAAAGTAAAAAACAAAAAACATATTCTTTCTTGTTTTTTTTTTTTTTTTTTTTTTTTTTTTTTTTTTTTTTTAAAGTAATTTGGAATTTATAAAAGTGATAATAAGGAACAAAATGGGGACAAACAATCAAAACCAAATGAACCAGAACAAATCATTCATTGCACTTTAGAAGGGTAAGTTATTTTTATTATTATTATTATTTTCTTTATCCTCCAATTTTTATCATAGATTGTCGGATTCAAATAAACCGTCCTCCTCCACCCAGCTGGCTAATTTCGATAACGTAATTCGAATTTTGAGTTATTTTGCAAACTTAATTAGTTTTGATATTTCTCATATATGGATTTATTTTACAAGCACGTAATATATTTTATTATTCGAGCCGGTTTATGCATATAAAAAAGTCTATTTTTTTACAATTATAGTTGCTTACAATTTCTATCAAAAGCAGCATCTGTTTCTCATCTTAATTACAATCTCAACTTAAAATTCTCATAAAATGTTTCATTATAGATGTTGTAAAGTTCCAAAATACTAAGAAATAAACTTAGAAATTATATTAAAGCAAAAATCATTTGTAACTTTTATTTCGAATTTGGCAAAAATAAGTTTATCAAATATACATTATAAAATGACAAAATCGGAATTATTTTGACTGATTTCGACCGGAAAATAGAAAAAATTGTTTTTCTGTTTCAATATTTCATTAATGCCCCCCTCATCAGATATAGATTTTGGAGTGTTCAACTATCCAGACATTTGAAGCATTCGGCAATCAGTATTTCCCGAACCAGCCGGTTAATTCAGCCTTTATAGTATTTTTTTTTTTCCGAGGTATATAATTTTGTTAAGTTTCATTAGAAAACTTGGTTTAGTTAGTGTGTACTTAGTTTATATGTTAGTATAATTATGTACTGTTCTGAACTATGTAACTAATAATTCTAACCTCTGCTTGTTATTCTTTTTTTTTTTTTTTTTTTTTTTTAATCTTTTTTAGTCCATAGAAAACAATGGCGGGGGAGGGGGGGGTGAAGGTAAATATTTTTTTTTACTGGCGACTAGAAATTTTTGCTGGCTACTAGATTTTATAAAATTTGTAAAGCCCTGTATATAATACATTTACTCCATTTTTAGAAATATTGTTCGGTTTTTCTTTTGGCTGACATCCAAAATTTGAAATTACTATAAATGTCTCGGTCTTATACAACAAAAATCAATTTCTCTTGTCTCAAATAAAATTTGGCGGCTGAGAAAGAATGATTTTGAAACTGCCTGAATAATAATGATATAAAAAAAAGTGAAAAATGTCAAAGGGTTGAACGAACTAAAGTCATCAAGAAACAAGAACGAAAAAGTATGTATCAAGCATAGATTATGTAACACTTTCTAACATTTCCAAAATACTTTTACAAATGTTTACCATTTAATAAGGTGAAAGATGATGTCTTAAGATGATAAACAAGGGATAAGCGCCCTTGTCTACTTAGACATCATGTTTCACATTTATTTCACATTGTCTAAGTAAACAAGGTCAAGGTCAAACCGGGCGGGGAGGACTACCTTTCGGTTTAAGGTCAACTAGTCCCGCCCATGTCTAAGTAAACAATTAGGGAAACGCATAACACATATAAAACCAAATTTCAGGAATTACCAACAATATTCCGAAAAATATCCGAATTATGTTAGTCAGCCCTGTACATGATCTACAGATTTATATATATACTACATAGAATGTTAAAGTTTACTACAGTTAAGAAAATCATAGCAAAACTTAAAATTCTCCCTCTAGAATTTCCACCAAAAAACGAAAATGTAGTACAGATCTTTTTTGCTGCCCTGTATATCACATATAGAATTTATGCACAACAAGTAATTGGGCAGAAAAATAGTTAAATTTAAAAACGCTTTGCTGAACTGAAAACGCACTTCCAGCAATTAATGTTCATAGACCGTACTTTAACAGAATTCTTTTGTGTGCCCCTGTAAATGAATGATGAATACTAGTCACACAATATGCTAAAAATAGCCTCTTGTAATTCACCTCAGTGATGTAAATCAATTTCTATATGCTTGAAATAGTGTAACATCATTAAAATAAACTGCAAAAGAATTTCCGCCATAGACCGTAATGTAACGAAATCCTTTTGAGTGCCCCTGTAAAGGAACTATAAGCGCGACACACTTCATTTTCAATTCCGAACATGCCATAGTAAACTTCAATAACATATATCAATTGAATAATAATCTCAGTATATTTACGCGAGTTAGAGCTCGGAGATGCAGTCGGCAGACAGACAAACCGAATTCATAAACACTTTTCAACTATGTTGGGAAGTGTTAAAAACAAAGTGAGTAATATAATCCTTTTAAATGCTAAAGGTGTAAATTAACAACACAACATAATATAAATTACAATAACTTTTATTAGTTGTTTTACATGTTTCGACTCTTTCCGCGTCATTTTCAAAAACAAAATGAGAATATTCCAAAGTTGCACGGGCTTTGAAGTTATTATTTTCTAAAAATTTCGCACGTTATCTATTATTTTTTTACTTGGTTGTTTATTTTCATATCTGTGACCATGGAGTAACTCGAGCCACAGTTTCGGTAAATTAAAAGATGCCGCATCGTTACATGTTGTATTTTTGCGTGTTAGTATCTCTATGGTTTCTCTTATTACGGATGGATAGTATAGACTGGAGGGAAATATTATTTTACTTTCATTCAAATTTATTTGGATGGTTTCTTCTTGATATAATCTTTCCAGGGCTGTATTTTTTCTATTATATTTAATATCAGCTATATGCTCTTTTTTTCTGTAATTAAATTTCCTGCTGATCATGCCTATGTAGTAATTCTTGCCGTCTTCTTTAATAAAAGGTCTTTCATATACTTCTGAATAATTCTCAAAATTAATTGGGTCAATTTTACAGCAAATGATATTCTTTAATTTCTGAGGTGGTTTGGCTATTAAGCATATATTGAAACGTTTAAGGCTGTGTTTTAATTTTTCAAAAAAGCTTGGATAATATTGAAGAGTATAAAGTTTGTATTTTTGCGAATCATCTTTCTTTTCTGGTTTCTTATTATTGGTGATATCCATGATTAATTTATTAATATGGTGTACTTTAAAACCATTATTATAAGCAATTTTACGAATATTATCTAATTCATTATTCAATTTATTTTCAGTACATATTATAAATGCTCGTCTTATGAGAAATCTGTAGGCTGAAATTTTGTATGTAAATGGAGAACATGCGTTATTTGGTATGGTAGATTGGTTAGCCATACTTTTCCGGAAAACAGCTCTGTCGATAGATTTATTGGTTGTGGTTAACATTACATCAAGGAATGGAAGACTTTTATTATGTTCAATTTCAATAGTGAATTTAATGTTATTGTCAATTGAGTTTAGCTGATTTATAAATATTTTAAGTTCATCAAGACTATGCTGCCAAATTATAAAAATATCATCAACATATCTGAGCCAAGTGTGAGGTGTTAAGTTAAATGTGCCAAAAACTTTAGTTTCCAATGGGCGAAGAGTATATTCAGCTAATAAACCTCCTGAAACGTGACCCCATTGGGGCTCCGTGATTCTGCTTATAATATTTACTATTGAATGTGAAATAGTTATTATGGATGATTAGATTAAGTCCTCTTTTTATTGTTAATTTCATATCATCACTAAATTCTTCTATCTGTTCAATATCATCACAAATCTTATTACATACTACACGCGTGTCAATTGATGGATACACTGAAATAATATCAAGACTAGCCATTATATAATTATCTGGTAACTGTATATGGTTGATTTTTGAATGAAATCGTCCGTTGATTTAATAGTTAATGTAGAATCTGGTAAAACATCTCTTAAGAAGGGAACAAAAGCTTTTTCTAAAAAGTAAGTCGGTCCTGAGCACTTTGAAACTATAGGACGTAATGGCATATTGCTTTTATGATCTTTTAGCCTTCCAATAATCCTAGGAATAACAGCTAAATTATGTACTTTTATTATTTTCTTCATAAATATGGGCCAAGTTCCATTTTTAATGATGTCATTGACCTGATAGTTGATTAAATTAGTTTGATCTTTTTTAACTTCTTCACAATTCATATCTTTAATGCAATTTTCCATCTTATTTATATAATCATCTCTTTTAAGGATAGCTAATTTGTTGGATTTGTCGGTCTGTACTATAATTATATTCGGGTCTTGTTTTAAACTTTTTATAATTTTAAGTTCTTTATAAGCAGGTTTTACAGGTTTGTTAAAAAGTTTTCTCACTTCATCAAACATTAGGTTCCTTATTTCTTCTCTATGTTCGTCTGTTCTCGTTTGAATTATACTTTCTATTTCAGGAATAACATTCTTTAAATCTGGTATAACTGGAAACATATATTTAGGTCCTAGTTCTAAAACATCAGATTCTTCTTTGCTTAGCTCACGATTTGATAAATTCAGAAAATCTACAGGTTGGCAAATAGGTTTTAAACTTCTTTCTGGGTTGTTGTATAATAGTTTATTTAGCTTGGCTTGTTGTATCATCTCTTTCTAATTATTTTGAATGTCTCTGTCAAAATCTAATTTGTTTCGTAAATTATCATATATTAACGGTGGAATGGAGTAAACAACTTTCCAATGCAGAGCTAAAGTCCTTTTTTCTAATACATTCACAAGTGCAAATTTCTTATGTATACATAAATTTAAAGATTTTTGTTCAAATTTACACGATTAGTATAGGAAAACTTATGCAGTACAAACTTGTTACGATTCTTCAGAAAGTTGGGAATTATATTCAATTTCTTGCATGATAATAGAAATTGCAAATTCAGCTGTTCCCGATCCAAACGAAGGCGTTCATACTTAAAACTTGAGAATATTCTCGGTTGTAACATTTTATCCAGCATCGATATTTATATAACAATATAATAAATTATAACACCTTGTAATAATATAATCCTTTTAAATGCTAAAGGTGTAAATTAACAACATTATATAAATTAAAATAACTTTTATTAGTTGTTTTACATGTTTCGACTCTTTACGAGTCATTTTCAAAAACAAAATGAGAATATTCCAAAGTTGCACGGGCTTTCAAGTTGTTATTTTCTAAAAATTACCAACCATCCAAATAAATTGCAATGGAAGTAAAATAATATTCCCTCCAGTCTATACTATCCATCCATAATATGAGAAACCATAGAGATACTAACACGCAAAAATACAATATGTAACGATGCGGCATCTTTTAATTTACCAAAACTGTGGCTCGAGTTACTACATGGTCACAGATATGAAAATAAACAACCAAGTAAAAAAATAATAGATAACATGCGTAATTTTTAGAAAATAATAACTTCAAAGCCCGTGCAACTTTGAAATATTCTCATTTTGTTTTTGAAAATGACTCGGAAAGTGTCGAAAGATGTAAAACAACTAATAAAAGTTATTTTAATTTATATTATGTTGTTAATTTACACCTTTAGCATTTAAAAGGATTATATTATTACAAGGTGTTATAATTTCATTATAAATAGAGTAATGTCACAGGTTTTGAGACAACTAAAAAATAACCAAGAAACAAAACAAAACTGTATAGAATCTGAAAAACAAATAATTTATTGAAATAAAATGTCTGTTTACTGTTATATTTTCAGTTAAAGTAGTGTCCATTAGAAAATAAGCGCAATTATTTGTTATTGAACATTATAAGGAATTTTTCGAAAATTTTACGCTAAATTTATTTAAAATTACCAAAGAGGTTTAGAAATTACCTTTATCTGTCTTTAAATGAAATTAAAATGCACAAAACTGTTTTATATTGACTTCACATTAATAGTTTTATCTTAAATTATGAGTTGTTTTTTAACACTTTCCGACTTAGTTGAAAAGTTTTTATGACTTCAGTTTGTCTCTCCGTCTGTCTGTCTATTTCTCTGTCCGTGCTCTATCTCGCGTTAATATACTCGGATTGTTATGTAATTGATATATATTAGTGAGGTCTACCATGGAATGTTTGGTATGGGAAATTAAGTGTGTTGCGTTTATAGTTCGTTTACAGGGTCACTCAAAATAATTCCGTTACATTATGGTCTATCAAGAAATATCATTTGTAGCGTATGTTAATGATATTACACATGTTAATGATGTTCAAACATACTAATTGATAATATCAATGGGTTGCACTGCAAGATGCTTACTTATAGGATATGGGGTGAATACCATTTATAGTTCGTTCACAGGGACACACAAAATAATTCGGTTACAGCAGCACTGTTTATGATCAATAATTGCTGGAAGCGTGTTTTCAATTCTGATATGCGTTTTCAAATTTAATTAATTATTTGTATATTACTTGGTGTCTATAAATTCTATAGATCAGATACAGGGCTGCACAAAATAATTCGAGTACATTTCCTCTTACTGACGGAAATTGCTGAAGGGGAATTTTCAACTGTGTTAAGCGTTTCCTAACTGAACAACATTTTTGTATACTATGTAGTATATATACAAATCTATTGATCATATACAGTGCTGCACAAAATGATTCGGATATGTTTCCGATTTTAAATGATAGTTGCTCTAATTGTATTTTCAACTGTGTTATGCGTTTCCAAAATTGTTTATTTATACGTCTTATTAAACTATGAGGTATTACTACAGTCTTCTGTATATGTGTTGGAAAGTGTTTCACAATCTCTGTTTAGCACGTGATTTTTCTTTCTTGTTTTTCTTCTACTTAGGGCTGTTTTGGGTGACGTCGAAAATCTAAAATAGTATACATGTTTCGGTCTTACAAGTCGAAAATGAATCTTGCATATCTCAAATAAAATTTGGCGACAGAGAAGGAACGACTTTTCACTGTCTAAAGAATAAGACACAAATGATAAATTGGATGGCATTTTATATACTACAGCATCTAAGGAAACAATAAAATTGTATAGAATCAAGATAATGAACAATGCATTTAAATAAAATGTTTGTTTTTCAGTTCTATTTTGAGTTTAAAAAGTGCCATTCAAAGATAAGCAACATTTGCAGTAATATAACAAGAATAGAAAAATCATGCGTCAAGCATAGGTTATGTGACACTTTTCAACACATTCAGAATACTGTAACAAACCTTCACCGTTTAATAAGATGAAAAATTATATCAAATTAAACTATTTCGAAAACGCATAAAATATTTGAAAACGCAATTTTGCTAATTACCATCTCTAGTCGAAAAATAATTACAATTATTTAGTAAATCTCCATATACGATACATCGATTTGTATACATACTACATATTAAGCTAAAATTTAGTTCAATTAGGAAACGCTTAACGCAGTTGAAAATCCCCTTTCAGCAATTTCTGTCATTAAACTGAAATGTACTCGAATTATTTTGTACAGTCCTGTATCTGAATAATTTATACACACCAAATAATATGCAAAACAATTGTTACATTTAAAAATTCATACCAGAACTAAAAATGCACTTCCAGCAATTTATCGCTTATAGACAGTACTGTAACCGAATACTTTCGTGTGTCCCTGTAAATGAAAGATGAATGCTATGTCCACCATATTTTATAGTAAGCTTCTTGTAGTGCACCTCAGTAATATGTATCAATTTCAATATGATTGAAATAGTATAACATTATTAAAATACATTACAAAACTATTTTTCCCCATATATCGTAATGTAATGGAATACGTTTGAACGTCTCTGTAAATGAACTATGAATGCTACACACTTCATTTTCAATACCAAACACGCCATAGTAAATCTCAATAATTTATATTAGTCTTTTACTCGCCGCACCATGAAGTACTTGTCAGATTCATTTGAAAATTTATTTCTGATAATTTAGATTAATTCTAAGGTTGTGTGCAAAAGTTTGGGATGTTCTGTAAAATAGAAATGGAGGTATGTTACACTTGTGGAACGTTGGCGGTACGAATAACATTTTTGAATTTGAGGGGTATTTTTATTTCCAAACAATAACAGCACTACACGCATATCAAAACGAAAAAAACAAGGTAAAGTGAGCCTATTTAGACTAGTTGCACCGTATTTAGTCTATTTAGACTAGTTGCACCGTATTTAGCCTATTTAGACTAGTTGCACCGTATTTAGCCTATTTAGACTAGTTTTACCCTATCAAGCATGGTATCAGCCTGTTTAGCTAGTTACCGTAGCAAAACTCAATTTAAACCAATTATGGCCCAATTACCCTAATTAGGGCCTAGTTGTTCTAATTTGGGTCTATCTAGACTATCTGCTCCCCATTTAGTCTATTTAGACTAGTTTTACCTTATCAAGTATAGCCTATTTAGCTAGTTATCATAATAAAACCATATTTATCCCAATATTGGCCGAATTGAACTAATTATGCCCTTTGCCGAGTCGGAGCTTTGTATTCTCCGGTAGTGATATTATTTTGTACTATTGTCTGTTTTACAAATATTGTTTCTGTTATATTCCTATAGTCATTTATTTGTTGTTCACCACCCCGTCCTCTGTCGCACTTACCGGCGAGATTTTGTAATTTTATTAAACCCCAATAAAGATGACCGGAAGGGGACATCTATGCTCTACAGATTTGGTTCCTTGCCTGAGCAGTTCCTCTCGGGTAAAAAAGTAAAGTAAAACAACAATGAATGAATTTGAGTGTAAATTTTAAACTACAATTCTAGTATGCCAGTGAAGGTTTTAAGATAAAAGGGTACCTCGTATCGCGCATTATTTTTTCTTTTACAGGGACACGTCAAATATTTTAATGTATAATTGTCGACAGCATTTCAAGCCTGAGTAAGAAGCAACAGATTGCCTTTATAAATGTAACAGAAGTGGAGATATACGAGCAATAATATTTGATTAGTCGAGAGGATTTTGAGCATACACTTGGCGAGCCTGCCATTATGGCCAAGTGAGGGTTTGTTGACTTGTCTAACTTGTTTAATAGAATTTGTCCAAGCTAGTATTGCTAAGTTCTGTATTGTAGGTTGCAACAGTTTGGACAAAAACTACCGATCTTAGCATGCGCTTTGTGTATATGCCAGCATTCTTTCATTTATAAAGACACTCGAATGCCAACAATGAAGATAAGATAATGAATAATTTATTTAAATAGAATGTCTGTTTATGGTTCTATTTTGAGTTAAAATGGTATTCCTTTAAAAAGAAGGATAACCCTTTTTCGTTTCATTATCTGAATTGTTTTATAATTTTTAGTCTAAACTTTTCTAAAATTACAAAAAAAGTATTGAAACTGCTTTTAAATTAAATTAGAATGCCTCAAATTGGTTTTACATTAATTTTTACATTCATTGTTTTAAATGTTTCTCTAGATGTTTTCTTTTCACTGATGTTGAAAAGTGAAAATACTATAACATTCATTGTATGCTTCATTAACTTTTAAATTTTGCTCTAGATGATATCTTTTCACTGATGTTGAAAAGTGAAAATACTATATTATTTATTGTATGCTTCAGTAACTTTTAAATTTTGCTCTAGATGTTTTCTTTTTACTGACGTTGAAAAGTGAAAATACTACAGGGTGATTTTTTTTTAAAGTTGTGAAAGTAAAACCCTATAACGAAAGAACCACTGATCCAAATGATCTGAAATTTCATCAGTATGCTCCCAAAGCAATGGGAATTTTTAGGCGTGGTTTAAAAAAACTTAAAATTGCACCGACAGATGGCGCTTTATATGCAGTAAAGTCGGGAGACGAGCTTACGCACGACACACGCACAGTGGCGGTAAAAAAGGTGAAGCACGCACACACTGCGATTTCTGACTCTGGGGGTACCTAAAGAATACTGTGTATTGTGGTGATGTTACGAACTTAGCTGACACTTAAGCACATATTGTGCACCAAATCCACAGCATCCAGCCGGATACTCTTTGCTCTGTTGTGGAACATGCGGCTTCACGTTTCCAACTCGTAGCTGAAAACGGTGGACAGCACACTGAAAATCACTTGCGTTAGTTTCGCAGTTGACTTTCGCGCGTACAAATGCTTTACTCCATATTTTTAATTTGTTCTGTTTCTGCGAAAGTGTTCGCAGTTCCTTTTCGCAATTACTGCATTCTGCATGTTCTTGATATGCGTAATAAAGTTTTCTTTTTCTCAAAGTACCGTCCATTGTTTTCCTCCCACTGATGATATTCTTTGTTTCTGTTAGCTTACAGCGCCATCTGTCGGTCCAATTTAAAGTTTTTTTAACCACGCCAAAAAAATTCCCATTGCTTTGGGAGTATACTGATGAAATTTCAAGTCATTTGGATCAGTGGTTCTTTTTTATAGGGTTTTACTTTCACAACTTTAAAAAAAATCACCCTGTATAAATAAGTTTTTCGGTGTTACCAAAGAAAAACCAATCTCGCTTGACTTAAATAAAATTTGGTGGAAAAGAACAAATAACATTTGGGCTGTCTAAAAATGTAAGACAAAGTAAGCAATTTTGCGGAGTTGAACGGACTAAAACCTCTAAAAATGGAATCTCAGCAAAAAATAAATAAATAAATAAATAAATAAAAATAAAATAAAATAATAAATAAATAAATAAATAAAAATAAAATAGAATAATGATATTGCAACCAAAAAAAAAATATTTGTTTATCGTTCTATTTTGTGTTAAATTACTGTCCCATTGAAAATAAATTTACTGTCCCATTGAAAATAAATTTTAATTGGAATACAACTTTTTATTGTACTTGTTTATATATAATTTCTCGTAACTTTTAGACTAATTGTATCTGAAATTGTCAAAGTTCTTTTGAAATTGCCTTTATCTGTCGTTAATTGAAATTAGAATGTATGAAGTTTTGTCATATTGATATTTTATTTATAGTATATTTTATTTTTCTTTAAATTTTGTTTCTTTTTTTTTCTTTTGGCTGACGTTCAAAAGTCAAAATACTGTAAATGTTTTGGTCTTAGAAGAGGAAAATGAATCATGCTTCTCTCAAATAAAATTCCAGGACAGAGAAGGAATGACTTTGCACTGTCTAAAGAATAAAAAATAAAGTGAGAAATGTCGTGAGGTTGAACGAACTAAGAACGCGAATAAAAAATGAAAGGGTGTATAGAATCTAGATAATAAATCATCCAAATAAAATGTCTGTTTATAGTTCTATTTTGTGTTAAATTAGGGTTTATTTGAAATTAAGTATAGTTATTTGTTGTAATTCCTCATCTGAAGTTTTCTTAATTCTTAGGCTAAATTTATCTGGATTTACAAGAAGCAAAAAAGGTTTTGAAACTGTCTTTATTTGTTTCTAACAATAAACTTACCAACAACGGATCATTTGACCGGTACTAAACGAAAATATTTCGATTGGAACCAGGAATTTCTTTATATTATAAAATTAATAAAATATAAACCATAGAAAAATAAAATTATACACAAAATAAATAGTTTTATATAAAAATTCTGGTCTGAAATATTTTATAAAACTTCAGTAAATATCCTGGCATGTATAATTTTAAAAGAAATTAGTATGCGTGAAATTGTTATTAAATTGGTTTCACTCATAGTACCAGGATTACAACCGCAATAGTGTATCTATAAAAGGTCTGACACATTTTAATGTTTAATAATTCTTAAAATAATGAAGCTATAAACAAATCTAATGCATTTATGCATAGAATAACTCATATATTACCTTGTATAGTGTTATTCCATGGACAATTTCCTTTTCCTGTGTGAATATCTTTTCTTTTGTACCCCTACTTTTTCATTGAAAAGAAACTCACAGCTGTCATTTACTTAGACATGTTGGAAATTTTCGTATTTCCACAATTAGAAGAGCTTCAGCCACATGTCTTTTTGCTAAAAGATGGGTGCATCACTTCATTGAGGTACCACCGTTCGTAGTTGGTTGAATGACCATTTCACAGAAAGATGGATTGGGCGAGGTGGTTCAATTCCTTGGCCCCCAGATCACTGGGCTTTTTTCTTCGGGTAAAGGACACCGTTTACAGGATGAAAGTGTCGAACAATGATGACCTAATGGCCAGGATTACAACCGCAATAGCCTCTGTGGATGCTGACATGCATGCGCGTATCTAACATGAATTCTACTACCGTCTTGATATTCCTCGCGCGACGAAGGCCGCACATGTGTAAATTCATTGACAAAGGCCATAAAACTTTTTTGAATCGATCTAACCGTTAATGTTATTAATTTAAATCCATCTTCCCTATTTTAAGAATTGTTAAACATCAAAATGTGCCAGATTTTTATAAACGCCTGTATATTTCGTTTATCTTTAAATTTTGGTTACGTTTATTCTTTTAGGTGATGCCATAAGGTTAATGCATTGGGTTATCCGAAAAGGCTTGCGGTATACTTCTGTTGAGATAATTTTGAAATGATTGAATGTCACCAGAATTTACAAGCAAATTTATTCAAAATAAGTAAAAGCAGTTTCCTCAAGTACATTATAAAAGCAAAGTTTTATTTCAAAACTAGCTGTTACCCGTGACTTCGTTCACGCAACATTAAAAGAAGAATAAATACATTAATTAAGCAAAATATTTCACTCCCGATAATTAAAAACGTTAAGAATTAACTAACTATTTATCACATTCCATAGGTGACAATACGGTACTTTTTGTTATCGGAACCTTGACATAACTCAGTCTTAAAAAAGTGAAATTTTGCGCCAAATAATCGCGAAAATGAAACTGCAACCAATGCAAAAGGAGGGCCAAATAAAATCGTGGAAATAGACGAATTGGATAATAACGAATTGGACAAATGTCAATTTTACCTTATAAACTATTGTACTTTTAACGCCTTTGTGAAACGTTTTAACAGCCATCCTTCAAAAAAACATTAATTGGAAATAGTATATGCTTTTTCTTTAAATTCAATTCTGCCTCCTTGGTTTAATGTATAGCTGAAACAAATCTTGTTTTCTAAATGACAGTATGTTGACAGGCAATTTTTGTTCTCCAGAATAAATTGATTCATGAAGTTTTAATATGTGAAAATATGTTTTTATTTTTCGGATAATTTACTGAAATCAAGATTTTGTTTTTACCATCTATTCAAAGTGAAAATAAATTCTGTTTTTCAGTTTTAATGAGAAAATGGTGTAAAAAATATACTGATCTGTTTTATTTCTCCCTTTTTATACACAGATATGGAGTAATTTACTTTCCGTTTTTAGAAAAACTTCGTTAAATTAAAAAAAAATGCATATAATTTATTTTTTTTAATTCTGAGAGTTTATGTGACATCCTCGGATCAATGATAACCAGTATCAAGTAAATCGCGTTGCGTTTGATAGTCTACGAGTAGTTGCGAAATACAAATACACGGTCAGATTTTAATATAATAGATTCGTGTTCATTTTCCTTTTCTTAAAATCATGATGTGATTTTTAGCAGAAAACTCTTATCTGTATATAACGGATACTCATGCTTAATAATTAGTATAGATAACAAAACATTTAAATTTGTCGTTATAAATAAGGCGTGAAACTCATCTACTTTCTATACTTACTGATCCTTGTATTATTAATGTAAGGAATTGATTCACACTCATTTTAAAACATATTGAAAAATTCCCGTTTTATTTCAAATATGACGTCTCTTTTCCCCCAGAGAAATCCCTTTTTAATGACATAATTCTTGTTAATTTTCTTTTCCAGGCAATTAATTTTAATACTGGCATAGGGGAAATTATGTTACTTTAACGAAATAATATTAAATCTTTAGGTTTTATCAACAAAAATGGAACTATTAATATTCGTCATTTTTTTTAAGTAATCGAGTTATTTCTTTTAGGTAGATTTCGTAAGAAATACTACCTATTACATTCTCACCTAAGTTGGAAATTTTGAAAAAATTTTGCAGATCTACGCCGATCATGACTCCCAGAACCCAAAACCACCCCCAGTTCAAAACTTTATCTATCTATCTATCTATCTATCTATCTATGTCACTTTTTTCTGACCACGATAACTGGAAAAATTCTGCATAAATCTCTTCCAAACTGATACATAAAATCAAGGGTCATAAAATCTCGGTCAAGTTCGTTAATGGGCAAAATCAAAACAAGGGGAGGGAAATGGGGGGCTTTTTGTGAAAACAGAAAAACCCTCATAATTTCTTTATTTTTATACGTATCGAATCCGTTTAAAGTTATTATTACTTCTAGGAAAAGGGCCGAAAATTTATGTATGACAGATTTTCGATATAATTAAAAATGGCCCCAAGGGGGGGGGGAAAGGGGGGTTTCAGAAGAAAAAAAATCATAGCTTCGTGAATTCACAAGTTATCAAATCCGCGTAAATTTATTATTGATCCTCTTAGTATTATCTAAAACTTTTATATTGACAAGTTTTTTATAGGACCAACCGTTATAGCAAAAAATAATTAAAAACAAAAAAAAACCCCTGCCGGCTCCGCCTGCAAACAAGTTATTTTTCAAAGTAGGCGGTTCCAACTCCCGCATCTTTTCGATACTGATACATAACATCAAGGGGCATAAAATCTCGGTCAAGTTTGTTAATGGGCAAAATCGAACCAAGGGGGGGGGAGGGGGGGGGCTTTTTGTGAAAACAGAAAAAAACCCATAATTTCTTAATTATGATACGTATCGAATCCGTTTAAAGTTATTATTACTTCTAGGAACAGAGCCAAAAACTTATGTATGACAGATTTTTGATATAATTTAAAATTGCCTTAAGGGGGGAGGGAAAGGGGGTTTTAGAAGAAAAAAATTCAGAACTTCGTCAATTCCCAAGATTTCAAATCCGCTTAAATTTATTATAAATCCTCTTAATATTATCTAAAACTTTTATATTGACAAGTTTTTTATAGGACCAACCGTTATAGCAAAAAAAAAATTAAGAAAAAAAAAAAAAAAAAACCCTACCGGATCCGCCTGCAAACAAGTTATTTTTCGAAGTAGGCGGTTATAATTCCCGCTTCTTTTCGAAACTGATACATAAAATGAGGGGGCATAAAATCTCGGTCAAGTTCGTTAATGGGCAAAATCGAACCAAGGGGGGGGATGGGGGGGGGGGACTTTTTGTGAAAACAGAAAAACCCCCATAATTTCTTAATTATGATACGTATCGAATCCGTTTGAAGTTATTATTACTTCTAGGAGAAGGGCCGAAAATTTATGTATGACAGATTTTTGATATAATTAAAAATTGCCTTAAGGGGGGGAGGGGGGTTTTAGAAGAAAAAAATTCATAACTTCGTCAATTCCCAAGATTTCAAATCCGGTTAAATTTATTATAAATCCTCTTAATATTATCTAAAACTTTTATAGAGATATGTTTTTTATAGGACCAACTCTTATAGCAAAAAAAAAAAAAAAAAAAAAAAAAAAAAAAAAAAAATCCTTGCTGGCTCCGCCTGCAAACGAGTTTGGTTTCGAAGTAGGCGGTTCCAACTGCAGCATCATCGCAAAAAGGTCATTTCTTCCACAATTCCCGACAAACAGGCGCCCCACGGTCTGCGTCTTCGAAATCTACCTGTGCCTGTAGGCCGAGCCGTCAGGGATTTTAGTTTTAAAAATGAAAATAGCTATTTCTCGCTATCCATGACATCATTTTCGACATGGATAATTTTGCGGATCATATTATTAACATTTGCTAACCATTTTCTTTTGAAACTTCTTTTTACTTTTTAAAAATTTAAATAAAAAATACGGTATAGTTATATTAGCCATGCGCAGACGGTAAAACGCCAAGTTTTGTTACCATACAAAAGAAAAAAAGTGAAGAAAAAACCCAAGATCATTTTATTTCACCAATCAAAGCAAACCGCTTTATTTTCAATGAATGACGTCATATTCGCCTGTTTTCCCATGGTTACGCATATTGAAACCTTGTATTATTATCAAAAACTAAAAAAAGTACGTTTTATTTCTAATAATATTATTTAATATTCTTTTTAATTCTTTAATTTTCTAATTTCATTTTCATTTTTCACGTGAAAAATTTTCAATTTAAACGAAATTGTTGAATACAAATTATTATTCCGGGTTTTGAATTAGTTTTGGCAACGATAAAGTATTAGCAACGGTAAAGTAAATTTAACCATTTTAAAATATTATACGAAAAAATGGCCATTTATTCTGTATAAAAATAACGAAATTTTGAATTATTAAGAAAAATATTTGAATAAAATAAACAAAAACCAGCCTATGTTCATTTGAGGGTTATAATAAACCTATATGCAAAGATACAGGATCATTAAATGCTCCATTTTGACGCTAGCTTCAGCCTAACATTTGCACGCAATCAGATTTATAATATTACTAGCTGTTACCCGTGACTTCGTTCACGCAACATAAAAAGAAGAAGAAATACATTAATTAAGCAAAATATTTCACTCCCGATAATTAAAAACGTAAATAATTAACTAACTCTTTATCGCATTTCATAGGAGACATTACGGTATTTTTGTTATAGGATTTTGACATAACTCAGTCTTAAAAAAGTGAAATTTTGTGCCAAATAATCGCGAAAATGAAATTGCAACCAATGCAAAAAGGAGGGCCAAATAAAATCGTGGAAATAGACGAACTGGGTAAAAACAAATGTCAATTTTACCTGATAAACAATTTTACTTTTAACGCCACTATGAAACATTTTAACAGCCAACCTTCTTAAATAATTAATTGCACATGCTTTTTCTTTAAATTCAATTCTGCCTGTTCAATTCTGACAGTTTGTGTGACATCCTCGGATCAATGGTTACCGATGTTAATTAAATCGCATTGCGTTCGATAGTCTAGGAGTAGTTGCGAAATACAAACACATGGGTGAATTTTAATATAATAGATTCGTGTTCTTTTTCCTTTTCTTAAAACTGTGATGTGATTTTTAGCAGAAAACTCTCATCTGTATATAACGGATACTCATGCTTAATAATCAGTATAGATAACAAATTTATTTAATTTTTTCATTTTAAATATGGCGTGAAACTTGTCTATTTTCTATACATACTGATCCTTGTATTATTAATTTACGGAATTGATTCACACTCCTTTTAAAACATATTGGAAAATTTCCGTTTTGTTTCAAATAGGACGTCACTTTTCCCCCAGAGAAATCCTTTTTTAATGACATAATTCTTATTAATTTTCTTTTCCAGGCAATCAGGACGTAAATTTTAGCATAAAGCTCACATTTGTATGTAAATGATATTCAAGCTCATTATTAATCAGTATCGATAAAAAAATATTTCAGGTTTTCATCTTAAATATGACGTCCGTTATATATCTACTTTCATTATATACTGATATTGATGTTCCTTGTATTATTACGAATATTTGAAAATACATGTTTTATTTATGACGTAATATTTGTCCAAGCCAAGGACGATCCTTTTCATAGTTCCATGGTCCAAGCGAAATCTTTTCTTAATAAAATAATTATTGTTCATTTTTCCTTCTAATTATAACAGTCTTTGACAGAAAATGTCTTCTCAACCTAACCGATATTCATACTTCATGTATAATAACAAATACTCTATATATCCGTTTCAAATATCATGGAAATTTATCTTCTTTTGAATTCTTTTTAATTTTCATTTTATACGTGGAAATCGTCCAATTGAAAAATAATTGTTGATGAAAAATTATTATTCCATGTTTCTATTTATTGGCAACGATAATGCTTAGCAATGTAAAATGTTTAATTAAATTGTACAAAAATATTCATTGATTATCTATGAAAATTATAAAATTTTTAATTATTAAGAAAATTATTTTGACCTGAAATTATTCTTTCGAATATTCTTTTGAATTGATAAAAATTGAAACCTTGTATTATTTTCAAAATCTAAATAAAAGTATATTTTATTTCTAGTAATGTTATTTAATCTTTTTTTTAATTCTTAATTTTTTTATTTCATTTTCATTTTTTACGTGAAAATTTTCAATTGAAACTAAACTGTTGAGTAAAAAATATTATTCCGATTTTTGATTTAGTGGTGGCAACGCTAAAATGTCAGCAATGGTAAAGTATATTTAACAATTTTAAAATTTTATAAGGAAAAAATGTCCATTTATTCTCTATGAAAATAATGAAATTTTGAATTATTAGGGAAAATATTTGAATAAAATAAACAAAAACCAGCCTATGTTCATTCCCGGGTTATAATCAACCTATATGCAAAGATACAGGGTAATTAAATTCTCCATTTTGACGCTGGCTTCAGCCTAACATTTGCACACAATCGGATTTATAATATTATTAGGATTAGGATTACGTTGAGAATGTGGCATTTATGGATTCAAAATATATTAAATATCCACAAAACTTTCCGGTTGACTTAACGGTATTAATAAGTTTTTCGGTCTTACAGGACAAAAATCAATCTCGTTAGTGTCATGTAAAATATGGCGAACGATAATGAAAGACTTTGCATAGTCTAAAGAATAAAAGACAAATTGAGAAATATGTTGAAGATAAAAGTGAAGACCTCTGAGGAAAAAAAGAAAGCTGTATAGAATTAAGATTATGAATATTACATTAAAATAAAATGATTATTTATGTTCTATTTTGAATTAAAATGGTGATTTCATTTACTTAACAATCAATTGTGGCTACCGTTTCGCCTTACACACGGGTCGCAGCGTCCTATATATTTTTTAATAATTCCCACCACTATTTTCAAAATATAATATTCACAATATCCTTCTATAGCACATTTTAAAGAAATTTACCAGAAAATTTATAGTTTGAAAATAGTGGTATCAAATATATAAAAATATATAGGACGCTGCGACCCCCGCCTTACAGAAACTTATCAAAGAGTTAAATATTTGCAAGGTTAGAGAAAAATATGTGCTATGTTAAATGTGTTACGATACTGTACTGGCCAAAGCAGCACCCACTATTTGCAAGGTTTAAAGGCGAAAATTCTATTTTTTCAGATTTTTCTGGTTAAGTGTGCAGCAAAACCTACTTACTTGTCAAATTTTATGATTCTGCTACTGTTAGAAATACCTTAGATCAGGGGTGCAAAAACTGGGCGCCAATGGGCCAATTCCCACCACTATATTCTTAGTGTTCTCCGTCTAATAAAAATACTAATGCAATTTAGGCGGAGTACGCCAATAAAATTTAGACGAAGAATACTAATAAAATTTAGTGGTGAAAATTGGCCTATTGGCGCCTAAGTTTTTACACCCCTGCTTTATGTGTTTGATTAATATCAACCTTAGTTATTTGATGATCGTCAGTGACAAAAAAGCCCTTTTCAGAATCCCATATTTCGAAAAATATTAAATACAGAAACACGAAATCGTGGAACCAAGTTTTGTTTGATTATACTAATGTGTGTTAAGCTGACAAATTTGCAAGGAAAATCTAAAAGGTAGATTTTGGTTTGAAGAAAAGCTGGAATTCAAAAAACGGACCATTAACACTAGAACGACTGTGAGGGGCCATTTTGCCTCCTACCAAAAGAAAAAATGTCGATTCGAACCGGATATTTCTTCATACAATAAGTTAAATGTACACCGCACAAAAGTAAGTTAAAAAAATATCTTAAAAGTCCTAAATAAAAATTCTGGTGTGAAATATTTTTATGAAACTTGTGTAAAATTTCCCGTCGTTCTTGTGTTAAGAAGTCCTGTGTATGGAACACAGATCAATAATAACTTATTTATTGAAATGAAACGCCTTTTATGGTTTTATTTTGTGCTAAAGTAATTATTTGAAAGTAAAATCAATATATATATACACAGATATATTATTTTATTAATATACAGCAATCAATTACGTTTACCGTTTAGTCTGATATATCTTTCATAATCCATAGAAAAGATGAAAATTAAAATTAAAATCGAGATGTCAGACTCAAGCGATTTCAATTTGAAAGCGACGTATGACCTGCAATATTTATGCTTTGCTAAGTTTTATTAAGTCTTATTCTTGTCTTTTGTGATACGAGTTGCATTCAGTACCAATGTTGCGAATTTAGTCGCAATTTAAAAAAAGACTACAGAAAAAACTATACAGAAAATACAACATATTGTCGTATTTATCAACTGAGAACTTGCCCTTTTTTACAATTCCACTTTCGTCGCTCAGAAAGTAGAGGATTTCTTATCAATATACTGGAAATATTACGTAACAAATGTCTGAAAATTCCAATTAACTTTTCATTATAAGCCTGTTCCGACATCAATCCATCTCTTTCGTGGCCTTCCTCTATCACTTTTTCCCTTTGGTTTATAATTCAAGGCTACTTTTGGTATGAGATCAGAATCCATCCTTTCCATGTGGTCCCTCCATTTCCTTCTGTAATTTTTTCTTTTATTCAATATTGGCATAACTTCAAGCTCTCTTCTGATGTAGTCATTTCTTATTTTGTCCATTATGAAACATCTTTTACACTCCTCAAAAATGTCATCTCTGAGGATTGTATTTGTCTTTTATCATTTTTTGTGAGTGTCCATGCCTTACTTCCGTATAGTAAAGTTGGTATTGCCATTGTTTTAAAAAAAATTATTTTTGTGTATTTTCTTGTATTTTGAAGAGTTCTTCTTATAGTACCACACATGTATTGAAATTTATAAAGCTTATTTTGTATATCATTGTCAGAGTCATAAAAAATATCACATCCTAAGTAATTAAAATGTGAAATCTGCTCTATAAGTTTATTTTCTAAAATAATTTTTGTTCTTATAGGATCTTTGCCTCTAAATGCCATTACCTAAGGCTTATTCTTTGAAATCCTTAAAATACAATCCTTTCCAATTTTGTTTAAAGTAAAAATTACACGTTGTAAATTGTCTTCATTATCCTGAAATAAACAAGGATCACCTGCAAATAATATATTGTTTTAAACATGGTGTTTCCGATATCTATTCCAGTTTTGATTTTATTTTTCCAAATTCTCATAACATAATCAATAAATATATATTAAATAGATGTGGTGTTAAACTACATCTTTGTCGTACACCTTGATTAACGATTATTATCTCAGAAACCTTAAAACTTAGATCCAAAACAATGAAAGTTTCTTTATATAAGGCTCTTAATACATTTGATGAGATGGGGAGGGTACCCCATGCAATCTATAATTTCCCATAATTTTCCTCGATCTACTCGATCAAAAGCTTTTTCGAAATCTATAAAAGCAACATGCGTTTCTAAATTGAATTCTCGACATTTTTCAAAAAGCTGTTTCAGAGTGAATATACTGTCTATACAAGATCGTCCTCTCCTAAAACCATTTTGTCCCTCTACTAATAGAGAATGTGAGATATTTCTCAACATGTTACTTAAAATTCTTGAATAAATCCTATATCCAGTGTTCAGTTAACTTTTATCTATTAAAAAGTTTTCTCCTCTCCGTTAATTCGCATAAAGAAGTAATACGCAACTAAATTTCTGCATGAGCATAAATCTGGTAGAGAAGTGAGCTCGAGGACCACAGTTATATGGATCCTGTCACCTATATAGAAATAAAAAGCTGCAAAACCTTGGGCCAAACCAACAACAAAAACAACAACAACCCATTGGGCTTATGGTTTAGTTAGTTAACGACAATAGTACTTATTTTAAATTGCAAATAGTTAATTGTTTAACAACCTTTCATGGGCCCAAAGGACGGGTAGCCAAGTCAATTAGCACAATAAAAGTAAATTAATTTCAATAATGTAGTTAAAGTATAATTCAGAATAAGTTCAGTTTAAAATGTTACTAACATTTTTCTCTTCCAGGTTCCCCTTGCAGTTCCTCGTGCCGCCGGTTGGGACGGGCCAATGGCCGGCCCCAATAGTAGCACAAAGTTTTTTTTTAGCAGCAGTTTTTTTACTCATTTTATTTTTGACTGTTCGCCTCTTTATTAGGTGCAAATGGACATTGTCCGCACAAGCTACCGGACCCGCTCCAATGGGACAGCCCACGGAGCCAGTTTTTACCAGGTGGGGTACGGTAGAAAGGTGCAGTCTCGTCAGCCCCCGCAGCGTTTTCGTCTGCCTTGCTATTCGGCCCCAAAACTTTCCTTGCTGTTACGACTTAGCTATCGGAAAAAAAAAATAATTTCAGTGGTTTTAATTTTCTTCCCTCAAAATTCTCCCCCCTTTTTCAAGTTAAGCTGAGTACCATAGTTTCGGCACTAAATTGTCCAGTCCCATTCCAACCATCATGACGAGTATGTGGCGTGCGGCAACAGATCTCAGAATACTAAAACCTAGGAGTGATCAACCCAGTAAAATCCGGACTTTATTGGTCAGCCGACCTGGATACTTGTCATTGTGGATCGCCCCATGAGGCGATCAGGCGAATTTCGCCCCACTCTCCAGGCACTCAAACCCGTCAAACTGGGTCGAATCCCGGTAGGTAGGGGCCTGGTCAGCGGTCTCCGAGCTCGAGGACCACACTGTACGTTTTTCCTCTCATGTGTTTATGCATTATAATGAACTATTATTGTATATGTATACTAATTATTAGTAATGAATTATCAAATTTAATCAACTTTAGCAATTTAAAATTAACTGCGAGGTGGATAAGGTCCATTACCTAATATATGAGATTCCTAAAAGTGGTGTGAAATGCCATAGACCAGACTTATTAACTGGAAACAACTTTATAAAAGCTCTACGTTAATTTTATTTTCATCAAAATTTAAAAACAATTTTGAGGTGTTTTTACGAAACATATGTATATCTGTATCTGTATATACACAGACATATACATAAATCTGGGATAAAAAATTAAATAATACCCATCTACGCATCAATAGCCATAATAATACAAACTTAATGATTTAATTAATAGATGCTTGATATCGCAAGATTATTACAAGACTCATAATAGATAAAAAGAGAGCGAAAAATATATCGTTTTTCCATAGTTTGTACCCAAGTACGGTGGTCGATGATCTGATCTATTTGTATAATAAAGGATTAGAAGTGTAATTCTAGGTGAATTGCTGTTGTATACAAATATATTATATTGTTGAGTAGTTTCATCATCGAATTGATTGGTTATGAAAGTAATAAAAACTGTTTAAAACCTAGATCGAATTGCTATAATCATTTCATAATTGTAAGCCAAGTAGATATGTAAGTAACTATGGTATTTTAAATAAGAATTACTACATATACATATATACATTTAATTATTTGTCCAACTGATAGGGCCGCGTAGTGAGTACCACTGTCTTAAAGTATCAATTTTACTGGAATTATCAGATGCATTTATAGAAGTGCGTATACACCTTAGAATTTCCAAAGATTCTGATACCACTCTTTCAGATTAGAAATTTTCTATTTAATTTTAAGTCGTAGAATTCATTATCTCCTTATTAAATCATGGATTTTGAAGTAACCAGGCATATCAATTCGATCTCTGTGAAAATTTTGTGGACGTTTTCTAATTAATTGGCATAAAATTGAGATTGATAAGGATGACGTCGATCCGGACAAACGGGGTTGCTTTAACACAGGGTCGTACGCTTTTACCGCAATTTTTTAATAGGATCCCTCGCCTTATTTAACCCTTAACTGCATAGTGATGTAAATTTCCATCACTGTTTATTTAACTTTTAATAAATAAATCAACTTCTTCGCCACCACTATATTTATATATATCCAGTAAATTTCTCGTGAGCTATGTTGCTGAACAAAGTTAAAAATCTATCTTAAAATTTCTGGTGTCTAATATTTAATATATATGTAAAAAAAAAACACAATTGTAAAAGAAAAACTCATGCAAGGAAGGTTTAAGGGTGATCATCACTTATATTTTCCTTATACTGCTAATGCTAAATTTTTAACATCAGAATTGCACATTTACTATTGAACCGATTTATTTAAAAAAAATTTTGGTGATAAATATGACTTATTTCTTTGAAACGACGCAAATTTCATAAGTGAGATGTAATTACCCTTTTTTTAATTTAAATTTTAAATTTTTTAATTTGTTTCCAATAGATTTCACCAGAGGGCACTACGGGTACTGCAGATTTTCGGCATAAGTTACAAAACGATTGTTTCAGGCAGTTTTTATATATTTTCTTGTTAATTGTTGTCATTATCTTGTTATAAATTTAATAAGGGGTATTTTTTACACGATATTATATAAAAAATATCGTTCAACAAGCATTTTTGCCTTTGCTGCAGTAATTTTATTCCCAGCTGCCATGTCAGAAAGACAAATTTTTCCAAATTTTCAGCAACCCTAAAACACTTCCGTTGAGGCAAAACAACAGGGGGGTTGAGATGAGATTTCCGATATCACCTTTTTCTCTATATGCTTGGCTTTGAAAGGGAAGGGAACGGGAGGAGGGGGGAGGGTTACATTTGTGGTCATTTGCTTTTCTCTCTGTAAAAGGAAATTTGTCTGCTTTGTAGAAAGCATTTATTGAATCTGGGAAAGCGAACTGTTGGTTGACCCCTGACCCCCTGACCCACTCTCTATGTTCCGAAGGTTTCAGATTTTCAGAATCACTAGGTTTGCGAAGGGATATCTTCAAAATGGGTAACTTTCTGTTAGCGAAAGTTTTACTTTCTAAAAATAAAGTGAAGCAGGCGATTTTTGTTTCTTTGATTTTTCCCTTCAAATACATTCGTTGTATAACTTTTCCCTTTAAAAAAATGGTTTTCATTCCTTGTTACCTTTAGTTGACATTGCATTAGATGTACACAATTTTTAATTGAAAGAAATTGATGTACATTTTTGTGTGAAAGAGAATTTAATGTCTAAACAATGTAAATTGCGCCCAATGTAAATTCGACACACACAAGTAAGCCGAATACCGAATATTCGGTCGGCTGAATACTCCAATGTTCCAGGATTAAAATATTAAAAGGTTAAATATTAAAATAGCTTTATCTCATATTTAATACAAATGCTGCCTCAATTTTAAATTTTTCTCTAACTTTTAACTTTATTCCTATTTCTATGAACATTACTTTCTCACAAGTAAACTTCACACTAAAAAGAGAAGGGAAAAAAATCTGTTTCGAATTATTAAATAAGATTATAATTTTAATACTTGTAAATAACGCTTTTAACTTTGGCTTTCTATGTGAATTAAAATAAATTAATACAAATTTCGTTTCTACCACTTTTCGTAATATCATATTTCAGATAAAGCAGTGTAAGTCTGATAAAAATATCGTAACAATATCTTTACTATAATTAAAGTTGGGAAAAAAATTCAAGTTCGGCTTGAAGTGAAATACTCTGTATTTGAATAAATGGATTAGAACCTGGTTTCCTATACAAAAACTGTCTGAATGAAACTGTAAAGTAAAACCTGTATTATAAATTCTTTGTAGATTTTTCAATTGCGTAAAATGTGTAAACTCTATCACGTCTTATTTATTTATAATCGGCTGCACTCTTGAATCCTCGAACACTTTTTTTTTTTTTTTTCTGAAGGAAACGGATATGTATTTCGAATGAAACTGTAAAGTATAACCTACATTATGAATTCTTTGTATAGATTATTCAATTGCGTGAAATGTGTAAAATGTATTATGTCTTATTTATTTATAAGCAGCTCTATTATTATTATAATTATTATTTTGCTGTAAGGGTTGGTCCTATAAAAAACTTGTCAGTATAAAAGTTGTAGATAATATTAAGAGGATTAATAATACATTTAAGCGGATTTGATATCTTGTGAATTGACAAAGTTATGAATTTTTTTCTTTTGAAACCCCTCTTTTTCCCCTTCTCGGGGCCATTTTTAATGATATAAAAAATCTGTCATACATAAATTTTTGGCCGTTTTCCTAGAAGTAATAATAATTTTAAACGGATTCGATACGTATCATAATTAAGATTTATGGGGATTTTCTGTTTTCACAAAAAGGCCCCCCCTCCCCCCCCCCCGGTTCGATTTTGCTCATTAACAAACTTGACAGAGATTTTTATGCCCCTTGATTCTATGTATCAGTTTGGAAGAGATTTATGTAGAATTTTTCAAGTTATCGTGTCCATAAAAAAGTTGCATAGTTAGATAGATAGATAAAGTTTTGAACTGGGGGTGGTTTTGGGTTCTGGGAGTCATGATCGGTGTAGATCTGCAAAAATTTTCCAGAAATTCCAGCAGAGTGGAGAATGTAATAGGTAGTATTTCTTAAGAAATCTTTAAAAAAAAATGATCAAACACTAAACACGTTGTCTGATAAAAATGAGTACAGTTCTTACGACAGCTGATATATCATATGCGCCAAATGGGAGCTCAATCAAAAGAAACGTTTAGACGCTATTGTGTTCACTCACATATATACAAATACATATATAGGCATCATCATAAAAGTACCATAAAAAGACACACATGGTCTGAAAACGAAAAAATACCAACATTCATGTATACATTACGGAATAATTGTAAAAAATATCAAACCTTCAACATTTAAAGACATCCTCAAAATGTAAAGATACATAAATATTTCCATAATAAGGTTTTTATAATGATTACAACAATTTTCCTAGCACTAGATGTGATCGAAAAGTAAAAATGTAAATGAAAAACTAAGAATCACTGGGCACATCAGTTATGTTCTTAGTAACATTAAGATTTCTTTATAAAAAAAATTAATTTGGCAGATTTAAATATGATATAATATACACATGAATTGATGCCACACAATCCTAAAATGTACGTGTACCAAAGAAAATATAAATTCTACAGATAAGGTAATTATAAATTTACCAGTACACCTGTGCAATGATTTCGCACTGCAGTCTAATATTTTTTAGATGCAAGTTTAAAAAAAAAAAAAAATGAAGGATGAACAATATCTGCAAACAACATTAGTCAAGCCAGAATATCATGTCATTCATCCCATCAAAATTGAAGTAAAAACTAATCAAAGATAGCAAGAGGCACGCACGGGAAAAAAAAAATAACAATCGTAATTTAACTTCATTGGAAGATGATGTCATCCACTTCGGGAAAAACACGGGACAAAAAAAATAAATTGAGCACATATAAAATAGAATTTAATATAACATAACATACATTTTAGACTACACGTAAAATACCACTGCTTCGATCGATCGATGGTGTATTTTTCTCCAAACATTTGAATTTGAATTTTGCTTTTTAATCATAAATATAAAATAAACCCGTGCGTCCCGCTTTATCTTTTATTGTGCTATTTATTTATTTACTTCTAATTATTGTTGAGCACAATATAATGTAGTATATATGTTTTTTTATGGCAACAATGATTTGAGAAAAAAACTCATTTCATTGAAAAAAAAAATGCTGATTTAATTTTTAATTAACTGTATTTTTTAATCAAAAAACACGTTTTAAAGAAATGTGAGTACACTATGTCAGAAGCTGTTCAAAAACCTTTCGAATGATAGCTCATTCATTTTTGTGCATTTTGTAAATGCATAGAAAAAGGAATGTTGGCAACAGAAATAATACATATGATTAACTCATGTAAAATTTTAAAGCATATGTAAGTACAAGGAAGTCAGAAATGATAACTTATTGTATGATAAATCTAAAACTTCTAATATGAAAAATTACATAAATTTTTATTCTTAAAATGAAAGCCTA
Source organism: Maratus michaelseni (assembly GCA_963931845.1). Taxonomy (NCBI): domain Eukaryota; kingdom Metazoa; phylum Arthropoda; class Arachnida; order Araneae; family Salticidae; genus Maratus; species Maratus michaelseni. Next base: position 15,953,025 of record OZ007598.1, read on the forward strand.
TATAAAATATTAAAATACATACAATTAGGTATAATTGCAACTCAAGTAATTTATATATGAAAAATCCCTGATGGCTCGGCCTACAGGCACAGGTAGATTTCGAAGACGCAGATCGTGGGGCGCCTGTTTGTTGGGAAGATAGAAGAAGGAATGAACTTTTTGCCATGATGTGGCAGTTGGAACCGCCTACTTCAAAACCTAACTTGTTTGCACGTGGAGCCAACAGGGATTTTTTTTTCTGCTATAAGAGTTGGTCCTATAAAAAACTTGTCAATATAAAAGTTTTAGATAATATTAAGAGGATTTATAATAAATTTAAGCGGATTTGAAATCTTGGGAATTGACGAACTTATGTTTTTTTTCTTCTAAAACCCCTCTTACCCCCTCCCTTTGGACCATTTTTAATTATATCAAAAATCTGTCATACATAAATTTTCGGCCCTTCTCCTAGAAGTAATAATAATTTCAAACGGATTCGATACGTATCATAATTAAGAAATCATGGGTTTTTTTCTGTTTTAAAAAAAGTCGCCCCCCCCCCTTGGTTCGATTTTGCCCATTAACGAACTTGACCGAGATTTTATGCCCCTTGATTTTATGTATCAGTTTCGAAAATATGCGGGAGTTGGAACCGTCTACTTCGAAAAATAACTTGTTTGCAGGCGGAGCCGGCAGGGATTTTTATTTATTTATTTATTTATTTATTTATTTTTGCTATAAGGGTTGGTCCTATAAAAAAAACTTGTCAATATAAAAGTTTTAGATAATATTAAGAGGATTAATAATACATTTAAGCGGATTTGATATCTTGTGAATTGACCCAGTTATGATTTTTTTCTTCTAAAACCCCCCTTTCCCCCCCCCCTCGGGGCCATTTTTAATTATATCAAAAATCTGTCATACATACATTTTCGGCCCTTCTCCTAGAAGTAATAATAACTTTAAACGGATTCGATACGTATCATAATTAAGAAATTATGGGTTTTTTCTGTTTTCACAAAAAGCCCCCCCCCCCACCCTCCCCCCCTTGGTTCGATTTTGCCCATTAACGAACTTGACCAAGATTTTATGCCCTTGATTTTATGTATCAATTTGGAAGAGATTTGTGTAGAATTATTGCAGTTATCGTGTCCATAAAAAAGTGACATAGATAGATAGATAGGTATATAAAGTTTTGAACTGGGGGTGGTTTTGGGTTCTGGGAGTCATAATCGGCATAGATCTGCAAAATTTTTTCAAAAATTCCAACTTAGGTGAGAATGTAATAGGTAGTATTTCTTACGAAATCTACCCAAAAAGTAAATCGGTCTCTTATCACAGTTATTTTGTAATTTATTTTTAGTTTATATAATTCGTGTAATAAATCAAACTGTGTTTCAAATTTTTTATCACTTTAAGGTGATTTTGATGTTAAAAAATAGTAGAAGGAAAACAGCGTAAAAGTTGGCAGCTATGCAAACATCGTAGAATAGCTTTCACGTGTATCAAATGGTATTGTTAGTAAATGTATTGCTGCTAGCGATTTTCTGATTCATTTTTAAGCATAGAAGCATAATACTTGCAAGCATGATTATTGAAATGATTAAACAGTTCTTTATTTTCAAATAAAGGAATTACATCTTAAGCTATAGGCTATTATTGTCTAAGGACGGCAATTTTTTCCTTTCCTGCGCTGTCACGTCCTAAAATTCAGTTAAAAATTACAACTTTGACAGCATTATTTGAAAATCTTTTGTCTTTACAGGAAAATGAAAAAATATATATATATTACATAGTTTCTTAATAAGTTTGTGAATAACAAGTAATATAATATTTTTTTTAAAGTCAATTCCTACTTTTTAATCATAAATATATAAAATAAACCAGTGCAGCATTAATGTCCCACGTTATCTTTATTGAACATTATTTTATAATCATCGTTGCGTTATTTTATTTCTGTGGCATCACTAATTTGAGATAAATCTTTCATTTCATTTATGAAAACAATGGGAGGAATTTTTTTCTCCCATTTAAAACTAAAATTAATTAATTTAATTTAATGAATGAATTAATATTTGAAAAAACTGTATTAACATCCAGTGTCATCCACTACAAGTTTAAAAAAAATTATTTGAACTTGAGTAAATGAATTGAAAATATTTTATTAACGACTGAAAATTTGAACAAGATATATATAGAGAGAGTGTGAGCTAATAGTAGGAATTTAAAAAAATCAATTAAAAAATGTGTCAGAAAGTGCACAGTTTGGATTTCAGAACAGCTTTAAGTAAATAAAATGTATATGCAAAAAAATTAAGTCAGAAAATAAAACAAATGCATTATGTAATAATATTTAATAAAATATATTTACTGATAATTATCATATATTTAAAATTCTAAATATTTTTTGTGTTTAATTAAATTTATATTTACAAAGCTTCGCTTAATCTTGATTACTTTTTTTTTCAATTTCGGTTCGGATTACTGGGTTTCTATTGATATGGGTAAGCAGAAATATTGATGTACAATGCTTCCCCTCCCCCCCCCCCCCAAAAAAAAAGAACCATTAATTTGGATAGCTAAATACATTAGCAATTTAACTCCAAATTTGAGGAAATATAATTAAAACATATCAATATTTCGGAAATTCTGAATCTCGATCCTTTAATTTAAAAGCGTTATTTAGCGCAGCTATTTTCCTCCTGTTACATTACAAAATCCCTTTTTAATTATAGCTGAACCATGTGTTTCTCTCAATAACATGATATTACAATTGACCAGTCGATATCTATTAAATTATATATAAAAAAAAACTGGCTTAAACCGCGCTGGAGGTCTGCATGGGCTGAAATATTCACAACTGGGCCCGGCCCGAATGAAGCCATCTTGTTCCGGAGTCCCCAGAAAGTAAAGTCCAAAACCAAAACCCATCCTCTATACAGATCTATAACCAAAAGCTAATCTCTAATCTTCTAACTTACATTTACTTGGCACTCTGTGTTTACTCAGAATCGGCTTCAAACGGGAAGTGAGGTTTCCTAGAAAATAGGGCTACCAGAAAAAGAAGTTTTTCGCCCATGCGAAAGTCAGCACCATCTATTGAGTAAAGGTGATTTTCATAATATCTGACGCTCCTTTTTAAATGCAGAAAAGTATTACAAATCCTGCAATTTAACGAAGCTTCTGCAATTTCTGCTATTTAAATATGCAATAGAAAATTCTATTGAAAAATTGGGGTACATGTGTACAAACCCTGTAACAGTTTGACGTAAAATTTTATTTTGTGAATGTTGAGGGTTCTGCCCCCGAGTTTCACAAACAGATCCCCAAACAACTGATCTGTATGTCATGGTGGATATGACCAGGAATTTATATAGCAGTAACTGGATAGGAATTGACAGACAGCTGTGATAAGCTAATAAAGACTTGAGGGAAGCTTTGGCTTTTGTAATTTTAACAAGGACGTCCAAAACTTGCCTAACAGATCTGCATAATATTTGATTTAATAAAGCGAAACGTTCTACTACAAAATGTGGTAAAACTGTGCGCACCGTGTTTCAAAACTTAATTGAAAGTTTTCAATAATTACTTTGTTGGAATTTACAAAATGTAAATAAATTAAACTATTTTAATAAAAATGGAGACAAAAATAATTTTCCCATTTATAGTGTACATTTCATATGACCTTAACAGGTCCAACTTTTTCTTTTGGCTGATGTCCAGACATGTAGACACAATAAATCCGTTCTTTGATACTAAAGGACGAAAATCAATCTCGCTTGTCTGGAATAAAATTTGTCAGAAGAGAAAGAATGACTTAGAAATTACAAATAAAGGACTAAGTCAGAAATGCTGGGGAGTTGAACGAACTGAAACCTCTGAGTGGAAATAAAAATTGTATAGAATCTAAATAATGAAAAATTCATTCATATAAAATGTCTGCTTTTGGTTCTATTTTTAGTTAAAGTCGTGTTCATTTAGAAATTTACCCAGCAATTACTTTCATTCTTTATCTTGATATTAATCCTCGTTCAGTAGTTTTTTAAAAATCTGCAGCAGGCAAGATCAGGTGCAATTGTTGGATAGCCAATCAACTCTTGCTGTTATAATCAGATGCTTTTTTAAATAAATTTATAAACTTCCTCGTGTCTTTTTTATTATCGACACTTAAACGTTGCTTATTTGTGTCATAAATTGTAAAAATGAGTAATGCCATTTTTTTGCACGACTTATTGTTGGTGCAACAATTTTTTATAGCCTTATGTAGGAATTTCAAATAATTAAACATACTATGTCTGAATCAACATTTTAAAATTAATAACACATTCAAAATAATACAAAAACTAAAAACAACACGTAAAATCATATAATAATATCAATTAATACAATAGGAGTTATAAGCTCCATACAAGAGACTCATCAAAATAATTTTTTTTTATAAATTCTTCTTTAAATATCAAAAATGTATTTTTGACGTAATTTTGAATGTAAACTTTTTTCGGAATCATGGATAACTCGGAAGAGGTTAGTGAATATTTTCGTTTGTGGTTGTATTATTATATTTTCGTAGATTAAGAAACATTTGTCTCTTTTTACGGTGTATCATCACACATATACAGGGTGATTATTAAAAAATCTATCCCGATATATGAGGCGCTAACTCTTATACCGTTTCACAGAAACTGAATGAAATTTTGGTTTAAAGTATTTTGAGGTATGCACTCAAGAATCATATGATAAACAACAGTTAAACTCTAACAGTTACGGTTACAGTTACAAAATTTCGAAAATTTCAAATGGCAACACCTACTATCTTTGTATTAGGGTTTCGTTCATGTCACGAAACCCTATTACTCCCGCTCCGTTGTCTGTCCGTCACAGAGCCGTTCTCAGAACCTATAAAACTTACAGAGTTGAAACTTTGTGTACATCTAACTGAATACCTGCTATGAAGCTCAAAATATTAAAATTTGAAAAAATCGTATTATTTTAATAAATAGAGATAAAAACCAAAATTCTATCAGCCTTTTCCTATTAAATTTAAACATTTTTCGTTATAGCAGTTGCCAACAATTAAAAATTCACAATAAAATTCTTTCTACAATAATTAATTTTCTATTGAAAGATTTCCACGTGAAATATGAAAATTAAATAAAAAGTTTCACCAATTGAAAAAAAAAGATTATGACGTTATATGGGTAATAAAACAGAAATTTTCAAAGATTTTTCAATAATACAAGGAGTATGAGTATGTGTTATGTAGAGAAAGCAGATTAATATCGCGTCATTAGAGAATTAAAAAGAAAATGAATCTGACGTCATATAGGAAGTTTAACGGATTTCTCAAATGTTTGAGAATAATACAAAGTGAGTATCAATATGAGTAATAGAGCATAGTAAATATATGAGTTTGAGGAACGTATTGAATCATGATAAAAACCCGATTATGGAAATATTCGCATATTTTAACATTTTGAAAGTGTACAACATGTTTAATTTTGAAATAATTTTTTTTTAAGTATCGCATTTAGTCCACATGACAGATATTATTATGACAGAGTATAATAGCGGGCTGGTTTAGATATTCGAAAAAACGAAGAAATAGACCGGTAAATTTTTACTTTATAAAACACATGACTTTTTTTGTTGCTAAATGGAATTTATTTTGATTTTTTAAAGAAAGGATAAAGTGTTTTGAAAGGAATATTAAACGAAACCCTTTGTGCCATCTTCGATCACACTTACCCACTTGTTGGAATGTGATCCTCATAGGGAAAAACCATAAAAAGCTTTGGAACTGTACCTGTAGCAGAAAAATCGCCGGCACTAGGCAGACTAAGAAGAAAAGTGAAAACAAACAATAAAGTATAGATAAGCTAATAGAAAGTAAAACATTTTATTGTTCAGTGCTATTTACTATATGCCACATGCAAAGTGTCATCGTGTGTAAAGTGGAAAATTTGAAAAACACAATAAAATGTTTTGTTTTTTGTTGCTTCTCTGTCCTTATTGGTTGCTTTCACTTTTCTTCTTAGTCCAGGGGTGCAAAAATCTAGGCGCCAATGTGCCGATTCCCACCACTAAATTTTTAGTATTCTTCGCCTAATAAGAATACTGATCAAATTTATGCGAAGTATACTAATAAAATTTGACGAATAATACTAATAAAATTTAGTGGTGGGAATCAGCCCATTGGCGCCTAGATTTTTGCACCCCTGTCTTAGTCTGTCTTGCGCCGGCGATTTTCGTGCTATATGTACCGTTCCAACGCTTTTTATGATTTTTCACTATGATGATTACATTCCAATGAAAAAAGTAAGTGTTGCTATTCAAAATTTTCAAAATTTTATCACTGTTACCGTAATTGTTATAGTTTAGCTGTATTTTTTTTTTCATATGATTCTTGAGCGCTTACCTCAAAATACTTTAAACCAAAATTTCATTCAGTTTCTGTTAACGCTGTGATAGTTAAGGACTCATACTATCATATTTTTTTATAATCACCCTGTATAAAATACATATTACTCACAATGTAAAGTGTCTCTTTATCAGATTTATATCAAAAGAAAAACTCTTTATTCTAAACTTTTATTACATTTTGAAAAGTAACAAAAGTAGACCTATAGTGAAATAAAAGTTTTGTTCGTCACCTAAAGCTGTTTCACTTTAGCTTTTCACTTTTCAACTGCAATGATGCATATTTATATCGTACTGAATAAAGTGAGAAGTGTTTTTTTTAATTGTTTCCGTAGTGTGTATTTGCAGATGTTCTCCCAAAAGTCTTATAGCATTCTTTTAATTTCCGCGATCGTGAATATCGTATATTTCAAAGACGATCTTTACTTAATACTTCTCGAATAAAAGAAGAGAACTTTTCAGGGAATTCCTTTCCCTTTAACTCATAAAGTAACATCGGATTTCATGAAATTGATTTGAAGTGAAACAAATATTTTCTTACATACATTGCATTTTGTTTCTTGAAATGGTTTTCTTTATTTTCAGCTATTTATTTTTAATAATTCGTATTTATTTCTTTTTTTTTTAAACAGTTATTAGACAAGGGCTTTGGTTATTATTCTCCTAATGTGGTAATCGTTAATAATTTAGAAATAAAACAGATATTGGCCTGAATTCGGAATTTATTTAGTAGAGGAACTTCGGGTATTATGGAATAGTAGGGTACTATCAAATACCGAGGTTCAGTGGTGGCCCGTGACTGGCTTTATTTGGGGCAGTAATTACATGGCTGCTAACTTTATTCTTGTAATACCACTGTATTTTAGAAGAAATCTTTGACTTATTTATTGGCAGAAGGTTTTACCATTAACAACAAAAATATTTCTTGTAAAAAATAACGGTGTGAAAATAATAAATTTCTCAGCAATGCATTTAGTGTCCCAAAAAGAGCAAATCACGAGCCGCCATTGCCAAGGTTTCTGTGCTGCCACCAGGCGGCAATATCATAAATTACTTAAGAATGTTTTCAGAATACCCCTCCAGAACGCACAGTTTTTCGGTCGGCATCAGTGTGCGTTGTGTGAATAACTATTTGTTTCTCGTCTTTGGAAAGTTTCAGGAGATAATTTTTTAATATTTTGTATTCATTTTTAAAAGTAATATTTTTACACTGAAATTAAACATAATGTACACCGCAGTACTAACAGTTTATAATGTAAAACCCGTTTTATAGCTCGCGATTCATACCAATAAACATAGAGTACTTTTTTCCCAATCCGGCTGTGCCGGGATATATATCTCTCTCTCTTCAACTAAACTTAATTTTTCGTGTATTTTATCTTTGTTAAAAAAAAAAGGCCTATAGGCTTTAACGTTTAAATTTTTGTAACTTTTAAATTAAATGTATGATCTGTGTAAAGATTTTTTTTTCTTTTTTGAGATGGATTTGAACCTCTGTAGGTTACGTCTGACATCTTCTTGGATCTGATGGTAAATTCCTTATTTTATTTACATTTTAAATTTTGATTGTTAAACTTCTATTTTGTTATTATATTTTTAAATATTTTATTTAATTTTTAACATTTTAAATTTCTTATGGCTCCCTTTTGCCTCGCAAGTCGATTACCTACAGCCTGGAAGTTCAGTTGGTACGCAACTAGGCATTCCATGCTACTATCTATATTCCATGCTACTAACTACAGTGGAACTCCAGATATACGTTACCTGAGTTGTACGTTTCCCTCAGTTATACGTTTCAACTCAGCGGTCCCGGCCGCTTGCCATTAAAAATTAGCTGAGTTATACGTTTTGCGTTATACACTTCCCTCAGTTATATGTTACGTTTTTGCGTCCCCGGCCGAAATTTTGTCTCATTTATGCATTTTATAACCGGAATAAACACTGACGACACGTCGGATGAGACTGATTTGAAAGATCTCTCTCAAACTTCGGAGCTGCTCTGAGGGCTTTTGAATTAGTAAAGCGGTTCGTGGTTGCATTATTAACATATATTCAAAGTTTGCTGTTCAATATCGGCACTACCGAAAAGAAACAATCGAATATTAGTGATTAATTCTACAAGATTCAGTAAACTACTGAAATATATTTTGATAAATGATTTACGTGCCAAGGCGATTCCAATCATTTCTTTGAAGTACTCTATGTGTATTAAAATATTTTTAATAACGCTTTTATGATAAAATAACTTAATGTATACTTTTCTTGTGTACCTTTTTTCTACTCTGTTCCATTTCCGAAACTTTGTGTCATGGATGCAGTAGTGTTTAGAAACTTTCAATTTAGATATAAAAGGTAACTGGAACTCCTCAGAGGAACAAAGTTTTTAGGATATATTTAAAAAATGTTTCCGGTAGACAATTAATTGAGTTGTACGTTTTACTGAGTTATACGTTTTGTTGTCCGGTCCCGAGCAAAACGTATAACTGGAATTCCACTGTATATTGTTCCATTTTTCCATTGTACGGAATACCAATATTTCACACTACTCCATGATTATGGTGGCGCAAAGACAGATTCTTATGCTTGTGATTTGTGGAAATCTTATGCATGAAATGAAGTATATTGGCTGACTACCTAAACACTATATTTTGATCATGCTCTCTTCATATATTCCTGTATTTTGACAAATTCTTTTCGTTTTCTTCATTTTAACCTCCTATTCCGTATTTCCCGACTATCTCATAATATCCTCCAAAAAAGTTTTTCATTATTATTATTTGTTTGCATGTGATGGAATTTCGTCAAATGGTTTTAATCTGCAAATAACTGATTAAAGATAGTTGAAGTTTGTGATTATATTTATTTTTCTGGTTTTAAGCAATATCGAGTTGTGATATCGAGTTCAACGTAAATGGTATTGTTTAATAACCGAAGTTCCCCTGTATTAAAATCGTAAGGTTACCATGTGAAATTTTGAATTTAGAACTTTCAATCAGATACCGCCAGGAAAGAAAAAAATTCCTACCTTTAAATTCCATTTTATTTTATGACTAAAATAGAAAAACCGCTTTTTGATCTGCTTTGTTCTTTCATTGAAGAAATATTAAATGGAGAATGTCTCTGAAACATCCGATATTCACGATTGCGGAAATTAGATGTTGCTTTAAGAGTTTTTGATAATACGTGAAAGTAAACATTAAGGAAATGAAAAACACTTCTGACTTTAACAGTGAGATATAAATACGAACCATTATTGAGAGGTACGAGCTGAAAATAAGACGAAACAGCTTAAGAGAAAAAATGGAATTTATTTATTTCGAGATAGTTTTTTATCTGCTACATTCACAAAAAAAATACGATTTTGTAATAAAGTGCGTTTTATCTCCTTTAACATTAAGCATGAGTTTTCATGTATTGCGAGTATTACGTATTTTACTTAGTAGGGAAGAAATCAAGTGGCAAATTTTTTTCATACACAAATCAAAACTTTTAAACAAAGATTAAATTTAGCACTTAGCTCTCAATATTGAATCATACTGCATAAACAAATTTAATAACACTGCACACTGTACAGCAATTTTATTTTTGTAAAGATAGTATGTTTAGTATAAGAAAAGACATAGCTTCCTATTCAAACTGAGAATGACCTTTCTCACCAGTAATGTTTAGTAAATTTTCCTAATAAGTTTTCTAGTAAGATTTCACGATTACATATTAGGATGAAAGCTATGCGAAAACACTGGTGAGAAAGAACATTGTCTAGATTGGTTAGCAGGTTTCCCCACTGCGTTATGAACATACAATTCTACAATTTCTAAGCAAACACGGTATTAGGCCGGTATAAGAAGACAATAAAGACGATTGTCTGATAACAGGAATACGCCTTAGAACATATAATCTAGGGATTAAAAGTTTTGAATTAGATGAAAAAATATTTTGAACTCATGACAATTTGAACAGGATCGACATCGTCTTTGCAGCTTTTGAAGCAAGACACTGCCTGGAACTTTTTCAAAGTTTGGAAACGCAAGAATATTTAATGCCTTTCGATGATAGAAATTCGAAATATGTTTTTTTTTTTTTAAATGGGTCATTAAAAAATCACCAAATAGCCAAATTTTTTTAAGCTCATAGAATTCAACACTTTAACCCTTTCCGGCACAGACAAATTCTATTCGTAAAAGGCGAAATTACTGACTGACACCGGAATTTATATACGACTTTTTAGAAAATTAGAACTCGTTATTTTAAGCTTTCATTGCAGAAGCAAAATTTTATTAAAATATTCTGGGTGCCGAATGCAAGTTTGGAATTAAAAGTAGGTGTGCCCGGAGTGGTACCACTGTGGCGAAAAGGGTTTAATGATCCCCCCAAACTTCCCACACATTATTATTTTTAAAAGTTGGTGTGTTTCCAGTACAATTATGAGCAGAGGACCTGTATTACGAAGTAAAAACTCATTGTTATTTACGAGATTATATATCCCATTACCTATTGGAGTCTTTTTTTCAATGGCGTGAAAGGAAGATCACAAGAATATATTTCTTTAAATGAGGAAAAGATTAAATGAAGGCTGTGATCAGAGGTAGCGGGCTACAAGTAGCGAAACTACAGTAGTCTCTATTTTCTCAAATAGTCTGTAGTGTAACACTGTATATTTTGAAAGATGCACTGTAGCGAGTAGTGCGATACAAAATATAGCGAACACTGACGTTACTTTTAACGTTACTTCTGTAAAAAAAGTGCCAATTTTCAAATTACGTTATCGTAATTAATGTGTATAAAATAACATGTTGGAGACTAACAAAAAGTTGTTTCTTCTATTTTATATTTCTTAATTTTTTAATGCCCTCGGTTATATCGCATTTATGTGACTGTATATCTGCTGACGCTGTACGAGGCCACTCAATTAAAACTTTGGCTGCCGTCCCATTTTTCAAAATCCGTCCCTAGGTGCCACCTACTTTTTCTCTTCCTACATATTAAATCGGTTTCGAACCAGAAATTTTATTTATTAAATGAAGTCAAATAAGTGCCAAGTAGAAATGAGTTACATTTTACTAAATAAAATTTCTGGTTCGAAATCAATTTATTTGAACCACGGGTTATATACCAGAAATTACGGTATATACATTTTTTTTTTTTTGTAATTTTTGTGTATAATGGTTGAGGTGTACGATGTATGTAGTTTGAGATTACATAAATAATCGAAAACAAATAAAATCTACTCATAATTAATAAAAAATAATGATTTTAAAGTACTTACATAGAATGGTGAGATATTTCGTCGTAAAATTTGAAAAATAAATGTTTTGCTCGAACGAATTTTATAGCACAAAAAGATAGGCGATACTGAGTACCACCCTAAAATAGATAACGCGTAGGCAGTTGCCAGTGCTGGGGAGAATCCCTAAAAATAAAAAGACGCACAGCAAAGAATGTTCGGACCCGGCAGCCAGGGCTGTGCAAAGAGAGGGGTGAAGCGCGCCTTCGCCCCGGGCGCGGAAATTTAGGGGGCGCCAAATTTATACTACCAACCACAGTTTTATTTATTTATTTATACATTTTTTCGTCGTCGATCATTATCTGTCTTTGTCATTCTCTTATTTTCTGTCGCAAAACATCATGATTACTCTAAGAAGTAAGTGCAATTATCTCATGTTATTTAGTTGTTTGCAATTTCTGAATTAAATTTAAGTCTTTTAAAGCTAAAAATAAACGCGAAATATTTATTGAATAGAATTTATTTTTGTTTCTGCACTTTATAATTTTCTTTTTTTTTTTACACCTGTCACAAAGAGAAGAAGTGAAGGGGGTGGAGGCGCCAAATTGGAAACTTTGCCCCGGGCTCAGTTTTCTCTTCGCACGGTCCTGCCGGAAGCTAAAGTTTTAATTAATCTATGTCCTTAATTTCGAGTACAGATTGAATACTTTGACAAAATCTGAAAGCAACAACGTAGTGACTACTTTTTAAAAATAGGTTATAGTCGCTATTTTTTAAAACAAGTAATTGAAATTGTTGTTAACTACATTTCCTAGAAAGTAGCTGTAGTTGTAGCTCGCTACAAAATAAAAGTAGTTTTTCCAATCACCGTAGGAAGGTTATATGTTTGTTAAATTAGAGTTACTTGAAAATAATAACAGTGTAAGTTAAAAAAAAAACGAAACAAAGTTACGTTTATTTACACATTTGCATTGCCCTTCTTACTGTATGACCAAAGTGTAACCTAAACTAAAATTGCTTTCTGACATGTTTTTAGGCTAATAATATATATTTTTTTTACATCAAAATTATTATAGATCAACAAATTAAGAGAAGAGTAACTAAAAGCTTCTTCTAATAACCTTTATATATTTTTTTTTACATCAAAATTATTATAGATCAACACATTAAGAGAAGAGTAACTAAACGCTTCTTCTAATAACCTTTAAAGAAAGAAAAAAATGCAATGTGTGTAAAAGAAATAAAAAATATTTATCTCACTTCAAGTCAATTTCACGAAATCTGGTGTGAGTTAAAGGGGAAAAAGATTCCTTGATAAGCTCTGCTCTTGATAAGATAATCTTTGAAATATGAGATATTCACGATTACGGAAATTAAAAGAATGCTATAACCCTTTTGGGAAAACATTTGCAAATACACATTACAGAGAGAAAATAAATAATAAAACACTTCTGACTTTATTCAGTACGATTTAACTATGCATCATTAAAGACAAGTAGCTGTGAATAAAGGGAAACAGCTTTTGGTGAAAAAAAAGCATTTATTTCACCGTAGGCCTACTTTTGTTACATTCAAAATGTAATAAAAGTTTAGAATAAAGAGTTTTTCTTTTGCATTATATCTGAGTAAGAGATTTTTTTCTGCATTGCAAATATGTGTTTTATGTAGACGTTAATCTGTAAAAAAATAAGACAAATGCTTTTTAATCTACGAAAATATAATGTAACAAAAAGCGAAAATACGTGGTAATCTTTTCCGAGTTACTTATCATTCCAAATAGTGTTCTTTATCTTTAGAAACGTCAGAAACTGCTATATTTTGAAGGCTTCAGGCTGCTCGTCAGTAAACTTTCCGATTCCCCTCGCTAATGTTATTCCTATGGGCGTAGGATGCATTCGTATTTTTAAAATATCTTCTCAGAAAATTAATATTTTTAACTTCTATTTTCTTTGTAATGTTCTTCAAGAATGTCTTTTTTTTTCTTAGTTGTCAATTTTTTTCTAAAATATATACTTAATTTTATATGAAATGTTAAAATCTTATTCAGTTTCGCTAAGATTTTAACACATAAAAATATAAATTAAGCACATACTTAGAAATATTTTGATAACTAAGAAAAAAAAGAGACATTCTTTAAGAATAGTACACAGGAAACAGAAGTTACAAGTATTAATTTACCGAGGATATATTTTAAAAATACGAATGCATCCTACGCCCATAGGAATAACATTAGCGAGGGGAATCGGGAAGTTTACTGACGAGCAGCCTTAAACAAGCATTTATAAAAACAAAATTTCTTTTGCTGCCACTGGTTTTCGGAAATGTTTCCGAGTAGTTTTTATAGTGTATTAATCAGTTTTCTTAAATCGAAATATCGGTTATTCGATTCCTATCATTTCTCAATTAAACATTTTTCAGCTGCGGAAGTGAATTTACGCATGCAAAAGTAACAAAATAATATTAATTTTAATGTTAATGCTGTTAATTTATCATGTTTGTCTGGATCACATGTTTGTTGAACATGAATACGTTTATTTCAGAAAAACTTATATTCCCATGTTGAGAAAAGTAATTAATATACCATAAAAACGATTAGGAAACATTTCCGAAAATCAGTGGCTAGCAAAAGAAAATTTGTTTATCTAAACAAAATAATTCGGATAATTTGTTTGATTATTGGTATTAATTGCTGAAACTGGGTTTTCAAATGCGTTATTCGTTTTCCAAGTTGTTTACTTGGATATCATCTTTCACCCTATTAAACGGTGAAATTTTTTTAAAGTATTCTGCAAGTGTTGGAAAATGTTTCATAATCTATGCTTGACACATGATTTTTCGTTCTTGTTGAATTATATTACAGATGTCATGCGAGTTCTGTTCTATCCGAATCAAACTATTTATGTTTTAAATAATAAATCAGATCTCCCGATGCCATCGCGGCATAAAACATGAATTCAAAGATCAATTGAGCGAATAACAGAAGATAAAAATAGAATCAGACATGAAAACCATGGGAAAAGCTAATAAACTTTCATTCTCCCAGAAAGCTAAAAGATGTAATATTTCTTGTCCTGAGCTATACTGAAACAAATCTTTTTTGAATGAAAGAAAAAAACAGCTATGCTTTTTAGGGTTTCGTTCATCTCACGAAACCCTATTACTCCCGCTCTGTTGTCTGTCCGTCACAGAGCCATTCTTAAAAACTATATAACTTATAGAGTTGAAAGTTGTGTATATAGATGAATACCAGCTGTAAAGAGCTCAAAATATTAAAATTTGAAAAATTCGTATTATTTTAATAAATAGGGGTAAAAAACCAAAATTTTATGATGCAAATCGCACTCCCACATGTCAATTCGTTAATTAATTTTTTACCAGATTTTAAAAAGTGAGGGGATCTTTGGGACTCTTTGAATTACTTTTTTCCAATTACCACAAAAATATAGACTATTTAAAAAATCTTATTATGTAGCGTCACGACCAATGAAATGAGTCAGGATGGCTGTTTTAGAGGGTTTTATTACACTCAGTTGCAGGACAGCACAATGTACTAAACAACTAGACAGAAGGAACTCTTTAGAAAATAAGAACCACCGTAATTTCGCGCGTATACGCCGCTTCTCAGACAATTCTATTTCCTACCAGAATTTATTTTAAATGAAATGTGACTTATTTCTGCTTAGCACTTATTTGACTTCTTATTTTTATTAGAATTTTCGGTTTGAAAAAGACTTAACTAAGATGCCGCGCATAAGCGCGAAATTACGGTAGACTACATTAACCCTTAATTGCATAGTTATGTAAATTTCCATCATTGTTTATTTAACTTTTAATAAATAAATCAACTTCTTCGCCACCACTATATTTATATAGAAATATTAATCCAGTAAATTTCCCGTGGACTATGTTGCTGAACAAAGTTAAAAATCTATCTTAAAATTTCTGGTGTCTAATATTTAATATATGTATAAAAAAAACACAATTGTAAAAGAAAAACTCATGCAAAGAAGGGTTACATTAGTCTGTCGACAGTATTATTTACTGCCAGTGGGTTTGGCCTCGCTAAAGTTCTTAGAAATGTTTGTAACCTCTCCGGGGACAGCTTATTTCTCCCGGTAAAAGTGATCTTACTTCCAGGCTTTGTACACTTTTCGCATGACCGGAGAAAGTCCTAGCTTTTGCCTGCTCACCTTACTAGCGGCAGAGAAAAATATTCAGAGCTGCATATAGCTCACTCTCTTTCGTTCAAGTCCTCTTTTGGCCTCTTTCAGCCGTGTATATGTTCAGGATCTACCATTGTATTTCGAGTGGAGGTTGAGTACTTACCATATGGCCTCAAACATGTCGAGGATTATTACATTCCCATGTCAGGAGAGCCTTCAGATTTTTCAAGTGATCATAAAATTATGATATTCCAGCTTGTCAGAACTGAGTTTGGTCCAACACTCGAAAATATTTTACGGCCTGCGAATAAAAAGTTATTTACAGAAATTTATATTAAAATCATTAAAATTACAGACAATCCCGAATGAATACTCCGTGTTATTATAACTGTAACTTTGGCCTCGACATTTTGATACGTTGTATTTTCTATGTGTTGATATTTTTGAACTGTGACTTACGTTAAGAAAAATGTTTGTTGATGAGGGAGTTTCATGTAAATCCGAAACGTCCAATTTTAATGTGTTTTTAATGTTGTATGTAATTGTAATGTAATGTCTGTAATTTTAATGATTTTAATATAAATATAATTATGTTCAAACGTAATATTTTTGTTTACTTCAAAATTACAGAAATTTCTCTCTTATAGAGGGATAATTCGGGATAGCCTGAGAAAAATGTGACCTTTTACTTTTCTCAGCTAAACGAGGAGAATATCTCACAATTATAACATTTATTTTCATCCACGGATATTTAGCGATGTGTGATTATAACTCAAGTTTTTGTCAAATATGTTTCCTGATTAAATAACTACTTATTAATGTGCTTTACATATTAGTGTAAAATATATTTAGTAAGGATATTTTCCCGGTGATGAAGGTTGCGGATGCAATTGAAAATATTCGGAGATTTAAAAGAATGTGTATTTTATAGTTTCACATCTGTTAACATCTGTTGATTTTAATATTATCCTTTAAGTAAGTAATGAACCTTTTAACCCCTTCAGGGGCAAAGTACTCTTGTAGCTAAAATATTGAAATGATTGATTGACACCAGGATTCACGAACGAATTTATTTTAAAATAAGTAAAAGCTTTTCCTCATCTACCTTATATATTCAAAATTTGATTATAAAATTATGGTGTCATTGTGGCATTTTGGGATTAAAATTAAGTGGTATATATAATATACCGGTGCCCTTCAAGGGGTTAAGCTCGCGTTATATTTTACGATTAACTCCAGGTGAATTTTAAATTTCGCCTTACGATTTTCGAAAACAAAATTTTAAAAACTTTCTTTGAACTGTTTTTTTTTTACAAGTTTTATGATGCAAATCGCACTTTGACATGTCAATTTGTTAATTTATTTGAAAACAGATTTTTAAATGAGAGTGGATTTTTGAGAATCTTTGAACTACTTTTTTTCAATTGCCATAAAAATCCCGACTCTTTGAAAAATCTTATTATAATATTTAGTTTTATCCACGTATATTTAGCAGTGTGTGATTATAACTCAAGTTTCTGTCAAATATATTGTGTTGTACGGATAATTCGTGCTGTTTGGGAAATTAATTCGTACCGGAAAATTCTATCATTTAATTATTGGAGGTTAATTCCGATAGCTAATGTCTAAACGGGCAGAATTTTCCTGTACGCACCAATTTTTCCAAACGGCACGAATTCCCCGGAACACCCAATATTTTCTGATTAATTAACTGACTTTATGGCTTTTTAGTCAATATTGATTTAAACATGAGGGGGAAGTTCACTACAATATTTCACCTGTACTTCTTTTTAACAAGATGAAATAAATAGGAATCGTTATTAAATAAACAGTAGAAAACAGGAAAGAAAAACCCATTCAAAGAAAAATACGTGTAGGGGAAATAATTTATCTAACTTTAAGGCAGATCTGAAATTGGGTAATAAAATACAATAGAAGGATTTTCGTTCTATTTCTCACCTAAGACAATGTTCGTACGACTCAGCGGATTCTAGGGATTTTAGGGGTTTGAATACCAGAAATTTCGTAAAGTAATGATCACCATATATAAACATAGAACTATTTTCATTAAATAAAGGAAGTATCACATAATCATATAATAAAATCAGTAACTATCGTTAAAATACAGACATAAATATTTAAGCGATAAAAATAGAACACAAAAAGGCTTTTAAAAACCTTTTAATACAATGATCGACATGTTTCGAACGCACAAACGACGCCATTATGAAGATCTACATGATAAATAAACTATTCTCGCAAAAAATTTTGAAAATAAACTTGAAAAACATAAATCACGAGATGAAAAAGCAGTGGCTTAAAAATAGCCAACTGTAAACGTGAAAATTATTATTTCCTTATTGCTTTTTATAAATTTAACAACACCTCGTGCCAGTACTGGTATAAGGAAATATTCATTTTCACATTTACAGTTGACTAATTTTAAGCATCTGCTTTATTACACATATGATCACGTGATTTAGGTTTCGCAAGTTTATTTTCAAAACTATTCGCGAGAATAGTTTGTTTATTGTGTAGATCTTGATAATATAACCATTTGTGCGTTCGAAACAGGTCGATCATAATAATAAAAGGTTTTTATAAGCCTTTTTGTGTTCGACTTTTATCACTTAAACATTTAACCCCTTGAGGGGCGGTGGTATATATTATATATCACCTATTTTTTTAAATCCGATTCGAACCAGAAACTTTTAATTAAATTTTACTATTTTAACTTTGAAGGGAAAAAGGTTGAAAAATTGCTTTTTCTTATTTATACTAAATTCTTTTGTAAATTCCGGTGGGAATTCAACGTTACAAGAACACAATTGCTTGCCCCTGAAAGAGTTAAGTCTGTATTTTAAAGGAAATATTTTTTTTTTACGAAAAATGTGGTAATCAACCCCTGTGGCGTACAAAGCCTGTAAGAATAAACTTATACGTTGCAAAATAAGACGACATGAAGTTGTTTTGCAAATTCGAATCATACAAAAGACACAGAGACGATTAAAAGTATAAAACGCGCATAAATGTAATTGAACAAGCAATACAATTGAGCTCTTAGCTAGATCCGCTTCAATATTTCAATCGAAGATTACAATGATATTTGAAAATACTTGTTTTAGAAGTACAAATTTAAATGTTGTTATTATTATTATTTTAAATGAAAACTAACCATGCTCTTTTTTAGGTGCGTTCGTAATTATATAAATACGTAGCACCTATAGTCGTCGTTTGGTCCGTCCGTCTGTCCGTCCGTCTGTCTGTCTGTCCGTCCGTCTGTCTGTCTGTCCGCATATAACAACGCAAAAACTACCCAACCAAATGGTTTGAAATTTAAAATATATTATCTTGGCAGAATTTTGTCGAGACATTTCAAATTTTATTAAAATCGAATCAAAACTTTAGGAGATATTAATAAAAATATTTATTAAGAAATTTGAATTTTTTTTTAAATCGGTGCTTTTTTGTTATAGGAGCTTCCGAAGTTTAATCGTCAAGCGACCGAGATACTTATTTTATGACAGAAATTAATCTGCAGACGATATAATTCATTTCACAGAATTAAAAATCATCAAGATCTGAATATTTATATAACTAGCTGATACATATATATCTGAATATTTATATAACTAGTTAAGATATTTGTATGAACAGTGTCATAAAATATATACTTAACTAGCTGTTTAACCCGTTCTACGCACGGGATATCATGAATTTAATTCTAAAACGTGCGTACGAACGCACCTCGTTTGTAACGTTTGACGTACAATTTCCAACTTGTTTCTTTTTAGGTAAGTTATTTCGTGGGAATATCTTTGACATGCAAGTAAGAATTTTCTTAATTTTGTTTATTTATTTAAAAATGAATGAGATTTGTTTGCAAAAAAAAAATTAATATTTACAGATGCTATTTTATAAGTTACTGGTATGTACCCCTTCAAAAATTACGGAATTTTGATCTGCATATCATTTTATAAGAATTCGTACAAACAAACAGCATGAAGATTGTATTATTGAAAGGAAAGTACATTAAAAAAATGACAAACGATTTCTACAAAACAAATGATGATGTTATTTTTTTTAACCCAATGTTCAATTTCTGAAATAGTTCAATGATTGGACGAAGAATTCAAATTAAATATTAAAAAAAATAATCCATGTGCGAAAGTTTTTGTAAAAAAGTGTTGTCAATGAGTTCCTAAAGACCTTGACTCACCACAAAGCTCATCGCTTAGTTACATATGCAAAATTAAACGCAAATTCTGAAATGGTTTAACTGTTGCACAAAACATTAAAAATTTGTTAGTTTTAATTTGTTGATTGGCTTTGATCTGAGCTCGTTGATTTTGAAGACGGTGGCTATTTTCTTATTTTAAGCTAAGCATAACGTCATTTTCACTGGCGCACACTTTTCACACGTACTTTATATACGTACTTTTTACCTGAAAAAACCATTGATGTAATCAAAGCACCTACATATATAATCCCAAATTCGAGATAATAATGAAAATCTTTATTCAAAATGAAAAAAAAAATGCACATGATTGCTTTTAATTCAGATAAGGGATGACAAATAAGAAAAAAATATGTGCTATGAAATAATTACTTCTTGTACATTATTTGTTTTGCAATGATATTTGAGAGTGTTTTGATTAGAAGGTATTTATTTTTTAAATATTAAAAATAGCTTCAGGTAGGATAATTTTATGAATAATTATGTATCATTAGCTTTAGGTTTGTGTTTTATAATTAATTATATTACATTATATATAATCACAGGGAACATTTTTTCCTTTTCAAATATATTATAAACGCTTGAAGATATTATCTTAAACTAATGTAACAATGAAGATATTTTATTAACAATGAAAAGAATTTTCAATTACTTGCTTTTAATTGTTCTTATGGGAACTTCATTTTGTTGGCGCTGAATGTAAAAACATAAAAAATACCCCTGTTTATTTTTAACCCGGGAGAAATCGCGCATACCCAGTGTTTGAATGTTTTTAGGTGCGTTCGTAATTATATAAGTACGTAGCACCTATTGTCGTCGTCTGGTCCGTCCATCTGTCTGTCTGTTCATCCGTCCGCATATAACAACGAAAAACTACCCAACCGAATGGTTTCAAATTTAAGATGTATTATGTTTGCAAAATTTTGTCGAGACACTTCAATTTTTATGAAAATCGGATCAAAACTTTAGAAGATATTAATAAAAACATTTATTAAGAAATTTGAATTTAAAAAAAAACGGTGCTTTCTTGTTGTAGGAGCTTCCGAGGTTTAACCGTCAAGTGACCAATATACTTATTTTATGACAGAAATTAATCTGCAGACGATATAATTCATTTCACAGAGTTAAAAATCATCAGGATCTGAATATCTATATATCTAGCTATAGTACGAACGCACCTCATTTGTCACGTTTGGCGTACAATTTCCAACTTATTTACTTTGCCACCAGTAAATGCAAATAATAATCGTCATATTATTCAGTCGTAGACAATTGTTATAAATTCTGCAATAAAGTAAGTACACTTTTCGAAATATATTTGTGACAATTGTAAAAACCGTACACATCCTGAGTCTGTCAAACCCGGCGCGACTACTCTCGGGTTAACTAAATGAAACAAATACGGCTAAATAGGCGTAAAAATAAAAGGGAGAAAAGACTAAAAGGAAAAAGCATATTTATTTCACGGGAACATAACTTTGTCTGAGAGAACTTTATTCAATAATATAATGCACAATAAAGTATTTCTTTTTTTACTTCAAACTTAAGAATTGATTTCTTTACTTCACAATATAAAACGAAGTAGAAATTACTTTGCAAATTTCAATCAGTGCTTGTATCTGACAAACACGGATAAATTCTCTAAAGAAATATTACTGAAAAAGAATTTTAATATAATGAAGTGCATTTAAACATATTTTTAATGCAATAAAAAATGAAATGGTTTACAATATAACATTACATCTTAACACATTGGCGATCGGCAATTTTTGCATGAAATCTGTGTTTTGAAACAGTAGAAGCTCTAGTAGAAGCACTAGGTATTCCATTCAGCTAACTAAATTGTTCCATTGTTCCATTATTTGAACAATAAGAAAAAAAACTATTCAAAATTACTGTTATTAAAAATATAAATGTTGTTAAATGACGACAATGTTTAAGGTGTTTAAAATTGAAAAGCATTATTTAATCTCAACTGCTTTAGCGCATAAGTAAATATATTAAAAAGGACGCTTTTTTCTAATATATTCGTGTAACTGTGGTTAAAACGCAACAATTCCACGTAATGCATATGCCAAAGCTATTATGTATTAAGCCTGGGCAGATGAATATTAGAAATTTCGCAAGTTGAAATTAGCGCCCTCTTATGACTGATTGTGTTTTTGCATGCTGGAAAAGGAAAAGATCAAACGAGAAAAATCACAAAGTGAAATTGAAAAATATAATAAAAATGAATATGAGTAACTACGTGAAGTGTGGACCATGAATTTAAAACTCAAGATTCTGTAAAGTCAGAGGGATGGGTCGGTTACATATAGGTTAATGGAACCTTTGATTTACTAGTATTTGTTTTTTTAACTTAACTTCTGTTTTGGGAATTCGCCGCAGGAGGGCTCATGTATGTGAGCAAAATATGCATATGGTCCGCACTCAGCGTTTTGGCTTTGACAACCGGTCACAGAAGAGGAAATTGCGCTAGTGGAGCTCTAACAAATTTAACACGTTCTGCGTACTCTCTATGTATAAACCCTCTGGTAAATGTCTTAGAGCCATTTCCCGAGGACAGCTGTAAATCTCCATTGATCCTATAGTCGAAGAAGATCTAGATATCAATAGAACAATGTACGGTTTTTTTTATATCTTTTTCATACCCTAAAAAATTCCTTAAAAAATTTCCGGGATTAATTTTCGAAACTTTCCTAGTAAAGAGACAAATGAATCATCCCGGCGGAATTTTTATAAAAGAGTGTTAAAAATCTATTTTTACTTTTATCTTCGTGTAGATTTTTTAAACAATGAATCGAGAGAGCCAATTCAACATATGCAAAAAATTAAATTTGACCAAATAAATTTCATCACATGAAAGATATGTATTTTGATGATATTCAGATCAGATATTTTGTTGATCCACTTTGTATTGTATATGTTCTATGTCTATTTGAATATTGTGGAAAACGCAATTCTCCACTTTGGAGAAAAAAAAGCAAACCAGCTTTTGGAATGAAAAAAAAAAAAAACATTTTGATTCTTTTGCCTTTTACCACTTAAACTGTAAGCTTTCACGTTGTGAAATAACTCAAAATAAATATTCGTGAAATTTCCAATCAATGGTCTAGCTAAAGAAATAAATAAAGGCGATAAAAAGTTAGAAATACATATGAATTAAATACTGATGGAAAAGATCCTTCAGACAATGATATAGCGCCTGAGGATGTGATCTCAAGTTCGAGATAATTCAAAGTCATTTATTTATGAAGAAAAAAGCTTGCTTACGATTGCTGCTAATTTGTATTGTGGAGAACTTAACAAAATAATACAATAATGATATATAATGATATATGTTCAAAAATAATAAGACATTTTAGGCCAATTAATTATTTAATTAGTTGATTTCATAATATTAGTTATTGTCATAGTTCAGGATGTTTTTCTTAAGAAGTTTACCTGGCCACAACAAGAGTAACTTGAAATTATTAAATTCTTAAAAATTTCATTGTTTAATTAATATTAATTATAAGTTCCAACGTTATAAATATTCGAAAATATTTTTACTGCATTCAGATACCTATTTGTAATGCATTTTCTTATCTTTTTTTCTTAGTCTTCTTTAGTCTTAGTTTTAAAAAGTCCTTCCGGCCTGTACCGGGAGGAAAAGGTAGCTTTCCTATATCTTCATTTTCAAATTTTAGCTAATGTTACACGAAAACAGCAAGCTAAAATGCAAAGAAACGTTTACAAAAGATTCGTTTATACTGAATTTGAATAAGAAATTCGCCAAATTATTGAGCAATAGCCAAATTGGCTTCATTTATGAAGACTTATTTTGATCGCCAAATTTGGCGATATTTCGCCAAATGTCGCCCAATTTTGCCAATTTTGTCGCCAATGTCGCCAATTTTGGCGTTAACGGATATTAATATACAGTTTTATGCGTATGATTGGGAAAATTATTACAACAATGAAAGAAAATAATTTGCGAGTAATCGCGTTAATGTGCTGTTTTGTTTCAAAATGTCAGCCACCCTAGAAATTTAAACTGCTCTATCTCAGCCATTTTTTAAGATAGAGGTAAACCAAAAAAAGCTCTGGAATCCTTGTATCAAGGCCTAACACGTAATTAAAAAATAAATTTGAATTTTTAAATTTTTTGTATATTTATTTTAGATTTTATTTTACATCTTTAAATGGCCGCCATCTTGAAACAAGATGGCGGACCAAGCTGGTCAACGAACTCGGTCGAGACATTAGTGACCTTAATACACACAATTAGTTTCATTAAAATCGATTCATAATTACGGGCGTTATCGTATGACATAGGTCAGATATATATATATATATATATGGATATATCTATATATATAAATCAACATTTGGACGGAGGGTGGTTTTGGGGTCTGGGGGTCATGATCGGTGAAAATATATCGAAATTTTCCGGAACTGCTTTCCTCCGAACGGCTGCAATAGGTAGCTTTATACTTTTTTTTATTGAAAGCTACCTAAAATGGATGTAGGAACTATGTAACATTTTGCTCACAATTAAGAGGATTAGAATGACAGTGGTGTATGTCAATATTTAGTAATTTGAGAAATGAAGGGTTTTGTGAAACTTGTAGTATTTCCGTTGCATTACGTGGTCCAACTTGTTTTTCCCTATAGCGATTCCCTATGTAAACTAAGAGTTATTTGACTGTCCCACTGAACAGAAATTAATATACGTTTTGTGAAAATATGGTTATCTAGATTTTTAAAAGTTTTGACTTACTCTACTGTCATTCAAACCCCCTCAATTCATTCATAACGTTTTCATAGACTGGATAAAATTTTAATATTGATCATTATTAGAATATAATCGTTATTGGATTAATAACGTTTTGAGTGGCAACTTTACGCATATTTAACTTTGTTTGTGTTATTAAACAATCTTTTGTCAATGCCAATGAATTTGATTACCATCGGGGGCAAACTTCCATCAGTAAATTTGAATAGAAATTTTCGTCTTAGTTAAACGCCTTATTCAAGCAGAATTTCTGTAATTAAAATATCACATTTAATCAGACATAAGAGTTACAGAAAAATACCCTTAAAACATTAAAAACATTAAAAATACTGCAAACGCTTCAGGCTATAATTTAGCCCCTCATCAGTGCAATTACGTACGTTGACCGGAGAATTTTCAACCATGTTCACAGTTAATAAAGTTAACCAGTTAAAACTTGAAAATTTTTTTGACGAACTTCCATTATAGCAAGATCGTGTACTCAGGTGGAACAGCACAAGATAATCATTATAATATCAAGATAATTCATTAATTGGCGAAGTCTGTTTAAACAAATACATTCAAGTCTGTTTACGAGTGAACCAACCCGTACCGAGTGAACCCGGTTGGTTCACTCGTAAACAGACTTCGCCAATTAATGAATCTTGTGCTGTTCCACCAGAGTACACGATCTTACTATAATGGAAGTTCGTCAAAAAAATTTTCAAGTTTTAACTGGTTAACTTTATTAACTGTAAACATGGTTGAAAATTCTCCGGTCAACGTACGTAATTGCACTGATGAGGGGCTAAATTATACCCTGAAGCGTTTGCAGTATTTTTAATGTTTTTAATGTTTTAAGTGTATTTTTTTGTAACTCTTATGTCTGATTAAATGTGATATTTTATTAAGGACTTTTATTCATCAGACGTTAGAAAATGTTTAGTTATTTTAGAATTTCTGTAGTAAACAAGGCAAAAAATGTATTACTTTCTATTGGTGAAAGTTTTCTACGGCGTAAACTAGGCTCCGTTCCGAAAAAAATACACAAAAATAACATTCGCCTCGTTGTGACTATATCCTCAGTTACTTCATTCGCAAGCGGAAGACACCACACTGTGAAACCTTCAAACCTAGCACTATTCTTCCGTAAAATGTAGGTTAATTCGACCCAGGTTAAACATTTTTCAAAGCAGAAATTTTTTAAAAGAAATGAAATCAAATAGGTTCCGCGTAAAAATATGAAATTAGATATACAGGTGTCCCAAAAGTCCTTGACACATTTTAAAATTCAATAAAAGATCAAGCAATTGGCGTACGGGAGTGCGGTTTGGACGAAAATGCTTCTTATGATTGAAAATTTTGTTTAAGCAAATAAAAAAATTAATTGCAAAAATTTCTTATAGATGGCGCTGTTTCTGAAAAGTTATCGAATAGGTAAAATGCCTTTATGCATAACAATGGCGAAAGACGCACAATACGTATGCACAGTTTTTGTCAAAACTATGGCAACTAAAATTCCAGAACTTAACAATACTCGCCCTCTTAAGTTTGATTAGACAAGTGAGGATGGATAGACGATTATTGATAACTTCTGGAATGTGGGTTGCCATAGTTTAGACAGAAATCACCCACTCGCGGACAGCCACCCGTGAGGCATAGGAACAAAAAGTCCACGAGGGGCCATAGTTTGGACAAAAACTGTGCATACGCAATGTGCGTCTTTCGCCATTATTATGTATAAAGGCATTCTACTTATTCGATAACTTTCCAGAAACAGCGCCATCTATGAGAAAATTTTAGAACTATTTTTTTTGCTTAAACAAAATTGTCAAATATTTCCGTCCAAATTCCACTCTCGTACGCCAATTGCTTGATCTTTTATTGAATTTTAAAATGTGTCAAGAACTTTTGGGACACCCTTTATATTGCTATATAAAAAAAAATGTTCCGGTTAGAAACGTCATTAATATGGATGAAATTAACTGACATTTTACGGAAGTTTAAATGAATATTGGTAAATATGCACTGTCTATCACCTGCTCTTTAGTCATAGCTCCATTTCAAAACGGGGGTTTTACAAAAGACAATAAAATTCAGAATAAAGAGCATCCTTGCTCTTTTACACCCATGAATGCAGTCTTTTTTGTGTCGCCTAATAAGACGAAATAGAAATTCCACACCGTTTCCAATCGATGATCGATTTGAAAAAACACGAAGAAACAATCAAGAAAAAGAAATACATTCAAATTCTACCGTAAATATTTCTCGATATAATAAATGCGCCTTGGGATATGATCTTAAGTTCAAGATAATTATGAAAATGTTTATTCAAATTGGAAAGAATCGGTATATGATTGAAGTGGGGGCGTGTGAGAGGCCATTGTAACTTCCAATCAAATTCAGAATAAAATACTTCTCTTCTCTTTTACACACAAGAATAAGGTATTTTCTTGTCGCATAATAAGACAAAAGAGAAATTCCAAGCTACTTCCAATCGATGATCGATTTGAAAAAACACGAAGAAATCAAGAAAGAGAAATACATTCAAATTATAAAGTAAATCATTCCCGATAAAATAATTGCGTTTTGGGATATGATCTTAAGTTCAAGATAATTGGGAAAATTTTTATTCAAAACGGAAAGAATCTGCATATGATTGATGTGAGAGGCTTATATGTGAGAGGTTAGCGTATATGAATATTTTTTATCTATACTAATATTATAAAGGAGTAAATCTTGTTTGTTTGTTTGTAGGGGGTAATCTCTGGAACTACCGAACCGATTTCAAAAGTGATGGTGGCAAATTGATGGTGACAACCCCTGCTCCAACATAGGCTATATTTTATGTCGGTGCCACTAACCCCAGGGGGTGCAGGAGCAAAAAAGTTCTAAAATTGCGATTTTTCAGTTTTCACACTGGCTGTCAAGCCCTGAGAGCTTGGCAGCCGGTTCTGTATGTATGTATGTACGTACGTAATGCGATAACTCTTCATAGAAATATCCGTTTTCCTTCAAATTTTGTTTATAGGTTCACTGTGTTAAGGCTCTTCCCTGATTAGTTTTCGAGATTGATTGGTTAAGTATAAAAGGGGGGGAACAAGGGGCTAATTCCCCCCCCCCTTAATTTATATAAATGGGTTTTTCATGCAGAATTATTCCGTTTTCCTTCAAATTTTGTTTATAGGTTCACTGAGTTAAGGCGATTCCCTGATTAGTTTTCGGGATTGATTGGTCAAGTATAAAGGGGGGGAACAAGGGTCTAATTCCCCCCCCCCCCTTAATTTATATAAATGGGTTTTTCATGCAGAATTATTCCGTTTTCCTTCAACTTTTGTTTATAGGTTCACTGAGTTAAGGCGCTTCCCTGATTAGTTTTCGGGATTGATTGGTTAAGTATAAAGGGGGGGGGGGAACGGGGGCTAATCCCCCCCTTAATTTATATAAATGGGTTTTTCATACAGAATTATTCCGTTTTCCTTCAAATTTTGCTTATAGGTTCACTGTGTTAAGGTGCTTGTATGATCATTTTCGGGATTGATTGGCTGAGTATAAAGGGGGGGGGATGAGGGGGGTTAATCCCCCCTTAGTTTATATAAATGGGTTTTTCATGCAGAATTATTCCGTTTTCCTTCAAATTTTGTTTATAGGTTCACTGAGTTAAGGCGCTTCCCTGATTAGTTTTCGGGATTGATTAGTTAAGTATAAAGGGGGGGGGATCGGGGGCTAATCCCCCCTTAATTTATATAAATGGGTTTTTCATGCAGAATTATTCCGTTTTCCTTCAAATTTTGTTTATAGGTTCACTGAGTTAAGGCGCTTCCCTGATTAGTTTTCGGGATTGATTAGTTAAGTATAAAGGGGGGGGGGGATCGGGGGCTAATCCCCCCTTAATTTATATAAATGGGTTTTTCATGCAGAATTATTCCGTTTTCCTTCAAATTTTGTTTATACGTTCACTGAGTTAAGGCGCTTCCCTGATTAGTTTTCGGGATTGATAAGTTAAGTATAAAGGGGGCGGGATCGGGGGGCTAATCCCCCCTTAATTTATATAAATGGGTTTTTCATGCAGAATTATTCTATTTGCTTCAAAATTTGTTTATAGATTCATTGGGTTAAGACGCTTCCCTGATTAGTTTTCGGGATTGATTGATTAAGTATAAAGGGGGGGAACAGGGGGCTAATACCCCCCTTAATTTATGTAAATGGGTTTTTCATGCAGAATTATCCCATTTCCTTCAAATTTTATTTATAGGTTCACTGTGTTAAGGCGCATCTTTGATTAGTTTTCGGGATTGATTGGTTAAGTATAAAGGGGGGGGGGAACAAGGGGCTAATTCCCCCTTATCTATACTAATATATAAAGTAGTAAAGATTGTTTGTTTGTTTGTTTGTAGGGGGTAATCTCTGGAACCACTGAAGCGATTTTAAAAGTGATGGTGGCAAATTAATGGTGACAATCCCTGCTCCAACATAGGCTATATTTTATGTCGGTGCCCCCACCCCCAGGGGGGTGCAGGAGCGAAAAACGTTCTAAAATTTCGATTTTTTGTGTACTGAAGGAGATAGAAGCATCAAATTTGGTATGGTAGTTACTTATAAGATGTAAATGCTCTCTAAGAACAAATTATAAAAACATTCGAAATTTAAAAGGGTGAGATGAGGAAGAAGCGTTCTTAAGACATTCTAAATTACAATTTCTATGGAATCTCTGAAACTACAGAACCGATTTCAAAAGTGATGGTGGCAAATGGATGGTGACAGTCCCTGCTCCAACATATACTAAATTTTTTGTCGGTGCCACTGCCCGCAGAGGGTGCAGGAGCGAAAAACGTTCCAAAATTATGATATTTTCAATAATTAATGTGTTAGGAACTTGACATTTTGTATGGTCGTTACTTACAAGATTTAAATGCTCTATAAGAACAAAGTCTAAAAAAATTCGAAATTTAAAAGGCTGAAATAAGCAAAAAAATTTTCTGAAAACATTCTAAATTACAATTTGTATGGAATCTCTGGAACTACTAAAGCGATTTCAAAAGTGATGGTGGCAAATGGATGGTGACAATCCCTGCTCCAACATAGGCTATATTTTATGTCGGTGCCACTACCCCGAGGGGGGTGCAGAAGCGAAAAACATTCTAAAATTGCGATTTTTGCGATGCTGAAGGAGCTAGAAACTTCACGTTCGGCATGATTGTTATTTATAAGATCTAAATGCTCTCTAAGAACAATTTCTAAAGAAAAATGATCTAATAATTCTGCGATTTTTCAACTATTGAATTTCTAAAATTACCAAATTTCACAATAGAGTACCATAGCGAAACCTTCACGCGTAAAAAGATAATGATAAGGGCGACGTGTCCTGACGTGTATATTGGCTATAGCACGAGTCACAAATTATAGTATCCTTATTATTCTGTTAAAATATAAAAGTGAATTATGAAATGTCAATATTTTGTTTGATTAAAGGTTCGTTAAGAGAAATTGACCAGCGTAGCGGGCGTAGCTTGCTAGTTCTGAATAAAAATTACGTAACTTATTTTGTTTATGTAGTCGAATAACAACGAATAATATTGAAAAACGTTTCTATAAAAATTGATTGAATTTTCCATTATGTTTTTACAGAAACTGAACGAATTTTCAGCTAAAGTAATTTTCAATTGCATCATAATCATTCATGACATTTTAGCTGTTTACAGAAAACGGAAATTCGATTATGGCTTTTTATGAAAAAATATATCTGACTACAATGAATAAAATAAAGTATTAATTATTTAAAAACATTTAATTATATTTGTAAAACAATTTGAACATGATTTGAAAACTGTGTTTCGTAATCCAATAGAACATAATACAACGCAACGAAGTCAATGCACCAACCATAAGCCTTATGGTTAAATCAAAATAGAATTCCCAGGTTATTTCAGGAAACGAATTAAAAACTAGTCGGATGTGCCAATCCCAAAACTTTCTTCTATCTCCCCTCCCTATACAGGTTTCACATACACCAAAAATTAATCAGCACCAATTTATATCAAAGTATAACAGAATCTGATGTTTGATGAAATTCTGTGCATTAGTTCTTGAGATATAGCTATCATGAAAATCGGGAATAATGTAGCATAGCAGCCGCGCCACCTGTTGTGCGATTTTTCACCAATAACTAATCAGCACCAATTTATATCAGGAGCTAACTGAATATAAACTTTTATTAAATTCCCTGCATTAGTTCTTGAGATAAAGCGCCCACAAAATGTTTTCACATACATACAGACATACATACACACATACAGACAGACATTTTCTAAAAACAGTCAAATCGTGTTGTTCAGGACGTTCTGAAAAGTATACATCCGTCGAAAATCGGAAGTCAAAAATTTTCCTGAATCCAATACTTTCTTCTTGTAAAGACAGAAGGAAGTAATAAAAAAAAATAGAAACATCATTTATTTTTGGATTCTGAAATGTTTCTGAAAGATTCTTTCAAAACGGAAATCAAAGAGACATCTTCTCAATGAAACATTGTTGTTTTATAATGAAACCTTTTATTAGAAAAGGAAAAAAAGATGAACAAATAAAGCAGAGTGGCCGGCTAATATTTATTTCCTACGAAAATCTTTCTCTTATTCATTACGATTCTAGTAGAGATAGATATCCGTACGTGATATGTCTAAATATATTTATAATCTAAAAAAATCCCAAATAAATAATCTTTTATAAGTCTTAAAGGAATTTGTTCCTAAATAAGCATTATCTTTACGAAAGCTGTGTGAAAATATTTTTTAAACAGAAAACAAAATTTCGTTAAAGAAAAACACGTAATAGGAAATTACAAGTAATCACAAGTTATCCCAAATTAAACTAACTTTTTAGGTGCGTTCGTAATTATATAAATACGTAGCACCTATAGTCATTTTCTGGTCCGTCCGTCTGTCCGCATATAACAGCGGAAAAATCACCAAACCGAATCGTTTTAAATTCATAGAATTTAAAACCGTTAACAGGAATTTAAAAGCATAACATAGAAAATCCACACTACCTGCATTAGATGATCGAAATTAAGAAACATTGAGCAACGATCAAGTAAAAGAAATACATTTAAATTCTTTCGAAAATCATCCTCGATATAAGTGCGCCTTAGGATATAAACTCAATTTCAAAATAATTATGAAAATCTTCATTCAAATTAGAAAAAAAATTACATATTAGTTTTACTAATTTATAATACGAAAGAAAGAAGTAATTTTTGCAATGAATATATTTTAATAGAATTACAGAGACATACGAAGCGGCCTTATTTTTGTCCTTAATTAAATTAACCCGGTCATTCTACGAATGCTTATTATCTACCGTTTGCACTTAAACACGAGTCAAAATTTTGTATTTTAACGAGCAAATACATGTATTATTAAATTAAGCATTTTATTAATATTGTAATATTATTATAGATAAAGGTCATTATTCAAAATTGCAGAAAAGTTACACAGATTGATTATTTTTAATTTGGTAACAAAAGAAATTACCATTCAAAGAACCATTTGAAAACAGGGGCTTTAGAAAACGCATTAAAATTAAGAACAAAGTGTTTCCCTCTTTTTTACACTTACGAATCGGCCTTATGTCACGTGATAAAACGAAATATAAATTCCAACCTACTTCTAATAGATAAATGCTTTTTACGAAAGTACATATTTGACTGCAGTTAATAAAACAAAATAAAAATTATTCGGAGTTCCCAAGTCTCCGGCTTTTTTCATCTCAGTATTTTCTTAGAGAAAATGTTGTTCTTTTAAATCGAAGAATGCTTCGATTAAATAAAGCGCCATTTTCTGTAATAAAATACTGGTATCCAAAAAGCCAGAGACTTGGCAGCTCTGATTATGTAATTATATTTTAAATATTTAAAAAATAATTAGAAATTAGTTTCAAAACTGGGTTTTGTAATACCGGTAATGAGTCGTCGGGGATTCACAATCCTTTGCTACCAGTATTTAGCAACTAAATTTCTCCTTGTTTAATCTTAGATATTTAAACGATTAAATAAGGTGAAATCCTGAGTTGCCAAGCTCTCACTAATCTCCCGTAATATGTGGGTTATTTGACCCAGGTTTAATAATTTTCGCACCAGAAATTTTTGTAAGAAATGAATAAATAGATTCCAAGTAGAAATCTGAAATTAAATAAATAAGGATTCATAAAATAAATTTTCTGGTTAGAAACGTTGTTAAACTGGGTGAACTTAATCCACATATTACGGAAGATCAGTGGGAGCTTGGCCCCTTTGAGAAAGCTAATATACGACTATTCTGATAGTAAAGTGATTTGTGAACCCCACGAAGAGCCGGTAATACGCAATACAATACATACAAGCCATGACACAAACCAAGCTATATGGCTAAAGCCAGAACATAGAAATTCCACACTACTTGCATTAGATGATCAAAATCAAGAAATATGGAGAAATGATCAAATAAACGAAATATATTTAAATGCAGTTGAAAATCATCCTCGATATAATACGTGTGCCGTTGTATATGATTTCAATTTCAAGATAATTATAAAAATCTTTATTCAAAATTAAAAAAAATTGTACATTATTTCTTCTAATGTATAACAGTTAGGAGGAAATAAATAAATAAGCTTTGCATTGAACATTTTACTAGAATTACAATGATATACGACATAAAGTCTCCATACACTCAAGAAATAAAAATACAACAACCATTGTGAAAATGTTCCGAAAGCTTAAAAAAATAAAATTAATTAAAAATATTAATTATTCAAAAATATTCATCGCAACCATCTACAAATAAGCGCATTTTCCATTACTACAGTTGAAGAGATCCTGGCATTCTCTGTCCTCGCAAAAATATTCGTTTGAACCATCGCCGCAGTTATTGAAACGCATTTCCCATTACTATACCTTATCCTTAATATATACCTTAATATTTTGTCGGATCCTTAACTTTAACTCTTGTTTAGATTGATGTCTGAGCTAAAGGTATTTAGAGGAAATTTAAGTTGTGAACACCACTTTTTTTTTTGCTTTATAAGACGATTTCTCATCCGATGTCAATTTTTAAATTAGGTTTTTTTCATATATGATAGTTTGCATCTATCTAGATAGCAGGATTTTAGATACTTTTTAAGTTTGATTCAGAAATTTTCTGTGTTTTGGGAGTAAGTGGGCAAAAAAGAGCAGAAATATTAGAGTTTTAACGCAATATAATTTAAAAAAAAATGCATTTAATTCACAGATTTCTTTTGAGTGTAATTAAAATAACCCGATCAACCTATACGAACACTTATCACCTACATTGGCGCTTTAAACGCGTTTGGAATTTTAATGAAAAAATATAAGCATTATTCAATTAGGCATTTTATGCAGAGATGCCAAGTTACCACTAATCTGCCGTAATATGTGGTTTAATCTGACCCAGTTTAACAACGCTTCAAACCAGAAAAATTATTGGATAAATATTTATTTATTTAATTCCAGGTTATCACGTGGAATTTATTTAATTTCATTTCTTAACAGAATTTCTGGTGTGAAACGTGTTAAACTTGGGTCAAATTAATCCACCTATTACGGAAGATTAATGAGAGCTTGGCACTTCTGATTTTATGTACCGTAATTTCCGGCGTATAATCCGCAGCTCAAAGAGTCGTTTTTCGACCCAGAATTTTTTTTCAATAATTGTAGTTAAATATTTACAGCGATCTTTTAAGTTACATTTTATAAAATAATATTTCTGGGTCGAAAAACGACTCTTTGAGCTGCGGATTATACGCCGGAAATTACGGTATATTGTAATAATAAGGTAATATACAATATGTCTGAAAAGTTGCACAGAAGGGTTATTTTTAATTTGCTTATAAAAGAAATTTCTAGTCAAAGACACATTTGAAAACGGCAAAAAGAAAAAGGTAAAATTCAAATGCAAAAACAATAGAATTGTGAATAAAAAAGCTTCTATTTTTTTACACTTAAGAATCGGCCTTACGTCGCGTGATAAGACGAAATAGAAATTCCAAGCTACTTGAAATCGATGATCGAATTAAAGAAACACGAAGAAAATGATCAAGAAAGAAAACATTTAAAGTCTGCCGTAAATCTTCTTCAATATAATGAGTGCGCCTTAGGATATGATCTCAAGTTCAAGATAATTATGATAATTTTTATTCAAAATGGAAAGAATTTGCGTACTATTGCTTTAATCTATAATATTGAGAAGAAAATATAGCATTGCTGTCATCTTTTATGCTTTTTTGTTAACATTTTGTAATAGAAATTTTCGCCTTATTTAATAATAGACATTCGGCTATTAAATAAAGCAAAAATTTTAGTCTAAAAAAAGGTGATAGCTGGAAAGCGTAAAAGTTGAGAGCACTGATAAAGCAGCGCTCCCAAATGGTCTGCCAACTGAATACCAATAATTTTTAACAGAAAATTTCATGGTAGGTTGCTACAACATTTTCGCAAAAAATCACCTCCGAGGGTGGTTTTTGCAAAATTTGCAAGAAAATCCTAAAAATAAAATGTTTCTAAGAAAATACCGGTATTTTAAAAGCGGACAATTTTGGAGCCCTGATAAATAAAATATTCTTTGCAATGAATATTTTAACATTTAAAACCGTGAGTACGTCGCCGTCGAAATCTTGTAAACAGGTTCCTGCAGTTTATGATTTGAATACGATTATTTCTGATTAGTAACTTTCGCCTTACTTAATCCGAGAATTTCTGTCATTATTCTTCAGCGGGCACGCTGTCATAAATTTTACGGTAAACGTGATTGTTTCGAAACTTTGCTCACAAAAACGATACGAAATTGAAATATTATTTTTGCTACTGATATGTATAATTGTTCTGCTAATACGTATCTTATTACTGTTATACAGAATATTGTATGGCAGTATAAAGACATTAATTTCAATAGAGTAACTATAATCCGCAAAATATATGTCAATATACACTAGTGGCGAAATTGTGAAAACATTTTAGAAAAGGTGAACTTTTTAAACTTAATTGTTCATAACACAACTTTCTCTTTACGTAATGCTATAAAATTTTATACCAATGGAAAGATAATTTAATAAAAAATCGAATGGAACAAATTTCATGAAGGATTGTTTATTAGAACAGCACTTATAAAGAAGAAAAGTGAAACACATCGAAAAACTGGAATATACAAAAAAAGGTACTTCTCCATTATCCCGTTGACCACTTTTTATAACAAAAAACTATCGCCAAACTGTAACGCCAAATAAACACATGTCAGAATGTTGCCATTGGAATCTGAATAAATAAATAAATAAATAAATACAAGAAATTCGAAAACGCTCC
Source organism: Maratus michaelseni (assembly GCA_963931845.1). NCBI lineage: Eukaryota > Metazoa > Arthropoda > Arachnida > Araneae > Salticidae > Maratus > Maratus michaelseni. The sequence goes on from OZ007598.1 coordinate 15,989,148, forward strand.
ACCCACCAATGTGTCAACTTAGTAGCTCTTAAACTATAAATTTACAATATATTAATGAAAACAGAACAAAAAAATCCTGGATATTTATTTATTTACATTATTTTTCTGAATTATCTCTCTCGGCTGGTGAATAAATGTTTGTGATGTCAGCTGAAATTGATCTATTTTACATAACTATGCATAGCAACATTTTTTGAACGCTTTTTCTCTTTTAATATCAGGACACCGCCGTTTAACCCTTTCGGGACGAGCGTCCTTTACAGAATTTTTAATCTTTTATCACTGGTTTTTTAAAACAGATATTTTCTGCTAATCGTGTTAGTATATCGTATCGTAATTGTAATCATAGCATTACATCTTAAATTTTATTGGATGATACTTTTGTGTAAGCTTTCTTGCACGTCCGGGAAACATGACTGCAGCATCCCAGACGAATTTATAAATATAAGTGATGTTCAATTTTCAGTTTAGTTACTATGTTTTTGTCATTGTGTAATGTTCTTTTGTAACTCAATATATATATTCGATCCAAGGCCTCGCCTGTTTATTTGCTTTGTTATTTCATCAGCAGAGCTTGGTTTAATTCGCAGACAGAGTGACGCTAGTCCCTTTTCATATTTATTGCTGTGGTTTTGAGAGAGAAAATTTATTTTTCTTTTGTTTCTGTTTTTTTTACCCAGCGATGGAAAGGGAAAAAGAATTATACGGAGTTGCTCTTTTTGACGGGGACGGTACAAATTTTTCTGTTTGGAAAAGGCGTGTCAAAGCCATATTTGCGGCGAAAGATTTGGATAAATTTTTAGACAATGAAGCGACAACTGAAACTGCGGAAGTTGTAAAATCAAAAAAGGCTTATGCTTTATTATTATCGCTTTTAAGCGATGTTGTTTTTGCGTCATTGCAAGAAGAAAATACTGCGCATAAGATATGGAATAAATTAGAACGAACATATGATACCAAGCGTGCAGTTAATCAAATTTTAATTAGAAAGAGGTTAGCAACTATTAAAAAGGATCGTGTTGTGTCGATGAGACGTCACATTGATGAAATAAATTAATTAATTTCGGAACTTAAAATTTCCGGTGCTGAAGTAAGTGAAACCGATACTATTGTTTATATTCTAATGTCGTTGCCTCAAGAATTTGAAAATGTTAAAACTGCGTTAGAAAATCAACCGAATACTGTTTTGACTTTAGATTTTGTCACACAACGGCTGTTAGATGCTGAAGCACTTCTGCTCGACTCAAAGAAAAAAAAAGTGCTGTCCAAAACTGCTCATGATAATACCGCGTTTGTATCAACTCGTAAAGAATATGTGTGCAAAAACTGTAATTCAAAGGGGCACATAGCTAAATATTGTAGAAAGAAACTTACTTGTTTCAAGTGTGGACTTCCTGGCCATTTTAAACGAAACTGTAAAGCTGTTAAAAATTCAAATGAGGAAAAATTTGCTTCTTCAGCAGTATCTTTTGTTGCGGGGAACGTTAAAAAGAATGAATTTATCGTGGATTCTGGAGCTACTTCCCATATGTGCTCTAATGAGAAATATTTCACGTCTTTACAACCATCTTCAGGAACTATTAAGTGTGCGTCGAAAACAACGAATCTTGAAATTAAAGGTTGTTGGAAATATTATTGGAAAATTATCAAACGGAATGGAAATTACACTAAATAATGTTCTTTACGTACCAGATTTAAGTGGACAGTTGATTTCTGTTAGAAAAATCGAAAATGCAAATTATGCAGTTATTTTCAAGAATGAAAAGGTGTACATAGAAAAAGGAAGAAATCGTTTTTGTTTTGGTGAACGTGATTCAAATGGACAATATGTTAGTTATTTTGTCCGAAATTATGAAACTGTTCTCACATCAAAAGAAAGTGATTCTGAAATTTGGCATCGCAGAATGGGACATCCAAGTGACAAAGTGTTGAAGGAAATGAAACTTCCAATACCACTTTCTTTTTGTGATGTTTGTGTTCGAGCAAAACAGAGTGCAACACCAATGGGAAGAGGACCTAGGAAAAGAGAATGTACTCCAATGACTGCTATTCATTCTGACATATGTGTCCCTATTGTTCCGAAAACTTTTTCTGGTGAATGCTATTTTATGACTATCATAGATGATTTTTCATGATTTACTGAAGTTCGATTATTGAAGCATAAAAGTGAAGCTTCAGAAGAATTAAAAGTTTTCTTAAAAACTAATCCTACAGTAAAGAAAATCAGATGCGATAACGGAAAGGAATATTTAAGTAATGATTTAGTGAATTTTACTCGAGATCTTGGTATAGTGATTGATCCCGCTCCTCCATACACTCCAGCTTTGATGGAGTTGCTGAAAGATGCAATAGATCGCTCCTGGATATAGGAAGGGCTTTAATTGCTGAATCACATTTACCTAAGACTTTTTTGGGCCAAGCTATTCTTACAGCAGCTTACTTGAAAAATCGAATGCCGAGCAGCTCCATTGAGAACTTAACGCCGTATTTCTTAAAATTTGGAGAAGATCCCGATTTGAAGCACATACGTGTTTTTGGATGCAGTGCCTACATGTTAGTTCCTTCCGTTCATCGTAAGAAGCTTGATGATAGGTCTAAACATATGATCTTCATAGGTTATTCTTCAATGGGATATCGATTGTTAGATCCTGAGACGAAACGCATAACTATTTCAAGAAATGTCAAATTTGATGACGAGAAGAAGCATACCATAAACTCAAAACAACACATAGTGGAAAATTCAGAATTGACTAATTGTGAAATTAACCCAAATTCTCAAGAAAGAACTAGTGAAGAATCAGAGGATTCTGAAGAGAAAGAAGATAAAATGAGAAAATCCGAGAGACCAAGAAAACAACCTATTCGGTATCCAGCTCCTGAGGTGTATGAAACATTACTTTGCCAACAAGAAACTTTATCTTTTGATGAGATCAAATTTCTCCCTGTTGATGAACAACGTTTATGGAAGGAAGCTATGGATGCAGAGATAGAAAGTATGAAAATCAACGACGCCTGGGATCTCGAAAAATTACCACCTGACAAACGAGCTATTTCCTGCAAATGGGTGTATAAAATCAAAAGAGATGGACGTTATAAGGCTCGCCTTGTAGCCCGTGGATTTATGCAAAAAGAAGGACTAGACTATAATGAAACTTTCGCTCCTGTAATAAGTATGCCAGCTTTACGTTTAGTGATTTTTGTGATTTTAAATGAAGACTTACATGCATTTGTTTTGGATGTAAAAACAGCTTTCCTGAATGGTAAGTTAAATGAACTTGTTTTTATGGATCAGCCGCAAGGCTATGATGACGAAAGTGGGTTAAAATGTAAACTCAAACGGAGTTTATATGGCCTGAAACAGGCCCCACGACAATGGTTTGAAAGGTTTCTTGAATTTGTTTCAAAATTAAAATTTAAATCTCTTGATAATGAACCTTGTATTTTTATTCGTTATAGTAATGGTCATAAAATAATTATTGCTCTGTATGTTGATGATATGCTTATAGCAGGTTCAGATTTAAATGAAACTAATGTAGTTATTTCTTTACTCTCTAAAGAGTTTCATATGTCAAAATCAGAATGTGTTTCAGAATTTCTGGGTATTCAAATGAAATTTAAATCTGATAGTTTAATAATGGATCAAGAGTCTTATATAATTAAATTGTTAAGTAAATTTAATATGCTAGAATGTAAACCTAGTGATATTCCTATTTCTCCTAAATCCGCTCCATCTGATTTCAAAAATGGAAAACCATTTAATGGTCCATACCGTGAACTTGTAGGTTGTTTATTCTATTTAGCATATATTTCACGACCTGATATTTTATATAGTGTTAATTGTTTGAGTCAAATGCAGGAAAATCCTACGGAAGTTGCATGGATTGCACTAAAGAAAATCTTAAGATATTTGAAAGGAACTTTGTCCTTAAAACTTGTGTATAAAAAGCAAAAATCTGAACCTAAATTATCTATGTATGTTGATTCTGACTGGGGGCCTAATACAAATGATAGAAAATCAGTATCAGGTTACATTTTAATGTTTTGTAACATGCCTGTTCTCTGGTGTTGTAATAAACAAAAATCAGTTGCATTATCTTCAACTGAAGCTGAAGTCATTGCCTTAACTAAAAGTTTGCAAGACCTGTTGTGGTTCAAAAATATTGCTTGTGAAATTGTAAGTATTAAGGATTTAGTTATTTTAGAGGATAATCAGTCTTGATTAAAATGTATCAGTAATGAAATTAGTTATGGTAGAATGAAACATATAGATATAAAACTAAAATTTGTTCGTAATGTTGTAAAAGAAAATAATATCAAAATTGAATATATTCCTACAAATTTGCAAATTGCTGATATGTTTACAAAGGCATTGCGTAAAGTTAAATTTTATGAATTGTTGGTTCTTTGCTGTTTGTATAAGTAATGTTTTAACTCTGTCATACTTTTAATGTTTGTTTATTGTAATTTTTTATTGTGTGTTTTTCTAATGTAATGCTAGATTATGGGCGGGTGTTAGTATATCGTATCGTAATTGTAATCATAGCATTACATCTTAAATTTTATTGGATGATACTTTTGTGTAAGCTTTCTTGCACGTCCGGGAAACATGACTGCAGCATCCCAGACGAATTTATAAATACCAGAGGGCCCGTGCGAGGATTTCGCACTGAAATCTAATATTTTTTAGGTACTTCTCTATTAATCCGTCGACCGCTTTTCATAATAAAAAACTACCGCCAAACTGTAAGATTAAACGCCAAAAATGCAGTCCCATTTACTTGATGTCAGAATCATTATGCTTGTTTGTTACGTCATCTAGTGGTATTACATTCGACATTTGCGTGTATTTTTCATTATGTTTTACTGATTTAGTAGTTATTTTATTAATTAAAAAAACAATTGTGTCCTTAAATTCTTATATTTTATTTATTTTTTGATATTCCAATGGCAACGTTCTCCCGTTTATTTGGCGATAGTTTTTTGTTATGAAAAGTGGTCGACGGGATAATAGAGAAGTATCATTTTTTATCAATCTCTATAATAAAACTGTAAGTCATGTGACTGTCCTCAACAGTTCCGGGATGCCGCATCGCTTTTTCATATGCCAAGCGGCCATTTTTATTCAAAATTATTTTTTCGAATAAACTGCATAAAAGTTACATTTTAAGAAAGATCCTTCAAAATAAATTAATATTTGAGAGATGACTTGCGTTCAATTATGTATATATTCTGCAATAACTTCAGTCGAAAGATTCGCAGTTCAAATTCTCTATTCATAAAAGTAAACAAAAAAAAGATTGATTCGTCGTGAACATTTAAAATATTAAATCATGGAGGTAATCATTCGCAAAGCAAGTTCTCCGCGAATGAATTTTTGGACCGCTGCCTCGCGTCAAAAAAATAATTCACACCAGTGAGACAATCAAAGTTTACCATAATTATGTGCTATACAACTCAACTTTCGGACCTTTTCTTGACGTAAATTGAACTCATGTAATAATATTTAATGAATCAGATTTTTAGCATTTTTAAAATCGCTAATACAGCTTTTATTTATCGCGTGTACAAATTAGAAATGATACTTTGATTTTGAAATCAAATGTTTTGATTTATGATATTATTTCTTATTTATTTATTTATTTTCTCTTTTAAATGAAAAGTGTGAAGTATTTTAAATTTATGTAATATAAGCATTTTAGATTAAAGTTAAGTATTTTAAATGAAATGAGTGACAGGTTTATAATTTAAAATTAAATTAATTGTAGTATGAATGACGGTGATGGGAACGATATTTGGCGAATTATCATCTGCTCCCGGCTAACAAAAATACTCATAATTAAAAAAAAGAATAAAAATAAATAAATGATAGTTTGTTGTAAATAAATATTGATATACATATCAAAAATAATTTATAGAATTAAAATAAAAAATAAAAGTAAATAAACAACAATTTCCATAACAAAGTTTTCGCCAAATTGGCGTGGGAGGGGGGGGGGAATCGCGCCAACGTGCGTATGTGACATTTGTGCCCCAAAAATACGCGAAATGCTACCATGATCGCAAAAGTTCATGATTTGTCTATTAGAATCTTCCGATTTGGCGAAGGATTAAGGGAAAATTAAATGATGAATAAATGTAACGTGTTGCAATGTTTAACATACATTTAAGGGAGACCAAACTGGTCGCCAGTGGCGGCTAGTATGTAATATTTATTAGATGCAGGTTTAAACTTCTAAAGAAAAAGCAAGGATAAAAATATCTGCAAACACCATTTAGTTGTTAGTCAAGCCAGAATATCATCTAAATTATTCCATCAAAGTTAGACTAAAAACTGATCCAAGATTGCTAAAGGCACGCGCCAGAAAAAAAATTAACAATCGTATTTTGACTGCATTAGAGGATGACGTCATCCGCTTCGGGAAAACCATGGAACTTAGAAATATAAATCTGAACATTTCAATTTCAATTTCGCTTTTTAATCATAAGTATAAAATAAACCCGTGCGGTGTTTTTTATAATAATTGCTATGAGCATGTTATAATGTGGTATTTTTTTTTTTTTGGCAACAATAATTTCAGGAAAACCTTTCATTTCTTTCATGAAAACAATGCCGATTTATTTTTTTAATTTCAGCAAATTTTAATCAAAAACATGTTTTAACGAATTGTTAAGTGGGCTATGTCAGAAGCCTGTTCTAAAACCTTTCATATGGTATCTCATTCGTTGTTCTGCGTTTCATATTTTATGAGTAAAAGGGATGTTGACAGGAGAAATAATATATAAGGATAAGTGATGTTCAATTTTCAGTTTAGTTACTATGTTTTTGTCATTGTGTAATGTTCTTTTGTAACTCAATATATATATTCGATCTAAGGCCTCGCCTGTTTATTTGCTTTGTTATTTCATCAAATCGAATCGCAGAAATGCTGTCATTAAATAAGGCAGAGTTTACAATAAGAATTAACTGGTGGGAATAATCGTGGTTTCTGAGCATCTTATGCGTCACGTATACGTGTAGCTCGTCCCCAAGTGGTTAAGGACGCCATTGTTATTTTAATTAACGAAATAACTAGTAAATCAGTAAAATATAATGACAAATACACAAGGTAAATGTCAAATTAAAATCCACTTGACGACATAACAAACACGTGTAACACGAGGCTAACGAAAAAGAATATCTAATAATAATATCTGTGATCGCTTGCAAGTGATTGAATTTTAAAATCCATCAGTCATTTTTGGGATACCCGGTATATATTTACTCCAAGTACTTTATTCCAAGAAATCTCCACAACAAGCCAATCTAATGCAGAATGAAACGCTTTCATTTTCTTTTACACTTAACAAGGGTTTTTATGAACGGAGCCATCAATAAAGAGAAAAAGACAGATATAATAGCAGCTACAGATACAGCCCCATAATAGAACGGAGGGCTAACTCACTCATCTTTTTTCTGCCGCGACTGCATGACACTTTCAATGCTCGCAAGTAATGAATCCTGCACTTTTCTTTATAGAGACATTTTTTTTTCAAACTTTTCCGCATACGTTTTATCACTTTTGATTATTTCTGCACATTATGTCATATTTTCATGAGCAATACTAATCTTTTTTTTTTTTTAATTTACATAAAATTTTATTTTAAATAATATCAAGTTAGTTAAATATTTATGGTGAAATTAAAATGGTGAAAATCAGCAGTGTTTTCAATAGAAAATATATATAAGGAAAAGGCATTTTTACAAACAAACAGTTCCATCAACCAATCTACCACTACATTTTTGTTATAGTGATCATTTCAGGAATCGTTATGGCGACGTAAGGCAATCATATCATAAACCAATCAAATCGCCCCATCTCATGTGTACAGTAGGAGTCATAAAGAACGAACAGGTTTTTCTTGCGAACCAACAGTAATTCAACCAACAGTGACGTTAGCTGTCCTAAGTGAAAATTGTAGCAACTTCGTCATATTTTTAAAAGAAAATCCAATTTGAAAATATCTACCCCATAGTAATCTATGTTTTAAATAAATCTGTGTTTTACCACAAATTTTCCTCCGAAATTCTGTGGCACTGTATTCATGGGTAGACCACTGGATTCAATGTAACAGAATAACAAAGCCATTAAATAATAAGACCAGTCAGATAGTGTTAAATTTGTTAGCGACACACTAGCGCCAAACCTCTGCTGCGGAAGGAGGACAAAACAGAAGTGGGTCGCAGAGAAACGATACGATTTATTTATATCGATATTTTATACGATTTTTATCGATGTTTTGTTTTTGCACTTCCTTTAAAAGCTTGCTAATTATTGGGATCTTTTACATTAAAGCTAAAACTATAATGAAAAAAAAAAAATGTGGAAATTTACTGGATTAATATTTCTATATAAATATAGTGGTGGCGAAGAAGTTGATTTATTTATTAAAAGTTAAATAAAAAGTGATGGAAATTTACATCACTATGCAATTAACCCTTTCCGGCACAGACAAATTATGTTCGTAAAATGTGAAATTACTGACTGACACCGGAATTTACAAACGACTTTCTTAGAAAATATGAACTCCTTATTTTAAGCTTTAATTTTAGAAGCAAAATTTTATTAAAATATTCTTGGTGCCGAATGCAGCACTCCCAACCGCTAGATGGCGCTATTTTCAACTTGCGAAAAGTTTCCCATTTATCTGACTGGGCTTATTATTTAATGGCTTTGCAGAATAAGGATATGCTCTCTGTACTATTGTGAAGCTCAGTGGATAGTGGGGTATCTACCGGTTGCGAGTGAAGTAATTGAGTTTGCAGTCAGAAGATGGCGGCTGTTGTTTGTTTACACCGGATCAGGGCCTGATTAATGTCGATGCAAACTCCCACCACTAAACACGAATAGATATTTTTGCTTTATCTATGACAGAAATTCTGCATGAATATTTCTATTCAAATTTACTGTTGGAAATTTGCACTGGCGGTAATCAAATTCATTGACATTGACAAGAGGATATATATTGTAGCAATACGGCGGACAGCAGGATATGACTATCGCCCGACAAACTTCTATTCCTAAATACGAATAGATATTTTTGCCTTAAATCTACAGTACATGAATTTTTCTTTTAGAATTGTGTTTTTATATACTTATATTAAGAAGAACATACCAGAAATTTTAAGACAGATTTTTAACTTTACTTAATAGCAAATATAGGCTATTTTTACAGGATTAACATTGCTATATATCCCTTTCAGGGGCGAGCACTTGTGCTCCTGTAACGTTGAATTCCCACCGGAATTTAGGAAAGAATTTAGTTCAAAATAAGAATAAGCAATTTTTCAACTTTTTCTCGTCAAAGTTAAAAAAGTAAAATTTAATTAAAAGTTTCTGGTTTGAATCGGATTAAAATTAGGTGGTATATAATATATACCACCGCCCCTCAAAGGGATAAATCGGTGGTTGCGAAGAACTTGATTTATTTATTAAAAGTTAAATAAAAAGTCTTACCAAATGGATAAACTATGCATTTAAAGGTTAATTATAACACAAATTTTAGATGAATAAGGCGTTTCAATAAGGAGGAAATTTCCATTCAAATTTACTGATGGAAGTTTACTCCGGCAGCAATCAAGCCCTGTGGAACCGGTTACAGTTGAAGCTTCATTATTTCGAGGATATGTCAATTCCTCTTTATTCACAGTTCCATGATTTTATGTCGATATGCTAGGATGAAACAAAAATTCCAAGTTGCTTCTAATCGATGGTAGAATAGAAGAAATTTGTAGATGAATATTATTAATTAAAGAAATTCAAGTATTTAAAAAATATATATTTTATCTGAATTTAGCTGGCAGAAATATGATGCATTAGTACTAAATACTCGATAAAGCATTTTTATAGAAGCAAAATCAAGCTTCGGGAAATCTATTGCAAGACAACCTCATCATACGGCAACGTAAAACAGAATAAAAGGACTTCTGTTTTTTTAGGGTTTCGTCCATCTCACGAAACCTCATTACTCCCGCTCCGTTGTCTGCCCGTCACAGAGCCGCTCTGAGAAACTATATAACTTACAATCCTGAAAATTTGTGTAGTTATAGCTAAATACCTAATATGAAGCTCAAAATATTAAAATTTTAAAAAATCGTATTATTTTAAATATATAGATAAAAAACCAAAAATCTAACAGCCTTTTCCTATTAAATTTAAACTTTTTTCGTTATAGCAGTTGCCAATAATTAAAAATCCACAATAAAATTCTTTCAACAATAATAAATTTTCTATTAAAAGATTTCCACGTGAAAAATGAAAATGAAATAAAAAGTTTCACCATTTGAAAAAAAGATTTAATATGACGTCATTGATAATAAAAAGAAATGTTCAAACATTTCTCAATAATACAAGGAGTATGAGTATGTGTAAATACTGAAAACAGCTTAATATGACGTCATTAGAGAATTAAAAAGAAAATGAATCTGACGTCATAACGGATTTTTCAAATGTTTGAGAATAATACAAAGAGAGTATCAGTATGAGTAATAGAGAATAGTAAATATATAAGTTTGAGGAACGTATTGAATCATGATAAAAACCCGATTATGGAAATATTGGCATATTTTAACATTTTGAAGGTCTCTATACAACATGTTTAATTTTGAAATTCATTTTTTTTAAATATCGCATTTAGTCCACATGACAGATATTATTATGACAGAGTATAATAGCGTCTTCGGCCGCTATCGGGCCGGTTTAGGTATTCAAAAAAACGAGAAAAAATAGACCGGTAAATTTTTACTTTATAAAAAATATCTTTTTTTTTCTTTTTTTTTAAGGAAATTTATTTGGATTTATTAAAGAAAGGATAAGGTGTTTTGAAAGGAGTATTAAACGAAACCCTTTGTGCGATCTTTGATCACACTTACACACTTGTTATTTATATCTAAATCTGGAACTTTTCCTGTAAAATGAAAAGATTGAATAGAAATTCTGTGCAACATCCAAACACAGTTCTAATAAAAAAAAAGTAAATAAATGATAATTGCTTATTTAATACATACATGCACAAACACATACAGTCGATAACAGTAGTTTCTTTTTGAAGTCGTTTATTAAATAAATAAATACTCTGTTGAATTTAACACCAAGAAATAAATATGAATTATCAGAAAAGTAATTCAGTAAGTAATTGAAAAACAGCATTTTAGCTGAAAAAAATCAAGTTAGGAAAACTAATCTATTCCTTTTCAAGATAACTCCACCACATGTCAATGGAATGCAGAATAAAGGGCTTTCTTTCTACTTCACACCTAAGAATGCGGCTTTTTATATCTCTGTGATAAGATGAAATGGAAATTCCACGCTGCTTCAATCAATGCTTGAATGGAAGATTTTTGTAACTAGTAACAGAAAACGAGTTTAGAGAAAAAATATTGTTTCTATTACAAGGGATTCTACCAGAGGGCAAGAAAAAAACAGGATAAAGGGCTTCCCTTTTAATTGTCTAAACATTTTTTTTGTTAAATAATAAAACGAAGTAGAAATTCCTCTCCACTTCCAACAAAATGTTTGAATGGAAAAAATGTGTAAATAAATAATAATACCTAGAAAAGTTTTAAAATGCAATTCTCTATACTTTTAACTTTGAAGGTGTGATGCTTTAAGACCTATAGCGACAAAGGTTGTTTGTCACGATTGATCCATATATTTTATTCACAGAAACACTTACATTACTTTTTACAATTACATAAATCTTCTAGACGAGATAGCACAAGGAAATTTACAATGCCAGAGAGTTACAACCGGCAGCTCCACAAAGTGCGTGCAATGGAGCTGGCGGGAGTCGAACCCGTCGGCCTGATTCCTACACTCTCAAGCGATTACCAGAATCGTGCCTTAACCACCCGGCCACAGAGGCCCCGAATTCTCTATATAACACACAAATTATCAGATGTAAACAATGAATTTGCAGTGAAGAAGTGTCTGCCATTTACATTGTAAAAATATTGCTACCCTCTGATGAAAAAATTGTAGACATTATTTCATGAATATCTCTTTAATTCAGAGTTTTTTTTAACGAAAAATGTTTATTATTAGATTAAAAAATTTTTAAATGAATAATATAAGGATTTGGTACATGGATATTTGGGTCATGTTTATAAAATAATTTAACAGTGTCCAAAATGTATATTATAAAAACATTAAAATCTGCACAACTTCTGTTCCTAAGGAATGCAATGTAGATATCTTATTCTGTATGTTGATACGTTCCAGACATATTTGTCTATACTAGATTAATTTTAAACCAATTATTCAAATTGGTAAAGAAAAGGTTTACTGGATGAATTATGCCCTCCAGATTCGACCGGGATAGCTCAGTTGGTAGAGCATGGCATCTTCAGCCAAGAGATCCCAGGTTCGAATCTTGGCCCGGACATTTTTCGTCCAGTTGGAAAATTACAAAACATATTTGTCTATATTTACAAGGTAAGTTTAATTTTGTGCTAAATGCAATCTATATAACGAAAAATTATGTAAAACGCACAACCTCTCATCAGAAGGCGCGCGTTATAAAGATCTTCTACTGTAGCTAAATAAATACACGTAACAAAAACAATGATAAATAAATAAAAATACATACTATCTGACTTAAACCACAAGAAATAAGTACGAAAAATTAGAGATATTTCAAGACATCTTTAAATTGGAAAATATTAAGTTTAGGCTGAAAATACTTTATACTACTAAAAGATAACTTGAATGCAATGTAACGAAATACCTCAGAAGATATGGAATATAAAATTAAGGCCTTCCATACTCTTTCATATTTGAGAGTAGTGTTTTTTTATTTATTCATGTATTTATTTTTTATTTTGGTCTCGTCGTAAGACGAAATAGAAATTCCCTGCAACTTATAATTAATGTTTGAATGGTAAAAATGCTTAACCCTTTTAGGGGCAAAGCACTTTCATTGTGGAAATGTTGAAATGAATGAATGACACCGAAATTTAGAAACAAATTTATTAAGAAATATGAAAAAGCTATATTTCATAAACACATTAAATGGAAAATTTTATACCAAAATTCTGGTGCTATTGTGACATTTGGGAATTAAAATTAAGCGGTTTTATAAGCATACCACCGCCCTTCGAAGGGTTAAATAAATAATAATAGCTAAATAAATACAAGTATGCAAGTAATAACAACAATGTTAAGTAAATGAAAATATATACTATTTTACTTAAACTGCAAGAAATAAGTACGAAAAATTAGAGATATTTCAAGACATCTTTTAAAGGGAAAATATTAAGTTTAGGGTGAAAATACTTTTTACTATTAAAAAATAACTTGAATATAATACAACGAAATACCTCAGTAGATATGGAATAAGAATGAAGGCCTTCCGTGTTCTTTCACATTTGAGAATGGTGCCTTTTTTTTTTTAGTCGCGTGATAAGTCGAAATAGAAATTCCACGCAACTTCCAATCAATATTGGAATCGAAGAAATGCGTAAAGACAATCAAAAAATAAGAATAAATTTGTATAAGTACCACAGACGAATATATCTGATTTAATGAGAGTGCCCTAAGGATACGATTTTAAGTTCAAGATAGCTATGAAAATCCTTATGCAAAATGAAAAGTATTTGCATATGATCGCTTCTAATTTATAATATTGAAAGAGAAATAAATAAATAAGATATGCAATGAATTTATAATTTTTGTAGTAAGTTATTTATTTTTCTTAGAAGTTATTCCTAGTAAGTTATTTATTCCTTTTGTCAGATTGATGTTTTCGTTTAGTGATTTATTTGTTTTGCAGTATTAAGTAGACTAGGGCATCCAAACCGGTCTTCCCGAGATAGAGAATATAGGTGAAATTTATTTATTTTTGTATTGAAACTCTAATATATTTTTTACATTTATAATTTCTTTAGATTGCCCCTAACAACACCAAAGAGCATTTTTATATGAAATATGTCATTTATATATTCAGATAAAATTTTGAAATTTATTAAAAGCGGTAATTTCGTATTGGCTTTGTGCCAGAGGTTAATAACCGATAAATCTCTAAAAATTTCGTTATCAACAGCAGTTTTTTTTTCAGCGGTTTTAAGCGCTTACTTTGATTACATGCCTGTTAAATTTCTGTTTTACTAATATTATTTGATTTTTTGCTTAATTAAGTTTTAATTTCGATATGGAATATTAGCTGGCAACAAGTGCTGAACTTTTTATATTGTTTAAAGTGCAATCGGATTAATATTTTGTAATCGTCTGCAAGCGATTGAGATAGATTTTTAAAAAATTATGCTTAAAATTTAATTTAAATGCTATAATAAATGAGTAAATTGCGATACAGTTTTCAAATAAATTACTTTTTAAAGTAGATTTTTTTCCTATGTAAAAGTGTAAAAATTAAAAATATAAGATGTTTAGAAATTAAAAAAAATGCAGTAGCAAAAATCGCACGACCGAAATTTCACCGTCAACTGTTGCCATTCGCAAAATGATGTCAGCGTTACGCAGCGGACACGTTTGTCTTTTAGAATATTGATAACTGCAGTATATAACTTTTAAAATAGGAACAATTTATGAATTACCCTTGTAACTCATGTGTAACTAAAATGTGAAACCACCCTGACCAAATGCGGCTCTTACTGTTTATATTTGAAATGAGAAATGAGTCACAATCAAGCCCCCCTGACGCCGATACGCCCCGTTTAGTGATGCGATGCATGTGGACTTTCTTTTGTACACTCAAAAAATATCCTATGAGCAATGTTACCAGTTTTCCAATGTAATTTGTACAGAGAAATCTTGTTAAATTTGCACAGATTATCACTGTATGAAACAGAGTTCCTTCATGTTACAGACAGATTGAAAAACCAAAATATCGGTATCTTATGAAAAAAGTAATCGTGTTAAATATGAACATAATTTTTTTGTGCTACACCGGAAGAACCGAGTTAATTGTCAAACAGGCTCTTTTTTCAAGATAACTTTCCTTTTCCTTTACAAAATTTCTGGGACAAAGAAATGATTAAAACAAACTTCTTTGTACCTTTGTACCTTCATCCTAAATAGCGATACTGCGAGTTGGGAAAACTGATTTATACACTATGAAAACTACTCGAAAATGTTTCGGAAAATCTAGTAGCAGAAAAAGAAACTTTGTTTTTATAAATACTTCTTTAAATCTCGAAAACATAATTGTTCCTGACGTTTCTAAAGATAAAGATTCTCCCATTTAAAACTGAAATTAATTAATTAAATTTAATGAATGAATTAATATTTGAAAAAACTGTATTAACATAAAGTGTCATCCACTACAAGTTAAAAAAAATTATTTGAACTTGAGTGGATGAATAGAAAATATTTTATTAACGATTGAAAATTTGAACAAGATATATAGAGAGAGAGTGTGAGCTAATAGTAGGAATTTAAAAAAAATGTATCAATTCAAAATGTAAAATAAATCAATGGAAAAGAGTAATAATGAGATGCAAAACAGAAACACAGACAAATAAATCATGTTGAGTAAGATACTTATAAAACTTCTTAATAAAATTTCCCTTACAGCTATGCAACATATCTTATTATACGGAATAACTCTGATAAACTAGCTTAAACATTTTAGCAATCTTATAATATTCAAATTGTACAGTAGATAGTATTTTTGCCTTCAATACTGTCGACTCTGGAAATCAAAAAATACCTTTAAGGTAATCGGAGATACTTATATCATGTAATGTAGAGACATAAGACTTTATTTCCATCCAAGTATGATTTAGAGCTTCATTAAACAGGTTTTTCTCCAAAACGAATGTCATATTAAGCATTCTTTTTAGCTGCAAGGAAGGTTTGCTTCAATTTAACTTCTCTCTTAATAAAGACAATTCGTTATTCTAGTATTCGTTTTATTCTAGTAAAAGGCACGAAATAACTTTTAGACGGGAAAAAAACTCTGATAGTCTCTGATATTCATGACATGGAAGCATAATTTTAATAACGTGGAATCAAAATGTTTTATTAAGTTTTACAATATATTGTATAAATCTGAAACATGGAAGTTTCCTGGGGTAATAAATTTAGTGAATGTTTGTGAATAAAATAATTTGAATATGTTGTGTTGCAGTAAACATTGAGCCAATTGTAAAATTGTTTTTAATGCGTCTAGCTAATGCAAAATGCATATCTATGCAAAATTTGAAAAAAGTAAAAATTGGTTCTTGAAAGAGAGTAAAAATAATAAGGAAAATGAAGAACGATTCTCTGCACTCTCACAAAGAAGTAAAAGAAGCTAATTGGGATATTTATCAAAGTTTTTCAATACCGTTTTCCTTATAATTATTCACTATATAATTTTAAACCATATCACTCAAGGAAAGAAAAATCATCTAAAATTTCAATAACCTAATAATATTCAAACATTGGGTTGTTCGAAAAGTTCCTTCCGTTTGGGAAAACCAATTTGTACCACAAAATTCTGCCACAAAATGAATGTCAATTGTTGGACATCAGCTATCGGAATTAACGTCTAATAATTAAGTGACAGAATTTTCCGGTACGAACCAACTTTCCCAAACGGAATGAAATTTCCTAACTGCCCAATAACACTGTGGACAGTGTTTATTCTTTATTATTTTAATGCAGTTATACTAATTGGTAAATAAATCATACGAGTTGTAATTATTACAACTCGATGTATTACAACTTGTGCAATAGTATTGGGTTGTTCGGAAAGTTCTTTCCGTTTGGGAAAGTTGCTTCGTACCGAAAAATTCTTTCATTTAATTATTGTACATAAATTCAGATAGTAATGTTTAATAATTGATGGGCAGAATTTTACGGTACGAATTGGTTTTCCCAAATAGAAGGAACTTTCCGAACAACCCAATATTTATGCCTTCATTATTGCGGATTCCCAAAATCAAAAAATACGTTTAAGATAATAGCAAGTTGCATACATACATACTCCTTGGAATTTTCAATTAGTCTGCTGCAAACAATTTCAGATTAGACTATTTCTATTTAATATTTCAATCTCACAATTCGTTGTCACCACATTTAATTGCAGGATTTGTAACATTTTCATGTGAGATAAGGAGATATGTGTAACATTTCATGTGAAATAATTTTCATAAGAAGAAAAATTCTGTTACAAATTTTCGTAGAACTGTCTGTATCTACCCTGTAATCAAAGGTACTTAACACATTGAAGGACAGTAGGAACAAGTGAAGTTCGAAAATTGATACTATATGTTTTTGTAATTTTTTGAATATTAGAAGTATAGTTTTACTCTTTCTGCTTAAATAAACTTAATTTTGATTCATTCAGCACCTTTAATTAGGTTGCACTACTCCCTTCACAACCCCGTCTGGGTGGCTAGTGAACAGGGAAAAATACAGTCAAAAAAAGTGATAAACACCAGTATATTCTTATAGAAATATTTATCTTGATTATTCGATCATAAAATGAATTTGATTTTTTCTATAAGAATATAGTGCTAATTATAATTTTTTTTACTGTATTTTTCAATGACCACTACTGAAGCTGCAACTCGTACAACAGGTGGAAAACGAACTTCAACCTAAAAAATTGTTTCCAAAACATGACACTGGGCTTCTACTTGTACGCCGGTAAATGCACATTTGTGCAGCTATAGCCGTAGTGTCTAAAAACGACCGTTTCGTTTTGGGCGGCTATAGCCGTCATGCCACATTGTGAACTTCGCTTTGACGGTTATAGACGCAAGTGTCCGTCAACGTGTTAACTTATATTGGGTTGTCCGAAAAATTCGTGCCATTTGAGAAAATCAATTCGTACGGGAAAATTTCGATAGTTGATGTCTAATAATTAACAGGCAGAATTTTCCGGTACGAATAATTTTTCCCAAACGGCACGAATTTTCCGGACAACCTAATATAATGTACGATCATAAGATTTATTTATATCCTAGTATGATTTAGAGCTTCAATAAACAATAACAATGTTGTTGTTTTTAAAAAAATAATGCTACGAATTCGTTTTTGCTGTAAGTAAGTTTTACTACAAATCAACTTCTTTTTAATGAAGACAAACACTTTTTTAACTAGTAAATGACACGAAATAGCTTTTAGATGGAAAGTCTGATATGCATGATATGGAATACCGTTGAATCAAAATATTTTATAAAAGTTTTACAAATTATTGTATAAATTTAAAACGTGAAATTTATATAAGGTTAAGAGAGTAATAAATTTAGTGAATGTTTGTGACTAAAATAATTTTAATTTTTTGTGTTATAGTAAATATTAAGTCGATTGTAAAACTGTAATAAATTCGTCTAGCTCATAAAAAATGCATATATATATATATATATATATGCAAAATTTGAAAAAAAAATTATGTTTTTGAAAAGAGTAAAAAGCAAAAGAAAAGAACAAAGTTAAACTGATGGCATTGAGCTCACAGGCTATTCACATTAACCCCTTAATCGTCGCGCCCTATAAGTGTAGGCTACTTTTTGAAAAATCAGATTGCTTGATTATCACCAGTTTTCTTAAGTAGAAATATTTGCCTTATGTAATAGGCAGATAAAATAATGCGAGAATAAAACCAATTATACTATTTTAAAAAACTGGTGGGAATGAAACAATCTGAATAAAACAGGCGTAACCTACGCTGCCCGTGAATGTCTCGGGCACGACGATTAAGGGGTTAATTGTATATTATACTCTTATTTCAAAGAATAATGTCCCTCAAAAAATAAAGAAGTCGACAAAAAATTAAGGGGGGATTTGCCCCCGTTCCCCCCTTTATACTTAACCAATAAATCCCCAAAACTAATCAGGGAAGCGCCTTATCAGAATAAACCGATATACAAAATTTGAAGCCAATCGGATATTTCTATCAAGAGTTACCGCGTTACGTACGTACCTACATATGTACGTACGTACAGAACCTGCGGGCACATTAGCTCTAAGGCTTCAATAGCCTGTGAGCTAAAAAATCGGATATTTCTATCAAGAGTTATCACGTTACGTATTTACATACATACGTACGTACATACAGAACCTGCGGGCACAATAGCTCTCAGGCTGTGAAAGCCTGTCAGCTAAAAAAATAGCTAATTACAGAATCAAACCAGGATTGCCAGTCTGGCTTACTTTTTTTTTAGAAATTTCCAAAGAAGAATGTGTACATTCTGTAATTACGAGATTTCTGTCATTTACTATTCGGAATTTCTGGTGTGAATTTAGAATTTCTGGATAAAAAAGGAGGCCAAATTAGCAACAACACATAAAATAGATTCAGAATTTGAACAATCTAATAATATCCAAATGCCACTCTCGATAGTAGTGATACTTTATTATTTTAACGCGATCATAATCATTGGGAAAGAAATCTTACGAGTTACTATTATTACAACTCAATGTATTATTACAATTCGTATGATAGTACAGTGACCACTCAACTCACTTATACGTGATACACGGACATTATTTTTCGATACCAGTTTTTTTTAAGGTAATTTTTACCTTATTAAATCTCAGAATTTATAAATCGAGTTTTGCTATTTTAAAATAGTGGTATGAAAAAGTAATTACTGAACATCGCGTATAAGTGAAAGGTCACTGTATTTATGCCTTCATTATTGTCGACTGTAAAAAAAAAAAATACAATTAAGGTAATCAATAGCAAGCGTATTTTGGAAATTCTATATTGAACATTCATTTTTGCTGAAAGTAAGTTTTACTACGAATCAACTTCATTCTTAATAAAGACCAATCATTTTAGTCTAATAAATATCACGAAATAGCCTTTAGACCAGGGCACGAAATTTCTGCTCGACAGTTCACCATTGGCGAGCAAATATTTAAGGTTGGCGAGTAAGTTTCGTCTTTTGAAATGTTGTTCTTCAAATCAAACTGTATACGCACAGAATATTGTGCCTCAATCCAACGACACGCGGAAGTGTTTTAAAATCAAGGGGGCCGCTTTTTTCTCTCCTGAGGACGAATCTGATCGCTCTTCACTCCTGCGAGAAGTGAATCTGGTTTCGCCACCTAAGCGCAGCTGCTTGAAACACGGTAAAAATTATTCGCTTTCTTCCAAATTTTTAACATTTTAAAAATTGTTCATCTTTTTCATGAACGTAAAATATTCTGTATTTAAAAGACAGCTCCTTCTAACAATGGTCAATTTAAATTCACTATTTGTACATTTTGCCAATTTTTCTTTCAGACATTATTTAAAAAAGCTTGGTTAAAAATTTTTACTAAAAACGTTCCCCACTTAAAAAACGTAAAAACAGTCTCCAATAAAAATCTCTAACAGTCCACAAAAGCGCTTTCACCCCCCCCCTCCGCTAGGGCATCATCAGTTGTGATCTTTAACTATCTTCTTCTCCATTATATATATATGACTGCTGGTTGAAGAGCTCCCCCTATCGGCATTCAATATTCTCTCTCTCTCTCTCTCCCCCTCTTCCAATATTTTTTCCAGCCGCAATCAAGTAACGAATGTACCATGTCATTGCATGTGCCTTTGGATGCACTGATTTCTATTGATTCTCTTATTAACCCTTTAACGTTCATTGGTTTCCCCACGAAACCACAAAACTTTAATTACGAAATTGAACAGTGACAGCAGAATTTTAATAGAAATGTTTTCCATTTATGATGTACGTGAAATATCGCTTTTTTATTATATAAAAATAAATTTGTTTATAATTTCATGTGTCAATCATTTATTTCAACCTTTTAGCAATTGAAGTGCTTTATCCGTTAAAGGGTTAAAGCGTTATGTAAGTTTTCGTAGTTTGCTATTTTCTGTATTTGTATGGTTTCAAGTTTTATTGGGGTTTTAGTGTTTAACCTTGCAAGAGCTGTTGGCTGTTTATTTAGTTTTATATCTCGGCTATGATCTCTCGCTGTTTCTTCTATTTTTCTCTTCGTCATTCCTATGTAAGTAACCCTTTCATTTCTGCTGTTTAGACAATTTATTTTGTATATTCCTGCTGTTTGTATTTCCTCATTTTTTTCTATTTCATTTCTTATTGATTTGAAGAGAGATGGATTGGAGGTTAGTGGGACTATTTTTCCTAAGTTTTCTAATTCTCGTTTTATTTTCAAAGATACACCTTTTATATATGGAACAGGACAAACTAAAGGAAGAATTAAAAATAATTGAAAACATAGGTTTAAAGGCAGGACATCCCAGAAAAACTATACTTAAACTAATTGAAAGAGTAAGAGAAAGAATTGACCATATACAACCAGCACAGAGGAATCTAACATACACTCCTCCTATTCCATATATAAAAGGTGTATCTTTGAAAATAAAACGAGAATTAGAAAAATTAGGAAAAATAGTCCCACTAACCCCCAATCCACACCTCTTCAAATAAATAAGAAATGAAATAGAAAAATATGAGGAAATAAAAACAGCAGGAATATACAAAATAAATTGTCTAAATTAAAATTGAATCAGAATTTGAACAACCTAATAATATTCAAATAAAACTGTCGAGTGTGTTTGGGCTTTATTTTTTAACACATTCATTCTGATTGGCATATGAATCCTATGCGTTGTAACTATTACAACCGGATGTATTGCAAATCGTACAATAATACTTATGCATTATTGTCGAATGTCAAAATCAAAAAATACCTCTATGCCATAGAGGTATTTTCTAGATGGTAATCACAACGTGCGTCACATACTCCTTGTATTTCCAAAGTGTGGTTACTACTATCTCAGATGAGAAAATTTCTCTTTAATATTTCACTTGCAGAATTCGTAGTCACCACATTCAATTGCAGAATGTGTAACATTTTTCTGTGATTAAATATGATGAAAAATTCTGTTAACACCTTGACTATCTTTTTTTTTTTTTTTTTTTTTTTTTTTTTTTTGCTACGCTAACACGCTAAGCCCCGCCTTCGGCTGCCATCTACCGAGCAAACGGTCAACTACGACCCCAGTTGAATGTGAGAGACCAGTGGGACAAGCAGACATGGTCTTCCAAGCGTTTCAGGGACTGCTGTGTCCAGTGGTAATTTTTGACGTGGCACTGGGATATTGTGCCCCACTGGGGGTATAAGGGTTAAACAATTGTTGTAGAAATGTATGTACCCTGGCGTACATATATAATCTAGGATCATAACACTTAAGTACATTCATGTTTGATTTAAAAACTCATTAAGCAATAACAAGGGTTTTATGCAAAATTAATGCCATATTAAACATTCGTTTGTACTCTAAATAAGTTTTACTACAAACCAATTTCATTATTAATGAAGATAAATCGTTTTAGGCACGTAAATGGTATGAAAAAGCCTCTGGGGAGAAAAATTTTCCTTACGTCTGACATGTATGATATGCAACTATAGTTTTAATACCGTCGAACCAGAATCTTTTATTAAAGTTTTTGAAATTATTGTTTATGCTGTAATCTTCTAAAATGAATTTTATGTATTTCCCCTTAGGGTATCAAACTTCATAACTGTTTGTGAATAAAATAGTTGAAATATTTTGTGTAGTAAGCAATAAGCCATTAATTATACAGAAATAAGTGTGCTTAATCTTTATAATTGCAAGACTTTAGTGTAAACGTCGACTGCAGATGTTGCTGCTTAGCAATAGCTGTCGCTATGCTAGAGATGGACTTAATTTACATCATTTGGGATTCTTGAAGGTTATTACGCTTTGTGAATGTTTTTGAATACAACTTTTTGAATACTTTATGTTCCAGGAAATATTAAGAGAATGATTTTAAATATAAGTTTAACTAAATTGCAAGATTTTAGTGCAAATTTCTTGAGCATAAAATTTTGCTAGCAAAAACTTATACACATTAAGTTAGCAAATCCTTCCTCTGTATAGCTAGAATTATCTTACATGAGTGATATTCCTGGAAGTTATTACACGTTTTGAATATTTGCGAATAAAGCTCTTCTAATATTTTGTGTTACAGTAAATACTACGACAATGATTATGCAGTAATCAGTGTGCCCAATGCATATATTTGAAAGGTTTAAATTAAAAATTCTACAGCAGGTGATGATGTTGTTTATCAACAACTGACGCTGTCTGCTAAAACTGGGCAAATTGCTAGAGTATATCATGTCTAGCAACAACTTAGATATTTAAATTCTCCGGTCCTTCATCTGTAGAACTGGAATTCTCTTACATGACTGAGATTCTTAGCGTTATTATACGTTTTGAATATTTGTGAATAAAGCTTTTTTAATACTTTGTGTTACAGTAAGCACTATGCCAATTATTATACAGAAGACAGTGTGCTTAATGCATATAATTGAAAGGTTTAAATTAAAAATTCAACAGCAGGTACTGCTGTTACTTATTAACCCCTTAACTGCCACGGGCGTATATATACGACTTTAGCGAATGCCTCCATATATCATAAAAATGGCAAACTGTCAGTACATCAGGCCAATTTTCACCAGCAGAGCCGTGTTATGCACACTTATATGCATTTTTTTCTTGTTGTTTCAGAAAACAGTCATCGTCTTATTTAATTGCAGAATTATGTTATTAAATAAGGCAATAGAGATCGCATCAGATTTCGTCGTCAGTTAAGTGGTTAACAACTGCCGCTGCATTAAACTCTCCAGTTCATTTTCTGCTAAAACTGGGCTGTCTTAGGTCAGTAGGATTCCTGGAAAATAATACATTACTAGACTTCCGGTCAATTACTGCTGGCTGTAAATATTCATAGGTATTCAAATTATTTTGTGCAATTCTATATTATCTACAGCTTGCGACTTTTCGAAATTAAATATTAACACAGTCTCATCGGGTGATTTTTCCTTCAACTTTCCTGTAATACAGGGTATTTTAATGATAATAAAACAATGGTAGTCCCTCTCTCTTCTCAAAGGCTTTCGTAAATTGCTTCCTAGATATTTTTCTCAAGTTTATGCATTGGTAAATATTATTTAATGCACGGATTTATTATAAAATATCTTACAATCCAAAAACAATATGAGCAACATGATATAAATATATATTCCGTAAGGTAGAAGACACAACCTTAGTCAATGACGTTTTTTGAATAAAAAAGAGAATTCTCGTTTCAGTGGCGTAGCCAGGGTGGGGGTCCAGATGCTCTTGATACCACTAATTTTATAGAGTTTCCTTGCCTTATGTAATCGGAGAACTTTCTGCAATAATCAAGGCAAGGAAAACTTTACAATTTTACTGGTATCCAGAGCGTTTGGACCCCCTTCCTGGCTATCCCTCTGTCTCGTTTCCCGATGACAGCTCTTATTTTTTAAAAACGAGAATACTCTTTTCCGGATGCGAATGGGTTCAGAGCCTACGCTAGTAACACGAGGATACTCTCAAGCTAACGTTAAACCAATGGCAGCGTGGTTTTCAAATTACTTAGCAGCATTTTAATATTTTTAAATGATTTTTTTTGTTTTGGATAGCTGAGGTCAATGTCTAACCAGGTACTTTCGCACTTAAAAAAAAATAGTTGCATTTTTTTAAAAATTAGGTTATTATCACTTTAGGAACCGTTTTCAAAAGGGAAAATAGCCTGAAAAAAAAACTGCAACCTAAATTGAAAAAATAATGAAGTACCCAGTTAGACATTGACCTCAGAAATTCTATGAAAAAATCACTTAAAATGTTAAAATGCAAAAAAGAATTTTGAAAAGAACGCTGTCATTGGTATAACATTAGCTTGCGAGTGTCTTTTCCGTTACAAGCGTTGGCATGTAAGCCACTGGTGTCGCAACGTCTTTTTGCACCAAGATGTTACCATTGTTTCCCCTTCACTTTATTGGCTATTCTTTCCACTTAACGTTCACTAATTTCCGCCATTTTTCTCAATCGTGACAGATATTTTTCTTGATTTGCATCATTTTCTAATATATTTAAAATACGTTTGAATCAAAAGACAACGAACAAGTTCCTCTATTAAATCTGGCCAAATCTTTAATTATATATATATATGAAATATGTACAAGAGTTTGGTTTTATTTGTAGTCAGTTACTACAAAAGCATCTTTAGTTAAAAGTTTTTTTAGACGATACTACAAAGGCTCGCAGAGTTTTAAAAATGTTATATTTTTTCTTCCATTAGTTTAAAAGAAAAATCTTCGTTTTAGTTTTTTATTGCCGTTGTTTAAAGAATGTTCCTCGAAGATCATTCTTTTAAAATAGTGGTAGCAAAGTTAGAGAAATTTAGGAACGCTGTGAGCCCTATACAAGCATACATACCTGTGAGCATTCACTGTTTCAACAGAGAGCCAGGCTCGTAAATATTCTTCAAGATCTTTACAGGATATTTCAGAACTCAAGGGCAAACGTTTGAGGGGTTGATAAAGCACACAGCAACAAACAATTGTGACACAAGAAACCAGTGTCGAAATCTATTTAATCATTAAAAAATACTCTCTGCCATATTCCATGCAGAAATCGGATTTTCTTTCAAAACTTTAACAATAATGAAGACTGTATACACTCTAAAAACTACATTTTCGAAACTGAGCAAAAAATGCTCAAATCCGAGTATGTCGCATAGTCAAAATGGCTCCGAATCAAAATGACTCAAGTTTGAAACATGTATATACTCATTTCTGAAAACATGCACACACTCAAGAATAAAAATAACATGTGCTCATATTTGAGTATGTCCATTTTTCTAACAACAATAAACAACAGCTAGTGCTGCCATCTCTGGTTCTATTTACGATTATGGGAGGATAAATTAAATTTACGCTTGTACCAAGAGCCAGTATCGAACACGAGTCCTACTTGTTACAAGTCCATTGCCTTATCCACTTGGCCATCCAGATCACATGAGTGGTTTATATTAAATGCAAGTAATCGAATGATTCGGACGCATGTTGATATTTTTATAGGATTCATTAATTTGTTGCTGGGAAAATTGGAAATTTTTAACGGGATTTTTGATAGATTTGGTAAATTTGAGATGGTGGTTTAGATTGTACAACTTCATTGTTTGTGTGGGGAAAGGGAGATATGAATTATACAAATTTTCAATTCGATTATTATCAGTACATTTCTTAAATGAAAAAGCGCTCCTTGGATATTGAAATTTAACTGACTAAATTTTCTTTTTGACACATTTTAACCCATTAACGCCGCAATTATTTTTCTCTTGAAAAATGGAAATATTGCATTTCATTCAAATGAGTATGAACAGACTTCTATGCGCTCAATTTTGAGTATTGCCATGTTTCTAAAATGAATTTGAACTGATTCTAATCATTTTTGAGTATGTCCATGTTTCAAAAATGAGTATGAACTGACCTCTATGTGAACAGTTTTGAGTATGTCCATGTTTCAATATTCTGAGTATTTCTTGTAATTCAGAATTGAGAGCATTGGGTCGTCATATTTGAAACAAAAAGTTTCATAACAAAATGAAAACATCGATTTACTCATGTTTGAAAGTGTCATTTTTCTCAGTGTAACCATATTCACTATATTCTTTCTTTAAATGCTTTCAATCTTATAGTTTAATGTGCAGTGATTACATGATTAATGTTTCAGAAGTGAAACCTTTGACATAAGAAGCATCTCTAAAAAGTTATGTTGAGGCGCTTCTTGAATTATTATGTATATGTACACTTGCTTACTGATACAAAGTTTCAGAATCTTAAAGCCTTTTTCGATGAAAGTATTCCCCGGTAAACCTACCTAGAATTTATACAACACTTAAGAACTTAAGCCGATTACTAAATAGAACTAGAGCAGAGTACTACTCAATAAAAATTTCTGAAAAATAAGGCTTTACACAGCTATGATGCCTGGTTCTCAGAATTTCGGAAAGAGAAATGATAAAACTGCTTTCAGGGAAGAGATTCCAAAATCGATGCAAGTTTTAGGAAAAGTTCGATTGACTGGAATTCCTTCTATGTTTGTAAAACTTTGCTTTTTTAAATATAAAGCACAAATTAGAAATGGACAGCATAGATACAGCTAAGACGTTAACCTTTTGACTACGAGTCATGTCTGGCGACTATTTTTACATTCAGTCGTACAACAATTTAAAAAATATCATCTTGTTGCAGATATCGTTTGAAAATATCCTTGTACTAGCTGAAGTACCCGGAGTTGTCCAGGATGTTAGGAATATTTGTGTAGAAAAATCAATTTCAAAATTAAACATATTGTATAGAGAACTTCAAAATATTAAAATATGTCAATATTTCCTTAATCGGGTTTTTATCATGATTCCTCAAACCCATATGACGTTATACCTGCTGACGTCATAACAGGCAGACAGACTCATAGACAGACATTTTCTAAAAATAGTCAAATCGTGTTCAGCACCTTCTAAAACGTATAAGTCCTTCAAAAACCAGAAGTCGAAAATTTCCATGAATCCAATATTTTTTTCTTGTAAAGATAGAAGAAAGTAAAAATTGTGGGATTTTGTTTTTTTATCTTTTTTAATTTATTTAATTTATCTTTTTTATCAGTCTTCTATCTATCTTGTCTTTTTTATCAGTTTCTGAACTGCAAAATTTTAAATTTAAGCAAAAAATCTTTGGATTGTGTTTTTGCTTTAAAAAAGATATAATTTTCAATACTGCTATACCACGAATTCTTATTAAATACATAACATGAATAGAATGAGCATTCTCCTGTCGTTCCAACCCTTTCACAGCTTTTTTAAAACATTCATGTGATGGACCTGGATCATTGTCATAACATTCCTTTTCCTTTTTTTCGATCCACTGATGCGGAAAAACATTTTCGATTGCAAAACCCATCCTGAAAAAAAAAAATCAGACCAAAAAAAAAGGGGGAGTGTTCGTATAATTGGACAATTCGGTTAATTGGAGTTCGGATAATCAATGATCAACTGTATTTATTCGTGTTATGTTCTCCATATTTGCATGAATGTCGCGAAATAAAACTCCAAAACCATGTACTCCTAATAAATTCTATTTAAATTTTCTTTCATTAACCCTTTCAGGAGCAAGCAATTTTGTTCCTGTAACGTCGAATTCACACCGGTATTTACGAAAGAATTTAGTTCGAAGTAAAGAAATGCAATTTTTCAACTTTTCCCGTCAAAGTTAAAATACCGTAATTTCGCGCGTATGCGCCGCACCCTAGTTAAGTCTTTTTCAAACCGGAAATTTTATTGAAAATAAGAAGTCAAATAACTGCAAAGTAGTTGTAAGTCCCATTTTATTTAAAATAAATTGTGGTAGAAAATCGATTTGTCTGAGGAGCGGCGTATACGCGCGAAATTACGGTAGTAAAATTTAATTAAAAGTTTCTGGTTCGAGTGGGATTAAAATTAGGTGGGATATAATATATCCCATCTGGATATAATATATCCCACTGGTATCTGGTATCTGGATATAATATATCCTATCTGGATATAATATATCCCACCGCCCCTCAAATGGTTAATGTATACATGATTACAAGGGTTAATGTATACGTGAGAAATAATTCAAGCAGAGTTAGCATGGCGAATTCTCTGTGGCATTTATTCTGTTTTTAATTTAACGAAATAACACAGGATGCGCAATTCGATTGCGGATATGGAAATTTTGAAATAACCTATTTGAAACGAAAGGACATTGATATGTTTGCACTTGAAATATTCTATATTATTATTAAAAGGATCGTTGTTCATTACACAGAATAATTGAAATTTTCAATGCAAATGGAAACATTTTCATTTCAACGTTTCTGGAATTTGTATAAACGTTTAGTTATTATTATAACTGTTAGGAATTTCATTATTGCAACATTGAAATCCATTTCCATTATTATTTAGTTATTCTAAATAGAACTTGTAATTAAATAGAAATTATTCACAGATAAATTATTATTCATAATAGTTGTTAAACTTAACTCCTTTAAGGGAAGTGAGATATTATATAACCCACTTAATTTTAAATTAAAACACACATAAATAACGCCTGCATTCAGCATTTAAAGATATACAATTATTACAATACAGACATACATACATTAAATACAATAATCCAACATGGAGTGAAAAATTAGCCAGAGTCAGGAATCG
Organism: Maratus michaelseni; assembly: GCA_963931845.1. Lineage (NCBI taxonomy): Eukaryota > Metazoa > Arthropoda > Arachnida > Araneae > Salticidae > Maratus > Maratus michaelseni. The sequence goes on from OZ007598.1 coordinate 16,018,171, forward strand.
AACCTCGACCCAGGTTCGATTTCTGGCTCTAGCTAATTTTTCACTCCATGTTAGATTATTGTATTTAATGTATGTATGTCTGTATTATAATAATTGTACACTTAACCCTTTCAGGGGCAAGCAATTGTGTTCTTGTAACGTTGAATTCCCACCGGAACTTACAAAAGAATTTAGTTCAAAAAAAGGAAAAGCAATTTTTCAACTTTTTCCCTTCAAAGTTAAAAAAGTAAAACTCAATTAAAAGTTTCTGGTTCGAATCAGATTAAAATTAGGTGGCATATAATATATACCACCGCCCCTCAAGGCGTTAATTTTAGTTCCCAAATGCCACAACGTCATAGCTGCTACTTTTACGCTTTTTTGCTACCACTAAAAATGAATAGAAAATTTTGCCTTATTGAATGACATGATTTTGGCGGTTTAATAAGCTAAAATTTACTATAAAATTTTAATGGTAGGAAAAAAACGTAAAAGTCAGAGGTGCCAAGTTCCTACTAATTTTCCGTAATACGTGGTTTACTCTGACCCAGTTTAACAACGCTTCGAACCAGAAAAATAATTGAATGAATTTTTATTTGCTTAATTTCAGGTGTCTATGTAAATTTCATTTAATTTAATTTCTTTAAAAAATTGCTGCTGCAAAACGTATTAAACCTGGTTCAAATTAACCCACGCATTACGGAATATTAATGAGAGCTTGGCAACCCTGGTAAAAGTTGGCAGCTATGCAATGTTACCAGAAGATAGAAAAAAATATATAATTTACGTACATAAAAGCTTTTACTTAAAATAGAGTGCCAATTATCAAAACTCCAATTAACCGATCTGTCCAATTATCCGAACACCTTTTGTTTGTCTCATTTTTTTCCAGGTGGCCCCTCTGCACCTATTGAAGATGAAAAAAAATATAGGAAAATGAAAACGAATGTTATAAAAAGGATCCAGGCCTATCACATAATGCCCTTGACTGTTTGGAAACAGCTATGAAATGGTTGGAACGACAGGCGAATGCCGAACCTACTCAACTTATTTATTTCAGAATAATTAGTGATATGGCAACAATGAAAATAATTAATTTATCAAAGCGAGAAGCAAAAAGTCTTAATTTTTCAGTGCAAATTCAACCTTACTGTGCATGCCTCAACTTTTTTTGAATGCTGCATACAGCAGAAAATAGAATTGAAAAGAATCAAGAAGGTTAGGGACAGAATAGCTCGCCTAATTGCCTTCACTGCTCACAACCCTACCCATAGAAAATACTCCTTCTAAATTCTTCTTCATACTACTTTTATTCCCCTTTCCTGGAGGGAGCATCCATTTTTCCACCTGCTTTGTTTGAGAGACGGGTAAACGAAAGGGAAAGGGAGGGATGCACTTTCACTTTTTTTGAAGACTAGAAAGGGAAATAGGAAGGGGGGGGGGAGTTCTCTCCTTCTATAGAGTTTGAAATAGGGTTGTTTTCTGTTGAAGAAAACATATTTATTTTACAACCAGATAACAATATTTCTGATCTAATTTTTACACGGGCCACCGCCTTCTGAATACTAGGACTGCAAAATGCGGCCTAGAATACAAATGATACAAAATGACTAAAATACAAAAGAGGCTGTCGTAGGCGAGTTTTTTCAGCTTTTGTACGATCCTCCCCCGAATTTAAACACCAATAATTTCTAAAAGATTTTTTCGCCTTATTTTTCTGAGATCAAATAAGTCAAAGAAAACCTTTAGAAATTACTGGTGGAATCAGGAAACTGTACAAACATTAAAATTAATTCGCCTACGACAGCCGCCACTTTTATGTCAGCGCTCAGGCCTAGTATTCAGGGGGCGGTGCACGGGCTGTAAAACCTTTATATTTATAACCATTAAAAATTTCAAAGGGTTTGAACATTAAAGCTTTTTTTAACCCTTTAGCGGGTGGTGTCTACAAAAAAGGACACCTAATTTTAATTCCAAAACTGATTATCGGCACCAAGAATATTAATTAAACTTTTCCTTTTATAAAATACGAGGAAATAAGCAAGTTTTTATTTTCTAATGAATTCGTTTTTAAATTCTGGTGTCATTCCATTATTTCATCATTTTACAAACAGACTTACTCCGGGCCGGAAAGGGTTAAAACTGTTTTCTTATGAACACTTTTATCATTAATTATCAGTATTTTCTATTTGTGGTTCATTTAAGGTTTCATCACGGGCCCGGGCAACGCCGGGTGGAGCAACTAGTATATTCTTTAAATCAAAAATAATCCCAAATAATTTTTGCTTAAATTTCTAATTTTGCAATTCAGAAAATGATAAAAAAAGACAAAATAAAAATTTTAAAAGTTAAAAAAAATTATAAATTTTTTTAACAGATAAAATATGACAATGAAACCAAAATTGCGTACACAGAAAATATTTTTTTTATCTACTTATCCGCTGCTATATTAAAAAAAAAAAAACATACATTTATTCCATAAAAAAGTGTTATACGTAAAAAAACGTATTTTCATCATTTTGGCACACTCAGGAACATTCCTAAAACACACATGCCGGTCCAATTTTTCGAATTTTACTTTATCCGAACAAGCGTCGGTCCCGATAGGTTCGGATAATCGGCACTCTACTGTATTTTCAAGTAAATTTGTTCGTAAATTTTGGTGTCATTCAATTATTTCAAAATTTTAACAACAGAAGTTCTTTGCCCCTGAAAGTGTTAACAGGTCTCGCAATGTTTCTGAAATTTTCTACCTTTACGATCACTATTATGAAGTAAAATGTCTGGCATATTTAAATTGCAGATGTTAAAGGAATCTTAAAATAAATAATCAACGTAAAAAATAGCACAAATAAAATACATATAAAGTAGCAAATAGCTGTTTCGGAGCCTCTAAAGCTCCATCATTAGTGCCAAAGTTAAAAAAGATTAAAAACGGAATTAAAAGTTAAGGCCATGTAAGTATGCTTGCGTCTCCCGTTGGCGGCTTAGATGGAATGGCGATGAGTGTTTAAAGACAACAGCGGAGTCAGGCGTCCCATGTGATGGAGGAGACCAATCAGAAGCGCGCTCTGCTAGTCTGGATGAACTTAAGTACGGAGGAGAAAAGAGGGGAGGGGAAGTGAAGATAATGAATTAATGGAAAGGTAGCCAATCATTCGAAAAACTTGGTTTACCGGACATATCATTAGTTAAATTGCTTGAATTCTTTCATATATGAGGAAGTTTTCCTGAGAAACATGCAATAGCATTACATGACCTTGTTTTAAATCTTTTTAACTTCGGCACTGATGTTGGAGTTTTAGAGGCTCCGAAACAGGTGTTTGCTACTTTATATGTATTTTATTTGTGCTATTTTTTACGTTGATCATTTATTTTAATACGACGGCACAAAGCTTAATCATCCCATGTTCAAGGAATCTACTGAGAAGATATTTGTTTCAAAATAGTGTTTGCAAAAGTAGAAAAATTTAGTAATGCTGCGAACTTTATCTTCACATCTAGTACAACTTAAAAAAAAAATAAAATTCAATAACTTCCAAACGGTGACAGATATTTAAAAAATTCTTGCAGCAGGGTTATGTATGATGTCAGGAGTTTTTGTACTGTGATTCTTGATTTTAGTTCGCATTTCAAACAATAGATGGCGCTGACAGCGATTGGCGTTCAGTCGAGGCCAAAACTGACGCCACTCAGCATTGATGCACCGCCCCCTGAACACTAGATGGCGCCTGTCGCAGGCGGACTTTTTTTTTCAGCGTTTGAACGATCCCTCGAACTTCAACACCAATAATTTCTAAAGGTTTTTATCGCCTAGTTTTTCTGAGATCAAATTAGTGAAATAAAACTTTTAGATGTTATTGATGTTGAAGTTCGAGGGATCGTTCAAACGCTGAAAAAAAATCCACCTGCAACAGCAGCCATCTAGTATTCAGGGGGCGGTGCATCAATGTTGAGTGGCGTCAGTTTCAGCCTCGAGTGAACGCCAATCGCTGTCAGCGCCATCTATTATTTGAAATTCGAACTAAAATCAAGAATCACAGTACAAAAACTCCTGACACCATACATAACATTCCTGCAAGAATTTTTTAAATATCTGTCACGGTTTGCAATTTATTGAATTTTAAAATCCATCAGTCATTTTTGGAACACCCAGTAAATATCCCGTCGTTACTCGTAATTCTAGTGAAAAATAAAAATCTTAAAAATAGACACATTATTAAACAAATTACTACTATTAATTGCTCTAATTATCTCAGTAATAAAATTTACATAACATCGCAAAGTTAATATAAAATATTCAGTGCCATTTTTTAAGACTGGTTCTGAAGTCAAAAACGCTAAAGCATTAGTAATTCCAAAGAACATGAACGACGAAAATTAATGCAACTAAACACTACCTTTTAACTTTCTTCTATCTTTACAAGAAGAAAGTATAGGATTCGTGGAAAAATTCGACTTCCGGTTTTCGGCGGATTTGTATGTCTGAGTGTGTCCTGAAAACGATTTGACTATTTTTAGAAAATGTCTGTCTGTGATTCTGTGACTCTGTCTGTCTGTCTGTATGTATGTGACAAAAATTTTGTGGGCGCTTTATCTCAAGAACTGATGCACGGAATTTAATAGAATTGAATTTTGTTTAAATATTTTTGTGTCAAATTCAAGAAAATGACACAGTATGCTAGATTTCATCTCTGGAGGTGGTAATCTGTGAGTATAGTAATAGATTGTAATTAGAAAGTGAGTATCGTAATCTTTGGTGCACCCAAAGAGTGAGGGATGGGTTATGGATACAAATAATTTCTAATAGAAATCTTCATCTTATGTAATCTCAGAATTCTTCAATTAAATAAGGCAAAAACGTCTATTCAGAAATAGTGAGTTGAAGCACTTTATAACGAATTACGATAAAACGAAAAGCACGATATAACGAAATGCTCTTAACCATTTAGTTGGTCTGTATGTTAAAGAATACTGAATTCGAAACGATATAACGAATTATGTATAACGAAAAGCACTATATAACGAAAAGAATTTGAGCATGAAAAGTGAAATAAAAACGGTATAGCGAATTTTTCACTTTTTTTTTTTAAACTTAACGCAAGAAATAGAACTTTATTTCTTAAATAACAGTTTTTTTTCCACATTTCCTAACATTAAATCTTTTTCTCTACTTCCAATCAGATATTTTCAATAATTCCGGGAGAGATTTGGCGGAGGGGCAGTGTTTTAAAACAGACAGAGGGGCGACAGCTTAGCTTAAACTGGATTATTATTATTATTATTATTATTATTATTATTATTTGATGACTGATTTCATTGGCATTTGCTTTTCCGGTAAATTTATTGCGTGTTAATTTTTAAAACTCTTTATACGCTGGCTATGTCTGACAAAAAAAAAGGTTTGAGTTTAGAAGAGAAAATCGAAATTACAAAATGCGTCGAGAATAATGTTAAAAAAAGCAATCTAGCGAAAAAATTTGGGATCCCAAGTAGCGCTAACTTGTTAATGAATGAATATAACATGTATGTTGCCAAAATAGAGCGTACAATATTAGACAAAGATGTTGAGAAAAAAAAGCAGAGCTTGCTAACTTCCTTCTTCAAATATAGGTATGTAAAAGTACCCTTTAAAAGAATTAAATCAATAATATTTTTTTTTACATTTAAATTTGCCCGTTTTTTTTCACGTGTAGCATACAAATATATATTATGTATAATACCGTTAAATTAATACAGTAAAACTCTAATTATCTGAAATCCAATCCTCCAAATCAATAATCCCAAAATAAAAATTTTATGATATGCATCGTACGTATTCATTTAAAATATAATTGTCTTGAAATTCCTTTTTAAATCAACGATTTTCTTCTTTTCACTGTCTGTAGTAAAAGTGATCCTTCCTATAGAGGCTTAATTTAATATGAATACATAAGGCCTAACTTAAAAAAAAAAAAAGTCGGGATAACTGGAGTTCTTACTATATAACGAAATAATTCGTTATAACGTTTTAACGAAAATAATCGTTATAACGTTTTAACGAAAGCACGTTATAACGAGCAAATTGTTGGAGCACTTATGATTTCGTTATAAGGTGCTTTGACGGTATATATATATATATATATATATATATACAGGGTGTTTCACAAAGGACCCCTAACTTTAAAAATCAATAACCCGGAAGCGGTGATAGATAGAAACATAAAACCAGTGGTATGTTTATTAAAAAAATCGTAAGAATCTTATATGTAAATCTCAAAATTTAGTTAAAAATAGCACCGATAGATGGCGCTGAGAGCTTTAAGAATCCCTCTAAAGAGAGTTCAGATGCATAGAAAGACTAGCCGTCGAAGTTTTCGCCATTGAAATCTGACTGTCGTATAGTATACTTTTCGTATAGCGAAAATAACTTGCATCGGCCACGTTGCGAATTTTTTTAAAAGCTCACGAATTGTTTTCCTATCTGGGCCTTTTGCGACTTGAAATCGCGTTTGAAAACTTCTTCTTGTGGCATTAGGACTCTGATTTAATCGGTGGTACTCCAACACAATAAACACACGTTCCTCCACGGTATACATCAATTTCGGAATTATTTTCATTATACACCAGTAGTGGTCAGATTTCAATGACGAAATCTTCGACGACTAGTCTTTCTATGCTTCTGAACTCTCTTTAGAAGGACTCTTAACGCTCGCAGCGCCATCTATCGGTGCTATTTTTAACAAAATTTTGAGATATACGTATAAAATTCTTACGATTTTTTTAATGAACATACCACTGGTTTCGTGTTTCTATCTATCACCGTTACCGGGTTATTGATTTTTAAAGTTAGGGTACCTTTGTGAAACACCCTGTATATATATATATACACATACAGTGATCTCTCACTTATACGCGATACACGGAAATCATTTTTTCAAACCAGTTTTTTTATAAGGTAATTTTCGGCTTCTTAAATCGCAGAATTTATAAATCGAATTTTACTGTTTTAAAATAGTGGTATGAAAAAGTAATTACTGAACATCGCCTATAAGTGAAAGATCACTGTATATAACCTTTCCCCCTTCTGGATGCGCCAATGATTGGAATTACAAACGTTCATTGCATAGGTCCATTAAATTTTTATCTGCAAATTGAAATCTTGCAAACTGTTTAAAAATTTTAATGAACGAATTTTATTTGCCAATTCATATCATATTTATTCCTTTGAAGAACGATAATCATCCTTCATCTCCATTTTATGAGAGAAAAAATCTATTATGGCAGGTACTAAATATTAAAAAAAATGCCTCTGAAAAAAGAGGTGAATTAACTAACGATCGATTGCTTCTTTTATGTAATGACAAGGGGAAAAATTCCGATCAATATATTCATTCATTTTCAGATTGTAAACTTGCACTTACATTATTGAAAAGTTGATTTACGTAGATGAGAAAAGTGATTAGACTGAGATTTAGAAAATGCATACTTCCAAACTATCTCATTTTTATCCCCTTCAGGATGGTGGCATATAAAAATCCCATTTAGGTTGCGTATATTTTTTATTTTTTATTGCAGGTGTTAACACATTGACGGACAGTAGGAACAAGTGAAGTTCGAAAATTGACACTATATGTTTTTGTAATTTTTAGAATATTAGAAGTATAGTTTTAGTATTTCTGCTTAAATAAACTTAATTTTGATTAATTCAGCACCTTTAATTAGGTTGCACTACACCCTTCACAACCACGTCAGGGGGGCTAGTGGTCAGGGAAAAATACAGTCAAAAAAAGTGATGAACACCAGTATATTCTTATAGAAAAATTTATTTTGATTATTCGATCAAATAATCAATTGGAATTTTTCTATAAGAATATACTGGTGTTTATCACTTTTTTTGACTGTATTTTTCCCTGACCACTAGCCACCCTGACGTGGTTGTGAAGGGAGTAGTGCAACCTAATTAAAGGTGCTGAATTAATCAAAATTAAGTTTATTTAAGCAGAAAGAGTAACCACTGAACATACTTTCTGTAACCACTGAAACCTTATGGCAACCTTATTTTGATTGAATATTATTTTCGTTCCTATTGTAATAAGTATGTTTCGATTTTTCAATTTCGACATTCTTTTATGTTTTCGGTCACCAGAAAGTTCTTTATATTACATCTTTTAACATTTTAAAAAGTGTTCCTGTTTTTCATGAATGTAAAATTCAGTTTGTCATAAATTGTTCATTTTCTGGGCAGGTGGTGGTGGCCGATGTTGCTGTCTTAATGGATGCAAAATAGTGGCGAGCAAAATTTTAGTCTGGCTAGTACATTTTCAACTCAAATTTCATGTCTGTCTTAACCCATTTATGCCTAGCGTGGATACTTTAGTAAAATGGGAAAAGTGCATTTCACACCACTTTTTTTTAATAGAAATTTGGTACCAATTTTCTATAAAAAAAAAAGTGGTATGAAATGCACATTTTCCCATTTTGCTAAAGCGTCCCAAATTTGGGACGCTAGGCATAAATGGATCAACATCTTGCATAATCTTAACAATTTAATTGTGAATATTTTATTTTAAAAAATTTAATTGTCAATGTTAGGAAAGAATTAAAAAAGGCGAATGATAATGATACATTTTTATCAATTACATGATACAAACTTTATTAAACACTCTCATAAATGAATTGAGGTGTTTTGGGGCAAGAAACCCCTCCAAAATGTATTATTATCATTAGCCTTTTTTAATTATTTACTAAATTTATCATTCAAATTAAAAAAAATAACATATTCACAATTAAAGTGCTAAGATTATGCAAGATGTTAACCCATTTATGCCTAGCGTCCTAATTTTGGGACGCTTTAGTAATATGGGAAAGTACCAAGCCACATTTTTGGTGAAATAAATCTGACACTCTAATCTGTTGTTTAATATTGTAAATTACAATATCCTACACATTATTTTTTCTAATGTCATTAGGTGGCAGCATATGTCCAAGATTTCGTTTTAGCCCCAGTTGTTTCTAGAATTTTATTATCAGAAAGAAAGTGTATATCATTAACCCCTTCAGGGGCAAAGTACTCTTGTAGCTAAAATATTGAAATGATTGATTGACACCAGGATTCACGAACGAATTCATTTTAATATAAGTAAAAGCTTTTCCTCATGTACCTTATAAATTCAAAATTTGGTTATAAAATTCTGGTGCCATTGTGGCATTTTGGGATTAAAATTAAGTGGTATATACAGGGTGTTTCAGTTAAACGTTTCAGAACTTCTAAGAGGGGTAGGGTACATCCTGACAACTCGAAATCATATAGCAATGTGGGGTCGTAAATGCTTTCCTTAACCATTTGCGACGCAGAGAATTTCCATTGCTTAACTATTGAAATTAATGATTGACACCAGAATTTGAAAACGAACTTTCTTGTAAATATGAAAAAGCTATATTTCACGCAACTAATAAACCGTAATTTTTTTAACAAAAATTCTGGTATCAGTGAGGGATTTGGGAATTAAAATTAAGTATGTTTATGAAACCACTTAATTTTAATTCCCAAAACCCTCCCTGATACCAGAATTTTTGTTAAAAAAATACGGTTTATTAGTTGTACGAAATATAGCTTTTTCATATTTACAAGAAAGTTCGTTTTCAAATTCTGGTGTCATACATTAATTTCAATAGTTAAGCAATGGAAATACTCTGCGCCGCAAAGGGTTAAGGAAAGCATTTCCGACCCCACATTGCTATATGATTTCGAGTTGTCAGGATGTACCCTACCCCTCTTAGAAGTTCTGAAATGTTTAACTAAAACACCCTGTATAATATACCGGTGCCCTTCAAGGGGTTAACCCATTAATGCCGGTTGGTACGAAAACATACCACTTAACTCTTTAACGGATAAAGCACTTCAATTGCTGAAATGTTGAAATAAATTATTGACACCGGAAATAATGATCAAATTTATTTGTATATAAGAAAAAAGCGATATTTCACATACATAATAAATGGAAAACATATCTATTAAAATTCTGCTGTCATTGTTGAATTTCGTAATTGTTTTGTGGTTTCCTAAGGAAACCAATGTACGTTAAAGGGTTAAGGGATACGAAACTTTTAAATATGAACACCAGTATCTTAGTGAAAAAATAATTCATTTTAACAAATGTAAACCTATCAGAGATTCAATCAGTTAAAATAACAGTGTTGGAAAACTGGTGTCAACTGCTATCGAAGTATTTAAAGAAGTGTAAAATAAGTCGTCGTTAATGGGTTAAAGTAATGCCATAATGTTATTCAGAATATCTCAAATATTACTCAGAAATTGAAAAATCCTCTATGTTATATATTGGCATTTGCGTATTTTGTCTAATTTTCAAACTGATATATCTCAGAAGTTCAAAAATATGGCTTAACAATCTCTTACCCCTACCCCTTCAATTGTTAGGCTAATATTTGTAGATTTTATGGACATTACAAAGACTGATCACCAAAAATATGTAAACTTAATAAACTTTGAAAAATATTTTGTTTCATTGATGTATACTTGAGAAATAAATCATCGAGACATAATGTAGCGAAAATTTCGTAATATTTTTGTGTGAAAATCAAGAAAGTTGCATAGTATGCTAAATTTCATCTCTGTAGGCTGCGAATTGCATATTTGATTGTACGAGGGAAGCCACAAAAGATAATTTAATAATAACTTACAATGATATTCACTTCAAAACTATTTTTATCTCTCAACATATTCTCCATCAGTATTTATGCACTTATATTACCGTTTTATCAGTGCCCCAACACCAGCTGTATAACATTCTTTGAGTTGCTGTCTCCGCCACATTAGAACTTCAAGTTGAACCTTTTCATCATCTGTGAGCATCATATTGCAACTTCTTCAACATCCACCATACAGCTTCGACCTAGCCCTTCGATTTTAATCTATTTAGTCCACTAAAAAACCATCTTGGAAGAAAGATGATGGTCACAGATGATGAAAAGGTTCAGATTGAAGTCTTAATGTGACTGAGACAGCAACCCAAACAATTGTATACAGCTGGTGTTGAAGCACTGATAAAACGGTGATATAAGTACATCAATATTGGCGGAGAATATGTTGGGAAATAAAAATAGTTTTGAAGTGAATATCATTGTAAGTTATTATTTAATTATCTTTTGTGACATACTTAATGTCTTTCCCTCGTAATTAGAATGGGAGTATCGTAAACATTGGTGCACGCAAAAAACGAGGGGCAGGATATAAATGCCACTATTTTCGAAAAGAAATCTTTGTTTTATGTAATTTCAGAATTTTTGGATTAAGTAATACAAAAAGTTCTATTAAGAAGTAGTGGTCCGCCAGTGATTATAATTACAAGCGCTCATTGCATACGTTAGTTAAATTTTTAAGTGCAAATTGAAACCTTGCCAACATTTTTAAAATGTTAATGAACTAATTTTATTTTATAAATCACAGCCATTCCTTTAAAGAATGCTAATCATCCTATATCTCCATTTTATTAGAAATAAAATCTATCATGGCAGGTACTAAAAAAAAAAAAAAATGCCTCTGAAAAAAGACGTGAACTAACTAACGATCGGTTGCTTCTTTTATGTAATGACAAGGAAAAAAATTCCAATCAATAATTCATTCCTTTTGAATATTTTATACTTGCACGCAGATTATTAAATAGGTGATATACGTAGACGAAAAAAAATTGATTAACCTCAGATTTAGAAATGCATGCTTCCAAACTCTTTCGCTTTTAACCCCTTCAAAAACGGTGGCATATAAAAATCCCATAGAGAAGTGTGGAGGTTTTATATTTTTTTAACACCAAAATATTTAATCGTAATCTTTGCCTTGTTTAATGGTAAAAATTTTCGAATGAAAGACGAAAAATACTAAACGAAATTACTGGTATAAAAAAAAATTAAGTGTTGTTAAATGACACCCGTCTTGAGACGATTAACGCATGACTACCATTTAAATAAAATATTTCAACCAGAAATTTTGCTCATGACTACCATTTAAATAAAATATTTCAACCAGAAATTCTATTCAATGAATTAAAAAAGTAAATTTTAAATGACGACCTCACTGGTGCCGTGCTTTACTCTTTTGCTTACTGCTGAAATTTTATACTAAATTTTGCCATTCTTAATCGGATATTTTGCATTTAAATAATACAAAAGTTTCTGTAAAATTTATGTGGAGACCAAAAAGTGTAAACACTGGCAAATATGCTAACACATAGAAGAAAAACATATTTAATTAAATACATTTTCTTGTTCAGAGTATGTTTTTTCTTTATATTAAAAAGAAAAACCGAAAGTTTGTAAGTATGCAAATGAAATTTGAACTTATCTCAATTAAATAAAGCAGAAAAAGATGAAAAAAAAAAATCTAGTGACGTTCTAGACTTATTGAATACACCATAGATTTAACTATAAATATTTATTTTTATAACTAAAGGTTAAAATTAGTGATGGGCAGAATGAATGATTTTGATATTCGAATGAATCATTCGGGTATGTGCAAAAGTATAACTGCCAAACTTCATATTTTTTAAATCAATCACTACTAGAAATTTTGTAAAAGAAAATGGATTTTATATTATAAATGGAATTAAGTTACGAGCCACATAAAAGTTCTTAAGAGTCTTTTTTTTTTAGCCATTGAGAAAGGGGTTTTTGTTTTCGGTTGAGAATATGGACCTCTTGATGCCCGCAATTTATTATTTTAACCGTTTTTAACGAAATTCTGTAACTTTAGAAGATTTTTTTAAGCGTTTTTAACGAAATTCTGTAACTTTAGAAGATTTTTTTAAACGTTTTTAACGAAATTCTGTAACTTTAAAAGAATTTTTCTTTGAATAGGCAATAAAAATGCATAAAATCATTACAAAAATGTTAAAGTTAGAAAAAGGGTAGATGCAAACGATCAGATATGAAAAAAAGCCGAACTCAAAAATTGACGTCGGATGAGAAATCGTCTTATAAAGCAAAAAATGTGGTCTTCAACTTTAATTTCCTCAAAATAACTTTAGCTCAGACATAAATCTAAAGAGTTAAAACAGTACTTAAATTTTGCTTAGGGGATGGTCTACAAATAGAAATTGTACCAAACTTTAAAAATAGCAATGCTAACACCTAAAGTTGGCATCATATTTGGATATTTAGTTTTTTTTTTTAATTCTTTTTTTCTTTTTCTTTTCTTTTTCTTTTTTTCTTTTTTTTTTTGTTTGTTTGAAACAAAAGTTGACAACTATGCTTTTGTTTCTTTTACTTTTACAAAATTTGTGGTCGTAATTGATTTTTTTTTAAATACGAAGGTTGGCAACTATGCTTTTGCGCATGCCCGAATAATTCATTTGAATGAAAAAATCATTCATTCTGTCCATCACTGCTAAAATCATTGAGGTTGCGCAGATTTTTGTTGCATTTTATTAAGTTGATAATAGATCTCAAGTAAAATGATTCTCTAAATGAAAATTAATTTATATTAAATTCTTAACATGTTCCTACTTAAATTGCTTCAAAATTCATATTCGTTCATTTCAAAGAATCAAAATCCTCCTATATCTTCTCTTAATCAGAGAGACAGAATTCAGTAGTCAGGCTCTACTTATCTAAGAATATGTCTCTAGGAAAACAGATGGGATAATTAAAAATCGATTGCTTCTTTTGTGTAAAGATAAGGCACAAAGTTCCGATCAACATATGCATTCCTTTGTATACTGAATTCTTGGTACTACATTATTAAATAGCTCATTTACGTAGATGAAAAGAACTGATTAACTTCAGATTTCTATCGACGTAAAGGGAATTTGAAATTTTACTAATTAAACGAGGATAAGAGAAAGATGAAATAAGCTAGTGGCGATAAAAGTGTGTGCTACACAATAGAGATAGATGAATTCTTGCACTTTTTTGAAGGTCAAGCCCGACGATTTGAAATCCGAGCCCGAAAAATTTTGTGTCATCAGATTCTGAACCCGATACCGAAAGTACGCAGTAGAAAATGGTTAATAACATTTAACACTAGAACCGCGATGAGGGGTCAATTTGACAAGTAAAAAATGAATAATAGTCGATTCGAACCAGAATTTTCTTTAATAAAATAACTTTAATGATATACCGCATAAAAATTGTTAAATATATAACATAAATAGTTCTCAATAAAAACTCTGCAGTAAAACATTTTTATAAAGCGTGAGTAACATTTCACGCGGTTCTAGTGTTAAAAATTGTTTCAAGATGATTTTTTTCATTTAAAAACCTCTTTTTTCATAGAAATAAGTATTAATTTAAAAAACTCCCCCATGATAATGTTTCGTGATTTTCACATCCCTGAAGATCTGTTTAAAATAGCAAATTTAATATTAATACACAATCACTTGTAGTAGAGGCATTGGATACCACTTTTATCAAATATTTTTTTTCTTTTCTTTATTTAAACGAAATAAACCGCAATTTAATAAGATGAAATTTACAATACTAAAATAGTGGCACTTTGAACTTCTAAACATCCACCCAGGCTGCGCCACTGATTAAATCTATTTCAAGAATGAAAATACACCCACACTTTCTGTTTATCATTGATAAAATCTAGCACGCTATTTTCTACTTAAAAGAAAATGTGTTTGGAAAAAAAGTGAATTAACTAAAGATGCTTCCATCATCTAATTATCAGAGACAAAATTGCGATCAATATGTACATTCCATTGCATACTGGGTTCTTGCTCTTACATTATTAAATAGTTGATTTACTTAGATGAAAAGAGTTGATTCACAGGAGTGTTGATTCACATGAGTTGATTCATGAGTTGATGCACAATGTCCGCTAAACCATACTCTCCATGACATTTACTATAATTGCATTATATTCCCTATAATTTGTAGGTGGACAATTCAAACAAATTTTGAAAAATATATACAGGGTGTAACTGAAAAGCTTCAACAAACTTTGAGGGATGATAGTACTCATGAAGACGAACAAAAAATGCAATGGAACATGGGGTCGCAAATGATGTTTAACCCCTTCAGGGACAGTGGTATGTTTATGAAAGCGCTTAATTTTAATTCCAAAACGCCATAATGGCACCAGAATTTTGCTAAAATCTTTTCCATTTAATATGTATGTGAAATATAGCCTTTTTCTTATTTACAAACAAATTTTTTTATAAATTCCGGTGCCAGTCATTTATTTCAACATTTTAGTACTAAAAGTAGTTTGCCCCTAAAAGGCTTAAAGGATAAAAATAGAGAAAATGCGTCTGAAAATGGACTGGCACCGGAATTTACAAAAAAAAATTGTTTGTAAATAAGAAAAAGGCTAAAAGGCACATAAATATTAAATGGAAAAGATTTTAGCAAAATTCTGGTGCCATTGCGGCGTTTTGGAATTAAAATTAAGTGGTTTTTTAGACATACCACTGTCCGTGAAAGGGTTAAATGTCATTTGCGACCCCGTGTTCTATTGCATTTTTTGTTCATCTTCATGAGTACTATCATCCCTCAAAGTTTGTTGAAGCATTTCAGTTACACCCTGTATATTTAAATATAAATTTAACTTTTTGTTTTTGCATTTTAACCCTATTTAATTGGCTTTCGCAAAAAGTTACTGTTTTTGGTATCTGCGTATTGAACAGAGCTCAAGTTTTCAGTTTGATATAAACAGGTAAACGAGATTTAACTTTATTTTATATAAATGAGAACGAGAATAGAATGAGAACGTATTCTGCCCACACACACATTTTACGAAACAACAAATCTACCATTCCTCGTTGCTAAGGTCTAAAATTCCTTCTTAAATTTATTGCGCAAAAAATATATTTTATAATTAATCTTGGTAAAACTGACTTATTTGTTTTATATAACCTACAATGAAAATGAAATTCTAAAACTAATTATTTTTTAATCCCTTGTTTCTCTTCTAAATATCTTTTTAAATTCAAAAGTTTTATTGTTTCGATTTAATGTTTTAATCGTCTCATCTTATATTACGTACCGTAATTTCCGGCGTTTAATCCGCAGCTCAAAGAGTCGTTTTTCGACCCAGAAATTTTATTCAATAATTGTAGTTAAATATTTACAGCGATCTTTTAAGTTACATTTTATAAAATAATATTTCTGGGTCGAAAAACGACTCTTTGAGCTGCGGATTATACGCCGGAAATTACGCTACTTTAGAAGAATTCCAAATTAATTAGAAGTTAATTAAAATATATATGATGGATATCTTTAAAAATATTTCATTTATAATAGCCTGCCGAAAATATAAAATAATGAGAGTCTAATGGCAATGATAAACGACAAAAATTAAAAAAATATATTTTTTTTAACACTAAACATACCGTGAATTTTGCTGAAGATTAAAAATATTTCACATCAGAATTTTTATTTAAAAATATTTTAGCTTTTTAATAATCAAGTATAATTTTAATATATTATTTAAATTATTATTCATAATTATAATTTTAGTAATCAACCCTATTTCAATTTCTGTATGATTTATATTATATTTAATTTATGAAGACATTTCTGGTTCGAATTGACATATTTTAGATTTGCTTGTCGAATGACCGGTTGTTGCTGTAGTTAGTGTTAATCCCTTGAAGGGCAGTAGGACATATATATCCCACTTATTTTTAATTCCCAAATGTCACAATGACACCGAAATTCTGGTATCAAATTTGCTTTTATATTGTACTTGAAGACAAGGGTTTAGTTATTTTCAAATAAATTTGTTCGTAAATCTTGGTGTCATACTGAAGCCGAATAGTCGCTGAGCTGGAACTGGCCGAAAACGAAAAACGAAACTGAACATTCGGTCGAACACTGGTGGCAACATTACCATAAGAGTACCATTTGTGCATGCATTTCAGGAATTTATTTTTATTCTGAAATTCCGAATTCATACCAGAAATTCTGTTTAGTAATTTTTGCTGTATTTAATGACATACATTTCGTGATTAGATGAAGTAAAAAAAAATTTTCTTTCGGAATTTCTGAATAAAAAAGAAATTCCTCAAATGCGCGCATATATGCGCTAATAATAAAAAAATGTTTAAGTGAATGAATTAATTCAAAAAGTTCCATTATAGAAATCACTTGCAGTATTTTTTTATTGTTTTTTTTAGACGTTTTACTGGAGAGAAGCAGTATAATGTGCGGTAAATACTACTTGTGAGCATTGACGACTCGGGACTGGCTTTTTAATCTATTAATGCGTGGCTGCTACATTTTACAGTTGTTTGTTATCAAAATCTTTGCCTTATTTAATGTCAGAACTTCTGCCATTAAATAAGACAAGGATTTATTTTATAAAATAATGGTAGCAAAAAAGAGTAAATTTTGCTGTCATGCAAGCAGTGCTAAAAAAACAGCCACGAGTGTCACTGCTTCTCAGGGGGACAGCTGGGGATTACTGCGCGTTTTTGGCATCTTGTTGTTATTGGGGGAATGGTTACAGTATCGCGCTCGTACAGTAAAATGCTTAAGTTTGATACTCGATGTTGAAACACTGTCGTGTACATAATATCAGCGATTATACTTAGAGCGTCCGCAGTACGTGCTAAATTTGTTAAGCACGCACTGGCGCTACTTTCCTCTTCTGCGGCCGGTAGTCAAAACAGAGATGCGCTGCTGACACACAATATGTCAATTTTGTTGGCATACATGAGCGCCATTTTCCTCTGCTGCGGTGAATGTCAAAGCAAAAGTCCGTGGGAAAACAGATTAGTCACAAGCAATTCTTTGGATTCATCTCACTCAATTCATCATCAGTGTGGATTTTCAATCCGAGTTCTACGATTAATCCCGAGTTACACTGTTATCTGTATTAATATATACTGATTTCTCTTTGTGGATTTTCTGGTTTCGATTTTTCATTTTCTAGCTTGCAAAAAGATTGCCAATCGTAAGAGGGCGTTATTTTCAACTTGCGAAAATTCTTCACTTCATCTGCAAAGACTTAATATATAAAAGCTTTGCATAATATATACATTCAGCTGCAGTGTGTCCCTGTCTATAATTGATCCTGTGGATTTTCAGGCTATCCTATATCTGCTGTTTATAGTTTTTGCATTAATACATAAATATGCATATTACAAACGTTAATTGTAGTTAAAGCATATTCTAATGATTTTTCTTTCCTTTTTTTAGGTAAGTGCTATTTTAATGTTGCTCATCGAATTACAGTTTTAAATGTAAAAGAAAAAGTAAGTTTTTCTGAATATCTTTATTTAAAATAATTATGTAGCATTTAGCTATATCTTGGGGTTAGAAAAAAATAACAAAAAATACATTTGTATAGCTATAGAATATAAAAACACACTAAGTCACCATAAAAACGAGGGCGAAAAGTAATTATTTTGTACCACGAAATGAAATAATTACTGAAAACCTAAATGCATCAATTTAGTTACGTTTAAAATTCATTTATAGTTTTTGAACATTCGAAAGTATAGAATTTGTTATTCCTTTTAGAAAATAGCATTATGGAAGTAAATATACACACACTTCTATAACCCATCTACAAATATTTAAAAGATATTTCTTGGACTTCTAGATGCTGAGTTTGATAAAGATTTATTACTCTATGTTTTGCATATAACAATACTGCAGTAATAAGACATCATTTTTTTTAAATATAATTTTTATGAGAAATAAGATATGTTTGATTTTTTTTTTCAGATTGGGCCTGTAAAAAGTTAGGGGGTCAATGATTAGTTGCCTACTTTGCCTGTTTGGTAATATAGCGCTGCTTTTTCGTTTAGCTACCAACGTTTACGTTTTAATATCAGCACTAAAATTTAATAGTAAGTCTTACTTTATTTAACTGACGAAATCTTGGATGAAATAAGGCAGATTTTTTTTTTTACTAAATTTTAGTGGTAACATAAAAGCTTAAAAGTTGGTTGCTGTGACTTTTGGTGATAATTTCGGAATCAGATTTTCATTGCAAAAATACGAAAGAATGTGCTTTATATAGTTACTAGTGTTTATTTTTTGTCATGAAACGATTTAGTTAGGACTGTTCTGTACTATTATAATTGAATATTAAATAGAAAAATAAGTTATTAACCATTTTTTTCTTGAAGAAAAATTTACACCGGAACAAAATGTAGATTTTTTTAAAAACTAAATAAACACTTCAATAATGCTTATCTAAAGAAATTAAAATTTCAAACATTTATCAAGAGATCCATAGCAGCGTAGCGTCGATGTGATCGAAAAAGAAGTGAAATCGAAATGGAAAAGTCTTTTTGTATGATGGTTGCCAATCTGACATTTATTTCATTCAGAAATTCATAATTCATATAAAAAATTACGAAAGAAGAATTTTTAATTAACGTATAATTGCAAAATATCTGTCATAAAATAATATTCAGAATTTTTGGTTTGAATTTCGAATTTCTGAATTTATAAAAAGGCCAAACTGGCAACCCTGTTTGGTATTTACCTATTATTTTGCTTTATTAGCATTATTACAATAGGTATTATTTTATCATATATGTGAATCAATTAAGAACATGTAAGTTATGTCAGAATAGATGAATCTTCAACCGTATTGTGAAATAAAGGCTGAGTTCATAGCTGCCAACTTTTACGCTTTTTTCTTACCACTAAAATTTAATAGAATTTTTTTCGTTATGTAATCACACGATCTTGTCAATTTAATAAGATAAAATTTAGTATAAAATTTTAGTGGTAGGAATTAAGCGTAAAAGTTGGCATCTATGGCTGAGTTTTTTTTTTGTAATATTTTATTAACAAGAAAAATTTTAAAATTTTAAAGAATGACAAATATCTCTTCTCTTTTGAACACGATGGACAGTGTAAAAATAATAAAAAATAAATTTCTCAAGTTTGAGCTTGACGAGATTTTCATACTTAATATTGAATTGGAATGCCATCTTAATTTAAACAAAGAATTACTAATGTAAAAAAAAATATCAACAAAATGTTCATTTTAAACTTGAATACAATCATTTGCTGTAAATGTGTATTTCTACATTTGAGTTGTAGGTTTTCTGATTTTCGTGGCACGTCCCGACTTTTAGGCTAAATTTTAATGTAACATACGGCGTAGTCATTTTCACAATTTTTCATATAAGTCGTTTAGGATTATATATAAATTTATCAGAATGGAGCTTTACGAGATTTTTATATTTATTATTGATATGAAGTGTTATCTTAATTTGTTATCTTAATTTTCTATTACAGGATTGCGTCTGATCTGCATATTGATAAATATTGTTTTTATCAAAAGTTATTTCACAACAATTTAAAATCAAACAAATGTTAGTTTTAAACTTGAATACACTTCGCTTTGAATATGTATTTATCTAACAGGCTTGCAGTTTTCCGATTTTTGGGCAGTATCCCGTCTTTGAGCTAAATTTATGTGTCTATAACTTGTCAGATATGTTCGCGATTTCTCATGTAAGACACTCAGATCTGTACGCATTGTGCGAAAATTCTTTTGGAACTCATAAACAGGGAGACCTAGTCCTAGTGTGAAGAATTTAATTTGTTGAAACCATCTCTAAATTTACAACAAAACTGTGATTCTCCGTCTATCACGGTACCATCGCTGGTTAGACAAAGTCGTATGGTCACGATTATTATGACCATTTTAAAAATTACTATTCCCACTGTTCCTATACCATTTCTATTGCCAAACTCTCTACTCCCTCCTCGAAAAGCATTTCAATTATTTTCATTTCTAAATTTACGTGAAGGGAGAAGAATTAAACTCATTACTACGAGTTCCTCTTTGTTCTGGACTACTCAATGTCCCACCACGATCAGTATTATGCATAGCTGCCAACTTTTACGCTTTTTTCTTACCACTAAAATTTAATAGAATTTTTTTCCTTATGTAATCACACGATCTTGTCAATTTAATAAGATAAAATTTAGTATAAAATTTTAGTGGTAGGAATTAAGCGTAAAAGTTGGCATCTATGATTATGTATACTTTTATATTTTAATAATAACTCATAAACTCTAGATGGATTTTTCGATTGATATATTCAATATAGTTTTTGTATTACCTTTAAATTGCTTCAATTGCCATATAAGCTTCAATTACCATATATAATAAAGTTTCAAGGCAGCCATTTTGTCTCAAATATTTTTTTTTATCTCCTGGGTGTGTATTATGCAGTTACTGGGGCGAGTGGTGCAACAATGAAATTAGACCAATAGCTTCTGCCGGTATGCCAGAGGAGGATCTGAGTCCGGCCGTGAACATTTTCAATTAAGTTCTGCCAAGATATTACAAAGTAACAGACAGTGGCGTAGCCTGAGTACAGGGGCCAGAGCCCATGGATACCACTATTTTAAAGAAATAGTCTTCGTCTTACTAACAGCAGAATTTTCAGCGATTAAACAAGACAAAAAGAACTTTGTGAAATTAGTGGCATCCAGAGCATCTGAACCCCAACTCTGGTTACACCACTGGTAACAAAAGAAATGCAACCTACTTAAATTATAAGATTAAGTACGTGATGGGATTTAGAGTATATAACTGCATTTTCGAAGGTTTATTTTAGTGTTTAAATATACTTGCTAAGATTATAAGGGGAAAACATGAATCGTCAGATAAAGTCTATGCTTCCAGGGGAAAATTTTTGCGCTATACTGAAATTCAATTAACTATTACTCGAAGTCAACTGAATTTGGTCACTGTGGATGTAACCTTTTTATACACGATGCCAATAGGCCATAAAAGCAATGTGACCTGTGTAGGGATTTTCAGGAGCTTCGTATTTCAGAAAGTGGCATTGAAGTTCTGCTATCTGCTCAAATAGCCTAACGGCTATTAAAGAGGCATGACCACCTTCAGATCTGAGTACTTGAGGGCAGGATTGCGAGTTTAATCTCTTTTTTTTTTATATATATACAGAAATGCTGAATTCATATAAGAAAATCCGAAACAAGAATTTTTACTATATGCTCTCACGAAATGTCTAGCATTAACTAAATCGAAAATTGCTATTCAGAATTCCTGGTATAAATTTGGAATTTTTGAATAAGAAAGAAAGCCAGATTGGAAACCCTTCTTGGGGGCCATATCCCGAATCGAGCCAAAGAAAACATTTGGGGGCGTACACCACTGTTTTCTCCGCCCACCAGTGGGATTACTAATCTGTAACAAAACATAATATATTCCAGTGTATAATGCTCGTTTCAAACAAATATATTTAGAAACAGAAAATATTTTTAAGGCATAAAGTGAATTATGTACTGCACATCAATAAGTTAAATTTCATTAAATACGATTTCTGGATTTAAATATGTTTGATTGATCAGCGTGTTACACGCCAGAATATCCGGTAGCGTAATTGGATTGGCCTTTTTACTGGCATTTTAAGTAATTTAATAATAGTAATTACGTTTTATTATTGTTAAAAAAAAAAGGGGGGGGCATATGATTCCGGTTAAAATATTTTCCCGCTTATTAGATTAAAGTATTTTGCAAAAAAAAAAAAAAAAAAAAAAAAAAAGAGTTATTTTAAAAAGCGAACTCAATTGTTTTAAGATCACTTTTTACCGTAAAGGGAATAATAGAATTTCAATATTTACTCTTTTTAATTAATTAAGTTATACTGAAGAAAGTAAAACTTAGTGAAAATGAGATTGAAGAGGTAAAAAAAAAAAAAAAATAGCATAGCTTCTCATTAAATTTGACTTTGGTGCAAAAAGCTAGTAGTACTTATTTCTTTAATTCTAGTTGTATAAGAGATTTTAAAAATAATTAATTTGACAAACTTACCACGTCGATGTTACTTTTCAATAGAATTAGAATATTTAATCATACATTCTTAAAGGATTAATTATAAGAATGGAGTAATTAAAAAGTGAAGCCCTTTTAAAAAGGAAAAATAATTTTAACTTGCAATATCTTCGAGAAGTTCATAATTAAGTTACATGATAAAAAAATTTATTCATTTGTCAAAAGGAAAAAAACATTTAATAGAAAAATATTCTAAAAAAAAAAAAATTCTTTGTGATATATTTTTAATAAAATTTTATGTACATGCGTATAAAATACTAGCTGCATAGCAATCCGTTGTGTTGCATTTAAATTGCATGAGGTCTTTCGATTGTTTTGGGGGAGGGGAGAAATCTCGTTTTTATTACACATTTCAAGTTTATAACCCTAACACTTTCAAATAAATCGTAATTTAGAATTCTTTTAGAACGTTTTTGTCCCATTCAGTGATGGAAGAGTGGCGCATCATTTGGGCGTTTTTGTCACCACATAATTTTAATAATAATCTTCTACTTAAAATATCTCAGAAATTCTGCCCTTAAATAAGACAAAGAATAATATTTAAATTTAGCGGTGTCAATTGGTTCTCTGCTGCGCCACTCTTCCATCACTATGGTCATTTTACCTTTTCAAATTTCGAACCTTTTATAAACCGTTCGTAGCGAGTATTTAAATCTTACAAGTAACCACCACAACAAATTTCAAGTTTCTAGCCGCAATAATCTCACAGAAATCGCAAATTTAGAACCTTTTTTTTGCACTTGCACTCATTTGGGGTTTGTTGTACCGACATAAAATACAGCCTAAGTTGAAGCTCAGATATTGCGCTGGTATTTTGCCACCATTAGTCTTGAAATCGGATCGGTAGTTCCAGAGGTTATCCCCTATAAACAAACACGCAAACTTTACTTCTTTATAATATTTGTATAGATTGGTTTATCTGGAAAGTGATGACGCAAATACGTCAAATTGTACACTGTTTGCTACCACTAAATTATTTCCCGACAACGCAATAGGTTGTTGGAAAATTTCAAAAAAATTTTCCCAAATTTCAGACAGCCGTAACGCTGAACCGAAATGTATATTTTGGCTGTCCCACCAGATAAGGAAGACAATGCTGACGAGGACTAATTTAACCCTACAGTGCATGGATTTTTCTTTTAAAATTGTGTTTGTTTATACTTATATTAAGAATTCGACACCAGAAATTTTAAGATAGATTTTTAATTTTATTTAGTAGCATGTTTATGTTATTTTTAGAGGATTAATATTTCTATATAAATATAGTGGTTGCAAAGAACTTGATTTATTTATTACAAGTTAAATAGAAAGTGTTGCTAATTGGTTACACTATGTACTGTAGGGTTAAAGCAGCAGGGTATCTGGTGCTTGTTAGCGATGTATTCGGGATCTATTTTCGTAGCCTGAGCCCAACTATTTGAAATCTGAGCCCGAAAATTTTATGTCATCAGAGCCGGAGCCTGATGCCAAAAGTACGCCGTAGAAAATTCTTAATAACATTTTAAAATTGTTTCAATGTTCATTTTCTTGTTTAAAAATTTCTTCTTACATAGAAATAAATACTAATCCTAAATACTCCCTCGTTACAACGATTCGTGATTTCCATGTCGCTGAAAATCTATTTTAAATAGCAAACTTGTTATTTATACAGAAACCACTGGCAGAAATGTGCAAAAAATCACAATTCTTATTCTTTTAAAATATCATTGAACAACTATGTGGGACAAATATGAGTTTTGTTTTTCAGTAATTCTGGACAATGAATTCAAACAGAAAGTTTACAAATTAGCTATTTTAAAAAATATTTTCAGGGACATGAAGATCACGAAACGTTGTCATGGAGGAATATTTAGGATTGATATTTATATCTATCTATGTAAGAAGATATTTTTAAGTGCGAAAATTAATCATGAAACAATTCTAAAAATTTATTAAAAATCTTCTACTGCGAGCTTTCGGTATCGAGCTCGGGCTCTGATGACACAAAATTTTTCGGGCTCCGATTTCAAATCGGTGGGATCCTGCGGGGTTGGGCTCCGAAAAAAGAGCCCGAGCTCATCTCTAAGTCTTACACCCTCTAGTGCAGGGTTGGCAGTTTGACCTCCATTTTTATTCTGAAATTCCAAATTCATACCGGAAATTCCGGAAGAAGAATTTATACTCTAACCCTTTGTAACTTAACAATAGAACTACCGGAAATTTTACTAATTTTTTTAAACTGATTTCACACCAGAAATTTTATTTAAAACTGCTTAACCCCTTGAAGGGCGCCGGTATATTATATATACCACTTAATTTTAATTCCAAAATGCCACAATGACACCAGAATTTTATAATCAAATTTTGATTTTATTAGTTAAATGAGGTAAAACTTTTACTTATTTTAAAATAAATTCGTTCGTCAAACCTGGTGTCAATCAATCATTTCAATATTTTAGCTACAAGCGTACTTTGCCCCTGAAGGGGTTAACTTATTCATTTAACGTATTGTTGTAAGTTTTATAGTTAATTTATTTTGAAAAGAAATTTCTGGTTCGAATCGGAATATATCATTTGGTAACCGCCAAAATGACGGCTCATGGTAGTTCTAGTGTTAAAAACTCCGATTTGAAAATTATTTACTCAGGTATTAGGAAACATCACTTTACGTATCTAAAAAATAATTTGAAAAATTAAAACATTAATAACAGGGTTGGTTCGTTTTTATCACAATTTTTAATAGAAATTTTCGCCTTATTTAAATGTAGAAAAGTATTACAAATCCTGCAATTAATGTCTGTAATTTCTGCTATTTAAATATTAAATGAAAAAATTGTATTGAAAAATTGTGTTAAAAGCGTACAAACCTTGATTAATATATATATATATATATATATATATATATATATATATATATATATATATGTATTGACTTAAAGGTGCTTTTTTTCATATCTACAACAAACAGAAAATTGGATATTTCTCATAAAGATTGCCAATTTTCTAATACAAAATTGTAAGTAATAGAACTTACCTTTATAAAAAATCTATTTTTGGACATCTCCAATTTTTTTAATTTACAAAATTTACAACGTCCATTTGAGCAATAACAATGTGAAACTGCTCAAATGATAAATAAAACTTTGGTATGAAAAATTTACTCAGTATCGCCGTCTGTAGAGAATTCTATGAACAATGTACATTAACTGCTGTGCTGGTGTTGGTGTTTTTTTTATGGCCGATTACCTATTCGAGGAATATAGGTAAAGGGTGGGGGGAGGGGGAGGGTGTGGGGCATCTTTCTAAGTGGCAAGTCTTCTCTGTGGGCATCTGTCTAAGGGAACCTAACCCGTATTTGTGCAAGGTTACCCAAGGTTCGAAGAAAACCAAGGAAAACTCCGAACGATTAGGCTGATATGCCCGATTGGGTTCCAACCCAGCCCCTCCCGTCTACCAGCTTTGAGAGCAGAACCTTTCAGCCACAGACGGTACCTGCTGTGTTGGCAGAAAGCAGCAATAAACAAAATCCTCTTTGCATTAACTCTAAAAACGACATTTTCAAAACTGACCAAATAATATTAAAATTTGAGTATGTCGCATAGACAAAATGGCTCCAAACCAAAATTACTCAAGTTTGAAACATGCAGAGTTGGCAAGTCTCCGGCTTTTTGGACACCAGTATTTTAGTACAGAAAATGTTGTGTTATGTAATCGGAACATTCTGCGATTTAAAACATCAACATTTTTTTCTCTAATATAATACTGGTGTGCAAAAAGCCGGAGACTTGGCAAGTCTGAACATGTATAGACTCATTTCTGAAAACATGCACACACTCAAGAAAAAAACATCATGTGCTCCTATTTCAGTATGCCCATCTTTCAAAAATGAGTATATGAACGGACTTCTATGTGCTCATTTTTGACTATTTTCATGTTTCAAAAATAAGTTTTGAACTGATTCTAATGATTTTTGAATATGTCCATGTTTCAAAAATGAGTATGAACCGACCTCTATGTGCTCAGTTTTGAGTATGTCCATGTTTCAATATTCTGAGTTTTTCTGGTATTGCAGAATTCGAAGCATTGTGTCGTCCTATTTGAAACAAACAGTTTCATAACAAATTGAAAACATCGATTTACTCAGATTTGAAAGTGTCATTTTTCTCAGTGTTGACTTTTGGGTACGTTGAAGATATGTAACACTAAATTGAGAATTTCTGAATAATAAAATAGGCCAAAGTAGCAATTCTGCACCTTACTCTATTATATAGCCAAAATATTCGCTTTTACCGCTCTCTAATACACCGTAAAAGAGGTACTCTGAATTATTAACAGTTTATTCCAATGGGATTTTTTTCCCTTGTTTTTCTTCTAATTTATTATATTCCGCTATGTAAAAAATATTTTTATTTATCAAACTCTTTCCCTGTCTTAAGATATGTGTTTAATGCTTATGAAACATTGCGGAAGACTTAAAGAATAGAGAAGATGATTCTCAAGAACTAAAAAAATAGTTAATTCACAATCCTTTCAGGAAAGTATAGCGAAAGCAATTTTGTTAAATAAAAATTCCCCAGATTATGTCCTCTGAGGACATTTATTTAATTCATTAGCTGCTTCTAATCGGGAAGAAGTTTTCTATGACTTAGGAAAATGATTCTTTTTCCCCTTCAAAATAACTGAAGTAAATCGCTATCTTTATGTTAAAAGACTTTATTTGTTCTATAGATAGCAATATTAAGACAGATGAGTAAAATTCAATAACATAAAAGTATTTTCATCCGGATTAGTAATTTCAGTTCAGAATTTATTGATATAGAGATAACATATGTTTTAGTTCGTATTGTTGATGTTTTGATTTAAATCAGCGATAACATGTTGTTGAAAATAAATTTTCTTTAACGTTATTTATTAAATTAATGGAAGAAATAGTAATGCGTGATTCAAAAAAAGTAAGCCAAAGTACTTTTCTAAATTAAATTACTTTTCGATTATTCTTTGTAAAAAGCATCAGCAGAAAGATTAAACTTCCTAACCCATATCGTTAATTTTTGTATTATTTTTAACCAGTTTTTATTTATTTATTTACTTATCAATTAATTTTTTCGTTCATTTTTATCTACACTATATATTGTCGCTACCTTGTCAAACTATCGAACGTGACAAAATGCTTTTTTCATTACTTTTAAAAATGGGCTGATTGTCACCACTAAAATTTAATACTATTTTTCACATCTTCAAAGAAATTTTAACAGTATTTTTACTAGTGGAAGAATTCTGATAAAATTTAGTGGTAACAATCGGCCCATATTTTTAAAGTAATGAAAAATGCATTTTTTCATTTTCGATAGTTTGACATGGTAGCGACGCTATACAATCGTGATCGAAGCGATTTTATGAAATTATTTTGTGTGATGTTTTTATGAAACGACTAATAAATGAATTCGAATGTATGAAATGAATTTATGAAACGTTAAAATTTGCGGTTTGCAGTATAATTTTGACAGATAGATATAGAGATATACAAAGAGATAGAGATAGAGCTATATATATATACAGGGTGTTCCGTTAAAGGGGTCCAATAATAATAGGGGTAATAGAGGAGATCACACGGAGCATAAATCAGTATATAATGCCTGGCCGGATCTCAATAATTTTCAAGTTACAGCAAATAGAATGAAAAATCGGAAATTTGTAAAAAAACCCTCATTGCTAAACTATCGATAATGCTACATAAAAACGAAGCACATATTTAGAAAGAGCAGAAAAAATTCTACGAAATGACATAAGTTGTTTTAGAATATTGAGAATTAATGGCGAGTTACAAGCTCTGAAACAGTGAAAAAATACAAAATCAAATATTTAGCAAAATAGTTAATCGTTAATTCCAAAAATGCAACTCTACCTACATCAAGGAAAATGTTATAAAATTTGGTCCATTCCGAAAGCTTTCGAAGAAGCTGACAATAAACCATATCAGTTTAATTGTATGGGAGAAATCAAGCAGTTCCCTAGTTACAACTCTGTACTGTTGCACGCTCGGAAAGAGCGAAACTCCACCCATGACGATTGTAAACACCCCGTTTTAATATCTTTCAATTATACATTTCTGATCAACCTCTATCAATACCCTTTCATTATTCAGTCTGGTCAAGTGAATGACATATTGCGCAGCTCTCGCCTTGTCTTAAAGCAAACTCCGTGACTGCTGCGTTTCCTCCATGAACTTTCAGGATGATGAAGAAGAAGTACTTTTTATGCAAATTTTCTATGTGTATAGGAAGAAAAGTGTAATAAAACAGCAGTCATCAGTGGGCGTTATGTTAAAGGGAGGCTGTTGTAAGTGGGATTGTAGTAAGTTGATGTATAATAATTATGCCGGAATACTCTAACGAAGAATATGCGGTATTGCATCTGATGTACAGGCAAGCTCATGGAAATGCATGTCTAGCACAGCGCATGTACCGTGAGCAATTTCCAAGGAGACGTTGCCCAAGTTCGAAACTCTTCATAAAAATCGATAGACGATTACGGGAGACTGGATCGTTTAATACAGCAAGCATTGATGCAGGGAAACCTCGACATGTACGAACACCTGCAATGGAAGAAGATGTACTGAATATTTTTAAAGATAACCCCTCCACGAGTACACGAGCTGCTGCGTCTGAGGTCGGTGTTTCTCACCAAAGTGTGTGGCGTGTTCTGCGTGCAGAAAACATGCACCCCTTTCATGTGCAGTGGGTACAACTGTTATCAGTAACAGATTGTGCTCAGCGGACAGAATTCGTACGCTGGTTGCTTAATGTAACAGAAAATAATCCACAATTTCTGGAAAATATTTTATTTACTGATGAAGCAACATTTACGAGAGAGGGCGTGGTAAACACGCACGATATGCACACATGGTCATATACAAATCCGCACACTGTTTTCCCGTCGAACGCACAACAAAAGTTCAGTGTGAACATATGGGCAGGTGTCCTCGGCGATTATCTCATAGGACCATATTTACTCCCAGATGTACTCAATGGCAGTACGTACTTGGTTTTCCTACGGGATATCTTACCGCAGTTACTGCAAAATGTGCCAGCAACATTGCGCCACAATATGTAGTTTATGCACGATGGCGCACCGGCACATTTTTTCATAGGTGTTCGCAATCACCTCAATTCAACATATCCTGGGAAATGGATTGGACGCAGTGGACCTGTTGCTTGGCCTGCACGCTCTCCAGACCTCAATCCGTTAGACTTTTTTCTTTGGAGACACCTTAAATCGCTGGTGTATGAAACGCCTGTGGATACACCGGAGGATTTACTAGCGCGAATCGTTGTCGCTGCAGGAGACATTCCCAACTCCGTCGGAGTTTTTCGGCGTGTTCGCCAATCTTTACGACGTCGCTGTCGGCTGTGCGATTCTGTTAATGGGCGCAACTTCGAACACCTATTATAATAATGTCCGTTCGTCTGCCTTCCGACATTGAACTGTGCAGCGCAGGCCAGAAGACTATGCTTCACATATGTCATAAAGTACGTGGAATGTAATTTTTATTTGTCATTTTTCTTTTATTTTCAACACTTTTTGGCACAGTATTTTGTAAGTCACAGACTGTGGTGTACTCAAATTGTAAATTACAAAGTTTGTATGAATTAATTTAAAATTTAGTGTCTTTTTTAAATTTATAATTAATAAAATTATTATGCTATTTGTTATTATTATTTCCTATCATAAATTATGATGCACATATACATACAATAATTGTCCATGTAAAACATGTACTGAAACTTCTTGCATAGCTACAAATCGCAATATTTTTAATTATTTCCGAATTTTCACCACCAGTTTAATTTTAAGGAATTTAACTTAAGCTTTATATCAATAAAAGACCACTTTAAAATGTAGACTATTATTGTAAAGTTATTTTGGTTCATTCAACTCTTGAATAATTAAAAATGTTGCATCTCAGAAGAAGCATGATCGAAAATGTATAGTTGAGAGTAATTAAAAAGGCGGTGTTTCCAATCGTGATGGGCGGAGTTTAACCTTTGCTAGTGTCAAAGAAAGCGGAGTTGTAACTAAGAAACTGATTAATTTCTCTCACACAATTAAACCGATATGGTTCATTGTAAGCTTTTTCGAAAGTTTTCGGAATGGACCAAATTTTACTACATTTTCCTTGTTGTAGCTAGAGTTGTCTTTTTGGAATTAACGATTAACTATTTTGATGTATATTGGATTTCGTACTTTTTTCACTGTTTCAGGGCTTGTAACTCGTCAATAAATATTGCTATTTTAATACAATTGATGTCATTTTGTAGGTTTTTTTCTGCTCTTTCTAAATATGTGCTTCGTTTTTATGTAGCATTATCGATAGTTTAGCAATGAGGGTTTTTTTACAAATTTCCGATTTTTCATTCTATTTGCTGTAACTTGAAAATTATTGAGATCCGGCCAGGCATTATATACTGATTTATGCTCCGTGTGATCTCCTCTATTACCCCTATTAATATTGGACCCCTTTAACGGAACACCCTGTATATATATATATATATAGATATATAGATAGGAAGAGAGAGAGATAGAGAGGGAAAGAGAGAGACAGAAATAGAGATAGAGAGATAAATATAGAGACACATAGATAGAAGTAGAGGAATATAGAGAGATATAGACAGATGGAGGGATAGAGTCAGAAAGGTAGAGCTAGAGAACTATATAGATAGTTATAGAGATAGAAATTGAGAGATAAAGATAGAGACACATAGATAGAAGTAAAGGAATATAGAGAGATAGAGCGACAGAGATATAGACAGATAGAGGGATAGAGTCAGAGAGGTAGAGCTAGAGAACTATATAGATAGTTATAGAGATAGAAATTGAGAGATAAAGATAGAGACACATAGATAGAAATAGAGGAATATAGAGAGATAGAGCGACAGAGATATAGACAGATAGAGGGATAGAGTCAGAGAAGTAGAGCTAGAGAACTATATAGATAGTTATAGAAATATAGAAAAGAAAGAGATAGCGATAGAGAGAAAAAGAGATAGCGATAAAAAATGTAGAGATATAAGTAGAGAGATAGAGACACAGTGTGATATATATATAGAGAGAGAGAGATAGATAGATAGATAAATATAGAGAGGGATAAAAATAGAAATATAGAGAGATTGAGACAGAGAAAGACAGGGCTCGCAACGTTCCTAAAATTTTCTACCTTTACTACCACTATTATGAAACAGTAAAATTTCTGGTTTATTTCTATTGCAGATGTTAAAAGAATGTACAACGAATATTTTTGTTTTAAAATAGTGGTAGCAAATATGGAAAAAATTAGGAACGCTGCGAGCCCTGGAAAGAGAAAAAGATATATACAATGAGAGAGAGAGAGAGAGAGAATAAAAAATACAGAGCACATAAGGGAGAGCTTCCAGGAATTGGAGCACTGGCGCAGGGGACAGAGACCTTTAGTTTATAAATATTTCTATTATGACCATTAAATTTTATTGAATTTTACTCTGTACTTTTACATGTAATAAAAATGAAATTCCTATTTCTTATTTTAAAATTTGTTTTTACGTTTAATATTTTTATTTAGCCAGTCTTATATGAAACTCATAATTTGAAATTCAGTTATATTTTACAAAATAGCAATTAAAATAGCACAATTTTTTTACACTCAAATAGTTGCTAATATTGCTGCGATATTTTGCATTAATTTTCTCTTATGTGACGGAATGTTGAAAAACGAGGCTTCAAAGTTGCCGCTAATTTCGGGCAACACCATGTTAAACCTATGGCTTCAAAAGGATTACTAAAAAAAGCAACTTTTTATAGTCGGAGCAATTTTGTCGCCTGTAGTGTGGCAGTCGAAATGCATCGTGTGGAACAGAAAATGAAATGCTTGGAAAACTGGTGAGGGAAAAACCTTGACAGGAACAGCCAATGAAATTCTTGGAAAACTGACGAGTCACAGCAATTTTCGTAGCTTGAAATTAAGAGCCTACGCTAGTCACGCGAAGAAACGCTCAAGATAATGTTAAGTCTATGGGAAGGTTCTTGTGCGATTTCTCGGTCGCATTTTAATATTTTTAAATGATTTTTTTGCATAGGATAGCTGAGGTCAATCTCTAACGTTGTTAGTTTTTACTTTTTAGATTTTGGTTACAGTTTTTTTTATAAGCGAACATTTTCAATTTTGAACCGGTTGAAACCAGTTCTGAAAATGAAAGTACCCTTATATAAAAAAAACTGGAACCAAAATCGAAAAAGTAAAAACTAACAACGTTGGAGATCGATGTCAGCTATCCTATGCAAAAAAAAAAAAATCCTTTAAAAATATTAAAATGCGAGCGAGAAATCGCTTAAGAACCTTCCCATAGACTTAACATTAGCTTGAGCGTTTTTTCGCATGACTGATGTAGGCTCTCAACTCGTGTAATAACTATTAAAGTGCGAGGCGTCAAAGTTGCCGCTAATTTCAGGCGACACCATGTTTAACCCACGGATTCAAAAGAGTTGCTCGAAAAAGAAGCAACTGTTTATAGTCGGAGCAATTTTATCGCCTGTAGTGTGGCAGTCGAAATGCATCGCGTGGAACAGAAAATGAAATGCTTGGAAAACTGGCGAGGGAAAAACCATGACAGGAACAGCCAATGAAATTCTTGGAAAACTGACGAGTCACGGCAATTTTCGCACCTTCAAATTATGCCGTGTAATAACATTATTGAAGTGCGAGGCGTCAAAGTTGCCGCTAATTTCAGGCGACACCATGTTTAACCTATGGCTTCAAAAACGTTGCTCGAAAAAGAAGTAACTTTTTATAGTCGGATCAATTTTGTCGCCTCCCGCATAGCATGCACAGTCACAGTGACGTCACTGTGAGTCACGTACGTCACGTCACATCTGTGACCAAAATGACACCACTTTGTAACGTCACTCTGTGACCAAAATGTGAACGTCTTGAAGATCTAAAGAAAACTTAAAATAAACTTTAGAACATCTTATGGCATGAAGAAAATTACTTTTTGACAGCTTTAAAAATTTTTGTGACGTTGCAATGACTTCACTGCAAGTCACATAAGTCACGTAAAACCTATGACCAAAATGCCAACAGTCTGTGACTTCACGGTGTGATCGGAGAGAGAATTTGGAAAAAAACTCATAAAATATAGAATTGAATTATGTCATGTACCTAAATCATTAATGAAAACATTGTCACACATTATTTAAATGTATTGTATTTCCAAAATAAAATAATAAATAAATATCTGTCTACATATATGAGGCAGATAATTTTTTACAATTTTCATTACCATTTTCATGAAAACAAAATATACTATATAATACACAGGTAAAAAAACTTAAATAGAAATTTAGTAACGTAGGAAAGTTTTGGCGGAAAGTAATTCAGAAATAGGTCTCCCATTCTAATAAAACTGTTAGCAATTTAGAGATTTGTTAGCATTTTAAATAAAAACATTTAATTTTTTTTCCTACCACCGCATGGAACTCATTTGCTAATTTTGTGATACTAAAAATATTTTAAAAATCTCCAATCTCTTATTATTTTGAGTGGCCACTCAACCCAATCATCAGCTTTCTGTTTAAAAAGTGAGGACATCATTTTTGCGAGTTCGACATCGGGGGTGCTCGGGGCGACCGTCGAACGCGTTCAAGATTTTTCTTGTACTGAATAATTAAGGTGGTTCTCAACTGACCTGCTCAACAACGCGAAGCTTTCTGACATAATTTCTGACTCATTTTTAAACGCAAAGGCATAAAATGGGCAGGACTGACTATGGAAGCAATTTGGAATCGAAATGAGTTTTCCATTTTTTGATAAATAAATTACTTATCGAGTTATAAGCAATTCGTGTCACGTGACGACTGGTTTTTCTCTTTTCTTTCACTGTTACGTCGGGTATTTGGTTCAAAACGCTGACTTTGACATTCTTTTTTGAAAGATCTTCTGCTTTTACTAAAAAAGTCCTTCCGGCCTGTACCGGGAGGAAAAGGTAGCTTTCCTATATCTTCGTTTTAAAATTTTAGCTAATGTTACACGAAAACAGCAACTTAAAATGCAAATAAAACGTTTACAAAAGATTCGTTAATACTGAATTTGAATAAGAAATTCACCAAATTATTGAGCAATAGCCAAATTGGCTTCATTTATGAAGACTTATTTTGGTCGCCAAATTTGGCGATATTTCGCCAAATGTCGCCAAGTTTGGCGAGAATTTGGCGCTAACGGATATGAATATATAGTTTTATGCGTTTGATTGGGAAAATTATTACAACAATGAAAATTTTTGTAATGTGCTGTCTTGTTTCAAAATGTCAGCCACCCTAGAATTTCAAACTGCTCTATCTCAGCCGTTTTTTAAGATAGAGGTTAAACAAAAAATGCTCTGGAATCCTCGTTTCAAGGCCTAACACTGAATTAAAAAATAAATTTGAATTTTTAACTTTATTGTATATTTATTTTAGTTTTAAATTTTTAATTGGCCGCCATCTTGAAACAAAATGGCGGACCAAGCTGGCCAACGAACTCGGTCGAGACATTGGTGAGCTTAATACACACAATTAGTTTCATCAAAATTAATTTATAAATACGAGCGTTATCGTATGACATAAGTCAGATATATATATATATATATATGGAGATATATATATATATATATATATATAAATCAACATTTGAACGGAGGGTGGTTTTGGGGTCTGGGGGTCATGATCGGTGAAAATATATCGAAATTTTCCGGAACTGCTTTCCTCCGAACGGCTGCAATAGGTAGCTTTATACTTTTTTGTATTGAAAGCTACCTAAAATGGAAAACGTCTTTCAATTACATAGTTTCTAAATAAAAACACCAGCCAATTTCATACATTTCCGAACAAAAACGAATTAAAAATATGTCATAAAGTATATGTCATTCCTATAGCAATTTATTCCAAAACTGGTCAGTGCTTAATAAGATATCACCTCTGTTAAATATATTGCTCTTTTCAATGAGTGTAAAAAATGAAAAAATCGTATTTAGGAAATCTGATTGCAGAATAGTATTTATATTTATGTCGTAATTATTTTATAAAGACTATTAAATCCATTTTTATTTAAAATTTATGTTTACTTTGCAACTGATTAAAAAATATATAAAAATTTAAATTTTCACAGCTTATTTCCAAGAATACTAAACTCTCTCATATAAAAACAGAATATTATAGTTTTATTAGAAGTTATTTGTCATCCATATAAACTATAAAGCATTTGAAATGTCTTTATTTAAATGTTTTCTTTCTATTCTTTTTCTGGAAACACCTGCTAGATGTTACTTTGTGGTAAACATTACTGCGCAGATCATGATCGCAAACGATTATTTTCGCGATTCGCGATTATTTTGTGATTCGCAAACGAAGGCAGACGATTATTTTCATTTGCAAATTCGGTGGTTTAGAGTGTGTGGTGTTCTTTTAAGTTTGTGGAAGTATATTGTGGAATTTATACCGTGTAAGTAAATTAACGTTTTAAAGTGAATCATCCATTTTAAGCTATCCTTGTGTCTAGCTGGGTGCGTTATTAAGGTCTGCGTGATATTTGATATCGCAGATCTATGAATACACCTATGCTGGACCACTTTGAAAATTAAAGCAGTGGATTTGAGTCTCATTTTTCAATGAAAAGGAAGCAGTCAACGACCATTAAAACTTAATCCCTAGAACTGGTGGTTTTACTTATAGATTAGCAGGTAACTTTTAATGTCTTCGCAGTTTTGTTAATAGTGCATATTTAGTAATGGTACATTAATAGTGCATTATTTAAAAGTTAAGATGTTTAAATCTTTTTTTTTTAGCACTTGTATAAAATTTTATCTTTAATGTTTTAAATCGTTTTAAATAGAGAGTTTGTAAAAAAGCTTAAAGTGTTTACTAACAATATATATTTTAAATGTAAAGTGTTATTTATAACGAGGTATTTATTTATATTTTGCGTTTCTCAGTTCAATTTTCATTACAAATTTAGTTGTCAAGATATGTCAATATTAGGTGCACAAAAATAATGAATATTGATAAAACAATAAAACAGCTATTCAGTTAAGGTAATTTTTCCAGTTGTGTTATCGAATTTTTTTTTATAGTAAAAATTGATATTTAAGCTCTGTATTTAGTATTCTATCAAAAACTATAAATGAAATAATTTGTAAAGAAAAAAAAAATATTTTTTTTTCTTTGCGTTTATGATCCTAAGTTTTAAATTTCATTTGCTTCGAAAAATGTTTTATTGCTTGATACAATGTTTATTATTTAATAATATCGCACAATAGGTAGATCTATTATTTAAATGGATTCCTAATATAAATTTTTCACAATGCTTATTTAAAAATCTATACTTTTATTTTCATTAAATTTGTAATCAAATCCAAAATAACTAATTTCTGAATTCATTTTTATTCGGAAACACATGAAATTGGCAGGTGTTCTTATTCAGAATATATGCAATAGAATGGCATTTTCCATTTTTGACAGAAGAAGTTTCAGAAAACACTATCAAAGTCGATGTTTTGAACCGAATTTCCGACGCGCAGCGTCAGAAACGGAAAAAACGTGACCAAAATTGCTCTTAAGCATTTCATTTATCTAAAAATGGAAAACGCTATTCATTCCAAATCGCTTTAATAATCAGGCATGCAAGTGCCATGCGTTTAAAACATTTTTCATAAATATGTCAGAAAGTTTCGTGACACTGAGAGAAGGGAAATATTAGCAAAGTATACACATTTAAAAACTTCAACACTTAACAGCAAAATAGCATAGTTTTAATTATTGTCAATATTTTTGGTGGTTATATAAAACAAATGGAAGTAGAAGTTAAT
Source organism: Maratus michaelseni (assembly GCA_963931845.1). Taxonomy (NCBI): domain Eukaryota; kingdom Metazoa; phylum Arthropoda; class Arachnida; order Araneae; family Salticidae; genus Maratus; species Maratus michaelseni. The sequence goes on from OZ007598.1 coordinate 16,055,782, forward strand.
TTTAAAAGTTGTTATTTGCACAATAGAATTTCATATTATTAAAATATTTAATTTTATTATAATTTTTAATGGATTCATCTATTATTTTTATATTAGTATGCGTTTTTTACATTTATAATTTTCTTGTTTAACGGCTACATTAGCCGGTTTCCCAATCAGTACAAAGTTTTAATTTGAATACGAGTTGCATAAAAAAAATGATTGCCGATCCAATCCTTATCGTCGATCTTATCCGTATTTGGTGAAATCTTGTTATTCGAATCTATGCGAAATCATTTATCAGGTTCGGTCGGGTTGTGGGCCTACAGAATTTTTGTTGTTGGGTTAGGGTAAGAATACGGGTTGAATGTAAATATAGTTTCAGTCAACCATCATTCATGTTCAAGTAGACATTCAATCATGTTCAAGAACAGGGTTCATACAGAGTTGGGAAGAAAAAATCCAAGGAGTACCGAAAAAATCCAAGGAGTCCAAAAAATGTTAAGGATTTGCAATTTTTTGTTGCTGTTGTTTTTATGTACTGCATCGTTATGTGGTATGCACACTCCAATTTTTAATGGCCAATTTGGAGACAAAAACAAATTTTACTCTACTAAAATCTAATTGTTAGTGCTGGAATTGCACAGTATTCACAAAATATTGCTTACTGATTTTGTAAGTTTAAATACTAAATAGACAATCAACTTTTTTATGCAGCGACCAATGGTCATATAAATAGAGATTAGTCAAACCTCAAACACTTATTATGTATATCACATACATGATACATCTTTAAAAAAATTTTAAAAGGTAAAAAAAAAAAAAAAAATGCTAAATGCAACATACAAGAAAAAATATAACAAGTTTTGAATTTATACTTTTAGATCAGCTGTAATCGATTTCGTTGAAGGTGAAACTTTGATGAAATTCATGTGTTTTTTGCAACCTTCTGGGGGAAATTCGTGTTTTTGCACAATCTTTTGAGGGAATTCGCATTTTATTTCTATTGGTTGACGAAATTGACATTTTTTTTCGCAATCTTTTGATGGAAACCGCATGTTTTTTCTGATCCTTTGACAAAATTCGCGTGTTTTTCGCGATCCTTTGAAAAAATTTACGTGTTTTTCGTGATTTTTTGAGGAAATTCACATTTTCTTGTGATCTTTTGAGAAAATCCGCATTCTTCTCGATCTGTTGGAGAAATTAGAGTCTTTTCACACACCTTTGACAAAGTTTACTAATTTTTTCCGCGATCGATTGACGAAATTTGACAGTATTTTTTGGGATATATTTGCGAAAAACGCGATTTTTCCGAGATTTTTGGCTAAATGCCAAACATTGATAAAATTTAAAGTAAAGTACAGTGTTGAAAAATGGACTTTACGGACCTAATAATTGAAAAACGGACTTAGTGGGAGCCCTGCTATAAGATTATCCTAACCAATCAATGCTGTGCTTCAGATAATTGACGTGTATAAAGGATTTACCATGCGTTTTACAACCCCGATTTTTTTTCCCTCGGCCGCAATATCGCTTGCGTCTGAAGCCACAATACAATTTAAGGAGTTTCTAAGGAGTGGTTTGCTTATCTAAGTAGTTCTAAGTACTACTTGGGAATGTTTTCATTTCTAAGGAGTTTCCAAGGAGTCTAAGGAGTCTGTGAGAACCCTGTCAAGAAGTATATAACCGGATTCGTGCATGACTCTAGATCCGAGCCGACATCAGAAATTGTATCGTAACACAATTTCTGATAAAATCTGGTTACTTGGTCGTATGCAAGATTCTATTCCGAACAAGACTTACAGAAAAAACATTATACCCGACTCGGGTCAGATCGGGTTCACGAAAATCAGGTCACACGACAACTAATCCAAATCTATTCTGTAGCCTAACAAATCCAAAAAGATCGATCCGAAGTTTCGGGATTGGATTCGGGTAAAATCTGGTCACCCGACCCGGTGTAGTGTCGTCACAAACGTCACAAACTTGAACCATAAAAAATTTTGATCCGAACAATCCGTATAGGATTCGGGTAAAATCTGGTCACCCTATCCGATGCAGATTCGTCACATTTTTCACATTGAAGTCGCACGGTGACTTCACAAAGTAGTGACATTGTGAGGTCACAGAAAGCCTTGAAAACGGCCATAACGACCTCGCATTTAGGTCACAATGACTTCACATCGACGTCACTTGACGTCACGACGACAGTCACAAAGTCACAGTGTGACTTCACAGTGACGTCGCCGTGATGTCACCATGCCTTGCGGGCTATGGTGCTTCTTTCTTTTAGGATCTACCGGAACAGCCAATAAAATGCTTGGAAAAAACTGACTAGTTGCTTCAAATTATCACGTGTAATAGCACTGTAAGATAGCTAATTAATAACAAAGTACGATCCGCACTTTATTTTATTTTCTATTAAACCACAAATAAACTTTATTCATAATTATTAAATTATTTATTATCTGTAGGTTATTTTCGTAAGCTTTTATTCTTTCTTTCTTACTTACTGTTACTTTGAAATGTTTTATTTATCAAACGTTATCGTGCATGATATCCTTATGTTTTTTTCTATGCATTTAATGTTGATAAAACATTGCAAAAAAGGGATGGAAGATGATTATGAGGAACATAAAAAAATAATAATTAATTCCCAAATCTTGCTCAAAGTGCAGCACAGACAATCTTTTTTGAAAGGAAATTTCCTAGATTATGTTCTCTTAGGGCATTTATTTAACACATTAACTTCCAATCTATAAAGAGTCTTTTCGTTCTAACTTAAGGAAATTCTTCTTTTCTTTTTTTGTGTGTTATTGAAGTAAATCATCGGCTTTTACAAATTTTATTTATTCAGGTTACAGAATAATACAGATATAATTATAATTAATGTTTATTAATACAGATGTGTAAAGTTTAACCACAAGAAAGTATTTTAATTTGCATTAATAATTGAAAAAAAAGGTTTTTTTTTTATTTACATGGCGATATCACTTCCTATTTAAAAGATTATGGACAAATTATTAGAATGTATGAAAGGAATTTTTGTTACAAACATCAAACACTTGCTTTCAACATATATCTCGTTTAATTTAAATATGAGCTATTTTAAAAACTACATAAATAAACAATTCTCGACGTTTCGGCTATTCTTCATAGCCATTTTCAGGAGAAAATTCTCATAAAAACAAACAGCTAAAAATTAAATACGTGTTACATAATTGAGAAATTCATCTTCATCTCCTGAAGATGGTTATGAAGAATAGCCGAAATGTCGAGCATTGTTTATTTATGTAGTTTTTAAAATAGCTCATTTTTAAATTAAACGAAATATACGTTGAAAGCAAGTGTTTGATGTTTGTATTTATATTTGCAACGTAAAGTCCTTAGTAATTATGGAATTTTTGCTTTTATGAATGATTTTATACCAAAGCATGTAGCTGGCACTTTCTCACCCCTATTGTTGAACATAAAATGTTACTGAAGAGGATTTATGTCCCTCTATACTCTATAATCATAGAGGCTTCTTTCTTTCATTTTTAGGTCACATAAAGAGTGATACAACTGTTGAGATTTTATGCATCGTGAGGCAAGGTTTTAAACTAGTCCTTAAAACCAATAAAGCTGTCATTGAAATTTTTATGTGTTGCAGTACACGCGATGCTGATAAAATGTCTCAATGGGCCCATTCCTAAAAAATGGCTAGTTTTGACGCTATGACCATATTTAAGCAATATTTTTCATTTTCATAGTTTTTGTTATTATTGTATTTTAAAATACATTTTATTATTTAATAAAATTTCTTAAAATTTCTGGTATCGTTTGATTTGAAAAGTATCACATTTGCATCATTATAACTGCAAACATTTCATATTTTTTTTAATAAAATAAAACCAGATATTTTATAGAATAATAAAAAATAATTTAAAACCACGTGATCCTATTGGAACAAGTTTTCTTATTCGAAGTAAAGTTATTTAAATATTGCTAGATCAGATATTTAGTCCCTATTTTGCGGGATTTTAAATCTTCAGGGGATATTTTTGGGAAGGAAAACGTGGGGAAATTTTTATTATTTAACGTTTTTATGTTAATTTTTAATTTTAGTCAGCTGGCAACTCTGGATCTCGATTTGCCGTTTCGGAAATAGAAATTTAACAATTATCAATCATTATGCTTGTGCTCATCGTTTACAGTTTACACGGGTTTTAAGTTCTAATTTATTATTTATCTAATTTTAATATCTATTTATCTATTCGTATTTTTTTTTTCTTTTTTCAAGGAAGTAATCGGTTACCATAAAAATGTCGATTCGGAAATTCGTTAATTTTTTTTGCAAATGGGGAATATATATATATATATATTTAAAAGGATTGGGGGAATTGTTTTGAGCTTATTTAGTAAAATAATAGTTATAGTGATAAAATTAAAAAATAAAAACGACTTTTTTAGTAAAAACTCAGTTTGAGCCTTTTTCGAAAAAAAAAACAAACTCCAACTGATTTGGGGAAATTTTCAGAACTTTTAGGCAACTTTTAGTTTATATATAAGGAGATTAGGTTAGATTTCGTGCAAAAACTTGTTTAATGTACTTTGAAATTCAAAGGTATTACAATTATATATATATATAACCATTAAAACAACACAGAAACATCATACAACATTTGGGGAAAAACTAAACTAAACTAAAATTAATTAATTAATTAATTAATTAAATATGATAAACGAACACGTACCTGTTTGAACAATATCCACACATATGTAGAGAAGAGACAATGAATAGAGTTTAAAACAAAGATAATATAATATAAACTAACAGAAAAAAGGAAAAGAAAATTAAAAACCTAAAGGATGAAACACAAATTTTGGATGAAATGAATTATTGTGGAACCATGGCAGAATGGTCAAGCCCAAGTTAGCAAAAATTCCACAAAAAATGTTTGATTTCATCTTTGTACAAACTATAAAGTTAAAATTGTACAAAATTTGGGCGATTATACATTAAAAAACCCAGAAATAAGATAAAATGAGAATGAAATGAAAAATATATAAACAAAAAGTGAGAAAACCTCCCCACACTCAAACTGGAAAAGACGTGGCTAAACGGAAAACGCCGCGTATAATGATACAGCAAAACTTCATCTGTTGCCATTCAACAGCTACTAATTCTTTAGATGAATAACACGAGGAGTGCAGATTACACCTCACACTAGCTCCATAAACAGAATCAGGCAACATTATGGATCAATGCTGCCACCTGTTCGCTGTTTAAGATAGAGTATTAAAGTCAGGAAAAAAAAATTAGATTAATTTATGGATGTGCCAGCTGGTGTCAGTTTAAGAAACTATAACATACATTAATTATTGAAAATGGAATTTTAATTTTTAAAGAAAGCGTTTAATGATAAATTAATAAATTAATAAAATTTAATGTAAATAATGAATGAAAAGTTTAGAGGAATGTGAAAACGTCCCTCTAATTGATATTATGTTATGAAAAAACTACTTTACCTACTCATATATATATATACAAATATATGTGTGTGTGTGTGTACATATATATGCATATACAGGGTGTTTAAAAAATGACCAGTATATTTGAAAAATGAATAAAAACTAAACGGGCAGCGATAGAAATACACCGTTTGTTGCAATATGCTTGGGACAACAGTAAATTTTCAGGCAGACAAACTTTCGAAATTAGTTACAATTTTCAACAACAGATGGCGCTGCAGTCTGAAAAATCTAAACCACGATTTTTTCCACATATCCACCATGCACAGCAATAATATGGCGTAGTCTCTGAACGAAATTACCAGAAACCTTTGTAAACCTGTGACTTCTTTCTGTGGGGACACTTGAAAGACCAGGTGTACCGCCACAATCCAGAAACAATTGAACAACTGAAGCAGTACATCTCTTCTACATGTGAAGCCATCCAGCCTGACACGTTTACAAAGGTTTCTGGTAATTTCGTTCAGAGACTACGCCATATTATTGCTGCGCATGGTGGATATGCTTAAAATATCGTGGTTTAGATTTTTTCAGATTGCAGCGCCATCTGTTGTTGAAAATTGTAACTAATTTCGAAAGTTTGTATGCCTGAAAATTTACTGTTGTCCCAAGCATATTGCAACAAACAGTGTATTTCTATCGCTGACCGTTTAGTTTTTATTGATTTTTCAAATATACCGGTCATTTTTGAAACACCCTGTATATATGAATATATACATGTGTGTATATATATTAGTGATGGGCAGAATGAAGGACTTTGATATTCGAATGAATCATTCGGGAATACGTAAAAGCGTATCGTATCTATCGAACTTAATTTTTTTTTATTCAACTACTACCAGAAATTTTGAAGAAACAGCAACAGAAATTTCTGATTTTAATTATGATTACGTAAAGCGATAGATAAAAATGAAAATGTCTTTCATCATACAAAATTTCTGGGGGAAATTGATTAAAAGAAATACAAATTTTGGGAACCATGTTTTTCTTTCTTTATTGTTTAAAAAAAATCTGGTACTGACTGATTAAAAAACTACAAATCATGTCAAATATACTTTTGCGCATGCCCGAATGATTCATTCGAATGAAAAAATCATTCACTATGGCCATTACTAATATACACATATATATATATACATAAATGTATATATAATTGACGCCCGGCTAGCATAAAGTACCAAACAAAGTTATGCTGTGTTTCACAAATAAGAACTATAACAGTATAAACATTTATTGACACTCATTTTGCTTGTAATGTTTATTCCCTTGTATTTTTTTCTACATTGAAAGATGCCATTGATTTCCATAAGTAGGAAAACAGATGATAATGTTGGCAACACATCTTGCATCGCGTTATTAAACCATAAAAGATCTTTATTCTCACGGGAAATTGTTTCTTAGCTTTTTCACACTTTGTTTATATATTACTAAGTAAAAGTGTTGTTATTTACCATCTCTTATTCTCTTTTATCTCTTGCTTAATACAAATACTACGGAAGTGAAAATGAGAAGATAATAATGCCATTATAAAGGGAAAAATGTTATCTTGTGTTTCACAAATAAGAATTAAAACAGCATAAAAATTTATTGACACTCATTTTGCTTGGAATGTTTTTTCCCCTTATATATGTATTTTTTTTTCATTAAAGATACCATTGTCGAGGAAAAACAGATGATAATGTCTGTAATACTTCTTGCATCTCGTATTAAACTATAAAAGATCCTTAGTCGCCGGGAGAATTTGCCCTACATTTTTAACATTAATTATATGTTAATAAGTAAATATATTGTTATTTAACAATTTATTTTTTTTCTTTTATCTCTTGCTTAATACAAATACTACAGAAGAAAAAATAAGAAGAGAATGCCATCATAAGGTGAAAAATTGTATGTTGTGTTTCACAAACAGCATTAAAAATTATTGACACTCATTTTGCCTGTAATGTTTAAACCAATTAACCCATAAAAGGTCTTTATTCTCACGGCAATTTTTCCCAGCTTTTTCACCTTTTATTTATTTATTACTAAATAAAATTGTTTTTATTTATCATCTCTTATTCCCTTTTATCTCTTCGCTTAATACAAATACCATGGGAGAAAAAAAATGAGAAGAGAATGACATTATAGACGAAAAAAAGTACGTTGTGTTTCATAAATAAGAATTAAAACAGCATAAAAATTTATTGACACTCATTTTGCTTGTAATGTTTTTTCCCTAGTTTTTTTTAAAATTATTATTATTGAAAGAGGCCATCGCTTTTCACAAGGAGGAAAACAGATGATATTGTTTGCAACACTTCTTGCCTCTCGTATTGAACCAAAAAAAAAAAAAAGATCTTTATTCGCCGGGGGAATTTTTCCTAGCTTTTTTATTCCTTAATTATATATTACTAAGTAAAAATATTGTTATTTACCAATCTTTTAATCTTTTTTATCTATTTATTACTATAAATACTACAGAATAAAAAATGAGAAGATAATTTCATTATAAGGGGAAAAAAAGTTATGTTGTGTCTCACAAATATATATTAAAACAGCATAAAAAATTATTGACACCCGTTGTGCTTGTAATGTTTTTTCTCTTGTATTTTCTTTACATTGAAAGAGGATTGTGTATCATAAGGATGAAAACGGATAATAATGTTTGCAACACTTCTTGCTCTCGTATTAAACCATTAAAAGATCTTTATTCGCAGGGGAAAATTTTCCTAGCTTTTACATCCTTATACACTAGAACTACCATGAACCGTCATTTTGACGGTTACCAAATTAATATATTCCAATTCGAACCAGAATTTTTTTTAAAATAAATTAAATATAAAACTTACAGAAATAAGTTAAATGAATAAGTTAAGTAGTTTTAAATAAAATTTCTCGTGCTAAATAGTTTTAAAAAACTTGAGTAAAATTTCTAGTAGTTCTAGTGTTAATTATATATTACTCAGTAAAAGTGTTGTTATTGACCATCTCTTATTTTCTTTTATCTCTTTTCTGTGCTTAATACAAATACCATGGATCAAACAAAAATTATAAGTGAATGTCATCATAAGATGTTAAAAACATAAAATGATCATCATAATTATGATGTATCATCATAAAATGTTACTTTGTATTTCACAAATAGGAATTAAAACAGCATAAAAATTTATTGACAGTCGTTTGGTTTCTAGTTCATTTTTTTTCTTCTATTTCTAACACTGCGGAATGTCATATTCGAAAAACATGTTTTTTTTTGTTTTGTTTTTTAAAGATTATTACTATATAAAGAAACACAACTATATATAAGAAACACTACTATACTATATTACTATATAAAGATTTTACTATTAACTAGAGAAAGTATGCTATTTTCTATATTTTTTGCATCTTCTAATAAATCGTAAAAGAACGATGTTCTCAGGCTCTTTGTCTCAAAGGAATTTTCCTAGTTTTTTCATCTTTTAGTTATATATTATGAAGTAAAAATATTGTTATTTAGTAATCTCTTGCTTAATACAGATACTGCGGAAGAAAAAAAAAGAAGAAAATGTCATTATATGACAGAAAAAGGTTATGTTGTGTTTCACAAATAAGAATTAAAACAGCATAAAAAAATATTGACACTCATTTTGTGTGCAATGTTTTTTCCCTTGTATTTTTTTTTTTTTTTACATTGAAAGAGGCCACTGTCATTCACAAGGAGGCAAACAGATGACAATGTTTGCAATACTTCTTGCATCTCCTATTAAACCATAAAAAAAAAAAAAAACCTTTATTCGCAGGGGGAAATTTTCCTAGCTTTTACATGCTTTAATTATGTACTACTAAGCAAAAGTGTTGTTATTAACCACCTCTTAGTCTCTTCTATCTCTGTGCTTAATACAAATACCATGGATGAAAAAAAAATGATAAGTGAATGTCATGATAAGGTGTAAAATGTTATTTTGTGTTTCACAAATAATAATTCAAACAGCATAAAAATTTATTGACACTCATTTTGCTTGTAGTTCTGTTTTTTTTCTGTACTTTTTCTTACACTGCATGATATAAATAGTCGTAGATAATTTTTTTTAAAAAGGTGTTCGCTATTAAAAAACAAAAGAATGGTATTTCCTATACTTTTTGCATCTTGCAATAAATAGTAAAAGAACATTGTTCTGAGGGTTTTTGGCCCAAAGGAATTTTTCCTAGCTCTTTCATCCCTTAGTTAAATATTATGAAGTAAAAATATTGTTATTTAGAAATATCTTATTCTTTTTTATCTATTGTTTAATAGAGATACTGCGGAAGAAAAAATAAGAAGCGGAAATTATTATAAAAGAAAACAAAAGCTATGTTGTGTTTCATAAATAAGAATTAAAACAGCATAAAAATTTATTGACAGTCATTTGGTCTAGTTCATTTTGCTCTATACATTTTCTTATATCACAGGATGTCATATTCGCACAGAATGTTTTTTGTAAGATTCGCGATATTAACTAAAAAAATTACGCTATTTTCTATACTTTTTGTATCTTCTAATAAATAGTAAAAGAACCTTGTTTTCAGGATCTTTGTCCCAAAGACATTTTTCCTAGCTTTTACACCGTCTAATTTTATAATACTAACTAAGTAAAAATCTTGTTATTTGCCAATTTATTATTCTTTGTTATCTCTTCTTTAACCTTCTCACCGCCGCGACCTGATATATCCGTTCACTATACTGTAGGTTTCACAGCAATAAAAGGTTTGTTTTGATATATCCGTTCACATGCTGTAGGTATCACAGCAATACAAGGTTTGTTTAAATTAATATAATTCTACAAATATAATGCATTTTTAAACATCAAGTAATGATTGATACTCTCAAGGATTATACGTAATTAAGTTTTTTATCTGAAGTTTGAAAATTCAGATTTTTTTAAGCATTTAAAAAAAATTACAGAGAAAACAACATTACAAATTTTCCCTTTTGCTCGGCGGTCAGGGGGTTAATACAAATTCTACAGAAGTAAAAATGAGAAGATAACGTCATTTATAAGGTGAAAAATGTTATTTTGTATTTCACAAATAAGAATTAAAACGCATAAAAATTTATTCACACTCATTTTGCTTCTAGTTCTCTTTCTTCTTTACTTTTCCTACAGTGGCAGATTGTCATAGTCGCTCATAATTTTTCCTAAAGATAAGAGCTATTAACGAAAATAAAAGGGATGCTACTTTTTGTACAATTTGAATCTTCTAATAAATAGTAAAAGAACGTTGTTCTCAGAGTCTTTGTCCCACAGGAATTTTTCTTGACTTTTCATCCCTTAGTTATATATTACTAAGTTAAAATATTGTTATATTCCAATCACGTATTCTCTTTCATTTCTTGTTTAATACAGATACTACGGAAGAAAAAAATGGGAAAAGAGATTGTCATTATAAGCGGAAAAAAGCTATGTTGTGTTTCATAAAGAAGAATTAAAACAGCATAAAAATTTATTGGCAGTCATTTGGTTTCTAATTCTTTTTTTAAATACTTTTCTTACACTACCGGATGTCATATCGTCGCTACCATGTCAAACTGTCGAATGTGAAAAAATGCATTTTTCATATTGTCACCACTAAATTTTAATAGGTGTTTGGGTTGCAACATCACCAGGGTTGCCAGTTTGGCATCCTTTTCCCTTCAGAAATTTCGAGTATTTACCAGAAATTTAAAATAGAAATTTTTGCTTTATATAATGACAGCATATTTTGCGATTACTTAAAGTAAAAAAAAATTCTCTCAAAATTTCCGGTATGAATTCCGCATCTCTGAATGAAAAGGGAGGCCAAACTCGTAACCCCCTTCTTCGTAGAAATTTTATTTGTATTTTTATTAGGCGAAGAATTCTGATAGAATTTAGTGGTTTCAATCGGCCCTTTTTTAAAAGTAATGAAAAATGCATTTTTTCACATTTTATAGTTTGACATGGTAGCGACGATATTCTCACAGATTTTTTTTTTTTTTAAGATGCGTTCTATTATCTTAAAAAAAAAAAAAGGATGCTATTTTCTATACTTTTTGCATCTTCTAATAAAAAGTAAAAAATGTTTTTCTAAGGGTCTTTGTCCCAAAGGATTTTTTTAAAACTTTTTCATCCCTTAGTTATAGATTACTGAGTAAAAATATTGTTATTTTCCAATCACTTATTCTCTTTTATCTCTTGTTTAATACAGACACAAACGGAAGAAAAAAAATGAGAAGAGAGACTGTCATTATAATCAGAAAAAAAAGTTATGTTGTGCTTCATAAATATGAATTAAAACAGCATAAAAATTTATTGACAGTCGTTTGGTTTCTAGTTCATCTTCTCCTTTTTTTTTTTTTTTTTTTTTTTTCTATACATTTTCTTACACTGCAGGATGTCATATACGCGCATGATTTTTTTTAGCTATTCGCCATTAACTAAAATAAAAGAGGATGAACTATTCTGTACTTTTTTGCATCTTCTAATAAACAAAAAACGACCGTTGTTCCCAGTGCCTTTGTCCATAAGAAATTTTCCATTTTTTTTTCTTTTTTTTAAATGCATTACGATTATGCATCACTATTACAACTATACTATTTATTAACAAATTCTTTTCTATGATCAATTTTATACTTTCAGGGAGAGATTAAGAATCAAGATTTAATCGTTAAGATTGTAAAATTTTATCGTGAATAATTATGCAATAAACAAGTAGTTGTTTTGTTCAAAAACAATTTACTATCAATAATTCATACATTTTATTAATTAAAATTATGTCATTCGATTAAATTTTAAATGATTTTTTAAATTAAAAACTGGATAAATTTTGTGATAATAAACTATTTTAAGTACTTTTAGACGCGTGGCGAGTGTAGCTCCTCATTTTACAGTTTGCCACGAAAATATCACTATTTCTAGTTTGACCGGATTTTCCCGTTCGTTGTATTTATCCACCGCTTTTGCAAGTTTCCAATTGGATAGTTGAGAAACTTCCGGTAATCTTCGCCAAAAGTCTAACTAGCGATTCCGCCTAGTTGCTTATTTCGGAAGCAAATTGTCAGTGGGAAATTGTGTTCCTAAGTTGCTGTGGATCGATATTTTGTGACAGATAAGTCTCACGAGGTACATGTAAGTGAAAGTTTGTGAATCCCAATATCAATATAAAATTAAAGTATTTTCGTGCATTTATTAAATGAAATAATTAAATAAAAAAACTGTTCTTTAAAAAATAAATAAAAGCACTTAAAAGTAGTTAATATCACTAATGTTGTAAAGTTCAATATTACAAATTTCTGACGCATTCATTATTTCTACGAAATATGGTGGAATTAAAAAAAATATTTGAGAGACAAACGTATTAACCCTTAATTGCATAGTGATGTAAATTTCCATCACTGTTTATTTAACTTTTAATAAATACATCAACTTTTTCGCCACCACTATATTTATATAGAAATATTAATCCAGTAAATTTCCCGTAAACTATGTTGCTGAAGAAAGTTAAAAATCTATCTTAAAATTTCTGGTGTCTAATATTTAATATATGTATAAAAAAACACAATTGTAAAAGAAAAACTCATGCAAAGAAAATATATGTTTACTCATTCTTTGACGGATTAAAAAAAAAAATTCTGTACATACTTACAATCAAAATCTGCTGACATGGCCTTTCCGAAACACTGAAATATTATCTGATGCGTATGTAATGTTATTATGTATACAATTACGCATACTATTTTAAAGTTATAAGTGTATGATTTTAAAATAGTGATGATAGTTAATTGCTGAAATATTCAACATCACCAACTTGTGATCTTAAACAAATTGTTACGCATTTCCTTACGCCATAAGGTTTATCTAAACATATTTTGAGTACATTAATATGCAATTATGTAAAAATTGTGCATGGAAAGAATTGAACCTTTATTTTAGGGTTTGGGACAGATTTTTTGGGACATTTCGCCAGTGTGCGTTGGTGGTTGGTCTACCTATCTCCTTTTCTTGAGAGCACTATACTTATCAGCTGTATTAACTAAAAGGCGTTAATACAAAAATATCTGAAAAGAATATTAAGAGGTAAACAAAATAGTTACCGTATATATATATATATATTTGTGTATAAGTTGACCATAGATTTCTAGAGAAACTAGTCGTTGGTGGCCACCGTAATACTTACCCATCATGGATATGCATAATATAAAATATGAAAATAAAACATGTGTAAACTATTTATAAAATGTATTGCAATTCGAAAAAAAATCGGGGCTTGATGACGTCATAAACTTTAAATGCTCTATTACCGAACTGCGTAAAAGAAACATCCTTATAACTTCAAAATTGATAATCCTATTAACTAACGGTTTACTGCGTCGGATTAAGCGTCTCATTTCCAGTGGTGGAAAAGATGCACAGCGGTTGGCCAACTCTTACCACTAAATTTTTATAGTATTTTTCGCCTTATTTAATGATAGAATATCTCAGATTTAATGAAGCTAAGAATACCATGAAAATTTAATGGTGACAATCGGCTCACTGCTGCGCATGTTTCCACCACTGCATTTCCAATTAAAATATATATTTGAATTGAAATTTGAATGAAATACAGGGTCATTAAAAATCGTAGAGTGCGGAAAATAGGATTTCAAATATCTCGGCAACTCATTATCTGATCTACTTCATTCTTTATGCAAAATTTATGTTTTTTATTGTCTTTTATATTCACTCCTTAAAATAAACAATTTCGAAAATTTTTATATACGTTTTATCAGAACGAAAATTTCGAATGTCCGAAAAAAATAGTTCCGGCAAATCGAGGTTACTGAAATTCTTCCCATTATTACATACTAAGTACATACCCAATTTCGAGTCTCTATCTCAATTTGTTCAGGAGATAGAGCGTTTACAGACGGACGGCAAAACTTTTTTTTCTAAAAATATGTTTTTAGGAATCTCCAGTGTCTGAAACCTGTAAATCCGTCAATTTTTTTTCTATTTTCAAAACGATTACAAGACTTACCCTATATTACGTATGACGGTTAAGTAATAAAATGAAAACTCATTTTAACACTAGTACATCCATATAGAAATGCTCCTATTAATTGATTCCAGACATTTATCATGAATTCGTGTTTAAATAATGGCAATAAAATGTTTAAAAAAATACTGGTATAAAACAGAAGGACATTTCATTTTTCTTGAATTTAATGTCGACTTGTAACACGAATATGCGGTAAATAAATGAATAAAAATAATTACTCTGTAATCTTACGCCAAAGTAAATAGTAAAAAAGTTAAATCTCTTTTAGCATATGCTTTTTTGGCGTGACTGTTTAATTCATTAAATGCTTCTAATCGGAAAGACAATCCTTTCAAATTTTAAAAAGATATTTCTTCCCTTTTTCAAAATTAGTGAAGCGAATCACTAATTTTAAATGAAAAAGATTTATTTGTTTTTCCGACTTCAACATTGATACAGTTCGATTGAATTTCACAATCAAAAAGTATTTTCGTTTGGATTAATAATTTACTTTAAAAATTTCATTTTTGTAACCTTATTATTAAACTTTTTCTTGTGTTTTTTTTTTATTTCAATTTGCATTGTTAAAAATTTAAGGAAAGACCAATTATAAGAAGAGCATTAAAATGTTCTTAATAGTCAAACTTTTTATCCAAATAATACAGCAACAATGTATTATTTAGAATTTATACTAATTTATTTTCTGTTTACTGGAATGATAAAAAACAATTTTCTTTTCTTGTAGTAAAAATATTTCTTATTTGGTTATTTCGTATTTAGTTGTTTCTTGGTTATTTCTTATTTAGTTTTTTGATCGATTTCTGCATTTTTCATTTTAATATCTTAATGATATATTAAAGTAGTAAATCCGTAACATATTATTAAGGAAATATGCGAATTTGTGGTTTTTTGTTTTTGTTTTTTTTAATGGAACAATAAAAAAATGCATTTTTCCTTTATAAATTAAATTTAATGAGATTTGATTCATATATGTATTTTTCATTTTACGTAGTCTTTTAACAAGTAACATGAAAAAAAAAATAATAAGTCAATTCCTACTTTTTAATCATAAGTATATAAAATAAAACCATGCAGCATTAATGTTCCACGTTATCTTTATTGAAATTTTTTTTTATAATCATCGTTGTGGAATTTTATTTTTGTGGCATCACTAATTTGAGGAAAATCTTTCATTTTATTTAGGAAAACAATGGGAGAAATTTTTTCCCCCATATAAAACTGAAATTAATTAATTTAATTTAATTAATGAATTAATATTTGAAAAAAAACTGTATTAACACCGAGTGTCACTCACTTCAAGTTTTAAAAAAATGTATTTGAACTTGAGTGGATAAATAAGAAATATTTTATTAACGAATGAAAATTTGAACAAGATATATAAATATATACAGAGTGTGAGCTAATAGTACGAATTGAATAAGACATAAATAACGTGTTATTTAAAATTATCTTATGTTCTTTTTACTAATTCCATAAGCATTTTTTCTTATGAGATACAAAACTTTCTGAAGATTTTATTAGTTTCTTTATTTTTCATCTTAATGCATTATCATTTTGGTTCAATATTTTTAAAATTTAATTCTTCTTTGTTTTAATATTATCTGCAAAAAGTAAATTAAATATATTATCTTTAATGCTTTTAATATATTAACAATTTAACATACACTTTTTAAAATATTGCAATAAAATTTTACTATCGTATATACTCGTGTATAAACACGTCCAAACTCGAAAGGGAATCGTTTTTTCTCGTGGTATAAGTCGACTCCCAAATGTGAAAGAAAAATAGGTCTAATACCAGTATTTAA